>BLBF01000002.1:77721999-77820811 GCA_015471245.1 Laticauda colubrina
AGAGAGAGAGAGAGAGAGAGAGAGAGAGAGAGAGAGAGAGAGAGAGAAAAGCAGTCATGCATCATCACAAAATCTCCAGAATCATAAAGCCTACAAACTTGAAATTTGGCACGTATGTTCCTCTTAGCTTCACTAAGAAAGGATTTTTTGAAATGACCATCAGAGCATTAGAATTTCCTATATTATTATTAGTATGCTCTGATGCTAAGGACTTCTATTCCCCCTCCCCATCTGGAAAAAAAATGTTCCAAATGCAAAACACAAGCAGAGGAGAGCAGTTTCAGTTTTACTTTCACAACAGCAAACAGCTTTACTGCAGAACAGTTGAGCTAAGCCATGCCCAGGCACCTTGCTGTCTCCTTCTTGTTCATACAGCAAATACTGTTTTACTTTCCAAACAGCCCTCAACTCTCTCACACACTGACAGGACTCTAGCCAGATGAATACCGATGGATGCTGGTAGGCAGAGGCACATTTTTCCCCCTTATTTTCCTCCCCAGAAACTTGCCCAATCACACAGTTTCGTAGTGAAGCACGGGTACCCTGCTCGTCTGTACATAAATTTAAATTGTTATATCAAGGCTTGTGGCATAGTTTTCATGGGTTTTCATGTCAAAATAGTGAAAATCTGTGTTTGCTGTTTTAGCGATTCTGGTCAGAGGCAGTCCAAAGAATTTGGGGATTCATGAAGCACTTTTGCTACAGTTTAGTCACCATTTTGCCTTTAGATATTAGAATTCTAGAAAATTCCAGAAATATAATTAATTTCTTTATTCTTTTTGTAATAATCTACAATAATGAATGAAACCAGATTTTCCAGAAATATTTGGTTGGCAGCATGTGATCCAAAGAAAGGAATAGGGAATGGCCTTCTCTCTGTTTCTTACAAATTAATCCTGGCTTTGATTAATCATTAGCCATATTTTGAAATGGCTGACTTTTCATTATAGATCATCAAAAAGTAATCAAAAGAGTTGACTGCTTCCATCTTCCAATGTGTAATAATGACATGAAAGAAATAACTTAATTTTCCTAAATTAAGGCCATCCGAAGTTATCTGCTTCATTTAGCAGAATGTGGTAAAGAGAATAATTTAGTTTATGTCAGGCAGTAATAACTTGTAATAGAAGTTACTAACGTTTTAGCATATTTTGTCTTTAGTACAATGTTAATAAAAAGGGGGAAGATGTAAAACCACCATATATTACATTAGTATTATCTGATATGTGATCTGTAGTACCTTGAAAACAGGCAAAGCTGTAAGCACCTCCTTAATTTTTTTTATCAAATGCTGGGGATACTACAGGCGCTCTTTTCCAGCCCTATATGATGTAAAAGAGCACGAGGACACAATAAGGATTCAGATATTAATGAAGCACAAACAGCAAACCCTACTTCTCATGTACAACCATACGTTTAGTGCCTGTTTGAAGTTATGTCACTGAAAAAGATTTATGCTTGTTTGTCCCACGATAGTGTTGGAAGAAATATCCTTCTGGGTTCAGTTCCAAGTGGGGAAAAAGACACTGGAAACATGGAGGCTGTTTAGAAAGATGGTTTAATGGTGGACAGGACAGCATGCCTTGGGGCTCCTGGATGAAAAGGAAAGGGCTGCTGAGAATCCCCTGGTTTCATTCCCTCTGTTGGGCCCCATCTTAGTATTTCCTGTTCCTGTGTAAGAAATGTATCCCATTGGTTGTCAGACTCCCAGGTGCGGGGGTCTTAGCGAACTTTGTAGGCTTTGTTTGGACCACATGGCTTCACCTGAGTGCTGGCTAATGCAATCTTCCCTGGTGCCATGTGGTGAGATGGGTAATCCTATCATTTCCTGAGGGCCATGTCTTAATCCCATCACCCTAGAGCTGAAGGGGTGGGTGGGGGGAGCAGGGAGCTGCAGAAAGTTGCTTTGCCTTTAAAACATATTTCTCCTTTTCTTCATCCAGGGAAATATAATATTCTGCCTTTTTAATACTTCCTAGAATATTTCATTCTTCTAGGAGAGGGGTGGGTGCTAACTTTCTACAGTAGCAAGAACAGCAACACTTTAGACTTACATACTGCTTCACATACTGCTTTACAGCCTTCTCTAAGAGATTTGTAGAGTCAGAATATTGCCCCCAACAATCTGGGTCCTCGTTTTACTCATCTCAGAAGAATGGAAGGCTTTACATCGGTTGACTGATCGTTGCAACATCCTCATGGTCAGTGATCAGAATTCAGAGGCTTGGCAACTGATGGGTATTTATGATGGTTGCAGTGTCCTGGGGACATATGACCACCTTTTGCAACTTTCTGACAAGTCAATGGGAAAGCCAGATTCACTTAGCCACTGTGTCTGTAACTTAACAGCTGCAATGACTCACTTAATAACTATGGCAAGAAAGGTTGTAAATTGGGGCAAAAATCACTTAATAAGTGTATTATCACTTAATAAGTGATAACAATCACTTATCACTTAATAACACTAAACAATGTTGGGTTCAATTGTAGTTGGAAATCAAAGACTGCCTGTACAGGGACGTAGACCCATTGAATGTGGGTGGGATAAAGTGGGCTTCCTATCCATTCCTACATGCAGCACAATACATGAAGAAAACCTTGGTTTTTCCACCTTGCCATTCTTTTGTTCTTTCTTTGGCTCTTGCTGAAATAATTTCTTCCATTCATTTTCCTTATTCTGAATGGGTGCAGAAATGGGAAAAGATTTTAAAAGAAACTGTGTGGGGGTGTTGCCTTTTCTAGACTTTTTCTCTCCCTGCCAAATTTGAAACAACTCTGTCAGAATGATGACTTCCAGCTGAAATTAAAGCACTGGGTTCCGAATTGTTATTTAAAATAAAGGCAATAATTTGTTTCCAGCTGGTACAATTGTTAAATAAAATGCTTGTAATGTCTCAAGAAACAATATTCTCCTTCCCTTATAAATAATTCATTCTGTCACCAGTAAATCCATCAAAAAATGTTATAATCTTTAAAGTATAAGATTTTCACTGACAGTAATTTGCCATATGGAAGAATAATAATGGGATTTTTTTAAAAAATCATTGGGCATGTGTGCAAATTGCAAAAAAGAAAATGGTAATAAGAGGTCTAATGCAGTATGGTATTGCTGAAATTATTCATGAGATGTTTTTTGCATTTAAAAATGTCAACAGCTTGTCTTTCTTCTCATTTGCATTAAACTTTTACATTTGTAAGGTGTTAATCTTTGCACTTTATAACATCCAAGTACTGAATGGAAACTGCCATCTCAGCAAATGAAGTAATGGGGGGGGGGAAAATACATCCTAGACATATGGTTAATTATCTGTCTAATTAACTGTATGTTAATTCAGATGTTTATGGAGAGCAGTAGACAGGGAAGGAGTAAATGCTGCAGAAGATCCTTTTGCAGGTCTATCTATTGGCTTTTTTTAAAAAAATGATACTGTGTCTTATCTAAAAAAATATGTTAAAACATATAAACAAATTAATACATTTCTTTGTTTTCAGTTTGGTTTAGAACAGTAATGTGTTAAATAAAGCAACAAAAACAGAGCTATGATCTACTGTATTACTGTAATTCCTATAAAAGCATATGATATATCTTCCTACACAAAAGTAAATGTAAAGAGATAAAGCTTTCCCCTGTCTGGTTGTGTCTTGACTGTAGAGGGTGCTCATTTCCATTTCTTAGCTGAGGCACCCAGCATTGTCCAAAGATATTCCGTGGTCATATGGCCAGCATGACTATACTGAACACTGTTGTCGAGGCACATGGAATGCTGTTACTTTCCTCTCAAAGTGGTGCCTATTTTTCTACTCACATTTGCATGCTTTGCTTCTGTTCCTGCTAGGTTGGCAGGAGCTGGAGTAAGTAATGGGAACTCATCCCATTACATGGCGCTCGGGTCTTGAACCTGGCTTGTCAGCTTTCCAGCTGACAAGCTCAGTAACTTTAACCACTGAGTCACTGTACCTCCCAATGTTCCTATAGACACCTCAGTTTTACCTTTCCCATTTCAGGCAAGAAATCAATCTATTTCAGTATAATTAATTGTTATCAATTAAAAATGAAATTCCAGATTGAGCATTCATTAAATGTTGGAATAGGAAAAAGAAGGCATGGCAATTGGAGATTCTGCAAATGTGGCACTCTCACAAAAGTTTGTGGATCTTGAGCAAACACTTTTTTGCAAGCTAGAGATGGAAGTAGCAAAAACATACAAAATCATGGAGCTGCCCTTGAAAATGGTCGTCATACATTATGTTCATCCCAGTGCATTTCCACATAATATAATGATGCTAAGGTTAAAGCAGAGTCTGTATTTCCATATATTCACTGCATCAGTGTTGTGACATTATGATGTGTAAAGGGGAAAGGAAGCTTAGACGTGAAGCTACCTTTCTTGGCAGAACATTACTGCTGCAATTGTTATTTTCCAATGCTTACTTTTGTCTCAGATTCACATCTTAAATACAACTTGCAAATATATTCACAATGCTTCTATTCTTGTATGAAAAAAAAACATTTAAACAAAGCTCACAGACTCCAAATAAATTCCTTGCCAGAAAATATTTGATATATCAGGTTTTAAAATAATGTAAAATGTAAAATGTAAAAATTGGTGCTGGATAAACTATGTCTGCGTGAGGAGGAAATACAAATTTAGAGTAGCTGTTTGTTCGGAAATGTAAAAAGTGTAATAGTGGTGGGATTCAATTTTTTTTTACTACCAGCTCTGTGGGCATGACTTGGTGGGTGTGATGTGGCTTGATGGGCATGGAAAGGAAGGATACTGCAAAATCCCATTCCCTCCCCACCCCACTAACCTGCTTTTCAGCTCCATTCTCCTGTGGAGGGCAACAAAAGAAGACCCAGCCAATCAGCTGGGACTCAGGAGGCAGAGAATGGATGGGGGCGGGACCAGTCTAAGGTGGTATTTTCTGGTTCTCCAAACTACTCAAAATTTCTACTACTGGTTCTCTAGAACTGGTCAGAACCTGCTGAATGCCACTTCTGGTAATCATGTAATGTCACTGGTGAAATTATTAAATGTGGTTTGCTCACAGATTGGCTGAGAGACATGTTTCAGATGCTGTGAAAATTACATCTATGTCTCACAACCAGAATAGCTCTGTTATTATTTTCTACACCAAGGGAAAGATAACAGGACTGCAGAAAGTACAAAGTGGTTAGTTTGTTAAGCTTGCCTGGGAAAATCTTTGGCAGAATTCTGATTGAAAGGGTATGAGAGGGGACAGTGAACCACAGATCAGATTTTGCTCTTCAGGAGTTCATTGCAGAGATAGGCTTATTGGTTTAGTGCAGTACTTCTCAATCTTTAAGATGTATGGACTTTAACTCACAGCATTCTCCAGTCAGCCATGGGGCTGGGGAATTCTTGGAGCTGAAGTCCACACAACATAAAGGTGCTAAGGTTGAACCAGAGGTGGTATTCAGCAGGTTCGGACCAGTTCTGGAGAACTGGTAGCGGAAAATCTGAGTAGTTCGGAGAACCGGCAAATCCCACCTCTGACTGGAGATTTTACAGTATCCTCCCCCTGTCATGCCCACAGAACCGGGAGAAATAAATTTGAATCCCACTACTGGTTTGAAGAACGCCGGTTTACAGTAATGTGAATGGGCTTGAATTATGGCTTATTTTGCAAAAAGTATGGAATTACAAATAGGTTTCTGAATGTATAATCAAATTAAGACAGGTATGGCAATAAATTGAATACTTTACAAATTATTCAATATTTAGCAGGGACTAAGACAAGCAGGTGTGAGGTCCTTTGGCTGTATAAAATATTTATGTGCAAATATATAGGAAAGGTTTTTGGTGCTGTTAGAGATTGCTAGTTAGCTATTTCCATACATGATGCGGTGGTTCAGAATACATTACTAATGCCTTCCTTAGGTATTACTCTTTGAATATATTGTGTGACCAAACCAGAGGTGGTATTCAGCATGTTCTGACCAGTTCTGGACAACCAGTAGCGGAAATTTTGAGTTGTTTGGAGAACCGGCAAATACCACCTCTGACTGGCCCCATCCCCATCTATTCTCTGCCTCCTGAGTCCCAGCTGATTGGCTGGGTCTTCTTTTGTTGCCCTGCCCAGGAGAACAGAGCTGGAAAGCAGGTTAGTGGGGTGGGGAGGGAATGGGATTTTGCAGTATCCTTCCCCTGCCATGCCCACCAAGCCACACCCACCAAGCCACACCCACCAAGCCACACCCACCAAGCCACACCCACCAAGCCACACCCACAGAATCGGTAGTAATTTTTTTTTAATCTCCCACTGGACCAAACCCACAACTTTGGTTATGGACCGAAGCAGGGCCAAAGTAAATTTTGTTTAATGTAGTTGTATAATAAATGATGTTAGGTTACGTTTCTCTGAGTGCACTCATTCTCCTAATGGGGAATACTTCAACAAATGACATGAAGATATTTTTATGATTTGACTTTATAGCCAATAGTATTTCCCTTCTGTCATTTAAACATTAAAATCGAAGCAACTGCTGAAAGATCTCTGAGGGCCACAAAGTCACAGGTTGTATATTCTTATGATAAAACCTCTCACTTATACCTGAAGCAGGAACGTTTTTTAAATCTTTATCTCTGTTTGCACAGCTCTTTGGTATTTACCCCTCTATCACATACTAGATAGGAAGCTGACTTCACATATAATTTATTTGTTAAGCTCCATGTGCGCTGATAAATAGCTGTATTCATTGTGGTCCAAAATGTTGTCTACAGATTGGACACATGTAACAGGGCCTTATTGTGACAACTGTTTCACACAAATCTTTCGGGCTCTGTCTTTTACCAACTGTCAACGGCACTCACTGATTGCAAGAACAGCAAATAAATCAATCATTACAGTGTGGCTTATTTCATATGACAAGCAACTCTGCCCAGGAACTTTTCTCCAATCTCCCACAGTCAGCAGTGATTATTTTTGGCATGCACTTTGAATAACAATGCATCCAGTGAGACAAGCAAGGCAGGCAGTGGAAAGTCCCAAAATTCCAATATCTAAGATTAGACACTTTTCTATTTTTGAAAAGATCTCACACTTCCCTGCTTAGTTTATTGGTTCTCACCCACTCAATGCTATGGCATTTGGATTGCAGAAAACGTCCAGTTTTTGTTTTTTTTTAAGATTAAACAGTCTAAGCATGTTTAATCTGATCTGATGATCCTGCTTTGCACATAGTTTGCCTCCCCCACCACCCTGATTTCAGGTCAGTAACTCATGAGTAACTTATATGCCAGATAATTAACTTAGAAACCTTGACTTAATATCATAAGAAACCAGATCATATTGCTCTTTTCTTTCACTGACAATGAGAACTAAAATGGAAAATATTTTCTCAAGTAATCAAGGAAGAATTTAGGCTTATCTGGAAATTATCCTTTTGCCAATCCCATCATTTTAGAATTAGCATAGAAAGGCAATACTTTTGGTGTACTTAGAAATGGAAAATTTTCCTTCTCCGGCCCGACATTTCAGAACTGCATGGACATCCAAAAGGTGCTGCATAAGTTACGGCAGTCGAGAAAGAGGCCCTCAAAATTGAAACACAAATTAATTTCCAACTTACTCCCAAATGAAGTTAGAAATTGTCTATTGACACCTACAGTTATTTTAAATCTAATTCTGTTGGACTGAGATCTTTGTTTTAGGCTTTTAAAACAATCACTTTTATTTAGCTTGTTAATATCTGTATATAACACAGATACTTTGAATGTGCATTTAAACAGATAGCTGAAATCCATATCGCGGGGTATAAATGATTGACAGTGGCTGACATAGGTTTATAAAAAGAGCAAAGAAAACAAGACAGCCTTAGCTAAGCACAGAATATATAAGCACAAAATGTATAATTTGTATGTGTATAATACATACAGACACAGAAACATATACACACAAACAGGTACATAAATAAGTAGCAGTAGTATCAATATAGCCAATGTTACTGATGTTATTGTTGATCAATTCATTGCTCACAGATTCAATATATGGATTTTAACATTTTTAGCCTATTGGTCCCTGATGGCTTTTTTGTTTGCCTTTCTCTTCACATGGAGGAAAAATTTAAAACTGCCAAAGCAGTATTTCAGAATCAGCAATATATTTTCAAATTACTTCTTATTTGCAACACTGTTCTTTCTATCGCTAATGGCATTTACTAAATGCCATTGATAGCATCACAAAACCCTGACTAAACATTTCAAACATTTGCCTGGTTTGGTGATAAATTCAAAATGATTAATAAAATGGCTGGAAACATCTTCTAACTCTGGAGGTTCTTTGAGTCATGACACTCTTACAATGAATAATGAGGAGCTTCCCAGACTCCAAGGTAAGTCCTAGAAAATTTCTCACCAGTCTTGGTGCAGCAACTGCCAGGAAATCTGTACTGTACTATATATAGAATATATCTTTGAAGGAGGAACACAAAAAATCCTCCTTTGCAAGACTCATTATGGGTTTACTCCATTATTTTTTACAGCCTTTGCAAGACTCATTGTGGGTTTACTCCATTTTTTTATAGGAAAAAATAACTAGCACAGTATACACACTCTTCGTTGCTCTCCTTGTCTATGGAAGAGCTCATATGCTTCTAATGCCTTCACATAAATGCCTTACATTAGAACATGGGTGTCCAATCTTTTAGCTTGCCTGGGCCACACTGAGTAAAGGGGAATTATCTTGGGCCGCAGGATAGTAACTATCGCTAAAAATCACATAATAATATCAAAAGTTTACAATCTTGTGGAGTCGTTTTTCTAACTTCCAAGGCTACATGTGGTCTGCAGGCCATGGGTTGGGTAGCTGCTTTAGATTAAAATTAACCTAGCATTTTCTGCTTTTAGTTACTCAGTTTAATAGAACTTGGTTTAATGGATTTCAAGCACAATAGACATTTTTTTTTTAATCTGACTTTGTTCCTGCCTAATTATCAAAATGTGGTGATGTTTTAAGATGGCTCCATCATTGTGCTTGATTTATTCTCACCTGTATCTGGTGGTTTGTATTTTAATAATGACTGCTTAATATGGCTTACTAATTATATACATATGCATATACATATGAATACGATTAATTAATTAATTAGGTGGCATTGTCAATTTATTTGAGGCTTTACCACAAATCATACCATTCATGTCAGCTATGTAATTGTGTAAAAGAGACAAATTGATACAAATGACCCACATTTTAACAGGCACATTTAACAGGCACTCCCATCTTGTTCATTAAAGTCATGGTTTTACTAAGATGACAATTTTGCACTTTTGATTTGGATCAAGGCCACCGCACATATATAGGAGAGCCAGAACCTTTTCCTGTTCCACTCTTGTGGAGTTTGTTTTATTCCACTATAGATCAAAAGAGAAATGGAGAAAGAAGTTAATCAACAGTCCAAAGATCAGCAAAAGATCAAAAGGAAAGCAAAGAACACTAACTCATATTCCAAGAAGGAATGATTTGGAATCCAAGGGCATCTGAGATCATCAGCAAAAATCACTGCTGCAAAGATTGCCTGCTTGCCACTAAAAGCTTTTACAATTCACTGTCCAATTTAGTCTAAGAATGTCTCTTTCTGTCTTTCTTTTCCTTATAACTGAGTATTCCTGTAACTCTCAATTGCCTGCCTCTGGGGTTTCCTGGCATTTTAGAGGCAAGAGCATCCACCTTATATAAGTGCCCTGGGGTTGGGATTCTACCAGTTCGCACCTATTCGCAAGAACCAGTTGTTAACATTCTAAGCAGTTCAGAGAACCAGTTGTTCGAAAAAATTACTGGCCTAATCCTGTAAGGAAGGCAGGAAGGAAACATTCTGGTGTTGCTTACAGAAACTGCCTCTCTGTTAACCCTTTTTACGTTCTTGGCAGGACTAGAATTCCTGTCTTAAGAACTTCTCTGGAGTTTTTTTCCTTCCTTTGTTGGTACTTTGCTTGTTTGGAGTGACCATTCAAAGTTACAATGGCACTGAAAAAAGTGACTTATGACCCTTTTTCACAGGTACGACTGTTGCAGCATCCCCACTGTCATGAGAGGCCAGACGAGGAGATGCGTGCCTCGATGTGATTTGGATGTGAGTGATATTGAGTTGGCCACACCCAGCCAATAACATAACCACCAAGCCATGCCCACCAACTAAGCCACACCCACAACTTGTTTCCAAGTGTTGACGGTGCTGAACAAATAGTTACACCAGTGCTCAAAATTCCAGCTATCTCATCACCTCCAGAGCCATGTGATCACCATTTGCAAGCTTTCCCTGCTGGCCTCCCCAGAAGTTATTGTGGAAGCTGGCAGGGAAGATCGCAAGTTGCTGGGGCAGATTTTGGTTATCAAATTGTATTCTTCTTGTTGTTGTTACTCCTTTGTCATTGTTTATTTCATTGTTCTATTATTTTACTTCCATTTACACTCTTTTCATTGTTCTTCCTTTTTAGGATTGTAAGCTGCCTAGAGTAGCCACGGCAATTTAGGCGGCAAATAAAATTAACAAATAAATAATAAATAACCTCCTTCATTTAGGGACTCTTCTCTACCAACCACTTGTACATCTTTACACAATCTCCTTGACTTGCATTACACCCCCACATACATTCCCTAACCCATGCAGCACCTCTTGCGGCCCTGACTCACACGCACCCTCCCTGACCCACATGAAACCTTTTGTGACTCTCCTCACAACTTCCCTGACTTGCAGAGCACCTCTTGTGCACACTTCACACCAGGGATGGGCTTCAAAAATTTTAGCAAACAGTTCTCTGCCTGGTTGCTGGGTGAGTGCGGCCATGGTGGGTGTGGCCTAGTTGGGGGGGGGTGTTTTTACCCTCCTCAGGCTCTGAGGCTCTCTGCAAGCCAGAAATTGGTCCATTTCCAGCCTTCCCGGACCTCCAGGAGGCCCTTTTTCACCCTCCCAATGCGCCCTACACTTACCTACATCCAAAACAGGCCACGTGGGGACTCCTGGGAGGAGAGAGGCCAGCCAGGAGCGGGATTTGGAGGTTCTCTGAACTGCACAGAATCTTAGTTAGGGGCTCTCTAGAACCCCTGTGAACCCCCAGCAGCCCAGCCCTGTTTCACACCCTTTTTGAGCCACCCTTGCACACTCTCTCCAACCTACTCTTGGACACCATCCCCAACCCATGCAGCTTCTCACATATACCCTCCCCAGCTCACCCACACCCCTCACATCCTTTCCGATCCACGATCCATACGGCATCTTTTGCATTCTTTCCCACATCTGGAGGCAGCAAGCACTTATCTACCTGCAGGCCTCCACCAGGTCTTCAGGCCTCCCCTTCCCCGGGATGGTTGTTGCGAAGTTTAAAGGCAAGTGGCTCTTAAAATGGAGGCTGCTGCAGTCACTCTGAAGAATAGCTCAGGGCTTTGAAAAGCTATTGAAGAAAGCCAAAGAAGGCCAAATTGCTGACCGAAAACGAATAAATCAGAAAGTCAGAAGAATGGCATCTGTTACCATCCTTTCAAAGGCTATTTCCCCCTCCCTCTTTTTCTTGTCAGTGACCAAAAAAGCTCTTAGGCAAAAATGGTTGCTCCTAAGTGGCTTCTGAACAAGCCTTCCTTAATTACTTTAAAGCCTCTACAGTTCAAATGCTTGGAAAGTTCCTTCTAATAATAACAGCAGATTTAGTCAGGCAGTCAGGGTGGTCTTTGTACTTGAGAGCCCTTTGAAAATTCACAGCCTGCAGTCAGCTTGACATGTCAAGGTCTACAGAGTCAGAAAGCGAGAGAAAAACAGTGTTTTGAAAGATCTGCAAAGTACACGCCACTCAGACAGCAACACAACTAGGTACTTTGACTGAGATTACACTTCCTGTCAAAAAATGAAAGTTTTAAGCCATTTGTTTTATATTCTCTGCAGCAGAAACTCCCCAATGCTCCTTAATGATTGCTGTGGGGGGGGGGGGGGGAAATTCCTCCTTTAATGCTCCATGAGGATAAAGAAATAAAAAATAAAACAAAACAAAACATGATTGCTTCTGAGTAACTATTCACAAAAGGCAGTTCGTGGGGCCTGAGGGGAAAAAAAGAGCCCGAAGCCTTCAGATTTGGAAGGATGATCATAAGTAAAAGCAATCAGGTATAATATTAAGAAGCAAAAATTAAACAGTTTATGGAAGCTGGCACCAATTATTTCCAACAAACAAGTCTATAACCAATCTTTTGAACTGTTCTAATAACCATTTCAGTGTGGCTTTAAAAATGCCTTTGTTAATATTTTACAATCAAGACATCGGTCCAGGAGTAGGACCAGGTGCTAACGCTTGTGTGACACCCTGTCCTTTTTCTTGATAAAGATTAAGCATTGGAAGTTGAAAGCGAAAATAAAGAGAGTACATTAAAAAAAAATTGGACAAACAAACAAAGTGGGTATTAAAGCAGGAGAATGTAGCTCTACCAGCCTGATGCAAGTCTGCAGCTATGCATAGTTATTTCCCACAGCATGCCTCTAGGAAGCCAATGATAGGTGAGCAGCTGTCTGAGGAAGATGAAGGAATCCCCCTCATGTGGCCAGTCCTTGTCCTTCCAACCCACTGCCACCCCCTTTACAATCTCTTTGTGCTGCCCGAGGTAGGGGCTGATGAGAATAGAATAGAATAGAATTCTTTATTGGCCAAGTGTGATTGGACACACAAAGGAATTTGTCTTTGGTGCATATGCTCTCAGTGTACATAAAGGAAGAAATACATTCATCAAGAATCATAAGATACAACACTTAGTGATAGTCATAGGTTACTAATAAGCAGTCAAATCATACTAGGAAACAAATAAAACAATATAAATTGTAAAGACACAAGCAACACGGTTAGAGTTATAAATGAGAAGAGATAGGTACTAGGAAGGATAAGAAGAAGAATAAGGATAAGAAGAATACAGTCTTAGGGTTAGGGTGTGGGCATGGCCATAGTGGGCATGGTCTACCGGAACATCCTATTTCTGGTTTCCAATGGGCCTCCAGAACCTGGAGGAAGCCATTTTTTCCCTCTCAAGGGTCCAGAGGCTTCCCCTCCCAGGCCTCTGGGAGGGTAAAAATAGCCTCCCCCAGGCTCTGGAGGCCCACCAAAAGCTAGAAATGGGCCTGTTTTGTGACTTCTGGTTTTACTGGGAGGGCCTCCCAAGGGTCCAGACACCTCCCTTGGACCTCTGGCAGGGCAAAAACAGCCTCCCCTGGCATCTGGAGGCCCTCCGAAAGCTGGAAACAAGCCCGTTTCCAGACTTCCGGAAGGCCTGTTTTTCCCCCTCCCAGAGCCTCTGCGCGGTCTCTGCACTTACCTCCATCGAAAATGGGCCGCATGGAGACACCTGGGAGGGGACGGGCAGGGCAGGCGGGGGCCAGCCGGTTGGTTGAAATACCAGTTTGGCAAATGAGATGTAACTTTTAACATCCAGTTCTCCTGAACCGGTCTGAACCGATAGAATCCCACCCCTGGTTCAGGGGAAACAGAATGGGAGGGGGCCATGCACTCCTTGGCCTGAACACCATGACCTCTGGGCTGATGACACCTGCCCAAGTGTGATGTTAGTGTAGGGGGATAGACATTACTTTACACTGTGCAGTTGGAGCAGTAGTTCCCAAACTTTTTCAGTCGACCACTCCCTTGGTGCTACAAACTCATCCTCGATGTCCCACACCCAGGGGTGGGATTCAAATTTCTGTTGACGTGGCCTAATTTGAGGGCATAGTTTGCTGGTCATGTGATTGGGTGGACATGGCTTGGATGGTCACATGATCGGGTAAGTGTGGTTTCGTGGTCTGGGTGGGCATGGCCAGGTGACTGGCAAACCAAATACAGGTGGTCCTCACTTAATGGCTGATTGTTTAGCAAGTGTTCTAATTTATGACTGGCCTCCCCAGAGCTACTTAATCTGTATTTGGAGTTTTGACAGCTATGCACACACACACACTCCCTTCTAACCCTCCTGGAACAAGTCATTGGTCTAGAATCGGCAAAGTATCTCTGATTAGATTCTAGTAGTGAATAAAATCTAATCAGATATGCTTTGCTGATTCTTGGTGATTTGTTTTTTTTAATTTCTTTTTTTAATTTCTTTTAATTTCTTTATTTTATGTTGCTGAATTGCATTGACATGTGTCTCTTCTTGTGCACAACTCAGAAGCTTTTGTGATTCTTTGTAGCAAAAATTACTGACCTCTGGCTTTGCTCTACTTTTCAAACGTGCCGCCACTGCCGCATTCTAGGTGCTGGCCCTGCAGGTCCACCACATTGAACCCCTTGTACCGCTCCATCAATGGGTGAGCCTGTGATGCCAGTGCCTCAAACTCCCCCCTGCCACCTCTTAGCGTCCCCAAGATGGTTGCAGAGGGGTGCTCAAAGGCGGCAGGGGAATGTTTGAGGCGCCAGTACCTCAGGCTCATCCCATTGACTGTTGCACTGGTCCAGAGCTGGTGCCTTGAATGTGGCAACACATTGGGAAAGTAAAACAAAGCCGCCACTATCGCATTCGATGGATGCCATTGACTGTTGCACCAGAATGGTGCATCAGAGCTGCCACATTTGAGGCACCGGATCTGGAGTGGTGCAACAGTCAATGGGGTGAACCTGCGGGGCCAGGGCCTAGAATGGCCCCCTGCTGTCTCTTAGCACCCCCCCTTCCAGCCCCCTTGCCTCTTAGCGCCCCCCTAAGGCATCCCACTGTCCCCCAGGGGGCGGTACCGCCCACTTTGGGAACCACTTAGACAAAGGCAACATCATGCTACATGACAGGAAGAAATATATTAGAGCATGTTTGCATAATGATTAGGTCAATAGGGAAATAATCTCATGACTACATCGTCATACAATTTAAAAATGGACAAGGCAGGAAGTGAAATTTCCTTGCTCTTTTTTTTCCCAGTTTGCCCCAAAAGAAAAAATACCGGTGTGAGTCTTAAGGCCTATTCACAGTACAATCTGGCACTCCACATACTTATTTATAAAGCTCAGATATCCTATCTGACTTTATTTATTTTGATGCAAAATATTTCTCATATAGGTCCCCAATTAGCATTAGCTTAAAAAAATATTGGGGTAGATATGAATCCGCTACCCTCAAAAGAGCTGGTTAAAACTCTTTACTGCTAATATGACAAGATCTCAGAAAGATATCTTTAATATTTGGTGATTTATACCACTGACCTTTCAGCTGAAATTAAAGGAGGAAGCAATGAGTGCAAGCATATTCTCTGTCAAGTAGACTTCTCCCCAGAGTGAAAAGAATGGATTATTTTTTTAGTTTGGGGAATTTAAAATAAAGTTTGTTCCTGTCATGATCAATTTTAAAACATCTTTAATAGATGTTCTTTGCTTCTCATTCATGACGCAACAAATTAGGACCAAATTAATTCTGCATTTCCAATTTTTGAAAGGAGACTTGTAACTGGGGCAATTCGGGCCAATCAAAAAACGCTATTCCTCTCCGTTCTACAGATGAAACATGAAAATGCCTGCAGAGTTGAAATGTCAAAGTAAAATGATGCCAATAATGATATAAAATGGAACATTCTCCTTATTCTAGTAATTTGTGAAGCAGGGTTTAAAGCTTTTATGTTTTATCCAGAAAGTCATTTGGAGACACTGATGACATTCAGGATTACTGTAAAGGAGGAAAGAGACACCAATGTCATTACTCACAATGACATCTACTGATGATCAATTGTTAAATTTATTTTAAGGTCTGTATCTTACTTCAGTTATATTACACTGCTTGAAATGAGAATGCATTTGCATATTTTAAAATATACCATGTATATATACATACATACGTACGTACATATTTGCTACAAAACTATGTGATTGGGCTTAGTTTTTGGGGAGGAAAATAAGGAAAAAAATGTGCCTCTGCCTACCAGCATCCACCAGTACTCCACCAGTACTCATCTGGCCAGCGTCCTGTCAGTGTATGAGAGAGTTGAGGGCTGTTTGTAAACTGAAGCAGTATTTGCTGTGTAACCAAGAAGACAGCAAGGAGCCTGGGTGTGGCTTAGCTCAACTGTTCTGTACTAAAGTTGGTTTCTGCTATAAAACTAAAACTGAAACTCCTCTCCTCTGCTTGTGTTTTGCATTTGGAACAGATTTCTTTTCAGGTGGGGGAGGAGTAGAACTCCTTAGCATCATATACGAAATACTAATGCTCTGAGGGTCATTTCAAAAAATCCTTTCTTAGTGAGCACCTAGAAGCCAAGAGGAACATATGTGCCAAATTTCAAGAGAGGCTTCCTTGGGACAAGCCTGAGGGAGATAAGGGGATAGGATAGGATAGGATAGGCTTCCGTAGGGTAAGCTTGAGGAAGAGAAGAGTTTGAGTGAAAGTAGAGGAAACACTGAAGGAGCAGAGAGGCTGTGGAAGGAGAGCCCAGCAGGCAGTTCAAGAGAGAGTGGAGAGAGAGAAAGAGGAAGAGGTTCCAACCAACCACCTGAATACCACCCCATCATATGACCCGCTTGTTGAAGAAAAGACCAACCGTCACCTCCCCATATGGCCTACATGCCGAGAGGAGGCTGACCACCACCCCATCATGTGACCTGGCAAGTGGAGGTGCATCAGAGAGGGACCAGTGTGGACTGTCAGCTATACAAAGAGGGCCAAGAGAACCTGGACTCCAGGGACCCTTACCAAGGTTAGTGCTACACATATATAAACATAATATTTGTCCACCTCCTTTCTCTTCTCCTCCAGACTATCCTAAGCAATGGATGGTTCATTGGAAGAGCTGCCCATAGTGGCAGAAGACAAAGTACTGGCAACAGATAAAACAAAAGGAAACCCAACAAAAGCACTCCTTAATTAAAATTTCCTCGAAGGGATATGAAATACCAACAGAGATTTCAGTCACCCCTCTGTCTGATTAGCTGCAACACATCTGCTTAGTTGTCTAGGACCCATTTGTATTGTTAAGAAGAAATTTATTCTGACTACCTGGATTCATAACAAGACAACTCCACGATGGCAGTTTCAGTTTAACTAACAATTTGATGCATGCTGATGCACTCCTCTTTGGAGTACATGTATGTGCAGAGACACACATGCTTGCCAAATAAATCTGGGTATATAAAAGCCTATGGAAGAAAAACAGCATCCTGGAAGAAAATCAGATGCATAATAATTTACACGACTGTGACTTATAAATATGCATAAATAAGGAGAACGTTTATAAAATAGGAAGATTGGTTCACTACCGACACTGCTAGCTTTGATAGAAATCAGAAGATTGCAATCTAAACAATAGTATATTGACAAAACGTATATACCAAAGCCAGAGATCCCTGAATAAAGAAGAAATTACACAGAATGGAGTAGCTTTATAAATTAAAGAGGCATAGTGTTAAATTGCTGGACTAGGAGTTGGGAAGAATTAAGTTTGGTTCTTTCTTTAGGCCTAGAAGATACTTGGATGACTTTAGACCAATGACTGCATCTGTCCCTGGTAGCTTCACTGTAAGAGCTGGATGGCAGTAAGGCAAAAAATTAAGTTCCTGCAATTATGCGGGACAAACACTAAGAAAAAAACAGAGTTGTTTTATTGGCCTTGTTCAGTTTTGGATTGGCCTTTGTTCAGTCATTTATTTTACATATAAATAAATAAGTAGGCGGCCTATAAAGATTGTCATCAGATAGTCTCAAAAACATAAGTTAAAGATATAATACAAAAAGAGGAAAAAATGCAACCTTGGGGGGGGGGAAGATGGTTGGGGTGGTTTTTTGGCAGTATGGAACAAAAGTAATGGCACCCTGCCCAACTTTTCATTTATGAATGTTTTTCTTTTAAATCTTGCTCAGATATTCTTTTGGGGTGGAGGGAATGGCAGAAGGCAGGAAAAGGGAGCTCTCGGTGGCTTTGAGCTTTGGCTGCTGGGTTTGGCCAGGATGATGCCCTGTTTAGAGGTTTCTCAAGTTAGACAGCTTTAACATGCATGGACCAATTCCCAGAATGTTGACTGGGGAATTCTAGAAGTTAAAATCCACATGTCCAAAAAGTGCCAAGCTGGAGAAACCCTAGCTTAGAATGCTGGACTAGGACCAAGGGGAAACCTACCAAGTCCTAAGGATGACCGATGAATCTTAGTCACCCTTTCTTAAACTAATCTCCTTCACAGGATTGTCAAAAGGGATTGTCAAACGTTGAGAATGGGACCATGTGCAAGTATATTGTATCAGGGGAGGTAAAAATATCATGCAGCGATCCAGATATGAACTATAGATTTCTGTGACTATATGCCATGATTAAGAGATCTTCAAATACTGTCCATATAAATTCATCCATCACACAAAGTGATTCTAAAAATGGTTGTGTACACTTAGCTTTTCAGCTCTTTTCAATAAGAGCTGGAGAAACTTTTTGCACAAATACATAGACTTGCACTGTTGAAGTATCTAGCAAAGATCTTTAACAAAAAAAGAACAAATAATTACAAACTACATTCATCTCCATACAGGCCATACAAGGAAGTGATATTTGCAAAAGTCCAGCATTATGAAAGTAAGTCTGAACACCACTGATGCAGCACCTCACTGTTTTGATCTATGACAATTTCTCAAATGTGGCCTTGTGCTTTTCTGGCCAGGACAATGATGGAAAAGCAGTTCTGATGGTACACAAAACTGTAAAGCAGAAAATGATTGCAATGGACATTATGTGAATTGCTGGATCATTCAAGGCACCTCTGATAAAAAAATATTTAACAAAAACATGTTCAGTAAATGGTTTTTCTGTGTTATGTTTCCCTGCCTCTCTGCTTGGGTACTAATACTATATTTCCTTAACATGAGGGATTTCACAGGAGTACATTCAGGTGTATTTCTGTTAAACACAGTTTTTTCTCAGACTTAAAATGGAATTCCACAATGAAAAATGATGAGTTTTATACCCCTGAGGATGTAAAGGCTAGGTCACATTGGCCGACGGATGCAAAACATATGCAAAAAGGACACAGCAGACGAGCAAAATTTCGGGGGCGGCTCCATCCATTGTTATCCACTCCCAAAAGTGCCCCAAATTTGCATAAACAGAATGGTAAAAAATGGAAAGGAACGGACGTGGGGAGGATGTAGCGGGGATGTAAAGCGGATGTTCGTAAGAAGCCTAGCGGATGAAAGCAGATGGAAGCGGATGACACATCTGCAGGGCTTCCGGGGGAGAATAGCGAAGTGGACGTGTAGCGGAAGGAGCGGATGCATAGCGGATGACGCAGATGCATCACAGACGCCTATAGGATGCGTAGCGGATGCGTAGTGGATGCATAGCGGATGCATAGCGGATGCAAAGCGTTCACTGCACATGCGGGGAGGATGAATTGCGTCAGCTCCGCGGATATAAAAGGATGCAGCTCGCAAGCAGTCAGCGTTCAGAAGAAAGACCTGCTGCCAGAGATGGTTAAGCTTTTGCATGCATGTGGGATAGGTAAGGATAGCTGTGGGATGGGTAAGGATAGCTGTGGGATGGGTAAGGATAATTGTGGGATGGGTAAGGATAGCTGTGGGATAGATAAACCTTCAGCGCAAGCATAGTGGGACTGTATGGTCCACCCTCCCAGCTGCCACACATATGGCCCTTTTTTATCAATAACAATTTAATCATTGATCAACACATTTCAACATAAACACAGCTCTTTATTAATGCCCTGTTCATTGTAGGGCCACTCAACATACATGGCACAATCTCATCATGTTATGAGACAGGCTCAAGGAAGCATCCATTAAGCATCTATCATCCTGTCTTGCCACTCCACTGCTCCAGCTGGAGAGTTGCACCAGTGTTTCAGGAGGTTGCGCTGCTTCTTCCCTTCACGTGAAGCTCTGTTGGGGCCTTGCACATCCACAGTGTCTATCAGGTTTTGTCCTTGCCTCCATTCACCAGGCTCCATGTCCCCATTGCCTTGTTGACAGTCCACAAGCCTGTTCTACAACACTGGGTAGCAGGTGCCCATGAGATTGTGCAGGATGCAGCAAGATTCCACAATGCTCCTCACCGTCCCTGGGTGATGCTGCATGGTGGTGAGAAGTACCTGGAACCTGTTGGCCAGGATGCCAAAGGCGTTCTCCACCACCCGCCTTGCCCTGGACAGCCTGTAGTTGAAGATCCTCTCTTCACGGGTGAGGCATCTGGAAGTGTAGGGCTTCATGAGGTAGGTTGAGAGGGAGAAGGCGTCATCCCCCACGATGAAGTAGGGCACATCTTGTGTGTCGTTGGGTAGGGGGTCTGGATCTGGAAAACCCATGATGAGGTTGTATTCCAGCCCATCCTTGAGGTCACTGGCATTGTATATCTGGGCATCTGAAGCTGACCCGTTGCCTGAAGCATCGATGTACATGAACTTGTAGTCAGCATCAACCATGGCAAAGAGGATGATGCTGAAGAAGCCCTTGTAGTTGAAATAATTGGACCCTGAGTTGGCTGGAGATTTGCAGGCCACGTGCTTCCCATCTATGGCTCCAACGGTATGGGGAAAGTTCCACTTCTGATACCACTGCTCTGCAACTTTCCTCCAGCCTTCTTCAGTGGTGGGGCACTGGAGGAGCTCCTCCACATATTCTTCGATGATGGCCTGCACCACTTCTCTGACCACAATGCTGATGGTGTTGTGTGGCACCCTCCAGGCATACTGCATGTTTCTGTATGTGGTTCCAGAGGCCAGGTGGCACAGAGTCAGTGCCACCTTGAGCCCAGGTTCCAGGCTGGGACGGAAGTTGGTGTTTGCCTTGGTCAACCTGGGTCTCAGACGCTCCACAATTTCGTCAAACATGGCTGGTGGCATCCTCATGAAGTGCTGGAATTCATGAGTGTCTTCATTCCTCAGCTCCACCATCAGATTGTCATATAATCCAAATTCTGCTCTTCTCCCAATCCATCGTCAGACCCACACAGCTCTTGGACGTCTCCTTCTTCTCCTTGCGTAGAAAAGGTCAAACAGTCTGAAGAGGGCTTGGTTCTGGTGTTGAATGATCGCGGCTACCAAAAGGAATGTGCGATGATCCATGGTGGAGATCAATGATGTGGAAGAGCAAGACCAAGGCTGAAGAGGTCTGCACACCACGGCTGCTGGACTGATAGTGAGATCCAGGTGATTTCCTCCCCCTTTTTATAGGAAATATCGGTTTTCCGCTAGGTGTCCTTCCACATACTCTAGACATCCTCCAGACATCCTAAATCTCTGAGATACGTCCCATATACAAACGTTTTGTCCGTTTTAATGCTTTATATCCAAGCTGCATCCACTTTCATCCTTTCTATGTGCGTGCTACCAACGCTGTGTGGACGTTCCGTGTACCTTTTGCTTCCTCCCTCTTTCCGCTTTCCGCTGGAGCGGATGTGAGTTGCACGGATGCCCAGAGGATGCTGAGAGGATACAGAGGATGTTTAATGGATGACAACGGACGTAGAACGTTTGTTGCCCGTATGTGTCGCGGATGTAGACTGTATGCGGTGGAAAGTTCATCCGCTCAAAAAGTTTTGTGCAGCTCAAAACTTTTTGAGTGGATGAAATAGCAGGAGACGGATGCTCGATGGATAGAGCGTATGAAACACGTATGCAGTGAGTACACAACGGATGCATCGCGTTTCCAACGGATGGCAAGCGTTTTTCTCTGTTTTACATCCTCTTTGCATCCGTTGGTGCAATGTGACATGGGCTTAAATGCTTGGTATGAGATAGAATTAGGGTGGGGATGACTTGAGCAGATGGAACAAATATTTCTTTTCAGAAATTATTTGTACACTAATATTCTTTCTTTCCAAATAAATAACTCAAGATGTTTTTATAGGCTAAGGGAATATCCCAATCCAATCACCTTGGTCTGGTTTATATCCAGGGCTATTAAATGATGTTTCATAGACATTTTTTAAAAAAATCCAATTCTTTTTATCCAAAGAACTGTAAGTATTGTTTTTCATATTCTTTAATAAACTTTCAATGCTTCTAATAAAACAGAAAGTCTTATTTACACTATTCATTTGAAATGAATATAACAATTTGGTTTTTTGTATTTGATTCTACCATAGCCTCTTGGGCAAAGTGGTTTATGTAATTTGAACATTTTTTATTCTTTTCTAGTCTTTTATAAGACTAGAATCAGTTTAACTTATTTTGAAGAATGCAACTTGTTCTGAATAGAACACAACAGGGTGTGAAAAGACCTTGGAGGTCTTCCTAGTCCAGGGAGGAGACTCTATATAATTTCAGACAAATGAAATCCTTTCTTAAAAATCTCAAGTGTTGGAGCACCCACAACTTGTGAAGGCAAGCGGTTCCACTTGGTCAATTGTTCTGTGGGGAAATTTCTCTTTTATTTAGTCTGGATACATCAAAGGGGGACAGCTTCATATTCCTTTCTTTTTGTAGTTTTGCTGGACAACATAATACCAGAGATTTTATGGTTATTTGCTCAGAACACTCTAGCGGTGTGCTTGAGAATGTGATCAGCTGCTGTATGTAAAGCAGGAACTGGGAAATGATGTTCTACATATTATTTCAAGAAAGGAACTGTTTTTCTTTAATTTTTTCGAGCAAATAAATTTTGCAAGGTGTATTATTTCAGTTCTGAAAAGCTCAACAGCCTGTACAAATACAATGGAAAGGGATGGAATGTCACAATATAAGCAATTAACTTTCTTTATTGCCATTTTTTTCACATGCAGGAAATGAAAAAAGCAAATACATTGCAACCTCTTAATGCAGGATGTGCTTAGGTGTATTTGTATTGATATAGGATTAATATAGTAGTTGTTGTAGATTTACCACTACTAGTCCCCTGCTAATTTCCAAGACTTGTATAGAATCTGGTTGTCAGCAGCAATTCCTTTAAAACAAAAGTAAGAAAACTGGTGCTGCTTTGTGCCAAACAACTCCACATTTTTGCTGTTGTCTCCATTTCAGTATGCTCATTTTCACTGGGCTTGAGATGGAATCCCCATGACTGAAACAGAGGAAAGGAACAGGAGTCTACCAAATCAACAGTTGGTTTGCTTCCCTTGTCCAAGACCTAATGTTTATCTGCAGCCATGCCACTGACTGCATCAGAAGAAAGACTGCACAGCAGTGCAGTGGGTTTCTACCGGTTCTGTCCACCTCTGTAGAACCAGTAGCTCTGAAGAGCAGCATAGAACCAGTTCTAAGTCAGCTGATGTTTTTGCCCACCCGGGTGCCCGGGCTCTTACCTGACCTTTATTTCCTGATTTTTCAACTTCAGCTGCCGTGTGAAGCACAGCTGCAGTTAAAAAAGCAGCAAAAAAGGGCTTTTTGAAAGGCTGCTTCTCTGCACACAGCGTGCTGATGACAATTTACAGGTGCACCGGCTGAGTGCAGGGAAGCACATCGTAAATCACCAAACCTCATAAATGACTGAACTGGTAATTAACCCTGTCGGATCCCACCCCTGCTGCACAGCCTTGTTCCAGCCTCTCCATGTGCTATGGATTTTGTGATCAGCAACAAGAGAAGCAATATTCTTTCTAAAATATTTTAGTGCTCTGTAGCAGCAAGCTTTATATAACTTCCTGGTTCATCAAGCTCAACAATCAGCCTTTGACCCAGATGTTGCTGATTGAAGAGTGCAGCAAAGACCAACCGCTTTCTGTGCTTTCTGTTTTGTAAGTCCACAAACACAAATATTTTTTTTTTTAAAGATGAAAGGTTAGGCAAATAATTAAAAGCTACATGTAAGTATTTTGAAAATGGATTGCTAAAAGAAATCTTGTTTTGATATCGTACCTGAACAGGCCAGGAAGCTGGGCTCCCTTTGCTGTAGTTTATTTGTTAAAACAGCACTTCACATGCGTTTGGATGCATTTTAAGATCTGCCACCGGACTTTAATATTTATGAAATGTTAATATTCATCAGTAATGAGTATTAGTTATTACAAAGCAGCTTTCTAGTCCAGGATATATGACTGAAGAATTATAGCAAAACCTACTGGTGACCTTGCAATATTATGGCTGCCTTCCAAAAAGCATTTTGGGGATGGTTTATCCACTACTGTGGAAATCTCATATGAAACAAAGAGATTTTCTTCCTTTTCCTATGCTCAGTTTGGGGCTAGAACCTCTATTTTACCACCTTGTGTCAATTTTTAGATTCCTTGATGGACAAGCTTCCTTCTTCTTTGCTGTAAATTGTATATATGATAATGCTCAATCACTGCCTTTATAGACATGCTGTATATCTTAGGGCAACTCATGTTTTCCACCTAAGCTTCCTCTGTCTAGCATCGACATATATTCTTCTGAAAAATATCCTAGGGGTATACTTGGTCTGATTATGCGTTTTAATCATTGTATGCAACTCAGAATCACTGTTGGGAGGCCATATAAATTATTTAAATATAAACAAACAAATCAGAGATGCACATTCCAAGAGAAATACACGTATATGTGTGTTTTACATTATCAAATATTGTATTTATAACTATTACAACTCTTAAAACTTGTTTTGTGCAGCCCTCTTTCCCTACATGTCCATTTTAATTTGAGCTACTAGAATCTGTTGTATTAACTGGGTACATATGAGAATTATGTTATCTTAGCCAGTATTCATCAAAGTAAGGGGTGACCCATTGGCCTTGGTGGCATCTTGAATTGACACACATAACATTCTTTGTTATAAAAATCAAGCTAATATTTTTTTTTAAAAAATAGAGCACCCCATACTGGGAACATCATGTGTGTGGGCAGACCATGCTGCTTTCCCACATGTATTCTGATTTGTAGCTTTTGAAGTTGCCAGCCCTATACATGGGATATGAGAAATTCTATTTTCACTCATACCACAGTGAGAGATTAGCAGCTTGAAATCACTTTGACAGTTTGTTACTCTATTGCATACTGCAGGGAATTTTAATTCCAACCTGTGAAATTGTAATTGCCTCTCAAACAGGACAGAGGAATTCTGGGTAATGGCTCCATCTAAGCTTAATATCAGAATTGTCAGTTGCTGCCACTTTAAATATTACTTGCTGTAATTCAAATATAACTTCAGCTTTTCATCTAGGAGTTGGGACTGGGACTGAAACAAACAGGAACGGTCAGATGTCCTAAAATCTACAGGCCAAATGTGACAGAGGTGGCTGACTCAGAAAGTACACCACCCACAAGTTGTTATAAACAATACTCAACAGAGATGGTATTCAGCAGGTTCTGACCAGTTCTGGAGAACCGGTAGCGGAAACTTTGAGAAGCTCAGAGAACTGGCAAAAACGACCTCTGACTACAAATTTTACAGTATCCTTACCTGCCACACCCACCAAGCTACGTCCACAGAACTGGTAGTAAAAAAATCTCACCACTGAATCTCACCACTGATACTCAATCTGAATTAAACCTTAAGGTATGACTTTAAATGTCTTTAACTGCATACATAAAATATAAATAAAAATGGATTAGGTAATTTTAAAGCAGAATAATAAGATTTTATTATTTACATTTGAAGGGCAAATTAATTTGGCACTTTTATTCTTTCTACAGGCCTCTTTTAAGGTCATGGAGGATATTTTTTAAATATTTTCTGTAATTTTATATAATTCAGTATTGGTACATAATCTCACAAAAACAAAGACTAGACTAAATAAACCGAGTTAGAATTACTAGCTCCTTGTTAATGTCTCTTAGTGAACCTCTTCTCAAGTTTAGGCTAGGAATGATCTCACGCTAGTTGAATTTCCTCAAGAGAATAGTTCAAAATTTTCATCCTCCCCACTTGTCTGCTCTGACTTACTGCCAAGTGTTCTGAAGGGCCTTGCGACCACAAAATAATCCCAGCAGGTAAGTAAAAGCAGATGCTCTGGCTCCTGTCCTGAAAACACTCTACGGTTGTTGGCTTCCTCAAAGGCCCAATTCCTATAAAACTCCTGGGAATATCAAGTCTGCTCGATACAGAACTCAGAACTTCCTTGCAAAAACTGGGCCTTTCATTTAATTGGCAATGGATTACAACTTTAGAATATCTGAAGTGGGCTACCAAAATGGAGAGAGATTTGAGATATTTTGTTGATACGATGAGCTGCACTACATCCTCTGAAGCTTTGAAATTTTTCAAATGTGTTGGACCATAAAAGAGTACAACATTGTTCCTCTGTGACTATAGAAGGAAGAGAGAAATTATCTTATGGCAAGGAAGCCTTCCACTGCAACAATCCAGAATGTTTGATTGCCTGGGAATTTGTATAAACTGGAGTAAATGAATTCATTACATTTTTGCTAAAGGAAACTTTATATGAATCGACAATGCATGGATCATGGAAGGTGAAGAACACTTGTGAAAAGCAAAACATTAAAGTCTTTAAATATTGACTCATCTACTTTGTCTCTCTGTGTATTTAAATACCTGTCAGACAATAGTTTGTTGTTGGTTTGGATCATGGGTGTCCTATGATTATAAAGATACGTATCAGTTTAGCGGCCTGACAATTTTGAGCTAAATATTTTCATTACTGAACAAAGAGTGACTCAAGGTGCTTTTACGATCATTTTTAATAAGGCTTCAGGTGAACACAATAACAAGGACTTAGCTGTTATTTAAGAAATATAGTTGTAACTTTCTAAAAACCTCACTGTGCTTATGAAAATGAAGCTATTTTATGAAAAATTGAGATGCTGAAATTTTGATTAAAAAGAAAAAAGAAAACAAAGAATTTCTCGCAGTTCAGGAAAGCTTTATACAGATTCTGATTATCAAACTTTAGATTCTGAAGTTCTCAACAGGCAAGCTGTTATCTGTTGATGGAATAAGCATCCAGCACAGTTTTCTATTTAAATGTCTCCATAGTAAAAGGCAATAAGAACTGCTAGAAGAGCCACACTTAGTGACAGCATCTTCAGCATTTTTCCCTCATGTTGCCAAGGCAACTGCATCACCATCCTGTGGCTCAATTGTACGATTTGCCGCTCAACAGATGGACGGGCTTTTGATTCTGAGTCATTCTCCAGTGCATGTCTGAACTCCTGTGGAGAAATGCAGAAACTGAATTGAGAATAACTGCAGAGAACATTTGGCAAATATCAAGCACAAAGGGTATTTTACATTAAGTCTGAATAAGCTAATCCTTCTTTCATTTTACTATAAGTGGAAAAACTTGGTTAATCTCTTCCAACATCCACTGCTAAAACAATACAGTATCACTAGCTAGAGGATTAAAATCCCACTGTTTTAAATCATGTCAATTCACTTGTTTTTAGTGTCATTACAAGACCAAGTCAGTGTTAAAGTGAATCAACAGCATTGCTGTCACTTACACAGTACAGCATGACCAAGTCTGATCATTATTTCTGTCCCACAGTAGGTCCGCCCAGCATGTCCCAATGTTATCTTTACCGTTCTTTCCCCCTCTCTCTCAGGAGGCAGCTTCAGTGAAACATTCATCATTGATTGGATTAAGAACAATGTGATGATTGTGCATATTTATCTACTAGGTAGGAATATGGAGCATATACATTGGGAAGCTGAGGCGGGAGGCAATTTCCTAGTACCTGAATTTTAAAAGTATGCCACTGGATACCTGTGCATACTTTCGTAAGGAGAGTGATATGCATGAGGTTAATCTGATACAGCTTTGATAATATTTTAGTAACAAATCCTTCCTGGTTAAATTCCACTCTCTGCCTTACTGGCTTGATCAGACTATACAAGTGAGATCTGAGTTTTGTACATTCTCAATCTGGTTCATATTTCTTTTTCTTTGTGAATCCATCCGATTTTCCTATGCTGCCCAATCATTTAGTTGCCCTTCAGTGCTTATGTTGTTTCTCAACCTTTCTTTGAATGTTTTTTTTAATACTTAATCTGGCCTCTTTTCATCCTTTGCTATTGCATGATTTTCCTTTCTTTATCCCAGCTAAGCTACTTCATATGATTTCTACTGAGTGCATAATTCGATATCAGACTCAGGTTCTACAGATATTCTCCACATCTCTTGAACAGCCCACAGAAGGTAACTATCCTTTCATCTACTTTAGAGGTTATTTTGTTTCTCCAATTAGAGTTTTCCTGAATGAAATAATAGATCTCATTTATCATTTCCAGCAGGAGGAATTAGTAGGGTGTTGCATGCACAGTGGCATCAAACCAGATCTCTACCAGATGATGACCTCTTGAAAAGAAGTCAAGGACAAAGATTCCATTAAGCAGAGACAATTACAGAGCAATAGCAGATATAGGTTTTTTTTTTCATTGCTGCCAGAAGCATTAAATGTTTGTAAGGAGAAAGATCGGGTACATTCAACAACAACAACAACAACAACAATAATAATAATAATCCCAGAGTGAAATCACAGAAGGGAATTCTGACCACCTGGTCATAATGGCCCCTTGTCCTTCCAGCTGAATAGCAGTTATGCCCCAGGCCTTTTCCTTAATAATCTGTAACAACTAATCTAACACAGCAAGCAATCTCCATATCCATTTCTGCCTAGCCTGGAACAGCATTAGTAGAAAACTGAAAGATCAACCATGAATGTGCCTGCACCAAGAAAAAAAAAACACAACAAGCAAAATGACTGAACTCATAAAGGAAGAACTGCCAAGAAGTGTTTGGCTAAAGCAGGGGTCCTCAAACTTGGCAACTTTAAGACTTGTGGATTTCAAAGCTGGCTGAGGAATTCTGGGAGTTGAAGTCCACAAGTCTTAAAGTTGTCAAGTTTGGAGACCTCTGGGCTAAAGAATGGCAAGCTCAGGAAGGACATGAACTGATTTCCCTGGAGTTTTGAGACAAGAACCCTGCCTGAAGAAAGATTCCCAGACAAAGGAATGGAGAAGGAAGTGAAAAAGTTCCTGTAATGGGGCTTATTAAATCAGTAAAAAAAAAAAAAAAAAGAGGAAGAACATGGCCTCTGCTATCTATACAATGATTGACAATAGGAAAAAAAGATGAATCTGAATTCTTAGTATAGGGAGACAAATATGATTTAACCTGTGGCTCCTATAATTGGAATATAGAAACAAAAGGATTCAAACAGGAACAACAGAAAACAAGGAGTTTGAGTGAAGCTTCACTTCCACAACGAAGAAGTTATCGGTTGGTGTCCTCCTCTTCCTCCTTTATTAACTCTGACTTTTTAAACTTTATTTGCTGCTTTTTAAATTCAGACCCTCAGATAAGAATCTTGGAAAACTTTCTGTGTGAGAATCTGAGGGGCAGCTATCATTCAGAATAAAACGTCGTGGGATGGATCTTAGTCCTTCAGTCATAAACTGAGAGTCTTTTAATTGTGGGTTTAGGACTTTGGGTTCACTAATTGAATGGGAATTTGATGCTGGGTTTTTGGCATCCACAATCTTGATACCCTTAATCTTTCCTAAATGGTGATAATCTGAGTAAAGGATTGTAGTTTTGCCATCCCACATGCACACATATAGCAGCATGCATGGTTAGATTTAAAAAAAAGAAGTTGACTATGTTAGAACATTAGCTAAGCTGTTACAGTTATTTGCAGAAGATCTCCAGAAATCTGGCTCAACTGTCTGTTCCCCCAAATCCTGATTTTTCTTGAAATACATTTGCAGCATCCACAGTCAACTTTAGGTTAAGGCCAAGTCGGCACTGGCCCAGGATGCCAAAGCTTATGGGATGCCAACACTGTCCCTCTTTCCAAAGCATTATAAAAATGCAAATAATTGTACTGGCGGGTGATGGCGCCATCATTCCATATAGTTTTGTGGTGCCATAGATCCTGAAACTGATACTGGCAGTAATGGTCAGGTTTCAATTATGTGTTTTCTGAGATGGCGTCAAACATGCTGGATGCAGCTCTGACATCTGTTTGCATCAATCTCTTATATCTTCTTGTATTGAGCTCTTGAGAGAACCCACTCAAACCCCCAGCATCTTTAGAACTCTGCTTAGCAAAGGATTTGGCAAGAAAAATAGTAATTAAAGTCAGTGATGGAAGTTAGGTACGAGAGCAAGGTCAGCAGAGACACATCCTTTTAAAATTTCTAGGGCAGGGGTCAAACTCGATTTCATTGAGGGCTGCATCAGGGTTGTGTTTGACCTTGGGAGGCTGGGGTGGGCATGGCCAGCTCGACATCACTCATGTTGGTGGTGCCTTTAGTGGCCTGAGCACTCTGCAAGCAAAAATGGAGCTTGGGAGGGCCGCATGCAGCCCTCCCGAGCTTCATTTTTGCTGGCAGAGACACTGCAGGCCAGTCCTTCATTGCTTCCAGGGAGGCCCTGCAGGCCAGATCTAAGCAACCTGTGGGCCGTATTCAGCCCGGGGGCATTGAGTTTGACAACCCTGCTCTAGGGTAACCATAAGTGATGATGTAAAGATTAACTATGGTGTCAGGAACTCAAAGAACCTTTGGAAAATAACTTTGAAATGTGGGGAGAAAAAAAAACCCAGGACATAGTCCAAGGAAATAATCAGGTTCATATCTCCATCTGCCAGTCACAAGAAAGTATGAGAATTCATCATACAAATAGATGGTTATTTCTGTGTCGTGACGGTGAGAGTAATTAAAATAAATTGCCTAATGAATCTTGAAAAATTAATAACTGATTACAAGTATTCCATTCCCAGAGTCAAAGCTAATTAACCTTTATATGAAGAAATAAACTGAAAACTACAGAGTATCAGTTATTAAACATTTTGCTAATTTGCAACAAAAGCTATTTCATAATAGATTTCATTTGGTAGACTGATTAAATTTGAAAGAAAAGCTTGCACATAACATATTCATTTGTGGCATCAGTTATTTCCTTGGATGTCTATTTAAAAAAAAATTAAATTCTTTTACCAATTTACAGCACACTCTAGATTAAATAAATGCATTTTGGGTCCCTAAACTAACATTGCATAATTTCACAAGAACAAGCGTTCCATTTAGATTGCAATGATATACACGTTAACAAGGAAAAATTCAGTAGTACTTATTTTTAAAATATATGTACCATATTTTGAAAAGACATGTATAGAGTTTCAGTGTTAGTCTTTCACTTATTATGATAATAACTCTCAGTCTTTTGACTATGAATTTCATTATTGTGTCAAAACATCACTGATGGATTAGAAAATCAAACTTCACAATATTTTGATTTGACAAAAAGCACTACTGGATATTCTCCAAAGAATTATTAAAGAACAACAAAAATGTATGTCTGAGGAAAAAAACCCAGCTGTATAGTTCTGGGAAAATATAAAATACAAACAAGGACCCCCAGATTTGTATTAAAATTTGGAAATGATGACTGAGAATTCAATGCACGAAGAATACAGGCTGCCCAAGAAAAAGGAATATTCAGAAATACTGAAGTTGCTCTTGGACTTTAGACCATTATGGATGACTCCTTGGTTCTATAGGAGCTCAGAAAGGTGTTAGATAAGATTGAACAGCAATTCCTCTATTTCACCAATGGAGACTTTCATCTCCTAGACTGGCAGATAGGCCCCCTAGCTATACTTTTATATGCAGATGTCGTGATATTTTCCAGGCTTTAATTGGACTGTAGAAATGCTTACAAATCTTCACCTTTTGTTCAGTGAAATATTAAAACATAAATTACCAAAAAAAAAACACCAAAAATAACTCTTTGCAAAAAAAAAAAAAAAGAACTGTGACAATAGTGTCACAACTAAGTATGCTTCATTTTTAATTATGTAGGGATAGCCTTTCATAAGCTTTATTAGCTCAAGGAAACAATAACTCAAAGAAGTGATAGAGATTAGAGAAGCATGGCTGCTATCCTAAAGTTTTTCTGCACTAGTAAAAGCCACCTATCCTATCTGTGCACAATGAATAAGCCACTGCTTCATTTTTAAATAGCTTAAACTAAAATAGTAGCTTATTTGTGATGCGTAGTTCAAGCACATGCACTTTATACACATTATGGATCTCCAAAACAGATGCGATTAAAATTCTATGCCCATCTACTTAATGGTCTGACGTGTAACAAACAAAGTACTATGTTCAGAGAAACTGACAATGGCTACAGTTAAGGAGGAACAAGAATCTACTGTTTAAATTAGTTAAAATTATTTATTTTTCCAACTTGTTAATTGCTTTAATCTTACATGATAATTTTCATTCTACCAGAATAGAGCGTTGCCCCCCCACACACACACCATGGCTTTATGGGTATGGATTCCACTTCTTAATATCACAAATAATTGTAAGTTAGACAGTGGATGCTAAAATCATATACATTTTACATCTTTAACAATTTCCATACAAATACCATCCCTGAATTTATTTTTTATTTCTATGAGATTTCATTGATGAATAAATGAAATACCTTAACAGTGTTATGCTTTTATGCCTTCTCTCTGGCTTTGTTGGAAGGAAGATACTATAATGTTCTTGCATGAATGGACTCTATGAAATGGGCAATTTAGATAATCCCCATGTAGTCTATTTTTCAGCAACCATTTGAAGTTCCAATGCTGCTGTTACTTACTGAGGTCTTCAAAGTTGGTCATGTGAACACAATTTGGGTACTGTAACTGCCTTGTAAGGATGACCTCATAATTTCCCACGATCACCATTTCCAGCTTTCACTGTTGGCTTCCAACAAGCAAAGTCAATGGGGAAGCCAGCAGCAGATGGCACAGGTGTCAACTCATAAAACAGGGTTTTCTTAACGACAGCAACCAGAACTACTGGAACTGCTATCATAAACTGGCATGGCTAAGTGACATCATGACTTATGACCATGTCACTTAGTGACAGAGTTCCTGATCTCAATTACTGTTGGTAAGTGAAAACTACCTATAAAGCCATGCAGAAAAGGGAACATCTTTTGACAGCTGGGCACATGCTTTCACTAAATGGTGAATTCAGATCAAATTACTAAAATAGACAGAAAGACAGACAGATGATAGACCAAAAAACAGACAGACAGACATAGGTAGGTAGATATTTGAAAGAAATATATTACTGTGTACAAATAAGCAAACCAACAAAAACCAAAGCTGAAACTATCTATCATAAGCTGTTGTAACTCTGCAGCACCTACATTGTAGATATTGTTTGTTATGTTTCCTAATATAATTATGAAAATATTAGAATGCAGTACTTATTCTGATCTAACATTGTTTCTTCCAGTTTATGTTAATTAAAGCATAACTCAAGTAACACACAGAACATTTTCTTTGCAAAATATTGAAAATGATAAAAAAATCCTTATAAATATTTGGTTAGAAAAATAGAGGAATATGAATAATAGAACCACAAAAATAGCTTCTCCAAGGAATAATAGTAAAAATTATAGATTTCATAATGGTGGAGAGTTTATTTAGTGGTTGCATTTTTAGGAAAATGGCCTCCTCCCACCAATTATATTTTATGTGTTTAATAGTTTTATTGTTTTAATGTCTTTTGTGGTTATTTTTTGATTGCTTTGTATTATTTTCTGAATTTTTAACTTATCGCCCAGAGTCACAATAACAAGATAGGCAGCTATATAAATTTAATAAACAATAAAATTAATGGAGGGTCCCAAAACTCTGATCACATTGCTGTAGTAACTCTCACCACTAAGGTCAGATCAAAGTATTCTGCACCAATTATAACTCCAAGATAGTCTTCAAAAGTAGCCCTATATAAAATGCAATGCTGACTGTAGACTTGTGGGCATTATTCACTAAAGAGTTGCCAAAGTTTCCCATTCCAAGAAAAGCTACAACTGACCCACCAGCTGAAGCTGAGCAGAGGCTCTCCTGATTCCTTGAGCATGGTCTCCACTACTGTTCTAGCAGAGTCCAGAAAAACCTTCAAACTTCAGAGGAAGTGCTAGTATTAATTTAAGGAGTCAGCAAAGACCCGCATAGTTTTTTTGTGTAAACAACATTTTTATCTTACTGGATTTAAACTTTATTCCACCACCACCACCCCCAGCTTCCAAACACCAGATTGGGACCTCTACTGCATCTCTGATCACACCTAGTTGGGCATCATCAGCATTTGATGATACTTCACCCCAAATCTAATGATAACCCCTTCCAATGCTTTCATACAGATGTTAAAAATAGAGGGAAAACAGCTAAATCCTGATGCATCCCATACAGAAATGGCCACCAGCTCAAGCTTTCCTTCTTCTGTACTATTAACTAAAGAATCCCAATCAGGAAGCAGCAGAATTAATGAAAAACAGTAATACGAACTCTCAACCCTCATAGAAGGTTCAGAAATGCACCCAATTGATCTTAGTGGAGAACCTCATTTTAAAAAAGGAAAAATGTGATTGGAACGAAGAGAAGCTTCTTCATGAGTAGACACACCATTGCCTCTTTCCAGGGACCTGTCATGATGGCCTCCCAAGATATCATTTACCAACTTTTGAATCCAATCAGTTACATCTCTCCTTGCTGCACAAAAGAGCCAGGAGTGACACGGTTCCATCCCAGATGGCCAAGCTCATGCTGAAGAAAACCTTATCGCCTTCTTCAGAATTCATAGGCCCAGATGCCATCATAAGAGGTCATACCAATCACCTTATTGGGCTGAGCTTATGTAGAATCGAAACCTAAGCGAGAGCAATTTTATCAGAAAAAAAACTGTGAATAAAATCTTGAGGCTAAACTTGATTTATTATTATGTGCTAATTATATCTTCATGACAATGACCCAGCACATGTTTTTGCCATGTATTGCTTTAGGTTTTCTATATTCACTATAAAAGCATGTGAATATTAACATTGTAACAGTGAAAGTCTATATTGATTTGATGCAACATTTTGCATATATTTCCAAAGTCACTCAAAATGTACTTTCAAAATTGCATCCTGAACTGTTTTAAAATGATAACTAAGGCTTAAAACTGAAAGCATCTTAAGGCTCTCTCTTAATGGAACTTTTAGATTTAATGGGACATGACAGTCTGACATGAAATCTTTAAAAAGTCCCATAATGATGGTATTTAATTATTAATCTATTTTTTTTACAATGTAGCACGGAACATACATTTTTCCTTAGAAAGAAACAACTGAAAAGAGAACAGAAATGCCTCATAAATTTAATGATCACTGGTTAAAAAGAACAAACTCATAGAAAAAGAAATGTTGCCAAAGAAGTAAAAAGGGAGAGGGTTTGTTAAATGGATTATTTTTGAGGATGGAGGGGAAATTCCCAAAGACAAGAAAACCCTCCAGCTACAAGACAAGGCAGTGGCAATGGTCTTTCAACTTGTTTTGGCAATAACATAGCTGAAGCACAAGGCTATGCTAATAAGGTATATTATAAATTATTAAAACTGCCAGTGTACTAAATGATCAAATGCATTTCAGATTATTTTCTGAATAATTCTGATATGATATGTGCCAGTAGTACTAAACTTTTATTCACATTTACTGTTTTACTTATGATGCACCTTGCTTAAATTATAGAGATTTGCATGTGTTGGTCACGACCCAATTTTTCACGAGTTCTTGTCAAGCTATATGTGTCAAGCTATATGCATTAGAAAGTGTAGAAACAGAAGATGCAATACTCAGATTTGGAAGAAACCTATGCACTTGTAAATGAAAAGAGAACAATTAAATTTAAAAAAAAAACATAGCTTAATAAACCTGCTTACAGTAATCATACAAACCTGAAACAGATGTGGCTGCTTTCATGAATTGCAGACAGGTGCCGCTTTTGCGACCCCACATTTCAAAGGATCTTTTCCAGAATTCAAAGCATTGCACAGCGGTTATAAGTACCTTATAGAAGGTTGCATACTATGATACTATATAATTAGTTCCTTGTCACTTACCGTCAACATCTCTTTTCCTTTATAGAAACGGTATCATCTAGCAATAAAGAATAACAAAAGAGATAGCTAATTTCATTCTCTGAAAAGTAATGGTTTCTTCTCATCTGCCAGCCATCTGATGAAACAATACATATTTATTTCATCCATACCGATTCTAGGTAACTCTAATCAGTTAGTTCCCAGCCCTCTTCACAATTTTGCCGTGTTAGGTGACCTCAATGACTCCATCTTCTTTTCCTACTGTTCCTCTTTTTTTCTAATGTTCCTCTGACCTCCATCAACCTCTCCCTTTTTTAAAACAACCTAACAATTAGCTCCTCAAGTGGCTTCCCATACACGCCTTGAACCTATTATTTACCATCTTCCTTGTCACTTTTCCATCTCTGTATTAGATCATTTCTACTGGACGTAAACTTGCAGTATGACCTATTCAAGAACAAAGAAACAAAAAATATAATCTTTGACCTCTCTATTTTTTCTCAATACTGTTCAATTTCTTTCCAGCTGCTCATTCTGGCATTTTGAAGTTCACTTCAGCAGCTGTAGTCTTGGCAGCTCTCTAATCTGCCTTCTGCTATTAGCACTCTACCAAAATTATTTTGACCAAAGTTATCACTGATCCTTTCTCCATGGTCAGTGCACAGATTTTTACTCATGTTCTTACTTCCTTCTAAATTCCTTGTCTGCTTTTAAAATGACTTTTCTTGCCTGACCCTTCTTGGATTTCTGGGATTCAAGAATATGCTTAAGTTTTTTTTCTTCTCCAAATTGGAAAATTCCCTGTGCCAGTAAGGCCTTTTAGGGATCTGTCAGATAATTAAGGCCTAGCATCATTAACATATTTCAGATGCCAACGACATTGTGCTGATGGACAACCTGGCATTAAGACAGTGATCAAACAAATATGAGCCAAACAGCGTCCAATAATAGGCTATACAAATTCTTCTTAAGTGTAGCATACTTCTTTATATCACACTGTCATAGCTCCAGAATCTCCTAATATTTGCAAAAGGCTGAGATTCTTTCTATGCCAGCTGGTGTGCATCTAAGCACCTGAGGGAGTAACTTGAGAATCTTTTTTTAATTTCATGCTCAGTCAAGTTTAAAAGTCATTAACAGAAACTTTTACTTGAAATACCAAGTTCTGGGAATTGTTGTGATAGGGAAGGAAGGTTTATCTGGCCTAATCAGCACTGGAACAATCCTACAGAAATGCTACTAGCATGTGTAACAAAAATTCTTGGCATTTGCCTACCGCTGTGATTTAAACCAGGGGTCTCGAATCTTGGCAACTTGAAGACTTGTGGACTTCAATTCCCAGAATTCCTCCCAAAATCCCAGGAGTTGAAGTCTATTGGTCTTCAAATTGCCAAGGTAGGAAACCCCTGATTTAAACAACTGTATCTGAGCAAATTAGAGGATCCTCAGTGCTATTTTATTGTTGAGTGTTGAGTGATGTGATAAGTGGCCAAAATACTACATATTATATCAGGAAGAAAATTTTCTACCATGTGTGTTTTTAGAGATAAGGCCTTCAAAAGTCACAATCTTCTATATTTGGTACAGCTGTGCCGAGATTTGAATTCAAAAGGCAGATTCAGATTCAGAGCGTACAAAATTATGCATACCACATCATATCTTTTCTTGGGTTTGTGTGACGGTCCTGAGCAGCTGACATACAATCTCAGGAAAAGAAGAGCTTTGCTTAAGATTTCCAACAGGTGCTTTGTTTGTTCATGTTCATGCATGCTTCAAATTAAATTTTGCCTTTCACGTCTGGATCTATTCACAGTCTTATAAAGAACTATTTATTTAGGCTTATCTAATCCATCTACATACATTTCTTCTATGAGACACTGCAGCAAAGTACTTCAGTTTAGGAAACTGCCCTGTTTATGACTCAATTCATTGTTCTGAAATCTGTGTGAAATTGTGTCTGATTGTGCACCAAATCTTCACACAACAGCTCAAAAAATGTTGTTTGACAAGATTTATGTCATTTTTGAATGATTGATAAATGTATATTCTTAATTCAAGAACAAACGGCCAAGATCAACCCATCTTTCTGACTTCCTTAAAATAAGCTGTATTTTAATTACCTTTTAGAGCTTTTGATTTTAACGTCAACTGTTCATTGTATATTGCTTTGGGTCCTTCAAACAGATGAGCAGCAGAAAAACAATGAAATAAATGCATCACATCGAATTGCATGAAGTATTGTATGGTGTAGAGAGGATGATAAAAAGTAGCATATGCTTCATGCAGAGCTGAGAATTCAAGAGACAAGGACCCCACAAGTCACTTGGAAATGGCAGCCTCAATGCCTGCTGGGTGACCTTGGGTCAGTCACAGGGTGTGCGTGAGGTTGAAAATTGGAGGAGGAAGAAGTACGAGGTTTATTCGCCACATTGAATTATTTATAAAAATAATAAAAAGTGGGATATAAATACATAATTTAAAAAAACAACAGACAAATCTGATGTTTGCCAAGAGAGTTGATATAGTTTACTTATTTTCATCAATTTACACCCTTTCATTAATTCTGAAACTGACTTTTTTTTCCATTTGTGTCACTGTACAGATTTAATAGATATCTTTTCTCCTGAGTAGTCCATGAAACTTAGGTATCTCTATAATGGCAAGAAGAGAACCGTGTCTCAATCGTTGCTAAAGAAGAGGGGATGTTATTGCTCCAGTGTTTGCTTCCTGTTTTCACTTTATCTGTTTTTCTTTTTTGTATCATGTTGATTATGTCCAGAGCTTATCGGGAGCAAGTGTCATCTATTTTGATGTTTTGCAGGGAGCACTTCAAAAATGTTGGGTGCTTTATACACATTAAATATGTAATAACAGCCCTATCAGTCCATGGCATGGCAGTCAACGTATATCTATGGAAAGCCATCAAGAAGGGCACAGACAACTTCATATTTCTAGTTTAACAGAATTATTTTGAAACAAATTAGAAAGTTGAGATTCTACCACATGTTTATAACCATTTTCCAGAAATAGCTGAGTGGATTGCTTGCCAAACAATAATTTTTGTTATTTGATTGCAAGGTGACCATATTCCACTTATATATACTCCTTTATTCTGCTATTATGATATACCCATATCTTATATTTAATAAAGAATATCCCTTTAAACATGGCTGTAGGGATAGTTAGTTCATATTCACCAACAATGTTGTATCTGATTCATATCATTTATTATCTGAAGTCAGAAGAGCAGCAAGCCTGTGAAAGAATTCAATTAAAATTATATTTATGAACATAATTTTTATTTTGCATCAAATAAGATTATAATTTATGGAAGTAAATGGACTTCTAAGAAGTTCGGGTATAAGCAAAAGAGGATAATTTCTCTCTCTTTTAGATTGCTTTTCCCTTGTATAGGTAGTCTCTGCTTAGCAATAGTAATTGGGACCAGAATGTCTGTCACTAAACAATGCAATTATAAAGTATGATGTTGTGTGACTGAGTTATGTAATGATGACATTGGACAACACCACTGCCCCCCCCCCCCGTTACCATAGTTAAGTGAGGACCAAGGGGGATCAGTAAACAAGGATCTCACATGAACACAATTTCCGATTTCCTGCTGGCTTTCCCATTGATTTTGTTTGTAGGAAGTTGGCACAGAAGGCTGCAAAATGTGACCACATGACCACAAGATGCTACAACAGTCAGAAATATGGCCGGTTGCTAAGTGCCCAGATCGCAATCCAGAGGGGTGCTGCAATAGCTGGAACTTTGAACACCGATTGAAGCTACTCATTTAGCATTATCACATACCTGAATCGTTGCTGAATGAATGTTTATTAAACCAAGACTACCTGTATTGCAATAACAAACAGATACAAGTACCTTTGAATTAGCTTGGGACTTTCACTCTAAAACCTGGATATGAGTTTGGGATTTGAGCAAACTGCAGTGGTTAAGATGTTTGATTAGCAGTGGGGAGTCCAGGAAACCCATGGCCCTCCTTAGCTATGGAAAAAATAACTGGGTGCTTCTGGGCCAGTCACCTTCTCAGTCCAACCTATCTAACATTGTTGTTGCTATAGAAATGGAATTGGGGAACATTTCCAGTGAGCTGCCCTGAACCTTTGGAGGATATAAATGTAAGATATAAACTGACCTATTTAAAAAAAAAATCATGTATTTTTCATACCATGGCAAGATAGAATTTTTAACTAAACATTCAAACATCCATTCAGATGTGAAAAGCAGCGTTTCTCCTGTTCTTCCAACTTGAGTTGCTGAACAGGAAGAGCTGCCAGCAATATAAGCTTATCAATATGTAACAGCCAGCCAGCAAGAGGCATGGCATAATTATATTTGCAAGAATGCTTTTTTTAATACTCATGCATCACCAGGACTGGAAGGAGGGGGAAAAAAAGAATTTCTTTCTCTCTGCAGGTTAGTTATATTAAATCCTTTAAAATGTTTACTCTGGAAACAATCTACCTGTATCACATACATACAATCTCAGCCACTGTAGGCAATAAAATTCCTAGGACCCGGGTTTCTTGTTGCATTTACAAGCTTAGTAGGAATTCTGACAGCTGATTCTCCCTTGTATTTTGTAATTGCTTTTGTGAAACCTTGTGTAGTTTCATAGAAACTGGTAATGCCAAAACCACCTTATCTCCAGTTCAAAGAAAGAAAACATAGGAGGGACAGTTGAAAATGACAACCATATGAGACAGACCCTGAGGAGAAAGGAACACAAAAACTTTTTGACCTTGACTAGTTAATGTTTTCAGATGTTATTTTTGGCTGTTACTTTCTCAGAAACAGGCACCACCACAGTAGTTTGAAATGCTAAAGGGATCTCTAAGGAAACGGGAGCATAAATCTAACTCCAAGGGAATTCTGAGCTATTAATCTATGCTTACAAGCTCACCAAACTTTCAGTCCCTTTGTTTGTGCAGACATGCATGTTAAATTCTTCTGGTAAGAAAGAATCTTCCAGGAAGATAAACACCATTTTTTTTAATGCTTAACATACATAATAGTCCTGAAGGAATGGGCAATATGTTGTTCCCAGAAGAGATCTTTGGAGGAAAATTATCTACTTCTCTGATGCTCTTGATTTTTCAACTGCCATTTCTAGCTGAAGATTAATAGTAACACTCTGGAAGACCAATTCCTTGTTTAGCTGCTGTGCAACTGAGATACAAGGGTGCAAGGAGGGGTGGGATTCTACCAGTTTGCACCTATTCACTAGAACCGGTTGTTCACATTCTAAGCAGTTCGGAGAACCGGTTGTCAGAAGAAATTACCAGCCTAATCCTCTAAAGAAGGCAGGAAACTGCCTCTCCATTAACCCTTATTACATTCTTGGCAGGACTACACTTCCTGTCTCAGGAACTTCTCTGGAGTTTTTTTCCCTCCTTTGCTTGTGTGGAGTGACCATTCAAAGTTACAATGGCACTGAAAAAAGTAACTTATGACCCTTTTTCACACTTACGACTATTGCAGCATCCCCACAGTCACAAGAGGCCATACAAGGAAATGCGTGCCTCAATGTGAGTGATGTTGAATTGACCACACCCAGCCAGTAACATGTCCACCAGGCCATGTCCACCCAGTCACATGACCATCAAACCACGCCCAACAACTAAGCCATGCTCATAGAACTGGTTGTTAAAAAATTTGAATCCCACCCCTGGTGTAAGTCACATTTCATTGAGATAATTTTGAACAGGGAAGTTTAAAAGTTAAAATCTGCTTGCACAAATCGATAAGAAATAGTAAGGAAATGTGAAGAATAGTTTTTCTCTCTTCATGAGCAATCAGACAACTCATTGTTATGTTTACACTAAATAGTGATCTCGGTCATACAAGTGTTACTGCTTATGTAGCCAAAATGGACCTTCTGCATCAGCTGTGTCCATCTTTTTGGCTTGCCTGAGCCTCATTGAGTGAAGAGGAATTATCTTGGACCATGTATAAAATATATAATATAGTTAATGTATAGAAATGCACATAATAATGATAAAGGTTTACGAGCTTGTGGGGCCACATTACCTGCTTTCCAGGGCTGCATGCGGCCCTTGAGCCATGTGTTGGACATGCCTTCCTACATGGGACAGATCACTTGAGGGAATTCTAATATTTTCAAATTTAATACAAATAGCATTATTGTCCAGTTCAGATTGAAAAGGGGACAAAGTCTAAATATCCTGAAAAAGGTATTTGCAAATCTCTCAGAAATCAGGCAGTGATTTACAACTTGTACCAGACTTGGGTTACAAATGCTTCACCCAACAGAATGATACTGGAAGCTCAATAAGTTAAGTGGGTAGCCATACAAGGGTATACATTTAACCTTCTTGGAAGCCACCAGAAAATCTCAGACCAAAGTTGAAAAACACCCCCCAAAAAGACAATGGCAAATCACTCTTATATTGTCAAGAAACTGTATAGACCTGTCCACAAAGTCAGTTGGAGTTGAACTCATTGAAAGATGCCTTCACTTTGTGCTATTCCAATGACACTCAAATATGCCACCACATACATACAGCAAAAACTGTCATACTACCTTCACAATAAAAAAAAAAGATGGAAGTTCTCAAAAAAAGTTTTTTTAGCAAATTAGGGAAGGATGTGTAAGCTTAGTGATAGAGCATGAACGCTGCGTACATAATGCCACGATTAAATCTCTGATGGTTCATAGATGCTGGGAAAAGTGCCCATTCGGAAGCTTTGCTGCTACTCGAAGTACTAGAAATAATATCAAGTTAGATGGTCTGATTTAGATAAAGCAGCGAATGTTTGCATTCTAGTTTCTTTTCAGATTATATAAATCTTTTCCTTTTACACTGGCAACACCAATATCTTAGACACATACACCACGAAAGCTTCAATGACATGGAATAAACTGTTATGCAATTGATTACTATAAAATATTTCTGAATGACTCCAAACTAAATCAAAACGTCTTAGATCCAAAAAATTATGAGATAAAAAAGAAAAGCCCTAGTAAACATTTTATAATTGGTCACTGATTTGATGAGTATCAATCAACTTTGAACACTATGTTCTTATGTATCTTTTATTTCTCTCAAAAATGCCCACAAATTTAAATCTGTATTAGGGATTATATACTACCTGCTTAGTAGGAAATATTAAACAAATGTTTAAGGGTCAAACCACCACCTCTGCTTGTAAAATTCAGAATATGGACTATTTTTTCATTACTGAGATAAAACTCAGGAATTATTTTAGGTATTCTGAATTTTTGCTGTGGCAATATCAATATCTGAGACATATACGATTTGAAAGCTTCATTGGCATGGAATAGACAGTTATAAATTGATTACTATAAAATATTTCTGACTCACTCCTCTAAGTCAAACTTCTTGAAACCAGAAAATTATGAGATAAAAAAGGAAAGCCCCAATAAACATTTTATAATTGGTCTATTTAAAATCCAGTTGCTTCTCAAAAGAATTGATGTGAACAAACCATAGTTCATATAACCCTTCTAATTTTGAGAAGGAAGAGTGTTTATATCTACCTTTTCAGTAGACTAATGATGACTTTAGACTGTATATTTAATTAGATCCTTGCTTAACAGATCTTGAAAAGGGAAGTAGGGTTTGACCTAATTAGTACTTGGATGGGTAACCATAAGAAAATCCCAGAATAGTAGAAAAGACTGAAAACAAAACAAAACAAAACAAAACCTTGGAAGCACTGGCTTCCAAAGTTCTTTCATATTTCTGCTCTGCTCAGACAATTACATAGATGTTCCACAAAGTCAATAAGAGCTGAAGTTGACCCAAGGGATACTTCCTACTTATAATGTTGCTCTTAATAGTTCTTATGATTACACAGTCTGAGACTTATAGTCTCATCAAAACTGGAAGACATCTAGTTGGATAAAGCTTTAATAAGCCACAAATCATGGTTTATGTATTACACTGGATCTCCTCACAACAAAGTTTAAAATTATTGCAGACCAACTCTTTCCAATAAATTTTATTGAATTAAGCTAAACTTTCTTGCTGTTTATCTTAGTTGGTAAAGCACAGTAATGGACTAATAGTCAGAACAGGAACAATGGTTTTACTGTACCAACATTATATAAGAAGTAAAATAGGGAATGACTTATTTAATGTAACATGGCATTGGCAAGTCTATGGCTCAAACACTGTGACTAATGTTCCCGATTTTGTATGTCTTCCCCATCTTGAATTTGTAAAAAGCCTGAATCATGCATATTCTTTTTGTGTCATTTTTGGTTGGGCCTAAGACAAATGTTACCAAATTGTGGATTGATTGTTTTTCCTCATGGAACCAACAAAGCGTGGTTGTTGTTTTTTTGCTATACTAGTTTTTGTAATGTTGCTCTCTCTAGGGTATAATATTATCAGCATCCCATACATCAAAAATAACACTGTGTAATTGGAGATTGATTTATCTTTTATTGCTATTGTTGTTCTAATGGCAACAAATGCCAATTCTAATGGAGAATCTAGGGATTAAGCTATGGAAAATAATGTTAATGTTAGATGAACAAGCAGGCAAAATTAGTTCATCCAAAGGTAAAATACATCTGGAGTGAGTTATGCTAAGCAAATTAAGTAAAAAATTAATTCCAGAGATATAGCTATTTCAAATGTAAAAATATTTCAGGCATACTAAGGAATCTAGGATTATGACTCAAGATGAACATATAAAAAAACTTTAAGCTACAATTCCTATTTTTAAACACAACTGAGTTTTCTCATGAAATCATGTCAGACCAGCAGCATTCTTCTCTGATGATTCAACCAGAGTCTTTCAAGATAGCTTTATAGCATGGTTTTTGATGGTAGTAGCCCCTTTTAACTGAGTAGCTATAGAACATATTTTTTGAAAAACTAAACAAAGATATTCTCTAGGCATAGCACACTTGAAAGACATGTCATATTTATAAAAGCATAACAAACCACCAGCTGTCGCAACCACACAATGTGATCACGTGATTATAATACGACATCTACTGAAAGCATCTAGATCCCGAGAGTTTGCCTCTAATCATTAATCAGTTATTCAAAATATTGTGATGATGTATTACCCTGACTAACCCTTTCATAATTAGGGTGCACAACACTGAACTGGATTCAAAACTTTCTCTCCCTTCTATGCCAATCTTTCTATTCTAAAACAAAAATTCCTCCATCTGTTGAAATAGAAGATTTTTTTGGATCCATCTCTTTCATTACTGCACCAATTTACTCTTTCTTTTCTCTCTGCCATATACATCAATCTAATCTCCCCTCTCCTCTCTCTCTTATTTATTTGTTTAAAATACTTATATCAATTGTTCCCAACTTTTTGGGCACCTGGGAGAAATTTTTCATGGAGAAAGTTTTTTCCACAAATCGGAGGGTGTGTGGTTTTGCATGCTGCCTGCATCCTGCAGACAGGGCTTCACTTGTTTGTGTGGCAGTTGCTAACATGCCGCGGACTGGTGCCGATTCACAGAGCGGGGATTGAGGGACCTAACTTATACGACCATATTATATATCATAACCCATGGCTTAAAAGCAATAATATTATATCAAACAAGAATATCAACAACAACAATAATAAAAAAGACTTCCAGGCCCCTAAAGCAAGCACTCCTCTATATATCAGTGACTAAATTAGTAGACCAGCAAAATATTGTGGACATAATATATTTAGATTTCAGCAAAGCATTCAACAAAGTAGACCACAACCTACTTCTTAGTAAGCTAGAAAAAAGTGGAACAGATAGCACCACCATTAGATGGACTCACAACTGGCTGGCAAACTGTACTCAATGAGTAGTCCATAATGGGTCTAAGTCTACATGAAGGGAAGTAAGCAGTGGGGTGCCACAAGGTTCAGTCTTAGGCCCAGTACCCTTCAATATCTTCATTAACGACTTAGATTTGCAGATGATACTAAGCTGGCAGGAATAGCTAACACCCAAGAAGATAGGCTCAAGATCTAGATGGATCTTGACACGCTAGAACACTGGGCCTTATCTAACAAAATGAAATTCAATGTAGAGAAAAGTAAAGTCCTACACTTAGGCAAAAAAACCCAAAAGTACCCATATAGACTGTGTGAAACCAGGCTCAATAGCAGTAGCTGTGAGAGGGATCTTGGAATCTTAGTGGACAACCAGCTAAATATGAGCCAGCAGTGTGCAGCAGCAGCCAAAAAAAGCTAATGCAATCCTAAGTTGTATTAACAGAGAATGCAATCAAGATCAAGGGAAGTACTAATACCACTCTATAAAGTCTTAGTAAGACCACACCTAGAGTACTGCATCCAGTTTTGGTCACCACATTATAAAAAAGATGTTGAGACTCTAGAAAAAGTACAGAGAAGAGCAACCAGGATGATTAGGGGACTGGAAGCTAAAACATACAACGAACAGTTGCAGCAATTGGGCTTGGCTAGTCTAGTAAAGAGAAGGACCAGGGTAGACATGATAGCGGTCTTCCAATATTTGGGGGGCTTCCACAGGGAGGAAGGGGTCAAGCTATTTTCTAAAGCGCCTGTAAGCCAGACAAGGAATAATGGATGAAAACTGAACAAGGAGAGATTTAACCTGGAAATAAGGAGAAACTTTCTGACAGTGAGAACAATTAACCAATGGAACACCTTAATTTTGGAAGTTGTGGGAGCGCCATCACTTGAGACTTTCAAGAAGAGATTGGACTGCCATTTGTCAGAAATGGTGTAGGGTCTCCCGCTTGGGCAGGGGGTTGGACTAGATGACCTACAAGGTCCCTTCCAACTCTGATTATCTGTTATCTTATATCAACATCTGGATTTTTCTAGGTTCCAGACCCACCACTGAGGAAACAACCAGCTCTTCAAAGCCTTCCAGAAGGCAAGAAGAATTAGGGGCTTGCCTGATTTGAAGATGAAAAGTGTTACATAGGGCAGGGGCCACTATGGAGAAGGCATGCTTCTGAAGTCCCAGCAGATGACAACTTTAAAGAAAGCAACATTGATTCTTTTATTGTCAGGATTGTTTTACAAATAGATTTACGAGCGATTAATCTAGCTAGTCTTTTTGTCTTTTGATAGGCTAGACAACAGTTCTTTCTTGAAACAGATTTAATAACTAAATTCACACCATAATAAGCTTCCTCCATCACGTTTGATGTTGGTTTAATAAACTGTGTAAACCTAGTAAAATGATTTGTAGTTGATGGTTTACAACAGCATGATGTGTGAATCCACCCAAAAATGGTTTATGAAACAGACATTGGCACAGAACACCAGAGTTTAATATACTGAATAGTCCCAAAAACTTTGTGTTAATTTGTTTTGTTTTTCTGAGCCCATCTGAGTCCATCCTTTTTTTCTCTTCTACATTTGTCCTGTTTCTTCTATTATCTTTCCCCCCACCCCAGAATTGTTTTGTCCTGGTTATGTAAAAATGTCTCTCTCATTTTCCTCGTTCAATTACTGCACACACCTGGGCAAGCTTGACGTTATGAATTAAAGTCCAGATGGTTGGACATTCTTGGCCTTCAACTGGATTTAGAATTTTCTGTGAGTTTAACCACTGGCCAGCATATGTATCAAGAAAGTGCTCTGAGTTTTAGAAGAGCTCTAACCAAGAGGTTTTATTGTTATAGAACAACTATCAATAATTAGTTGCTCCATATGCTATTCAACACAGAGATATAGCTCCATTATGCTGCTCTTAATACCCCCAAGATTGCTTTTAATGGTTCTCAAGAGAAATATCACAGCCCCTTAGCACTTTCCAAACAAACTCAGTACAATGAAATTACAGTTAAATGAAGCCAGTAGAAAACCAAGTGCCTTGATACAGCTGCCTGTTCAGCAGCCAGGCCCAGAAAAACCTATAAGCCACTTGCAGCTTGATATGGAACACATCATAACATCACTGCCTACTAAATTAAAGCAAACACAGTCCATTGTTTGATACATTTTCCAGCAAGGATGCTCCTCTGAATTAACCTCGGATAATTGTAGAATCCAACTACCTGTACCAAAACAATTTGGGTGTATTGAGTACTATTGGGACATCAAGCACTAAATTATAGACTTTTCTACATGTATTTCAAATAGATAACAACTGTTCAGAAATAATGATGATCTAAAAATAGCGAGATAATGCAGTGATGTTGAAATATTTTAGTAAGGTACGATCAGTATTTTAATAAAAGATGGTTCTTAAATATGATAACGTGAGCAACAAGTTACTTTGCTCATGTATACAAAGCCCTGCTTGGAGTTAATAATGTTGCTAACTTACATTAACCAAAAGCCAGTCAGCCTTCATGAAAGGGAAGAATTCATTAACTCATGATACCTTGGAAGTTAATGTGCAAAAACTAAAGTGTTCAGGCTGAGATAACATTGACAAACAAAGGCTAAATTATATGGGTGAATTTGTTTTGGTGTTCCAGGCTTCAGATTTTTAAATTTAAATAGCTTCTTGTCAAAATATTGTGCTTGTGTGTGTGTATATACAGAAGGAGAACTAGCGGAGTTATTTCCTGTGTTTCTGTAGAACTCTTCATTTGAAGATGAAGCTTCCTCTGAAATCTAAATTTCGAAAGTTCCAGAAAAGCAACTTAAAGATCTTATTGTGAACAAATTGCCAGAAAGCTCAAATTATGGCAGTTATCCTGGGGACCCAAGATCTGAATGAGAAGATAAAAGTACTCCATAGACATGAGGAGAGAATGTAGAATTGAACCTGGAACCTCTGGTTTAAATCACTCTTCATTAGGCAGTTCTGGAAATAATGGCTGGGTTTACATATCATGCTAGTAATCCATGAGTGGTATATATATCATCTTTATTTTCACATTTTAGACTAGAGCAGACCTGGGTATTTTATGGCTTCTACCACATCCAGCCTTTTGGCTATCACTGTCTGATCTATGTGAGGTCAGTCGAAATTAGAAATCAAGATGTAATACATATTATTATCAATAGCAGGTAATCAAAAACCATGTAATTTACTGCTTTTATTAAAGTGATAAAATTAATATTGAGCAGAATTAAATTCAGCCTGTTAGTTTGGCCCTCCACAACAGTTGCAATTTCTCATGTGGCCCCCTGGGGAAAATTAATTGCCTACCTGTGAATTAAAGAGACAGAGTTGTTATCATTAAACATTCAATTTTATTGAATATTTTATGAGAGAAACTCAACTTTACATTAATAAATTACACTACAAGCACCCAAAGATTCCTCCTATCCTATCTAATTTCATTGGATAAGTTTTAGTGACTGACATTTGAGGATGAGATCCACAGTTCTGGTTGCACTATTAATGCTAATTTGATTTTTCTTTAGAGAAATGATACTGTTAAAAATACATTTCTGACTGCAGTTCTGAAAAATTGCATGCTGGTTTGCAAGTTAGCATAACTGACAAAAATTCTCAACTCCATCAGTTCTATGCCACTTTGGAATGAAGCTTCCAAAGTTGGAAATAATAAGAAGATAAAAATAGATGGGTTGTCCAAAGGCCCTGTCACACTGCCCAACGGATGCAAAACGTTTGTAAAAAGGACACAGCGGATGAGAAAAATGTTCCATCCATTGTTATCCGCTCTCAAAAGGGGTGAAAATTTGCATAACCAGAGTGGATAACACGGAAAGGAACAGACGGGGGGAGGACGCAGGGCAGATGGAAAACGGATGCAGAGCGGAAGCCTAGTGGATGGAAACGGATGAGAGCGGATGGCACATCCTCTAGGCTTCCGGGGGGCCTCAGCAAAGCGGACGCGGAACGGAAAGAGAGGATGCAGAACGGATGCCGAGCGGATGAAGCGGATGCACAGCGGATGAAGTGAATGTAGAGCGGAAGCCTAGCGGATGCACAGAGGAAGCCTAGAGGATGCCTAGTGTTAATTGCGCATGCGGGGGGGATTTATTGCGTCAGCCCCGCGGATATAAAGGGAAGCAGCTCGGAAGCAGGTCACCATTCTGAGGAAAGACCTGCTGCCAGACGCATTGAGTGCCTTGCCTGCCTGCCTTGGTGCCTGCCTCCCTGCAAGCCTTGCTGCCTGCCTTGGTGCCTGCCTGCCTGCCAGCCTCCCTGCCAGCCAGCAACCCCACAAACATGGGGAAAAAGAGGAAGCCTCAGCCATCTGCTGCCAGCCCTGGCAAGAGGGACAGGGCCACCCTCGTGCCCCCTGGCCCTCACTCTGCTTCTGCTGGGGCTTCTGTAGCATGGGCTCGCTCTTCTGCGGCTGGGGCTTCTGCTGCTTCTGCTTCTGGAGGAGCTGATGATGATGCTTCTGGCAGTAGTGCTTCTGCTGGTGCTTACTCTGCTGAGGCTGCTTCTGGCGGTGGTGCTTCTGCTGGTGCTTACTCTGCTGAGGCTGCTCCTGGAGGTGGGGCTTCTGCTGGTGCTTACTCTGCTGAAGCTGCTCCTCGTCCTGCTGGTCCTGCTGGTCCTTCTCGTGCTCCTGGACTTGCTTGTACTGCTCTTACTGCTCGTGCTCCTGGACTTGCTCGTACTGCTCTTACTGCTCGTGCTCCTGGTCTTGCTCATCCTGCTGGTCCTGCTGGTCCTGCTCGTGCTCGTGCTCCTGGTCCTGCTCGTGCTGCCGCTGCTGCTGCTGCTGATGATGATGATGATGATCCTGCTGGTGCTGCTGCTGCTGCTGATGATGATGATGCTGATTATGATCCTGCTGGTGATGCTGCTGCTGCTGATGATGATCCTGCTGCTGCTGCTGTTGCTTGTGGTGGTGTGGAGGAGCAGCCCCTACAAACTGGAAGCCCCTCTGATGAGGGCCCATCTGGTCCTGGCAAAGGGAGGAAGAGGCATATGCGGGAATGGGAGAGGAGGCAAAACTCCATTGAGGAGGAATACGAGGATGAGGTGCTGGAGTGACTGAAAGAGAATGACTATCTGTGGCGGAAGGGACACCGGCTGTACAGAGACACCAAAAGGAAGCAGGCTGCTTGGAAAGAGAAGGTGGAGAGTCTGGGCTACACATTGGAGGTGCTCTCGGCTGGTGGAAACATATGCACACCTGGTACGGGAAGCTGCACCTCAAGAAATTTGGCCAGGCTACGGTTAAGCTGACGGACAGAGAGACCTATGTCATGGCCAGGTGCAGATTCCTGGAGGGTGAGATCCGCCACCAAGGAGCAGCAGCAGCAGCAGCCCCTCTCACGACCCTCTCTCTCCGGCAGCCTGCTGAGAGCCAGTCCTCTTCTGGCTGAGAGTCAGTTCCTGTCTCCAGGCAGGTTTCTGTGGAGCGTGCAATGGCGGAGAACCTGCGGACAGGTGTTTTAACTGTGGTGGAGCACGTGGAGGACTCCCTGGTGCAGTGGGAGAAAGGAGACGGCACTTCCACCACAGCCCTACCCGCATCCACCCCCAGCTCCACTTCCACAGAAAGGCAGAGAGCCAGACAGGAGGGGCAGAGCCACACTGTCCTGCTGGAGATCAGGGACACCATCCGGAGCAGCATAGATCTCCTCTCTCAGCTGGTCCACACTGACTCCTCATCCTCCAACCGCAAGCCCTTCCTCACCTATGTCAACCAGACCCTCACGGACATGGTGGAACCCCAGTACCAGGTGGTGAAGGACCGGATCACCGAGCTGCTTCACAACCCTCCAGACCCAGAGGAACCTGCTCCCACCCAGTCCAGGTCTGCTCCTCCACCCCAGGTGATGTCCCTCCCATTCCAAGACTTCCCACAGGCCCTCACCTACCAGGGCTACGGCTACCAGGAGGTCCAGCAGCACAGGCAGCAGCCCTTCCCAGTTCAGGCAGAGTCATCGGGCGACACCGTTGCCACCGGTTCCACCAATGCCACCCACGCCAATGATGCCACCAACAACAGCGATGCCACCCACGACACTGATGCCACCAACGCCAGTCCTCACCCAGCTGCAGACCAGACAGCCCCACTACACTGCTCCTTCCTCCACCCCACAGCCAAGCCCGGCCTCAGTACATCTGTCCTTGGTACTGGGGCTGACACCACATGGCATGGAGGAAGGAGCTCTCAACATCACAGGGCTGAGCCAGCTGTCCGAGAGCTTCCTCAACACACTGTCACCTGTTGTCCTCTCGGGGACAGGCACCCTAGTGGTGCTTCAGACCAGCACCAGCCACCTGCACAGCACCTGGACCCTTCACCCCTGAGACTGGGCACGCCTCAGAGTGACTGAGAAGAGTGCCAGAGACTGGGTGGCTACCTGTTGACTTTATTTTTGCTTTGGACACTTGACTTGGGTCATTTTTCTTTTACAGCTTGTGATTAATAAATTTTATCTTTGCTTCACACGCTTGCCTCATTTATTTTAGTAAATAAAGTCTTGGTGGAAACTTTTAGAAATGGTTTAAGCCTTTGCATTTTTGTGAGATGGGTAAGGATAGCAGTGGGGTGGGCAGGGATACCTTTGGGATGGGTTGAGATAGCTGTGGGATGGGTTGAGATAGCTGTGGGGATAGATAAACCTCCAGTGCAAGCATAGTGGGACTGTATGGTCCACCCTCCCAGGTGCCACACCTATGGCCCTTCATTATCAATACTAATGTAATCATTGATCCACACATGTCAACATAAACACAACTCTTTATTAAATGCCCTGTTCATTGTAGGCCCACCCAACATACATGGCCCAATCTCATCTGTGTGATGAGACAGGCTGAAGAAAGCATCCATTAATCATCTATCATCCTGTCTTGCCACTCCACCTCTCCAGCTGGGGAGTTGCACCAGTGTTTCAGGAGGTTGCGCTGCTTCTTCCCTTCACGTGAGGCTCTGTTGGGGCCTTGCACATCCTCAGTGTCTATCAGGTTTCACCCTTGCCTCCATTCACCAGGCTCCATGTCCCCATTCCCTTGTTGGAGGTCCACAAGCCTGTTCTGCAATGCTGATGGTGTTGTGTGGCACCCTCCAGCTGTACTGCATGCTCCTGTAGGTGGTCCCTGAGGCCAGGTGGCGCAGAGTCAGTGCCACCTTGAGCCCAGGGTCCAGGCTGGGGCGGAAGTTGGTGCTCTACTTGGTCAACCTGGGTGTCAGCCGCTGCACAACTTCATCAAACATGGCTGGAGGCATCCTCATGAAGTTCTGGAATGCACGAGTGTCTTCGTTCCTGAGCTCTACCAACAGCTTGTTGTACAGTCCGTACTCTGCTCTTCTCCCGATCCATCTTTGGACCCAGATGCTTCTTGGCCACCTCCTTTTCTTCCCGTAGTAGAGTTCACAGAACCTGTAGATGGCTTCGCACTGTTGCAGAAGGATGGTGGCTACCAAAAGGAGTTTGTTACGATCCATGGTGGAGATGACTGGATGCTGTGGAAGAGGAAGAGTCAGATGAAGGCTGCAGAGGTCTGCACAGCAGGGCTGCTGGTCTGAAAGTGAGATGCAGGTGAGTTGCTCCCCCTTTTTATAGGCAGTATAGGTTTTCCCCTATGTGTCCTTTTGCATCCTCTAGGCATCCTCTAGACATCCTTAATATCCAAGATAGGTCCCCTCTGCGAACGTTTTTTCCGCTTTAAATGCTTTCTTTGCGTGCTGCATCCGCTTTCATCCTTTCTCCGTCCGTGCTACTAACGCTGCGCATCCGTTCCGTGTCCGTTCCGCTTCCTCCCTGCGTCTGAGCGGATGCGAGTTGTGCGGATGCGGAACGGATGCCTAGCAGATATAGCGGATGCGTAACGGATGCAGAACGGATGTCCCCCGTATACCTAGCGGATGCAGAACGGACGCATTGGATACATTTTCCGCTCAAAAGTTTTGAGCAGCTCAAAACCCTCTGAGCGGATGAAACGTCAATAGATGGATGCTGGACGGATAGAGAGGAAGCAAAACGGAGGCAGTGAGTACAGAACGGAAGCATCACGTTAACCAATGGATGGCAAGTGTTTTTCTCCGTTTTACATCCTCTTTCTATCCGTTGGTGCAGTGTGACAGGGGCTTAATCTAGGAAAAACAAATGAAGTAGGAAAATGGCATATTAATTTTTGCCAATCCAATGGCTTCTTCATTACAAACACATTCTTCAAACAACTAAAATGATGCTGACAATACAAACAGTATATACAAAAATCAAATTGAGTATTATTGGTATAATGATGTGGAAGAGCTTAAATATAACAGCAAGTTATAGCTCGGGATTAACTAGAGCATATCACAAGCTGCTTAAGTGTAGGTTCCAAGTCACATTGAAGTGGAAGAGGAAAATAAACCAGTTTTTATGGTTGGAACTTGAACATACGACTACCATTTTCAAGGAGAGCATCAGGAATTGCTTTGAGTCCCTAAGTCAGTGATTCCCAATCTTTCCAGCTTTGGCACCAGGGTGGGGTGGGGTAGAGAGAGGGGATGTTTTGCATGTGTGTTCACTGCTTGTTCAAACTGAGCTTCCCATGCTCACCCACTAGTTGCCTGACCCAACAGACCATGTCTTGATACCAGGCCGCAGACTGGAGATTGGGGACTGTTGCCCTAAATCTCATTGATAGGGAACAAGAAGATCTGTAGAATGAAATCAAATAAGTTATTAAGGATAAATGTGAAGAAAGACTGCCAAAGACCAAGACAGGAAAGAAGGAAATTGGTTGTCAGAACAGATAGTGAAAAATTGCTACAAGGAAAAGAGAAGCCAAAGCCCAAAAAAATAAATAAAAAAAATCCATCCCACCCCAAAATGAAGAACTCTGGAAGAGACATAACAAATAATGTCAGAGAGCTATTAGAAGAGGCAAGAAGGATAGAAGCAGATACAGAAAACATGGAAAGTTTTCAAAATCTCTCCAAATTGAGAAGAACGTTCCAACCTCAGATTGATACGCTAAAGGATGCTAATTGGTAGGCTGTAACTGATTCAAAGAAGATCAAATTAAGGAGGAATATACTTAAATTCTATGTAGTAGGAGGTCAATATTCAAAATAATTTAGAAGATATTCTTGTTTACAATACCCTTTAATACTACAAGATTAAGTTAGATCAGCTCTCTGGTTATTATCAAGTTGGAAGTATCTTCAAAAAAATATGACAAGAAATAAAAAAACCCAGTAAATTCTAACAGAACCATACCAGCCAAACTGGAAAACAACACGATATCCAATATCCAACAGAAGGGAGAGATCAGAATACATACCAACTCCCAAGAAAGGATATAAAGTATTCAAACTACAGCATAACAGCCTTAATTTCACATGCTAAAGGCCCGGTCCCACTGGCCGACAGACACAAAACGTATGCATAAAGGACACAGCGGACGAGCAAAATTTCGGGGGTGGCTCCATCCGTTGTCATCTGTTCCAAAAAGTGGCGAAAATTTGCATAAACAGAACAGAAAAGAACGGAAAAGAACGGACATGGATAGTATGTAGCGGGGATGTTAAACGGATGTTCATAGGAAGCCTAGCGGATGAAAGTGGATGACACCTCCAAAGAGCTTCCGGGGGATAATTGCGAAGCGGATGCATAGTGGATGAAGCGGATGCATCACCTACACCTAAAGGAAAGAAAGGGGATGCCGCGCGGATGTATATCGGATGCAAACCGTTCACTGCGCATCCTTTCTATTTCCGTGCTACTAATGCTGTGTAGACATTTAGTGTACCTTTTGTTTCCTCCCTCTTTCCATTTTCAGCTGCAGCGGATGTGAGTTGCAAGGATGCCCAGAGGATGCAGAGAGGAAACAGCGGACGTTTAATGGATGATAAACAGACATAGAACGTTTGTTGCTCGTATGTCATGGATTTACAGCGTACATGGCAGAAAGTTCATCCGTTCACAAAGTTTTGTGCAGCTCAAAACTTCTTGCGCAGATGAAATCACAGTGGACGGATGCTTGACGGATAGAGCGTATGAAACACGTATGCAGTGAGTACACAACGGATGCATAGCATTTTCCAACGGATGGCAAGCTTTTTTTAACGTTTTACATCCTCTTTGCATCCGTAAGTGCAGTGGGACAGGTCCTTAAAAAAACAATGCTTCAGGTCATTCAAATGCAGATTGGAGTCCTAAATCAAGATGCTTTTTTCAAATTCTTTGGCTTTCCCAATTATCCAGGATGCTACAGAAATGATGTGTGGTTCTAAAACCAGCTTGGGTATAAAATTACCAGGTTCAAACTATCATATTTTGGATATCTAGAAATAGAACCCTTGAGAAATACATAATGCTGAGAAAGATGGAAGGAAAGAGAAGAGAATGACAAAGAGAAAGTAGAGGGACTTGTTTACAGAGGCAATGGGTGCATCACTGGAAAAACTGAAGGACCAAGTTGGTTAAAAAATGCTTTGAAGAATGTTTATTTAATCAATACTGATTTGATGCCACATAATCAATTAAAAAATCAGCCTGTCAGCCAGAAACGGGGCAGAAAAACAGCTCAAAGACTTGAGAATGGGAGTATACAGGCTGAGCATAACCTCTATGAAATTATTATTGACCATGGATGTCAACTTGGACAACATGAGAAATTGGCAGAAAGTGGCAATGTTTATACCATAAAGTGATTTTAACGACTTGATAGGTAGATGAAAATGTCCAAATCAATCTAAACATCTGGCTGATTGTGTTACAAGCCATAAACGTTAAGCTACTGCACCCTTTTTATTCCTATTGAGATCCATGCCCAAATATTATGACAGTAACTGAGCTAGAATGAGCTATATTATTATTAGCAACCTAAAAACAAATAGCCATTTGAGGCAACAAGAAAACTCAGCTACTGATATATCCAGTAATTGTATAGCATGTCTAGTGGTTCTTAAGTTCAGAAAAATAAAATAATGTTGGGTAAACATTAGATATTTATATTTACCTTTTCAAAAATACCCATCACATAATTTTAGAAATAAGATTGAAATTACTATTGTTTCTCCAATACTAAACTTATATTTTCAAAATTCTACTTCATTGTTTTTAGAATTTAAGCACACACAAATACAACAACAACCAAAAAAATTTCAGTAGTAACTGAATTAGAATGATGAAGCTCCTCTTTTGATTTAAGTATAAGGGGTAAGAAAATATACCACTTACCTCTGTTAAACCAGAAACTTCTCCTCGGGCAAACGGCCTTCTGATGGATGGAGTGAATACTCTGGCCTCTGATATTGGCTGTCCTCTCATAAAATGCTTCCCTGCTTCAAAAATGTCCACTTCTACCATCTTTCCCATGAATTCAGGGTTCTTTGGTACAAGAATCTTTAAAAGAAAATATATTGATTGTTTTTCCTAATACTTTGAAAAGTACTTACAGTTTTACATCTAAAAAGGAAGAAAGATAAACGTAAAAAATGCCACGTGATATCTTAACATTTGATAGCATTTGCCATAACAGAAACCTGTACAATATTAGAAAATTTTAAAGTTTTTTTATGTAAACCTTCCCAGCAGTACTGCAAGCTAACTCATATTGCAAGCTAACTCTGCCCACAGCCTGGAGTTCGATCCTGACTGACTCAAGGTTGACTAAGAAGTGATATATAACTCTCTATTGTTGTTGCTTAACTACAAAATATTTTACAAAATATTTCTCCAATTAGAAGTTGTTTCCACATTTCTAATTATTTAGAACCTAAATAATAATCTAAATTGAGATATCTTAACATGAGAGATGTCATTTTAATGAATAAAATGAGGGGAAATCAATTAATAGGAAAATCATTTATATTAATCTATTTTCTGCAACTTGGAGAAAACAGATGCATTTGACATCTCCAGTCACAGGATTGGTGGAAACTAGGTATCAAATTCGTGAACATTATTTTGTATGACAGTTAAAGTTAAGGATGACAAAAAGGACAATTTTTTTCTTATTTTTAAAGTGTTACCTGTTCGTAGAATTTATTATGAGCAACATTAAATTTGGAATCAAAGGATTCTTCTGTAACAAGCACTTTCTGTCTCTTCCCAATCTGTGAAATAAAAGAAAAAATGCAAGTAGCAGTGAGTGAAAAGATGCCATTGTAAATCCTCCTTTCTCATGCAATTATCAGGCTGATGTGAAATAATTTAATAGCCACTGGAGGAAAAAAACCTCCATTACATCTAATTATCATTTGGACAAATAAAGAGACTATGGCCCTCTTCTACATACAAGGGACGTAGTGATCTGAGATTGATGCAGCTCTTTTTATTCCCCTAACATTGTGTTGCTTCTAGCTGTACTGGAAAGCTGAACTAATTAACTCTGTAAGTTAATCATCTAGGCTTATGCTCCAGAGAAAACATGGTGATGACAGCTTACTCCACAGCAGCAGGAAACAGTAGATCACAACCTACTACTTGATAAGATAGAAAAATGTGGGTTAGACAGCATCACCACCAGATGGATTAGTAACTGGCTGACCAATTGCGCTCAACATATAGTCTTCAATGGAACTGCATCTACATGGAGGGACCTATGTAGTGACTCTGTCTTATCTTCATCAATGATTTGGATGAGGGGATAGATGGGGAACACTCCAGAAGATAGGCTTATGATGCAGAAGGATCTTGAAAGACTTGAACATTGGGCACTATCTAACAAAATGAAATTCAATAATGAAAAATGCTCGAGCAGGGGGTTGGACTAGATGACCTCCAAGATCCCTTCCAACTCTGTTACTCTATGACCTGAGGGCAGAACAAGAAGCAATGGGTGGAAACTAATCAAGGAGAGAAGCAACTTAGAACGAAGGAGAAATTTCCTGACAGTTAGAACAAATAATTTGTGGAACAACTTCAATCAATAGATCAGAATAGAGCTGAAAAGGACCTTGAAGGTTTTGTAGGCCAACTCCTCCCTGCTCAAGCAGTCTCTCCAAAAACCTCTCGTTATGAAAGCACCCACACCTTCTGATGGCCAGCTGTTTCACTGGTTAGTTGTCCTCTCTGTTAGGAACTTTCTCCTTAATTCCAGGTTGCCTTTTTCCTTGATTAGTTCTCATCCATTGTTCCTTCTCTTGTCCTCTGCAACTTGCCTCAAGAAGATGTGAATGCTATAACACTGGAAGTTCTTAAGAAGAGACTGAACAACCATTTATCTGAAATGGTATAGTGTTTCCTGCCTGAACAAGGGGTTGGACTAGAAGACCTCTAAGGTCCCTTCCAACTCTGTTCTATATTCTGTGTTCCCCATGGCTTTAAGAGATGAACGATGTTTAGATTATAGAATGTAATTTTTTTAACTAACAGTAATTAATTCAATTAACCAATTTGAATACAATTCATTTTCAAAACTAAAACTAATTTCCACTACCAGAAGAACTCCTTCATTATGAATCCTAGATCTATCTATTGACAGTTCTGAGAATTATTACGCTGGAGAGAAGGAATTATTTTACAGAGCCTTGGGAATATTCTTTCCTACGATAGTAACATTGATATGGTATATCTGAAAAGACCTGGATATTGTCTTCTTTTTTTTGTGTAAGCTCTTTGTACAACTCTTTCAAGAGGAGAGAGCGGGGAAGGAGAGGGCTGCAGCAACCATCCTTTAGATGTGACTGCTTGACTATTTCTCAGCACTGCCCACAAAGGGAAAAATAATAATCAAGACCACCAATATCGACGTTACTAGAATAGATTTTCTTGCAGTATTTTAAATGTTCCTGGCTCAATTTGACAACCACATTTGCTAGACCTCACACTTTTATCTGGAGGCTAAAAATACTCACAAGAATATATCTTTCAGCTGTTGAACAATAATTGCAAAAAAATAACCGCAACAACCCCACATTACAATCTGAATTAAAATTGAAAGATGAAAATCATAGAGACAGTGCATATATTAAATTATTAACAGCCTTTCATTGTCATCCAGGGAAAACAAGTACTGGATTGTTCTGCAACAAGGAGTTATCATTGTGGATATGGCTTTACCCAGGAAAGCTTTACAAAATACTCTTATTACAGTGCAGTATCTTTGCAGTATCTAATCTATAAACTGTAATTATAAATAATGGCCCCAAACACTCATTTTTACTAATTTTGTCAAGATATTTAACATAGGAGTCCTGAGGGTACAGTGGCTATTATGCAGTATTGCAGATAAACTCTGCCCACAGCCAAGAGTTTGATCTTGACTAGCTCAAGGTTGACTCAGCCTTCCATCTTTTTGAGGTCAGTAAAATGAGGACCTAGATTGTGGGGGCAATGTGCTTATATTATAAACTGCCAAGAAAGTGCTGTGAACACTATGGGGTAGTGTATAAGTTTGAGGACTTCCTGTCTGTCCTTTTCCCAGCAAGACTGACTTCCTGTCCACCCTCTGTGGCCGTCCCCCTATTCTTTTTGCAGCAACCTTCCTGCCATGGGAGAATTCTTCTCCATTCTCCTTGGCAATCCTTCTTTTCCTATCACAGCGCATCAAGTACCAAACAAACAATGAGTACCTGGACAACATTTTCATGTGGAAATGCACCATGTACCAAATTCAACAAGTTTTGAAGCAGTGGAGTAACGAGGCACCACTGTATTTCAAAGAACTGCAGGCAAGTAGTTCTTTCTGAAATAGCTTTTCAGAAGAGCATCTGAAGTACTGCAGAGCTCTAATATATCATATTGCACTCCCTCCTTCAAGTTTTCCTCACAATAACAATCTTGAAGAGTAGGTTATTGGCTCACAGTCACCTCCAAGCTACCATTTGGAATACACATTACTCTTAAATCTGCCTCTCCCCAAACCTAATTATACAGACTAAATATCTTTTGAAATTTAGCAACAAAAGTGAAACAGATTATGATTTGTTATGGTTCGAATTCATCTTTATTTTCTACAACTGAAAGCAGACTACATAACGCTTCCTCTTCCTATTTCCTCACAACAACCATCATGTGAGATGGATTGGAGAGAGGGAGGGAGGGGGAGAGAAGGAGAGAGAGAGAGAAAGAGAGAGAGGGACAGCACAACTGGCCCCAAATAATCCAAATGGTTATCCTGCTTAAGGGAGGACTAAAATTTGTGGTCTCGTGGTTTCCAGTCCAGAACTTCAATCACTGCACCAAACTGGCTCTCCATGATTACACTTCAGAGACTTCTGAGTTGTTGATGATTCCAACTTTGCATGTTGCCCCTACATGTACAATGTATGTGGCATTTGTAATGCTGCTCACGGAAACTCTTGTTTCCTCTCTTTCATTTAGCCAAATAGAATTGATCTAAGCAACAGATGCACACAGCGCAAACCTCCATCTTTTCAACTCTTTCACTGCCTGGCTGGAGCCTTGAGAAGCAGGAAGGGATTAAACAGAAATCAAAGGAAGCAGGGCTTGAATAGCATCTTGTTAGCATGACAAAAGGAATACCTCTGTTGTTGAGCATTGGGCAATGCATCTCATTAAATTCAAGCGAAAGAACAATTATTTAGGCCCCCCATGACTGTTTCTGGCACTAGGCTCCGTATCAGAGAGCCTATCCAATTTTATGGGGAGAGCTGCTACTTTCTCAGCCCAGCAATCCTGCTTCAGGGTAAATCGCCCACTTCTTACTACTGTGCACCTGCATCTGACTGCTTCATTTTGATCTGGTCTCCTGCTGTGAAAATGTTGCTTCTTCAAGCACAGACATGCCTTGAAATGCAGCTCATATGAAAATTATATTCAGAGATGTCAGCAGTGACCTAAAAATGACAAATAGGCCTCAATTGCCTTCTTTTAAAATTCAGTTCGGTTTAATTGATTTCTTCTCTACAATAGTATTTTGCCATATGATGCAGTTCCATCAAACTATATAGGCAGGGCAAGAAAATAATTAATTACCCTTATCTGTATCTTTATCTGACTTATAATCATGTAGTTCATTTGTTATGTTTTCCTGATTTCCTGATTCTGGTTCCTTTACAAAGTACGATATGAAGGTGTTCTTATACCCAGCATTTTCTCTCTCATACGTAAACACAGAGACATACCCACAGATACTTTTGTTCTTTCCTGCAGGATTAGGGGAAAAAAAAAGAACAAGGATGGAGATGCATTCTCCCCTCCTTTTCACTAAGAATAATTGAATATGGTTATGTGCAAGCCTCCTATACCACTTTTTAAAGTATACATTTACAATTTCTTACTAATGTTTATTTTTCTTAAAAAAGTATATTTTAATCTGCATTCTAAGCAGGAGTTGGAAATGTGCCTTCACCAAGTTCAATTCCTTTCCCTTTTCAGTCTAGTATTCAAGGAAAGCTGACTGGCTAGGCCTCCTTCAGGGCTTTCACTAGGAAACAAAATGGAAGCCAAGAGCATTACTTCAGAAATCCCGGGCATTTCAAAGAGCCTTAAAAAACCTGGCTCTCTTCCCAGACCTTTGGAGAGATGGACTATGCTCCCCTTTTCCCTTTCTGTTCCCCTTTGCCATTGTTCTGGCTTTGCCTTGTGTGGCTGTCATGTTTGTTATATTGGCCTCTGCTTTTTTAAAAAATGTCTTAATAACTTAATAACTACCCAGAACTATTCAGAGTTTGGAGGCATATAAACTGAATTAATTATGAAAATGATTAGCAAGGAAACAAAAATGGATTCAGAGTTACCTAGCCATCCCATCCGGCTTGGGCTATTGTACAAAAGGCAACTATTTTTTGCCACACAAGGCAAGCATGCGTAAGGCTAAGAGGGAGAAGACCAAGAGTCTACCTGAGGGTCCAACCACCTAAAACCACCTGGTAGATATCTCTGTCACTATAACAAAAAATACACATTTATAAGAGAATGAATAGAATCAGTCTACAATCCAGTAGAACAACTTTCCCTTTATGGCAAGCCTTTTGAAGCAGAACATGTTGCTTAGGATAGATGTTGCAATGCTATTCAGTCTAAGCAGAAGTAGTCCAGTTCACCATAACATAAGATAATAAAATGAACCTTACAAGAAAAAATAAATAAACAAGAGCCACAGAGAACCAAGGTTTCAATGGAATTTCCTAATTATCAAGTAATGACATTCCCATCGGAGCCACAGTCAGGTTCCTCATGGAGAAATTCAGAAGCAATTAATGCCATCGATTAAATCCTAACGATTACGAATGAATAGGACAGTTTTGTTTTACAGCTGAAAAGAATTTTACAGCCGTGTTCAAAACTCATGAAGACCTTGGAGGGGAGGATTCAGATGAGCAGCAAATCGAAGTAAGGTTTCTTTATATATTAAATGTATATGCTGCCACTCATCCAATGCTCATGGCAGCTGGCAGCAGGAAAAACTATACAGTGATAAATCATGAAACATCCACAAAATGGAATAATGCACAGAGCAGTCAAACTGCAACTGCAAATAAAAAAAAATGAAAAAGTAAATATTGATGGGGAAATCAAGCCAAACCCAAATGGTCTACAGAAGTGCTGATCTTAACTGACTTCTGGAAGCAAATTGCATCAAGCTAGCCTCGAGAATAAGATTGTTCTGTTATATTGGTACCATAACTGAGAAGTAGAGTTTCCCAGGCTATACCTGTTTTACTTCAACTCACTTCACTAATAAGGAATTATCATCAGCAGTTTTTTCCCCAGAAGGATTGTCAAGGGTGAGCCAATACTGGTTGGAGAAGGCAACCCTATAGGCACACTTCAGTGAAAGTCAGAATATGGTGTCTCCAATTTCTCACCCCATTAGATCAGGAATGTCAAACTCAAGGCCTGCGGCCAGATCTGGCCCGTGGGGCCGCCCTGAAAACAGCGAAGGACCGGTCCACAAAAGCAGAGCTTGGGAGACTGCAGTGGCCTCCTGCAACCCTCTGCCAGCAAAAACGGAGCTCCACTTTCCCTGGGGTTGCAGGAGACCATCACAGCCTCCTGAGCTCCATCCTGGACCACCACAGGTCCCCCCAACATAACTGATGTCAAGCTGGTCACGCCCACCCGGTCCCCAAGGTCAAACACAACACTGATACGGTCCTCAATGAAATCAAGTTTGACATCCCTCGAGTTTGACATCCCTGCTGTAGATATTCTAGAAGGATACTATAGTCAGTGTTACTAAAGGCGATCCAAAAGTCTGATGAGGATCAAGAAGGCGCATTATCTCCAATTACTTCCTAGTTTCATGTTAGAAAACGGATCAAACTAGAATTATCACTTTTAATGATCTCTAACTTTTATGGAAACACACATATTCATGAGAGACAAAAAAGAAAGACTTTTGTTTCCCCCAAAAAACTACTTTAAGCATGTTTATCTTAACTTTTTAAAGTCTGTGTCATAACTTTTATTTAAAAAATAGATTGCTATCAAAATGTTAAGAACTTTTACCCTCTTGTTTTATCCTAATTTACCAAATGTATCAAGCCTGTAACTATCATGTACAATAACATAATTTTATAGGGTAAAAATGCAGGAAGCATACATGCAGTTCCTACCTATCCCACTTTTCCAGGAGGAGTTCTGTTTTCAAATGAACCCTTATCTATGTATGCATATTTATATTAGCATAGCTTAATATTTTCCCTTTTAGCTGGAGGCAATGGAAAGAGTTACTGTTTCATATAAGATTAAATTACCTGATTGTAGTTGGAATCAATCTTACATATGAATAACAAAAAAATAAAAGAGATTATGACCTTATCTGGTTCTTCCTTTTTCCAATTTTCAATACTTTAATGCAAATAACAATAATCAAAAAACTTTTTTAGCCAGGGCGAAGCAAGATGGAAAAGAAGAAAAAGAATAACCTTAGTCTTTTAAAACTCAAGAAAAAACAGAATCATCAGAATGTGGAAGCTAGATTTGCTAGAAACAAATGTTAAAACAAATATTAATACTGAGCAAGATAGGAACAATTATTTTTTGTCTTAGATGGCTGTTATATTATTTACTAAGTCTAAGATAACCATCAATGAAACAGAGTGCTTTCAAAGCTTTGAGGGTAGCCTCAGTTTTTGTCGTTTGTGATCTGATTGACAACAGGTCCCCAGGATGGCCTGTTAAACTGCTTTTTCCTGTAAACTCCTGTTTATGTCACCAGTGATAGTATCTAGTCACCTTGTCTTCTGTCAACCACTTTTTTGATTGTGTTCGATTTTTCCAAGCATCAAGGTCCTCTCCAATGACACTTGTTTCTATCCAGGTTTGAGAACAAACTAAAACATATCAATTACTAGTCTTCTATGTAAACTGATAGTATTGTACCTTTACAGTGGCCTGTTATTTAGATTTTTCTTTTGTTAAATTATTTGTGATACTGCACTATTTCATTTAGATATTAGCCCTTTTTAAAGAAAATATAAGGTACCTGATTGAACACCATGTTTTGTGAACATTTAATATCCTAGAGAAATCCTACTTTGTAGGAATTCATTAACCGAAGAGAAGATCAAAGCAACCTGACCTTTCCTTAATTAACAAATTTAGTCAAGTTCTGAATGCTCTGAGTACTCTCCTCTGCAACTGAATAATATTTCTGGCATATGGATGCACTTATAAGTTATTACACAGTTAATAAAACCTGGGACTGTCTTCTGGTGCACCCTCTTTCAGTCTATGGTTGGCCCAGTAATGATTCAAATGAACATGAAGGAAGCCCCCCAAGAAATCTTGAAGCTCTCTGATTGGGAAGAAAGATAATACAATTGTTAAATAGAAGTGAACTGCGGCAGGACAATGAAGAACTTAGGATTCCTACTTGTAGAAAAGTGATGGGCTAGAAGATGGATGGCTAGCCTGAAGGATGGAATGATAGGTTAAGGTATAGTGAATGGCACAGATAGTTGGTACTAGAATTTTAGAATGAATTCAGTTCTAGAATAAGCCAAGTCAGCTTCATGAAAAGTCAGAAAAAATTATGTTCAGTCCCAAATTATTGTAACCAATTCTATTAAATTCTTCCAGAGTCCACCTCAGGAAATGAAAGCTTGAAAAGAATGGCAGGCATAACTGATATATAGCCCATCAGTTGTGGGAAAACAGCTTGATGAAGATGTCATGGATTCAACCCCAACGTATGTATTGAATTTGCATTTCTCAAGCAAATAGATAACTGGAGGGAAACTTTCAGAAATTTTATTACATGGCACAATATACAGCTTACTCTAAATACCAAAGTACAATATATGCTCAGCAATCGTAGGAAACAATTCACATGGCCATTTTTTGTGAAGCATAAAATATTATAAAGAAATATCATATAGAACTGTTATCATTATTATAACTTTAATAGGAAACTAAACTATATAATATATTCCCCCTTCATTCTCCATGGAGGAAAGGTAAATCAATATTTTGAAATGTTTGGGAAGTAATGCTTTTTTAAAATAATATAGTGCTTCTTTCCTGAGTGTTGCAGGTCCTGTTTAAATAGATTCAGCATGTTTGGCTCAATTGCTTCGCTATTCCAGAGCATGAAATTTTATACTTTCCGTAACTACAACATGTTGAAATTGACCCATCTAGTGATTCTGTCCAGTATGCAACTATCCTTTTGGCAGGAAATTAGAATCCTTTTCAGTTGTTTCCAAAACTTCATCATGAATGGTCTGTTTAGTTTCTTGACGGTAGACTGGAAATCAGAACAGATGTTGGCTTTAAGAATTCTGCATTTCCATTTTATGAATGAAATAGAAATAAAGAAAACTCACCCACTATTAAACATGAAGCTAAATGGTCAAGTAACAAGAACCTATTGCCTTGGTTAATGATTAATTAGGAAAGTAATGGATTGAATCAGTTTTCTGTACCAACTAGATGATACAAATTTGAATTCTGAATTTTATACCTTTAATGACATTTGATTACAATGGAGTAGCATTAGTTATTAATATTAGTGCTGAGATGCAAAATCTTAAGAATTATAGAAATCAGCTATACATAAACATTGTAGATTTTATACACTTCAAAATTATTGCCTTTGGCAGATTTTACAAAATAATCTCTAATAATGTTAGAAATGTTGGCAGGAAGCATTTCAATAACCCCCATTATTCATTTGGATCAGAATATAAATAATTTTAAATAGCATAATATTTTATTGTACAGTATAACCCCATACTGGTATAATGTAAAAACAATGTAATTGTAAAAACAAGTAATGCTAATAATTTTTTTAAAGTTTAGAAAAAATGTTATCAACAATTCTTCAAACTTATGCATAAGTGGAATTTATATTCCACTGACATCTGAAATATTTAAACAAACTACAATATTCATAATTATTACCCTGACAAATGAGATATGAACCTTCAGATTTTTTAAAATAATTTGTGCAATGATTAATAGAAGCTAGTTAAATTTCAGCACTGAAACTTGATAACTTAGATATCACAATGTAGAAATGCATGCTAGATAAAATAGTTGCACGAGACCCTTCCTTGAAATTGCTGGCTTCTGCTCCAGCAACTGCAAACAATTTCAGTCTTATTTCTCTCATCCTGATTTGTAGAGGAAAACCAATTTCTTTGTGGGACTGGCAAAGCTTCTGGAACATAGAGGTAAGGAGGATTTAGGAGCCAAGATGAGTTAAGAACTTCTGCCAAGAGGAAACTACCTGTTCTGCAGCCCCAGAGGAAATGTGAAACTGTTTTTGAAGTGTTTCCTCTGAAACAGGAACCAAAGTAATGATAAATCAGATTAGCTTTCCAAGTAAAATTAACATATGCATGTATGGGAGAAACAGAGGCACAGAGAAAGAACATAGACAGGTGCAGTCCTCATATGTGGAAGGGGCCTAAGAATACTAGTTATTTTTATAATAATTCAAAACACTTTTTAAAAAATCAATACATTATAACTGCCTAATGGATCATGACTTGCTTAAATAGTCCTACTGTGAAGAGGAAATTCCCTATAAGCAATGATCATTCTGGTTCTTTCCCAACATTACAAGAAATGTATTAATCTTCATACTTCCAAAATATTATATATAGCTTAACAGCTATATGAACAAGACACAAACACACATTACAAACCCCCCATTCCCCCCATTTTTTCAGACCTAAAACTGATTTTAGATCTTAAAATTCTTATACTGGTATGAGATAGAAAAAAAATGAAATGATAGATTGATAGATGATAAAAATGATAATAGATTGAAATAGAAAAATATTTTTATTGAAATAGGATAATTATTTCATTTAAAACTTAATGGGGTGTATTTTATATATTTCAAGGATTTTTTTTATTAATCACTTAGGAGTTTCTTTTACTGCTGCATATTATAGGCTAAGATGCAAAATTTACATTTTAAGTTTATGTAAATGTACATTTATGTAAACCTAAAATTTTTCTGCTGTATGTTACACATCCATACTGGAGCCTTAAATATTTATTTTTCCCCCACCAAGTTTTAAGAGAAACAACCAACAGTTTCTATTATATACATTGAAGGGTACTTTCTAAAGTAAATCCAGGAAAATTCTGAAATACACGATAAATGGGGTTATAAAACGCAATCACTTTACCTAAAGGCTTATTGTCATCATCATCTTTTAACAACCCCATAATCCCTTGAGGGCTGAAGTCCGAGCAACTGAATGGAGCTAGCAGAGTGTTTAATGGCTGGATGCCCTTCCTGTTGCCAATATGGAGTTCTGTTCAGCAGATATATTCTCATTGTGGCAAATATCTGCCTCTATCTAGGATCAAACTCACAGTCTCCTTATTGTGAGGTGAGAGCTCCACCTCTAGGCCATTGCACCACTCCACTTTACCTAAAGGCCTATCTTTCCAGGCAAATAGATGTCGATAATGAAAAAAAAGATTCTTATTGAGGATGAAATAACTACACTATAATAGAAAAGCCTACCGTGTGTCAACATATTCCAAAATTCACTTGGTAGATGCAATTTAAAAGTTAGAATAACTAAGTAAATATTTCACAGCAACGGGCAGCCAAAGAGAATAGGATTCAAAGGTTTCAACTTACTAAAATCAGTGGGTTGGTGTTCATTTCAACCCTTTGCTTAGTGCAGAATGCCAAAGAAGACTAGCTAACTCTAAATACAGCTGATTAAGAGGCTACCTCTGTTCTGAGCAACTGTTTGGAGTTATATTGAAAGAACTATACTTTGTTGCTTCACAGTCTGGTTTCCTACAGATTCTTGGTTACAATCATATTGTCTTCTCTTCGCAAAACCCAATTGGTTCTCAACTGATAGAGCTACAATCCAAAACAACAGGCGAGAACATAATTGGGAAAGGCCAATTGAACTGAGTCAGGTGAAACAATGCAAAATGATGCTTTTGTATTCTGCCACAAGGCTGGCTCTCAAACTTGTAAGCTAAGCACCAGGGGTAGAATTCCCATTTAATTTTCTTTTCACAAAAGCATTTATGAGAATAATAAAGAGTGGAAAGGAGAAAAATTGAAACATAAGCACTGAAAACTACAAGCAGAAAGAGCAAGCACTCGAAAACAAGAAACAGAAAGACAAGGCATACAGTCGATGTTCAGAATGGAATTCATAAGAATCCTAGATCAGAAAAATAAAATAAAGGCTACTCTTCAAATCTCGTAAAATGAACGAACATTTGCATGCTTTCAGCCAAAGCCTATTTTATGTTTGTTCAGCTATAATTACTGCAAAATAGTATGGTAGACTTTTAAAGAGTTTTTTAAAAAAGAAAATCTCCAATTTCCAGAATTACTTTCCAAAATATCTTTGGAAGCCACTTCATAATCTTCTAGCACAAATATATTGTTAAAGATGGTTAGCATTACAGAAGCATTTTGGATAATTGCAAAATAATATTGTGCCTAAGGGAATGGCCTCTCATCAATCTGTTCCTGCCACAGCATTTGTCAACCAAAATAAGAATATCAGATATCGCTCTTGCCTGAATAAAATTCTCCTATTGATTTCCTTCCTAAAAGGTCACCAGAGAAGCACAGTCTGAAAATCCCAGCATTTGATTTATATGGCGAAGTAAAGACTCAGTCCCAAGGGCTTCCTTTAGTCTTCTTGAAATGGTTGAAAAATGTATCCAATGGTTTAGACAAAACAAATTATCAAGCCATTATAACTAAAGGGGCATATTTATTTTGTTTATATATTTATACCCTGGTTTTGTGTTGGAATAGGAGAATAAAGGTTGAGATTGTTCTAGCAAGACAGGTGTGACAGAGAATTACAGGCCCAGAATTAGCCATGATTTTCTTGGCTAAGTTGAGACTTGATCACGATTTCTCCAGTGAAGTCCAACACTTCATGATCAGTGTATTTATTTAGGAACCTTAGTCAGAAATAATTTAGTTTTTTGTTTAAAGAATGACACAAATTAATTCGCTGTGAGTTGATTTTTTAGTCATCTAAGTGCTAAGGTTACTTTCTAAGGCACTTCCATAAATGCAAGGGATAGGCTGGCCAGGAGTCCTCACCATCATGAAAAAGATCTAGCTTGACTTGTAATGGGTTAAAGATAAAAGGGTCTATAATAGGCTGTCAAACTCTCAACCAGCAGGCCAGATGCATCACATGCTGGCCACACCCATGCCCGGTTTAGTGAAGGTGGAAAAAATTCTGGTATGTCATATGACACCGTCATGACGACATGAGTTTGAGACCCCTGGTCTATAATCACTAGAATTTCAGTGGTAAAAGGAATTTCCAGGAGCATCACTTAAAGATTGAAGTGACTAATGGATAATTTGAAGACTTCATTTTATATATTTCAAATTATTGCTGCATGTAATTTGAAAAACAATTTTGACAATTAGTTTTTGGTATAGAAAATGCTTGTAAATATATTGAGAACTGCTCCCGTAATAAATTTTAGTTGCGCCAAACTCAGGAGTGGGATTCGTTCCAACCGGTAGTTCTAGTGATCATTTGGCCCCGCTCACCCACCCTGTCCTTTTCCTGTGCTTTATTTATTTTTGAGCACAGCTGATTCGTGCAATAGAGCAGTTTGCCACACATCAGCTGTTTTATTCACTGGGGGCTGCAGCAGAAAGTAAGTATTGTAGCTAAAAATGGTCTTTTCTAAATGCTGGGTGTGGCACAAAGCGCACACTCACTGAACTGGTTGTTACACCGGTTGAATCGCCCCACTAGCCAAACTACATTGAAATACTAAGTAGAGAGCTGATTGTTGCACTTCAAACAGGAAACTGCAGATCTGGAAAAGAGACACAAAACGCAACTAAAGTGATGGGGAGAAATAGGGGGTGTGCATATGTGCCCCAACGTGCCTACCGTCCCTGTCCTATTGTTTCTTTTATTTTTTAATTTTTCTTATATGCATCCATGTATTCAGAACTATAATTTTACTTATACCTATTATCTTGTAAGCAATTGACAACTAAAAATAAATACTGTAAATAAAATAAAAAGCAAAGAGTGATTCCAGTAAATAAATAGAATATGGCATTTCTAGCTTCTTGGTTGTCTCCAGTTATCAAATCAATGTTTTGCAGCTGCTAAGTGATATGCAAGGTCAAACGTATGGATCCAGTGTGATTATTTGCAGGAATAGAACCATATTGGCTGCAACAAGCTGAACAAATATGACCTTCTTCAGACAAATTGATATTTTTCAGTTTAATCCAATTGCATTTTATGAAATCGATTATAAATAATAGCATCTATTTTTAACTACAGTTGTCAAAAATCAGGAGCATAACTCTAGGGATCAGAAGCAGCCCATCAAATCAGAATTGCATCAAGTGTGAAAGTGGGAAGTATAAATGAAGAATGTTGATGGAAACCCCATAAAAAATCTACAAAGCTTTGCTTGAATCTGTATCATTAAGGGCCCAGAGCAGACAGCCAGAATATAAGCCCATGGCTGGGCAAGTGATTTGTATCTTACCTTTTATTTTGGATCAAAAGACCTTCACTTCTATTCTGGTTGATTTTATACCCTCAGAAGTAACATTTAAGGATTTTCCAAGCTTCAAAGAAACATTGAATCTTTGAAGGCTGGGAGAATATTTCCATGGTCCAACAAATGAATAATAGCCAATCACATGGGAGATGAATGGCAATTCTGTGGAAAAGGCCTGCATAGTTTCCCCCTCAGCTGTATGGAAGCAGCTGAATAATAAGCAACCATACCCTACTCTGTCCCAAGAGGAGAGAATGGTATCTTTAAATAGACAGGCCACTACGAGTCCTTTGGGGATTGAAAGATAAAGCCTCAATGCTTTTGTGGCAATATTATCAAGCATGTATCAAGACAGACAGATAAGAGATAAGAACAGCTCTATTGCTTCAAATCAAGGCTCACCATAATCCAGCATTTTCTCACAGTGGTCAGCGGATGCTCTGGGACATTCACAAGCCAAAGATGGAGACATATATCCTTCTCTGCTACTGTTACCTGCAGCTCATATTTGGAAGGATAATCCATAGTTAACTCTGACTTTTCAAAAGTAATAACCATGGACCTATCCAGTTCTCTTGTAAAGACACTCAAATCAGTGCCCATCACCATAATCTGTGCTAAAGAAACATACATTTTAATCATGTGCTTTCTTTTGCCTGTTCAAAGTCTCTTTCCCATGAGCTTAACTGAATAACACCTGATCCTACCAACATGGAAAAAAACCTCCAGGAAGGTTTCCTTCATTTCTTGAAGGAAACACAGTTGTTTAACTGTACTACAATGCCATACCAAATCATGACATCTGTAAAAAAACTTTACAGGGACATCAGTAAGAAAGTAGGTGGAATATTGAAGTCATAGCTACAATTATGTACTTGCATCATGTTTGACAAAGATATGCAAGTTGCAGCAGTTGTATGATTAGAATTAGATTTAAAATTCTTTTACTGGCCAAGTGTGATTAGACATGCAAGGAATTTGTCTTGGTGCTAATGCTCTCAGTATAAATAAAAGAAAAGATACATCCGTCAAGAATCATAAGGTACAACACTTAAATAATAGTCATCGGGAAAAGTAAGCAATCAAATCATATTAGGAAACAGTCAATATAAATTGTAAGGATACAAGTGACAAAGTTACAGTCATACAGTCACAAGTGGGAGGGGATGAGTGATAAGGAATGATGAGAAGATTCATAGTATAGTAGTACAGACTTGGTAAATAGTTGGACAGTGTTGAGGGAATTATTTGTTTAGCAGAGTGATGGCATTCGGGAAAAGACGGTTCTTGTGTCTAGTTGTTCTGGTGTGCAGTGCTCTATAGTGTCGTTTTGAGGGAAGGAGTTGAAACAGTTTTTGTCCAGGATGTGAGGGATCTGTAAATATTTTCACAGCCTTCTTTTTGACTCCTGCAGTATACAGGTCCTCAATGGAAGGCAGGTTGGTAGTAATTGTTTTTTCTGCAGTCCTAATTATCCTCTGAAATCTGTGCCTGTCCTGTTGGGTTGCAGAACCAAACCAGACAGTTATAGAAATGCAGATGATAGACTCAATAATTCCTCTGTAGAACTGGATCAGCAGCTCCTTGGGCAGTTTGAGCTTTCTGAGTTGGTGTAGAAAGAACATTCATTGTGCTTTTTTGATGACGTTTTTGATGTTAGGTGTCCATTTTAGGTCATGTGATATAGTAGGACCTAGAAATTTGAAGGTCTCTACTGTTGATACTGCGTTGTCTAGTTTTGTAAGAGGTGGTAGTATGGGAAGGTTTCTTCTAAAGTCTACCACTATTTCTACGGTTTTGAGTGTGTTCAGTTCCATATTGTTCCGGTTACACCACAAGGCAAGTTGTACAACCTCCTGCCTGTATGCGGATTTGTCATTGTCTCGAATGAGACCACTGTTGTGTCATCTGCAAACTTCAGTATTTTAACAGATGGATCATTTGAGATGCAGGCATTGGTATATAGGGAAAAGTGGGGAAAGCACACAGCCTCGGGGGGCCCCTGTGCTAATTGTACATGTATCAGATGTGATTCTGCCTAGCTTCACCTGCTGCTTCCTGTCTGTTAGGAGGCTTATGATGTCATCTTATACATATCACCCATGTCATCTTTTGATATCCCATAGTCGTCCCTGAGTCATCAACTCCCATCCCATCAATGTTCAATTTCTTTATTATTTTCCTCCTCAGATTTTGACTTTGTTTTTCCAGAGTTAAGGTGGAATAAAACTGTATCTGGTTTGTTTAACTTTACAGTGTCCTGGGCTTAATTTAGAGTAAGGATTTGGAAAAAAAACCCCAACCACTTAAAACACAGTGACCACAATGGCAACCTCCAGACTTGAATACTGCGATATGTTCTGTCTGGGATCTATTTCTATCTAATCTGAAATTGTTAATCAATATAGGACAAAGTAGCCACGTTGATCTCTGCAAGGCTTTACAGGAGGGCTGTCAAACTCCCGGCCCGCAGGCTAGATGCATTATGTGCTGGCCACACCCATGCCCAGTTTAGCAAAGAGGGGAAAAGTCCCGATACGACACGTGATGCTGCCATGACGACATGAGTTTAACACTCCTGCTTGAAAGAGACCCTCTTTCACCTGGGCTGAAAAACATCTATTAGTTGACTTTTCATACCTAGATAAAAATGCAAAGTGCTCATGATTACCTTCAAAGCACTGTATGCTTGGGAGTGAGTTAACTAAGATAATATTTTAAAATAATTATCCCGTCACCCCAAATATGCACCAATTGAAATTATCTGTGGAAGTTTGCCTACATATGCTGAGGTCACATCCAAAGGCAATTTATTGTTTGATCTTCTCTCTAGCTACTCCGATCTCCTGTAGACATTTTGCCATATTGTGACAATTGACCACATTATCTTTCAAGTTTTAAATAAACTTTTTCTTCTCCCAATAACTCTTGCAATTGTTGATAGTTCAAATGTTCGTGATGTTTACTGTAATAATTATATTTGTTTAAGGCAGTGCAAAACATTAATAAAAGGTGCATTGCAATGTATGTTATCATAGAGGTCCTCTTTTGGAAGCATTAAAACAGCTGTATATATTGTAACGCTTGGGTAGTTTGTGCCCAGGAGCAGTTATTTCTGTCTGTATGCCCAGAGAGAACTTATGCTAGGACCACCAGTGAAGATATACACGCATACAGAAACAGTTCATATTTTTTAATGTCTTTTCCTAGCTGAAATATTGCCTCTTTTTAGAGCTTTTATTGAAGCCTATAAATATATCTCTGAAGATTGTTGTCTTGGTTGTTTTTTTGGTCTTATTCAAACTTCATTGTAAATCTGGGAATATCTTTTCAAGGAATGATGTTATATCCCATTTGTCCAATAATTCTCAGAAACTTCTAACCCTTACAAATAGAGCATTTATTCAAATCTTCAATCATTTTCAACTAAGTTTACTCCCCCCCCCATTCATTATCTGACTTTTAAATCTTTACTGAATGTATATTTTTCAAAGATCACAGTTTTCAATAGTTTACAGAAGAATCCCATGCAATCATCGGATAAGATAGTTTTAATTTGTTACTTATTTCTATTATAAAGTTTATCATGAGCCGTAGTGGCACTGTGGTTAGAATGCAGCATTTCAGACTGATTCTACCTCCAGCCAGGAGTTTGATCCTGACTGGCTCAAGGTTGACTCAACCTTCCATCCTTCCGAGGTGGGTAAAATGAGGACCCAGAATATCCTGACTTTGTAAACTTCTTAGGGCTGTAAAGCACTCTGAAGTGGTATATAAATCTTAATGTTATTGCTGTCATGCCTCCTATTTTTAGTCAGTTTCAGTAATAGCAATAGCACTTAGACTTATATTATAGGCTTCATAATGTTGTACAGCCCTCTCTAAGCAGTTTACAGAGTCAGTCTCTTGCCGCCAACAATCTGGATCCTCATTTTACCGATCTTGGAAGGATGGAAGGCTGAGTCAACCCTGAGCTGTACAGAATCGAACTCCTGTAGTCAGGGGTAGGATTCAAATTTATTAACAACCGGTTCTGTGGGCGTGACCTAATTTGTGGGTGTGGCTTGTTGGTCATGTGACAGGCTGGGTGTGGCTTGCTGACTGATCATGTGATGGGGTGGGTGTGGCCAGATGGTCATATAACTGGGGTGGGTGTAGCTAGGTGGCCATGTGACTGGCAAACCAAATATAAGTGGTCCTCACTTAATGGCCAATTGTTTAGCAATTAGACCAGGGGTCTGCAACCTTAAACACTCAAAGAGCCATTTTTCTATTTTCTTTTAAAAAGGTATCTCTGTCTCTGTCTTTCTTTCTTTCTTTCTTTCTCCCTCTCTTTCTCATCTCCCTCTCTCTCATCTCTTTCTCCCTGTTTTTCATTTCTTTTTCTCTCTCTCATCTGTAACTGCTAAGATTGGTCACTGTATTTTTATAATCCTATTTCTTTACAGTTTTTTCACATACATTTGTGTATATGTATCCAATACTTTCTTCCTATCTGCTATGTATTCAAAATGGGCAATGATTTTGTGTGTGTGTGTGTATGTGTGTAGTATGTGTATATGTGTGTTATATATGTGTATGGATATGTATATATATTTCACTTTTAATGTGTGCCAGTGTACTTATAGTAAAAAATGACAACAAAAGTTATCTTATCCTATCTTCCTTCTTTCCTTTCCAACCCCATTTCTCCCCATACCCCATTTTGTGTTGGCTTCCCAGCCAAGTACTTACCAGAGCTGATCCTATTTAGTTTTCTAAAATCAGCCTACTGAAATAATTTACCTACCATCACTATCTTGCACCTGATTTCAATGTAAACAGCCAATCTGTAGTATTACTAAATTTTGCTAGGCATCTGCTGCAGGTTATTCTCTCTCCCTAGATAATCTATTCGAGAGGTCCCCAAACTTGGCAACTTTAAGACTTGTGGACTTCAACTCCCAAAATTCTACAGCCAGCTATGTCCACAAGTCTTAAGGTTGTCAAGTTTGGAGACCCCTGACACAGATCAATCACATATACATGAAGTACAGACAAAGCGCTTCCACACTATACAAATGGGTTACAAAGACAAAATGATAAAAAATGGGAGACACTGATTACAGCATAGACAAAAAAAATCATATATAGTTATTGGGTAGGGGATGATAGCAAAACAGTAACATAAACCACTCATGGTTAGAACTTGTTTACTTGAGTCCCAGCACTTTAGGATTGTGCAGTCCATCAGCAGCTGTGCAAAGCCATCCAGTCCCTTAGAATTATCCATTCACTCTAGACACACATACACACATGCCCCTTATCCTTGCACGAAGGTGTTGAGCTCCGAGGGAAGTTCACCTGTTTGTGCACCACGTAAACTGAAAGCCCTGCAGGGGGTGGGGGATGCAGCAGCAGCGAGGCGGCGATGGCGATTTTGGCGGCGTCGGGGCTTCTGGGATTGTTTCCCCCCGCCATCCATGTGGCTGTACACATGGTGCATCAGGGCTTCCAGGCTCTGCTCCCTGCAGCCGCTGTCAGCTGTCCTGGAGTTGATTAAGGGGCGCCTTGCTGACACAAACATTCTCTTCTCTTATCTCCTCTCCCTGGCAAGCACGCCCCCAGCCCCGCGGTGGCTTCTCCATGGCCAGCGGGGAAAGGTGAATGCTCTCTCCTCTCCCTAGTAAGCATGGCCCCAGCCCCGTGGCTGCTTTTCCGTGGCCAGTGGGGGCAAGAGAACGCTCTCTCCTCTCCCTCCAAGCACGGCCTCCAGCCCAGGCAAGCCCAGGGATGTGGTGGGGTGTTGGGAGACAACGCAGCAGCCTAGGCTGGCCCAGGTGTCGACTCAACCAGGGCTTGCTTGTAGGGTCACTCACCCAGGGAGATCAGGGCCACGTGGAAAGCAGGCAGCAATAGCGGGCAAAGGCAGGTTAGCAATGGCGAGCGAGATGAGGAATAACTGGGCAGGGCGGGCAGGAAAGAGTGGGGCCAACCAGGGGCGCAGTTTACTGGTTCTCCGAACTGCTCAGACTCATAACATCCGGTTCTATAGAACTGGTCTGAACCGGTAGAAACCCACTCCTGCCTGTAGTGAGCAGTGAATTAGCCTGCAGTATTAGTACCATTTCCTAATGATGTCCCTGCTAGAAATAATACTTGAGAGTTCATTTTATTAATGGCAATATTCCTGCTATTTCCTCCCCTCATTTCTTTTTAATTTATGAAGCTCTTTGCTATTTTCTTGCAAAGCGAGTATGAGCTTAAAGCTGCTTCTTTTCTCCTCGGTGGCAAAAATCCTCACTGTCAACCAGTACTTTATAATGTTTAAGGGAAAAATCTTCAAAGTTCGGTTCCATCCTCATTTCTTTTAAATCAACCAAAAGTATATGAGATAAGAAACACAATTGTAAGGAAACCAGAATGTTCACATTAATAAAATGGAATAAAGAAATATAGGAAGCAGGATTTATATGGCTGATGCAATCCAGCTATAGCAACCTCCAATCCCTGCAGCTGTCTGACTTGCTGCTTTCAATCACCATTGCCTGATGTTTTCCCCTCCCGGGTATGAGAAGGTAGTATATCAGATTCCTGCAGATGCTGGCAATGGAAAGGAAAGCTTTGACATCCTGTCATAGGATGACAGGGCAAAATGGCCTGTACTAGACAACGGTTTTGAGCTGGGTAATTTGATGTATTGAGTTCTTAAGCTTTTCAGATGGTGAAGTCAGTTTGGCACGCAGATAAGGGAAATAACATTTACTTTGTGGGATAGTCTGATATTACTGGGAATAAACTGCAATCCTTATTGAAAGGAAAATCTGTAAAATGAACTTTTCCTACTCTGTTCTTATCATGCCATATCAAGATTATTGAGAGAGACAGCTGTGTGGCTAAAAACGCACCCACTCTTTGCATCAGCTTCATGTTGTTGAAGGCTGTTATCTGAATATTATGTTAAAAATGAAATATATGGGAACTTGTATTTAATTTATATATTAACCTCCCTGCTTCTCACATCACTTTTTTTTGCTACAGTTACAATTCTAATTTCATCTGAAGAAGTCATATTCCTTTCAGTATAGACTGGTTTATACACGCAACCATTTTGAATGATGGAGAGTTTTAATCACCAATCCTGATAGATTAATGGATATGAATTGTTCATTTGAATACTCTAACTGCTATGTACCAAAATTGTCTCTTTTTAAATATTTATCTTTTCTAAAATACAGGAGTGCAATCTAAATTTCCAGTGCAGAAGGCTCCTGAGAACCATAATTTATTCTAGTTCCTTGGTACACATACTTAGATGGTATACTTCTTGTAAGGAGAAAGACTACGAAATGAGTCCTACAGTTTTTAATTCCCTTTTGGTTCATGATGCCACAGTAGCCAACGATGTACAGTGAAGAAGAAATTTATAGCAAGATGATAATATATACTAGCTATCTCTAGTTACGGCAAGAATGAAAGGAGGAAATACAGAGTTTATACTTTTTTATAGCAGGACATTTTTGGCCATAATATCTAATTTCAGACTACACAGTGGAAATGAAAGTTTCTTGCTTCATTAACCTTTTTTTCCTGTCTCCCAAATACTATTTTAGGATGTTCTCATGTCAGAAATAAACTACGTGGCACATCGGAATGAAATCATTGGCTCGTAAACCATTAACATAGCAGACTACAGCATTTGACTGTTGTAGGTAACTATTGTAGGCAATCTTCACTATCAAAAAGAGTAGCCAGAATTTCTCTTCTATACTACTGTGAAGGTTGAACCCAGCAATACCAGAAATAAAGTTTCTGAAGCTGAGTCAACATTGCATACATGGTCTCAAGTATGTTCTTGATGTTTGAGAAACAGGAAGCAAAAAGTCCATTACCCCAACATTAAGGATGGAAGAAAGACACACTGAGCTCAAAACTCAGGAGAGCGGACATATAAATAAACCCAGGAGGACCTTTGCACAACTGCGGGTTGTGCACCAGTTATACCCTTTCCTGGATCAGTGGTCCCTACTCACAGTCACTGATGCCCTGGTCACTTCCCGTCTTGATTATTGCAATGCGCTCTACATGGGGCTGCTTTTGAAGAACACCTGGAAGCTCCAGTTGGTGCAAAATGCAGCGGCCTGCATGGTTTTATGCAGACCCTGGTGTGCACATGTGTCACCTCTCCTGCAGGAGCTGCATTGGTCGCTGATTTGTTTCCGGGTGCAATTCAAGGTGCTGGTTATCACCTTTAAAGCCCTTCATGGCTTGGATCTGGATTATCTAAGGAAACACCTCTTGTCAATCACACCCATTAGAGTGAGGAGGCAGGGAATATAGTGGGTCCCACCCTTGAGGGAGATACACCTGGTGGGACCCAAAAGAAGGATCTTCTCTGTGGTGGCTCTGTCTCTCTGGAACATCATTCTAGCTCTCTTCCGAAAGGCACTGAAGACCTGGTTTTGCCAGTGGGCCTGGGGAACCCAGAGAGGAATGGAGCCCATCAGATGGCTAGTGTGATTTGCTGTTGTCAGGGAGGGGGATGGGAGTTGGTTTTTGATTTTCTGTTTTTGTTTTATTTTGTTTTATTTTTGTTTTTTTCCCAAATTTTGTTCTAAGGTACTTTACTAATTTCTTTGATTCTTTTTGTTAGTTTTTATTGTTTTTATTTTTTGTTTTAAATGTGGTTTTACATTGTGTAATCCGCTTCGAGTCGCCATGGGCGAATAGGTGGCAATATAAATAAAATAAATAAATAAATAAATAATAAATAAATACATATAAAATGGTAGCTTTTGCAGTAGTTCATTTTCATAGTTATATGAGGCTCTTGCATATCTGCAGCAAAAGCAACTTATCTAAGCCTTGTTCTTGGATCTTTCACTACTAAGCTTATGAGTGCATACTTGCGTTTCTAGAGAGATTTATTACTGAACCCAGGATGAAGTTGTTATGTCTTCTCTCTATTTCCCAAACCAGCTAGTAATTCTTCTCACTTTTTTTCCAAGCTGGCAGCTGTGTTCACTGGTATATATTATGATATTAATAGCCCAATAGGGAGATTTTGTCATACAGAACTCAAGATGTTGCTGATATGTAAAATGAATTTTTTCATGGTTTCATTCCAAAAGTCAGATTCAGCTATAGCAAGAGCACAAACATCAACCAGCCCTAGTACAATCACAATTTCACCCGTTACTCTGCATCAGAAGACGTAAATCAACTGGACATAGCACCAGGAACTTTCAGCTTAAATGTTAGAATGCAATCTCCTTTAGAAGATATATATATAAATACAAATTCTACATATGAATTCTGATGTGGGTACTTCTTTTCTATAATCCTAGGAGCTTTTACATTAATGTAGTGCTTATTGGAACATTTGCCTCTTTAGAAAATGTTCTATTTTTTTTTAAAAAAGAAGTTCTTCACACAAAATCCTTTATATTTCTTAGGAAACAAAAGCCCTGTTTTCTATTTTTCTCTTTCAAAAGGCATCCTTTATGTAGGAATCAGGACGGAACACCATAGGAGGAATAAATGGCATTTATATAAAAAGGTGCATTTTAAGCTATATTGGGCTGAGCAGTGGGCTAGTGATCTAGAGACACTGGCTAAACTCCCTGTTTTGCAATCTCCCCGAGTTTAGGTATAGTAATCTTCACATTAAAGCAGTGTCATCATCAGCAAATTTTTAATAAGTAGCTCAGAGTGAAACTAGAGTCAAGAAGAATTTCTGGCTTTCTCTTCCAACCCTCTAATAACAGCTTCTCAGAGGCGAAAGAGATCGACAGTATGTGCTGCATAAAGTATCAGAAAGAAAAATCAAGAAAACAAATGATAACTGTGCAATTTATTTGAAAAAAAAACATCTTTTTAAGAGATTCCTTGGGTCCAGAGGTACTCCTCAATTGGGTTTCACCATTCTAGCTATTTTTGGTAAGTGTAGCTTCTCTAAATTCCCTTTAATTGGCCTAATAATGGAGCAATAGGCTGTATTATTGTGAAGCAGAAATGATTTAGAGATTCTACATTCTCTTGTGTGCAGGGGCATGGAGGGGGTAAGTAGATTTTCTTCCTTCCTGATTTCCTCACACTTCTAGACATCTTCAGATGACAGCTAGGGATTGAGGAAGTCTAAGATATCATGACCAAATAAAAATTGGAGAAAGAATATCCAGAACCATCATCCTCAACAACAACAATAATACATCCTCTTCTTTCAATATGCCCAATCACTGAATTGATGAAGCTATTGAAACCTTAATCCCAAATAGCCACATTGCTTTGAATTGTACTCTAACAAGAACTGTGAACCAATGAAGCTGTGCTAGCAATGGAGATCACATGCTCCCTATATATAGCTTTAGCTAATATTCTGGAAGTAGAAGTCTGATCCAGTTGAAGTTTCTGCAGTCCTTCAAGATAGCCCCATATAAAGCATGTTATGTTGTTCAAATAAGACACAGCCAGAGGTGGGATTCTACCAGTTCAGACTGGTTCTATAGAACTGGTTGTTACGGTTCCCGTTAGTTCAGAGAACCGGTAAATCAGACCTCTGGCTGGCCCCGTCCCTCTCCTACTTGCCCAGTCAGTTCCTATCACAAATGTGCAACATCGTGCACATGTGCAACATGCCTGCAGCCTGCTTGCCAAGCCAGCCATTGTTGCCTGCCTTTTGCTGCGGGCCTGCCTAATCTGATTATCTCCCTGAGTGAGTGCAAGACCCACCTTTCCTCCCCCCACTTGCCTTTTGTTTTTCCCCTTCCCTCCCACCACTTGGAAGGCCCAGCCCTCCCCCCATCACTGTCCCCAGGTCTTGCCATGCCTCCCCTCGCTGACCCAGGGCCTCTCATCGCCAACCTGGGCCTCCCCTCGCTGACCCAGGGCCTTGCCGCACCTTCCCTCACTGACCTGGGGCCTCCCCTCCTGACCTGGAGCTTGCCACGCCTCCCCTTGCTGACCCAGGGCCTCCTGTCGCTGACCTGGACCTTGCCATGCCTCCTCTTGCTGACCCAAGGCCTCCTGTCGCCAACCCAGGCCTCCCCTCAATGACCCAGGGCCTCCCCTCGATGACCCAGAGCTTGCCATGCCTCCCCTCGCCAATCCAAAGCCTCCCGTCACTGACCTGGGCCTCCCCTCACCAACTCAGGGCCTCCCCTCGCTGACCCAGAGATTGCCATAGCTCCCCATACCGACCCAGGGCCTTGCTGCGCCTCCCCTTGCCAACTGGGCCCTCAAATATTATATTATTCTTCATCAATGCAAAAATACCACTGAGCTTTGCTGAATTCAGTATTAGGATTGCCCTAAGAATACATGTGAACTGTTAATGTTGGTTTTCAGGAGAAACACATAATTCAAGACCACAATCTGGCTCACTAAGCCACTGTTTGTTTAATAATCACAAATGGTTGAGTTTGTAGAATTTCAAAACCAAACATAAGTGAATCTGGTCACAAAATCCCTTGTTATGCTTTTTTCTGCTGTTCTGTGAGGCACAGTGGCTGAAACACACTGGAGAAGATCTGTACTCCTGCAGTTTGAGTCTTACCACCATGTGACAGAGTGAGCTCCCATCACTTGCCACAGCTTCTGCCAACCTAGCAGTTTGAAAGCATGTTCTAAGCAAGTAGATAGGTGCTACTTCAGCAGAAAAAATAATTGTATTTCGTACGAACCCAACCTAGTGCCGGATATGCCAAAATGCAATGCCCAAAAGCAAAGTGACATTGGTCAGTGGGAAAAAGCCCCAGATTCTGATGCTACAGACTACTATTAGAAATCTGAGTGTGGAGTTAGTTCACCCCCTGTGGTGCATCCTGGAAAGTGCACAAGCATGAACTGAATGGACTAGTAGTCTTAGGCAGCCAAGCAACTACTCTATTAGCACTGTAGTCTCCTCGCAAATGTACCATTGCCACACTCTAAATAAATAAATCAGGAGCATTTTTGTCTTTGTATGGTTTAAAGTTTATTTTCTTTCCCCTCAACAATCAACAAGTCTGAACTTTACCAATTTCCTTTGGATTATATGGAAAATAGCTAAAATCAGCATTATTTGTAAAATATGACCTCTAGAAATCCCAAATAACTTCCCATAGTAGTTTCACAGAAATGTCAGAGGCAATGGGAAAAAGCTGGCCAATGGTCAATTGGAGGTGAAACTATAGTTTCCCAGTACTATTTTGTGGAATCTACTTCTTAGATACAATGGTAGGAACAGCATCTTAATCTTTGCACAATTACATTCAATCATCTTTGTCCATTCCTGTAATATGTAATTACTTGGCTAAAATGTATGATACAGGACTTATACCAGAGGTGGTATTCAGCAGGTTCTGACCAGTTCTGGAGAACCGGTAGTGGAAATTTTGAGTAGTGGAAATTCTGAGAACCAGTAGTGGAAATTTTGAGAACCAGTGATAACCTTCCCTCAGGAGTGGGGAAGAAATGGAGATTTTACAGCAACCTTCCCCTGGACTGGTAGGAATCATTATAAATCCTTCCTGGCTGGCCTCTACTTTGAATCTCAGAAACTCTAAACTTATAGCCCATCTAAAAAATGAAAGACATCTGCTGGAAATGTGATCCCTGCAGAATTGATAAAAGCTAGCATAGTGGTGGGCTCCTCTTCATCCCTATTTATATGTTTATTGAGATGTCCAAATACTGGTGCTGTTCTATTACAGTCCCAATCTTTAAGAGAGGTGATGTATCTGTTGATTTTCATCCAAGCAGCCTCTTAAAAGTGTCATTAATAAACCTGTATGCTAAACATTTATATGAGAAACTCAGAGATTGGATAGAACAAAAACAAGTCTTGGCTGAAGTGGACTTTAGGCAGGATGATCAATAGTAGATCAATCCATTATCTTAAATCTTCTGCCGCCCCCCAATTTTTTAAAGATTCCCTTAATGCTATCCTTATAGATCTGAAGGCAGCCTTTGATTTGATCTCTAGGAAGAGACTGTGAAAACAATTATTAAAATATTTATGGATGGATGCTTCATTAAGATTAATCATGTTATTCCATGACAATATATATATGCAAATTTGATGTCAAGTGAAGACCCAACTTCTATTGTAAGAAAACTTAAACAAGGTTGTCTTCTTACTTCTTTTTTTACCTTGAAAATGAATTCTATCCTTCAGTATTAACAAGTAATCAGTATCTGTTCTACTTCATCTGTATCGTCTATTTTATACAAGTTGGTTTCTAACAAGGCCTACAATCCTTAAGACAATTAGTGTAGGGAAGACAAAATAAAAATTAACTTTATTAAAACAGAAGTGATCAAATTTCAACATGATGGGCTAATCTTCTTTACAAATGGGAACCTACAGAAATCATGATGAACAAGGTAAGATATTTAACTACTAAAGAACTGTAATGCAAAATCCTGTAATACTGGAAAATAACAAGAAAAATTTCTAATATAATAATTAAAATTTGTAATGACCACCATGGGAACAATTAAGTCCCCTGAAGTACATACACTCTTTCAGACCAAGATGTTGAGCATAATATTCTTAGGGGCACAAATTAGTGTCTATAAGTAAAGGGAAAAAAATGTGAAAATAATTCATTTCAACTTAATGGAATGCTTTTTGTCCCTCACTACATTTCTAATGCAAGCTGTAGCCTTGAGGATTTGACATTTAAAATACTGGGTAAAACTAATTTTGAGAGAGAGATTACCATCACAGTTAATCCTTGTCAATAAATTCAATTACTTGTGGGAGAAAAAAGTACAGCCTCTGAATTCTCTTATTGCGAATTCTTGTTTCAATCATCAATAACATTAAGATTGGAGAGGGCCTTTTAAGAGATCAAGCAATGTATCTTAGATTAAACATACAGAAGGATGAGCAGGAACACTGTAACATTGGCCTTTGGTCTTTATTCCTAAATATTTATACAACATTTTCTCTGCTCTGTGTATTGTACAGATTAATTCTTCTCTTGTCAGTGTGAAAAAAAGGTACAACAAGCTTTCCTTCCAGAGCTGAACTGTCCTTGCATGGGGAATGGGTTTGGGTTTGCTGAATCAATATTTCATATGCTGCTAAGTTATCCATTGTGCCATACATAATATTCTGAATGAAATTACCTCTTCTTTGTTAATCATCTCAACTGTACTGTGGAGGAGAACACATTTTTATTAGCGATAAATCTTTAGAAATTTGAAAAAGGATGGTACAATATTGTTCATTTATGTTCACAGTAAGGAAAGCATAGACATAGTAAAGCATTGTTATATCGCCCTATGTTGAAAAATGTGAGCTTCATTCTTCTTTTTTAATATTTTAGGTCACAGTTGTTATCATTATATGTTGATCTATGACAGCAATAGAATAAACTCTGAAACTCTGGTCCACTGTATCAAAAACCACTGAGACCCATTTTTTTCATCGTAAAAATCCTCCATCTTTATAAATCTATAGGAAAGCATAATCTATGCAATGTGGCAGATTGATCTTTTACTGATAATTCAAGACTAAAATCATGACAAAAATGTGGAACACTGATATTCAGTTTTAAATATACTGTAGATATCATAAATTTTAGAAAACCAACATTTTTCATACCTCAACTTATATACTCCCAATGAAAAACACTGCTGACCAAAACCCCAAGAGTAAAGAAGTTTACTGGTGTAAGTAAAATGGTGCCTATCTATTAATATGACAGGTTTTGTATGCATGTGTTTAGGTATATGTTTGTAGAAATAAAATATACTGCCTAGTCATGACAAAGAAACAGAATTTCAACAGTTGCTTGAATTCTATCTGAATATTTTTAAATTGGAACTTGGAAATTCTCTTTCTTGAAAAAACTACAAGGTTTTCTTGCAATTAAAATATTTAAAGTACTATTCCTAAGTCCTATTAGAAACAGCCACACAGACTGGATCATGACAGTTTTCCTTCTGCTAGCAGCTCTCAAAATGGAAATTGAGGTATGAATCCAGGTAATGAAAGCAGTCAAACTACTCATAAAGTGTCACATTATTATGAGAGTCTATATCTTCTCAGATATTGCACTGTCAGTCAATCATAAGGTTATTTCTTACATGACAGTAATTCTAACCTGAGACATCCCCAAAAACCCAATAACAAGCCCCAAACCTAAATCCCATCTCTTATGACAATTCCAACAATAAAATAGATGAATTTTTATCTTTAATACTCTCCAGGAAATAGCAGATCATTCAATGTCTGTGGATAAATAAAAATAAAATGTTTACAGACGGGGAATATGGACATTATATAGTATCTCTGCACTCGAGAAGATGATTTGGTGGGAGGAGGTGCACAAATATTCTTTACAGTGCAGAAAAGAATTGTGACAGCTTTTAGCACATTGGGTGCTTTTTATTTTATTTTTCAGTATCAACTGTACAGCTCAAAATTAAAAAAAAAAAAACTCCAGAAGGAGGAGGAAACAAGAGATTTAAATCATGTTTCTAAATTTTCCTCCAACCCCAGTATGGGTAAGCCTTGTATATTCCACCAAAAACAGCAGGAGAGGAAGTATGATTGATTCATGCATCCGTTTCCTTTGCAGAGTTCAAATTATATAGAGAACAAGAGAGCCTTTCCTTCTCTAGATGGTTCCCTTAAAATAGACTTTTAGGATCTTGAAGAAGAAATGAGGAGAGTTGGTAAGCCTGGATATTTAATTAAAGGGTTTATATTTTGCTCCCCATAACTAGGGCAATGATGCCCTGATCACAAGGTTTCAAGCAAAACGGAGTGATGTACCTTTTTCCAAATCATGGATAGAATCATTTTTTAAAAAAGTATTCATACTTTAATTCAGGACTAGCAAAAGGAGAGGAAATGTGAAGACTTGATTATTATGCTTCCTTCTCTATCTATTCTGTAGAACATGAATGAATAATATTATATGAAGAGATAATAGAGATAGAGAGATATTATAAATGCTAGGGCAATATTAAAAGCCCTGTGAACATTTTCATTTTCCAGCAAGAGAAATAAGAGGGTTAACTTGTTTTTTGCTCTGTATTCTTCCACCATCCTTTTCAGGGATTGTTAAGAAAAAGATTTTGCAGAGTAGAGCAACTTTATTTGAGCCGTCAGAGTGCATGTACTGCTCGTCACTGGATTAGAAAACACATGAATATGTATATGCCACTCATGTGCATCAACACATAAATGCACTCAGATATCTCATTCTCCACCATCTTTTCTAGTCTGCTCCTAGTTAAATACAGCTGAGCTTTCTGAAGACTTGCTTCATCAGAGGTTTTAACCACAATAGGATATCTAGAATGAATTTAATGGATTAAATTGGCAGCCAATTACTTCTGCAAAGCCACCTGTTTTCTCAAGTAGCTACTACTCCTTTTCTTGTGTTATCCTCAGTTCTTACTGTTCTGAAGCCTCAGTTGTTGATTTCTTAAAGGGACTTCTTTCTATTAAGTCCCCTGACCATGGAGAGCAGAAGTTGGAGTGTGTTTCAGAAAAGTGGGGGCTGCAAATGAGTGAGGGAAGTAGCAGCAAATGAAAAATAGAAAAGCCAGTCAGAATCGGCTACTAGGATTCAGAGATCTGTTCTATTAATGTAAAACAACTATCAGGCAATTATTGGAAGCATCAGCAAGAACCACTACTGGCAGATTAGATAGCGATTTTGGGCATCACCCAAGCCACACCAATGGCCAAGAGGTGAGGAAGATGCAAAAGTGTCCTGCATTCAGAAAAACTCTTGGAATATTTGAAATATCTGTATATAGCTTTTTCTATATTTGATAAAAACCTTTTACCATTGCAATGTTTTTTCCAGTTTATTTAACTATTGAAATACATAATTTTCTAAACAGCACTATCTTAGGATGTATGGGAAATGATTGGCATGAGGTAAAAATAACTACTCTTTAAGAAAGGTGTTTTCCATATTTTAAGGATGAACCTTTAAGTGTATGAAAAGTAGCTTATCTAGAACAGGGGTCCCTGGCTGTGTCACACTACCGTGCTATAGCTTATTTGGAACTCGATCAGGCCATTGCACACATACCTGGAGCTCAACTTTCACATGTGTGCCGGCTGGACACTTGTGCAAGTTGAGCTACGTGCACATGTATGTGCCATCAATCACTGTGGCCTGTTTCCCCTCTCTCTCTTCAGCAGGGCTGTAAACTGGGGACCACTGATCTAGAAGTATCAAGATATTCCACTATCTTCTATACTGAACAGGGAAAATAACGAGGAACATTTGTTGTTATTATATTTACGTCACTATAGATCTAATATACCCAATTTAAAATATTTTAGGATGTAAGGAACTTGCAAGGCCTACATAATAAGCTCTTGAATTGCTGTTGCTGTTATCCACTGATTTGATCAATGGGGTGATGCAGGACCATAACATATTTATTTAGCTGTATGAAAAGCCGTCTTCAGGCAGAAAGGAAAGGTCAAACAGTCTGCAAATATTGTTACCCTATGAAAGCATATAGCAACAGAATATATTTAGGAAATGAAATTGGTAAAGCAGCAAATGATAAAAGCACAATCTTCCTCACCACATTTTGTTTACAAGGTAACTCAATTTGTGGAATGACATCTATCCCTCAGAACTTATATCCCAAGCATTCATTAACAAGTGTTTCCAACTGTGCAAGATATTAGTATTATGTTCAAGGTGCAGTTGGTGTTAAAATTTAATATCGCAAAACAGAGGATACCAATTTCATCTATAAAGGAAGCAGTTTCTGCTTCTCCAGGAAAGCTTATTTGAGGTTAATTATCTCTTATTTTTATGCATATATAGAGACTCACATTCTTTTGTAGTCTGTGATGTTCTAAATAACTACTGGAAACACAGGAACTAGTTAACCATTACTATTCGTGTTTAATAGCATTTTTTTTGTTTTGTTTTATAAAAAACAGAAGCTCTTGCAACACAATTTAGCCAAGGGAAATTTAAAAACAAACACAACTCCACATTTAAAAAAAAAAGGTTAAATTTGGGCTTCAGTAAATAATGAAACCCGATCATGAGAGCGGTGAAACCAACAGTGGACCCCTAACAGGTTCTAGTTTCATGTGTGTGACCCAGGTCAGCCTTCAAGAAACCAATTTGCATCAAGCTGCCAGAAATCTTAGAATAAAATTTTGGCCACAGATATGTTCTTGGATTCTGGTTGACACTAGCAAGGCATTTTACTTTTCCTTCTGCTTTCTGGGAACAATTTTGTTCTGCTATAGAATCAGCCTCTGTTTGCAGTGCACGCACAGCTAAAACACCATTACTTGGTTTTATCCACTCCGATTTCATCTTATCGTGTCATTTGGATTTCCAGAACATTTGTTGCTGTGTGGGGTTCAAAGAGCACAGCAAGCCACAAATGCTTGTTAATGAGCCATACATAACAACATTAAAATGATGCTGCATGAGCTTGTGACTTAATATACCACACAGCGAATGAAAGAAGGCCAATGAAAGTTACAGGCAAAAATTTACTTTTGAAGGGGGAATTGCTAGAGGAGAAAAATATCTGGAGATGATTACTTGGGGAAAGAATGAAATACACTTCTTAGCTTTTACATTTGGTTTTGAATCAAATGTTGGTTTAGCATTATGTATGGAACAGGTCATTATAATTTGATCAGCCCATGGCACAGCACAGAGCGTAATTGGAAAGAAACCTGTTTTCTGATTTTAAGGGATATATTTCACAATACATGTTACCTATTTTTGAAGTTTTTATATTCTAAAAATGAGAAGATGCGGTGGTAAGTTTTAATATAGTCTAAAGATTTATTTAAGGACTGGGTTAAATTTATACTTTTACCAATAGATGTTGTATGGCTCTTTTACATTTAGTTTATTTTAAGCACCATAGCAGATTTAGGGTTTTTCACTTTCACACACACACACACACACACACACACACACACACACACACACACACGTTTTCTTAAGTTTTTGCAGGTATTTATATGTGTGGTATTCAGCTTTGTTCGGGTATTTTCCCACGTCATTATAGTTGTGCTTTTAAAGTTGTAGCAACGTTTCAGCAGAAACGTTTCATCACTATGCGGAAGCCTGATGATGGCAGATGAGATTCTGCTGAAACATTGCTACAACTTTAAAAGCACAACTACAATGACGTGGAGAAATACCTGAACAAAGCTGAATACCATACACACACACACACAGAGTGCTAAAAATAAATAAAGGGAACACTTAAACAACACAATGTAACTCCAAATCAATCACACTTCTGTGAAATCAAACTATCCACTTAGGTAGCAACACTGATTAACAATTAATTTCAACAGGTAGAAAGCATAGGCAGTTAGCAAGACATCCCCAATAAAGGAGTGGTTCTGCAGGTGGTGACCACAGACCACTTCCCAGTTGGTATGCTTTCTGGCTGATGGTTTGTTCGCTTCTGAATGCTGGTGATGCTTTTACTCTAGTGGTAGTATGAGACAGAGTCTACAACCCACACAAGTGGCTCAGGTAGTACAGCTCATCCAGGATGGCACATCAATGCGAGTTATGGCAAAAAGGTTTGCTGTGTCTGTCAGCGTAGTGTCCAGAGCATAGAGGCACTACCAGGAGACAGGCCAATACATTTGGAGACGTGGAGGAGGCCGTAGGAGGGCAACAACCCAGCATCAGGACCACTACCTCCTCCTTTGTGCAAGGAGGAACAGGGGGAGCACTGCCAGAGCCCTGCAAAATGACCTCCAGCGGGCCACAAATGTGCATGTGTCTGCTCAAATCGTCAGAAACAGACTCCATGAGGGTGGTTTGAGAGCCCGACGTCCACAGGTGGGGGTTGTGCTTACAGCTTACAACACCATGCAGGATGTTTGGCATTTGCTAGAGAACACCAAGATTGACATTTTTGCCACTGGTGCCCTGCGCTCTTCACAGATGAAAGCAGGTTCACACTGAGCACATGTGACAGACGTGATAGGGTCTGGAGACGCCGTGGAGAACGTTCTGCTGCCAGCAACATCCTCCAGTATGACCGGTTTGGCAGTGGGTCAGTAATGGTGTGGGGTGGAATTTCTTTAGGGGGCCGCACAGCCCTCCATGTGCTCACCAGAGGTAGCCTGACTGCCATTAAGTACCGAGATGAGATCCTCAGACCCCTTGTGAGACCATATGCTGGTGCAGTTGGCCCTGGGTTCCTCCTCATGCAAGACAATGCGAGACCAAATGTGGCTGGAGTGTGTCAGCAGTTCCTGCAAGATGAAGGCATTAATGCTATGGACTGGCCTGCCTGTTCCCCAGACCTGAATCCAATTGAGCACATCTGGGACATCATGTCTCACTCCATCCACCAACACCATTGCACCACAGACTGTACAGGAGTTGGGGAATGCTTTAGTCCAGGTGTGGGAGGAGATCCCTCAGGAGACCATCCGCCACCTCATCAGGAGCATGCCCAGGCATTGTAGGGAGGTCATACGGGCACCTGGAGGCCACACACACTACTGAGCCTCATTCTGACTTGTTTTAAGGACATTACATCAAAGTTGGATCAGCCTGTAGTGTTTTTTTTCACTTTAATTTTGAGCGTAACTCCAAATCCAGACCTCCATGGGTTGCTAAATTTGATTTCCATTGATAATTTTTGTGTGATTTTGTTGTCAGCACATTCAACTATGTAATGAACAAAGTATGTAATAAGAATATTTCATTCATTCAGATCTAGGATATCTTATTTTTGTGTTCCCTTTATTTTTTTGAGTGGTGTATATACACACATATGTAGATGCCATAGAAAATGTTCTCTTTGTCTTATTAATTAAATTTATATGGTGGTTGGACATTGTAAACATCCTGAGACTTTGCTCAATCTATCAAGTTCAAAAGGAGGCAGCAATCTTGGTCCTAAGGCAGCTTACAAGTTTACATACATACATACAAATCTCAAGAACATTTGAAGCATATGTATCACAGTCAAGTCTCAAGGACATTTATTACCTTTATAGCACAGACATGCTTATTTAATTTATAGGATACAAAGATTTAAAAACAAAAAATTAAGAGGCAATGACTTAGCAGATAATAGCAACACATATAAAGATTAAACTGTATAAACCTAAAGTGTCACATTATTATGCTGTAAAGCAAATACAGCGGAACAGCGGGAGTTGAGAATAAAAAACCAAATTTGTTTAATGAATTGAGGTCTGAAGGTCTGTGTTTCAGCATTAAACTATTCGTTTGATCTCTGCCATGAAGAGCAAACAATTCTTGTGCTTTCATCTGTTAGAAAAAAAGTGACTTGCATTCTACAGAGTTGAGATTGCAGTCTTTCATTTCAGAAAAGAAATGTGACTGCATTATGTCACCCAAAGTCAAGGAACATAACAGCTCAGCATCATAAGTTATTTATAGACATACAGGAGGTTTAGAAAACAAATCAAGACACGGATGCAGTATTGCAGGACGTTACGCCTGCCATAGGATTTGTGTCTGGTACACACAGATATCATAAAACTATTCTTTTCCTCTGAAACAGCATTATGATACTGTATATATTAAACTAGACACTGAACAAATGCAGTGATATGATACAACTTTCCTAGACCTATTGCTGAAGCTCTGCCATAATCTCCATCCTATTACATTGCAAATAGAAAATGAATGCTGGGAAAGTCCATTGCCATTGTTCCCATCGTTCCTCTACAGGATACTAAGCGATCAACATTAAGAATATATTTTCATTAGTGATATAACAGATAAAATTTATCTAAACAAAATAGTTTAGACATATTACACTGACATTACACATGGTTTGTAACTGGTTTGAATGTTAGACTACTAGAAGGGCTGAATGAAAGAAAAAAATGTATCTTTGAATTGTCATGATGAGGAAAAATCATTCTTCGACTGCAAGAAGAACAAATCATTCAATGTGGATAAACTAAAATAAGGATGCTAAATAGAGGCATTGATAAATAAGCAAAAGCTTAGGTTTTTTTGGACAAACAGTGGAAAAGTAAGCATTAGGAAAGAATACCCTAATGCTTGAAAAAGGTTAAAAAGACAGGGTGGCTAAATGCTCTCACAACTAACTTACTGCAACTACATATATAAGCTTACAAGAACTCAAAAGATGCATTTAATGACAATCTTGGTATCTTTTGATGTCTATTGGGTCACAAGAATTTGAAAACAACTGAACAAGTGATCAGCCACTGAACAGGAGCAAAGTGAATTGTTATATCAATTTATATCAGTTCCTTACTTCAGTTTCTGAATATTCTTAGATATTCAGTGAATATCACAGAACATTTTCTCCCCAAATTATTTCACACTTATACAAAATCTTGGAGACCGTTTCTCAATATATCACATTTCCATAAATTTAAAATTATAATTGAATGAATAACAATAATAAAATGCCAGTTGGAATTGGTGTGTACTATTCTGCCCTTCTAGGTTTCAGGTCCTGTCCTGAAAATTAAAAATTCTGACACATATGATTAATGTCCTGGATATTACTATTTAATCTATGTGTTTAGATCATCCATGCAAAAACCACTGTCCATACCCTCTGCATTTATTTTTTTCCTTTGGGTTCCTATTAACTTCTTTTTCTTAATCCTCAGAGCAATGTTTAATCATCAGAATTCCTTTCGAATCAGCTGCTATTTTCCTAAGACCTCCTTGTATTTCAGACTTTATTTTTATTCCTTTCAACTCAGGAACATGTTGGAAAATAAAGTAAATAAATATAAACAAATATTTACAGAAGTATATTTTATTTACATAAACACATTTATATTTGAATGTATCAATTTATATAAATATGTTATACTTCATTTACAAAATAAATTAACAAAGTAAAGGGACACAGGCAGGGGTGGGATTCAATTTTTTTAACAACTGGTTCTGTGGGCATGACTTAGTTGGTGGGCGTGGCTTGGTGGTCAAGTGACTGGCTGGATGTGACCAACTCAACTTCATTCACATCAAGGCATGCATCTCCTCACCTGGCCTCTTGTGACTGTGGGGATGCTGCAATAGTCGTAAATGTGAAAAATAGTTATAAGTCACTTTTTTCAGTGCCATTGTAACTTTGAATGGTCACTCCACACAAGCAAAGTACCAGCAAAGGAGGGAAAAAAAACTCCAGAGAAGTTCCAGAGACAGGAAGTCTAGTCCTACCAAGAATGTAATATGGGTTAATGGAGAGGCAGTTTCTGTAAGCAACACCAGAATGTTTCCTTCCTGCCTTCCTTACAGGATTAAGCCAGTAATTTCTTCTAACAATCGGTTCTCCGAACTGCTTAGAATGTTAGCAACCAGTTCTAGCGAATAGGTGCAAACCTGTAGAATCCCACCCCTGGACACAGGACAGTATTATCTATCAATAGGATCTCACTTCCAAATCAAAACAGTGTGGGGAGAAACTGGCAAAAGAAAGATCAAATCTGAAAGTGAGCTAAACAAGTCAGGTTGGGGAAGAAAAAAATCTAGAAAAAAGCATGGAAAAGACAGACCGCAGCTTGGGCCATTCTTAAGTCCCCAATCTCTTGATCCTGTGATGCTGAATAAAACTCAGAAATAATTTTAGAAGCATAATTTGCTTACTACATTTATTTCCCCTGCTTCTTCTTCTATTCCAACTTAATTACACCTAAGAAACTTAAATTCTTTGGTGGGATCTTCTTAAATAGGCCTAAGCAAGACAATTTTGTTGGACCTAAAACATTCTGACTTTAGGAAATGTGGATCATCCTGCTACAAACAGAGTTGTAACTGCCTCCATACCTGCAACAATTCTTAAATTCTATCATCTTTCTAAACCTTCCTTTCTTCACCCAACAGACGATGTAGGTTTTCCTGGTGATTCCAGGGCATCATGGAAAAAAGCTATTGTTGTGATTTCTCATGAAAATAATATTCTCAGACTTGTTCAGAGCATAGGTAATTATGGCTATGATTCATTTGAATTATGATTCATTTTTATTAAAATGGCCAACTTTGGGGGGCTTCATTTGCTTTTACACATTTAAAAATCATTTCCACAAAAAAATGGGTCAAGGCTGGCTTTCGGTTTTGGGTGCGTTACAAATACTGTAAAATAAAACCAGTAACATATCTGAAGATGTATCTAGCTTTATTTCAATACAGTATTTCATGCAAAATCATACAAGAATCATAGCTGATCTGCATCTTCATTTTCCCAAATTTTATAAAATTATTTAAAAACATGAAAAAGGTATGTTAAAAAATGAGTGACAGAATAAACTTGTAATCTGTTTTATAGCACAGATGACTGTATTATATGATTATAATAGAGCTACTTAGATTTCAGAAACAAAACTTGCATTGAGCAGCATTAGGCAATGACAATTGCCAATCACTCATACAGCCAATCTGCAGGATGGATGCGCTATAGGCTGTGTCACACCGCCCAACGGATGCAAAGAGGACACAACGGAAGGGAAAAATGTTCCTTCCGTTGTATCCGCGCTCAAAAGGGGCAAAAATTTGCATAATTGGAGCGGATGAAACGGACACGGGGAGGATGCAGGGCGGATGCAAAGCAGATGCGGAACGGAAGCCCAGCGGATGCAGAACGGATGGCGCGTTCGCAGGGCTTTGGGGGGGTCTCAGGAGAGCGGATGCACAACGGAAAAAACGGATGCACAGCGGATGCACAGCGGATGAAGCGGATGCACAGCGGAAGCGGAACGGATGTCGCGCATTAATTGCGCATGCGGGGGGGATGCATTGCGCAACCCCCCCGGAGATAAAGGGAGCAGCTCGCACGTGGCCAGCATTCCGAGGGAAGACCTGTTGCTGGACACTTTGAGTTCCTTGCCTGCATGCCTGCCTCCAAGCCTCCTGGGCAGCCTCCTTGCCAGCCTGCCTTCCAGACTGCGTTCCAGCCTTGCTGGCAGCCTGCATTCCAGCCTCCCTGCCAGCTTTGCTGCCAGCCTGCCTTCCAGCCTCCTGGGCAGCCTCCTTGCCAGCCTGCCTTCCAGCATTGCTGCCAGCCTGCCTTCCAGCCTCCCTGCCAGCCAGTCTGCCTGCCAGCCTTGGTGCCTGCTTTCCTGCCAGCCTTCCTAACAGGCTTCCTGCCAGCCTTGGCGCCAGGCTTCCTGCCAGCCTTGGTGCCTGCAAGCCTTCCTGCCAGCCAGCAACCCCACAACCATGGGGAAGAAGCGAAAGGCTCAGCAACCTGCCACCATCCCTGGCAAGAGGGACAGGGCCACCTTCCTGCCCCATGTCCGTGACTCTGCTTCTGCTGGGGCTTCTGCTGCTTGGGCTCGCTCTTCTCTTGCTGGAGCTTCTGCTGTGGCTGCTCCTGGTAGTGGTGCTTCTGCTGCGTACTCTGCTGAAGCTGCTCCTGGTGGTGGTGCTTCTGCTGTTGTGCACTCTGCTGAAGCTGCTCCTGGTCCTGCTGGTCCTGCTGGTTCTGCTCCTGGTCCTGGTCCTGCTGGTCCTGCTCGTTCTGCTCGTGCTCCTGGTCTTGCTGGTCCTGCTCGTTCTGCTCGTGCTCCTGGTCTTGCTGGTCCTGCTCGTTCTGCTCATGCTCCTGGTCTTGCTGGTCCTGCTGCTGGTGCTTACTCTGCTGCTGCTCATCCTGGTCTTGCTGCTGCTGCTGCTGCTGATTCTGATCCTGCTGGTGATTCTGCTGCTGCTGCTGCTGCTGCTGATTATGATCCTGCTGGTGATGTTTCTGATGATGATGATTCTGCTGCTGCTGTTGGTGTGGAGGAGCAGCCCCTACAACCTGGAAGTCCCTCTGATGAGGGCCCATATGGCCCTGCCAGAGGGAGGAAGAGTCGTTCGTGTCAACGGGAGGGGAGGCAGTACTTTATTGAGAAGGCGCATGAGGATGAAGTGCTGGAGTGGCTGAGAGAGAACGACTATCTGTGGCGGAAGGGACACGGCTGTACAGGGACACCAGCTGTACAGGGACACCAAGCGTAAGCAGGCTGCTTGGAGAGAGAGGGCGGAGAGTCTGGGCTACACTTCAGAGGTGCTACTCGGCTGGTGGAAACATATGGATACCTGGTACGGGAAGCTGCACCGCAAAAAATCTGGCCAGGCCGCCGTCAAGCTGACGGACAGAGAGAACTACGTCATGGCCAGGTGCAGCTTCCTGGAGGGTGAGATCCGCCACCGAGCAGCACCAGGAGCCCATCTGTCTACCCTCACTCTCAGGCAGCCTGCTGCGACCCAGTCCTCTTCCAGCCGAGAGTCAGTCCCTGTCTCCAGGCAGGTTTCGGTGGAGTGTGCCACGGCGGAGAACCCCCAGGCAGGTGTTGAAAGCTTGGTGGAGAGCAAGGAGGACTCCCTGGTGCGGTGGGAGAAAGGTAACATCGAGTCCACCGCTGCCGAAGTCCCATCCACCCACACCGCCGCCTCCACAGGAAGGCAGAGAGCCAGACCGCAGGAGGGGGAGAGCCACAAGGTCCTGGTGGAGATCAGGGAAACCATCCGCACCAGCATAGGTCTCCTCTCTCAGCTAGTCCCCATCGACTCCTCCTGCTCCAACCGCAAGCCCTTCCTCATTTATTTAAACCAGACCCTGAAGGAGATGCCGGATGCCCAGTACCAACTGGTGAAGGAGAGGATTTGCACGCTGATTAACAACCCTCCAGACCCAGAGGCACCTGCTACCACCCAGTCCAGGTCTGCTCCTTCCCCCAAGGTGATGTCCCTCCCATACCAAGGCTTCCAACAGCCCCTCACCTACCAGGGCTACAGCTACCCGGAGGTCCAGCAGCACAGGCAGCAGCCCTTCCCAGGCCAGGCACAGAATCATCGGGCGGCACCGTTGCCAGCTGTTCCACTGATGCCACCGATGCCACCCACGACAATGATGCCACTGATGACATCGATGCCAGCCACGCCACTCCTCAGCTCGCTGCACAGCAGGCAGTCCCACTACACTACTCCTTCCTCCATCCCACAGCCAAGCCCGGCCTCAGTACATCTGTCCTCGGTACTGGGGCTGACACCCCATGGCATGGAGGAAGGACCTCTCAGCATCGCGGGGATGAGCCAGCTGTCGGACACCTTTCTGAACACACCGTCCCCTGTTGTCCTCTCGGGGCCAGGTACTCCATCAGCACCTCAGACCAGCACTGCAGCAGCACCCACCTCCAGAGCACCTGCACCCTAAAAATTAGACTGGGTGGGCACACACCTACGAGTGACCGAGCGGAGTACCAGAGACTGGATGCCTGGATATTTGTGGACTTTATTTGGACACTTTACTTGGTTCATGTTTAGTTTTCAGGTTGTTATTAATAAAGTTTATCTTTGTTTCACACACTTGCTTCATTATTTTTTTTCTAAAAAGTCTGGGTGGAAACTTTTAGAAATGGTTTAGCCTTTGCATGCTTGTGGGATGGGTTGAGATAGCTGTGGGATGGGCAGGGATACCTTTGGGATGGGTTAAGATA
>BLBF01000002.1:77820821-77862821 GCA_015471245.1 Laticauda colubrina
CTTTGGGATGGGTTAAGATAGCTGTGGGATGGGCAGGGATACCTTTGGGTTAAGATAGCTGTGGGATGGGCAGGGATACCTTTGGGATGGGTTAAGATAGCTTTGGGATGGGCAGGGATACCTTTGGGATGGGTTAAAATAGCTGTGGGATGGGCAGGGATACCTTTGGGCTAAGATAGCTGTGGGATGGGCAGGGATACCTTTGGGTAAAGATAGCTGTGGGATAGATATATCTCCAGTGCAAGCATAAATCAGTGCAAGCACTCTAAAGATAAAACTCCAGTCCACCCTCCCAGCTGCCATCCCTATGGCCCTTATCAATTACAATGTAAGCATTGATCCACACATGTGAACATAAACACAACTCTTTATTAAACGCCCTGTTCATTGTAGGCCAACCAAACATACATGGTCCAAACTCATCCGTGTGATGAGACAGGCTGAAGGAAGCATCCATTAAGCATCTACCATCCTGTCTTGCCACTCCACCACTCCAGCTGGGGAGTTGCACCAGTCTTTCAGAAGGTTGCGCTGCTTCTTTGCCTCACGTGAGGCTCTGTTGGGCCCTTGCACATCCTCAGTGTCGATCAGGTTTCGCCCTTGCCTCCATTCCCCAGGCTCCATGTCCCCATTGCCTTGCTGGAGGTCCACGAGCCTGTTCTGCAAGACTGGGTAGCGGGTGCGCATGAGATTGTGCAGGATGCAGCAAACTTCCACGATCCTCCTCATGCTCTGTGGGCGATGCTGCAGGGTGTTGAGAAGTACCTGGAACCTGTTGGCCAGGATGCCAAAGGCGTTCTCCACCACCCGCCTTGCCCTGGACAGCCTGTAGTTGAAGATCCTCTCTTCACGGGTGAGGTATTTGGAGGTGTAGGGCTTCATGAGGTAGGTTGAGAGGGAGAAGGCGTCATCCCCCACGATGAAGTAGGGCACATCTTGCGTGTCGTTGGGCAGGGGTTCTGGATCTGGGAAGCCCACCATGAGGTTGCTTTCCAGCCCCTCCTTGAGGTGACTGTCGTTGTATACCTGGGCATCGGAAGATGACCCATTGCCTGAAACATCGATGTACATGAACTTGTAGTCAGCATCGACCATGGCGAAGAGGATGATGCTGAAGAAGCCCTTGTAGTTGAAATAAGTGGACCCCGACTTGGCTGGAACCTTGCAGGCCATGTGCTTGCCATCGATGGCTCCAACGGTGTGGGGTAAGTTCTACTTCTGATACCACTGCTCTGTAACTTTCTTCCAGCCTTCTTTAGTGGTGGGGCACTGGAGGAGCTCCTCCTTGTATTCTTCGAGGATGGCCCACACCACTTCTCTGACCACAAAGCTGATGGTGCTGGGTGGCACCCTCCAGGCGTACTGCATGCTCCTGTAGGGGGTCCCTGAGGCCAGGTGCCGCAGAGTGAGTGCCACCCTGAGCCCAGGTTCCAGGCTGGGCGGGAAGTTGGTTTTTGTCTTGCTCAGCCTGGGTGTCAGGCGCTGCAGAAGTTTATCAAACATGGCTGGAGGCATATTCATGAAGTTCTGGAACGCCTGAGTGTCTTCGCTCCTGAGCTCCACCATCAGCTTGTCGTAAAGTTGGTACTGTGCTCTTCTGGCTAACCATCTTTGGACCCAGACTTTTTTTGGGTGCCTCCTTTTGTTGCCATAGTAGAGTTCACAGAGACTGTTGATGGTTTAGCAGTGATGCAGAAGGATGTTGGCTGCCAAAAGGATTTTGTCGCAGTCCATGCTGGAGATGACTGGATGCTGTGGAAGAGGAAGAGGAAGAGGAAGGCTGCAGAGGTCTGCACCGCTGGTCTGCTAGTCTGCAAGTGCGAAGCAGGCGAGTTGCTCCCCCTTTTTACAGGCAGTATAGGTGTCCCTTTGCATCCTCTAGGCATCCTCTAGGCATCCTTAATATCCGAGATAGGTCCCCTCTGAGAACGTTTTTTCCGTTTTAAACGCTTTGTTTCCATTCTGCATCCGTTCTGCATCCATTCCGCGTCCGTTCTGCTTCTTCCCTGCGTCCGGGCGGATGCGAGTTGCGCGGATGCGAGTTGCGCAGATGCGCAGCGGATGCCTAGCGGATATAGCGGATGCCTAACGGATGCAGAACGGATGCGTAGCGGATGCAGAATGGACGAATTGGATACATTTTCCGCGCAAAAGTTTTAGGCAGCCTAAAATTTTTGGAGCGGATGAAACGTCAATAAACGGATGCTGGACGGATTGAGAGGAAGCCAAACGGAGGCAGTGAGTACATCGCGTTTTAGAACGGATGGCAAGATTTTTTTTCCGTTTTGCTTCCTCTTTGCATCCGTTTTTGCAGTGTGACAGGGCCTTTATACTACATATGTAATGACAGCAGGAGTTTTGGGTGTATAGTTCTTCCCCAATTCATCAATAAGAATGGGGAAAAAACCCAATGCTAGGGCTGTTTATATAAGATTACCTTCTCCTTTATTGGGCCTTATTTCTTGTTACCTGCCAAAAAGTAGCCATTGTTGCCTATGTAAAACATTTCTGCAGATTATCTATTTTCTGCAATTCTGTGATTTTTAACCTAGAAACGCAACATGCAGTATTAGATACAGTGGGGCTACCATAAGGACCACAAAGAGTTAACATTTTCAGTCAATCTTTGTTCCTATCTAGATTTTTTCAGTCCAGATACAGTAGCCCTAGTAGTACTTAATTCGGGATTTAGCATTTTTGGTAAAAAGAATATATGTAGCTTAGGGTTGAACTGTGTGGTAAGTCTTACATAGTAGCTGTTACAATCCTTCCACTGTATTTTGTAGATGAGTCTGCTTTTTTTCTTGGATTACTGGGTCTTTTGGTTTATTCAAAATATTTTGTAGGGCTTAAATTGGTTTCTGTGCTATGGCAATGGACGAAATAGTTTATTGGTTTTTATATTATATATAAATAGGGAGAGAGCCTCATACTCATTCATATTGATGTTATTCAGTTGAATAATGAAATATCTGCAAGCCAACAACTAAGCTCAGAGAGCACCAAGGACTCCACAGCTCAATCCATGAAACCCATAAAATGATGAAAACCATTCTCTCTTGGCGCAACCCACCTCATAGGATTGTTTAGGGGAGAAAGGAGGAGGAAGGTGTGTTGAATATGCTCATCACCTTTATTGAGTTATTTGTTAAAACAATAAAGATTGGATAGAAATAAATAAATAAAACCCTGAGCTGCACACATTCTCTTCTACTGCAAATATATTGTTTTGCTTTTAAAAGGCAGATTTACAGATTCATTCACAATTCTTAGGAGATTATCAGCTATGTTGAGTTTGCTGGTAAGGAACCAACTAACTAAATCACTGGAGCTCAAAGATAGCTTAGTTAACACGTTCTAAATTAAATGATACCCAAGTGATGATTCCTGGGTATAATATAATAGACACCAGAATTCTGTATGCAACGAAGCAATTGTACTTAAAATTTAAGCATACAGAATCTTTAGAATCAGGGCTACAGTGATTAAGATCACTGAAGTATCACAGAAGCAGATGTACAGAATAACTAATCTGAACTGGTTTTGTTTTCCTTCAAATAGTTCTTCAAATGTAAGACAATTCCCCATAACAATATTGATTCTGTCTCAACCTAAACAAATTGTACCATATGACCTCAAAGAAACCTTAGACAATTTTTCCTTCCTATCTAAATACTGCTCTAAATAAACTAAACTTAATAAGGTGTTGTTTCTTTAATTGGAAGGAAGGTAAATGTATACTGAAACTTCTGTTCTGATTACTACATACTCTATCTTAATAAAAAGTTTGTAACATAAGTGAAAGAAAGTATAAATTCATGGCACCATATATGAATTTGCTAATTCTGCTTCAAAATTGTTTAAAAATTATGTTATGTGAACTGATTATAGTCTGCCTATTACTTCACCAAATAGGCTTGATTTAATTTTATCAAATGTCTGTAGCAAACAAAAGCTAAGAGATAAAATAATCTTTAAAGGCTAATAATGTTATTCTTAAAGAAATCAATGTGAGCATATTCTTGGTCTTTTGGTTAAACATCAAGTACTGTGGATTTAATACCAGTCCCAAGGCTTTCCTATGGAAAAAAATAATACAATTATTATTGTAATAATACAATAATAATATAATACATTTTACATAGCATATAGGCAGATGCTGTTAAATGCTATATATTCCTGATTGTGCTCAAATCAGGGCAAACTTTAAAATTTACTGCCAAAAAAGCAGCTTTTCCCAATCTATTATCCTACATATATATTTCAATTCTCATAAATCTAATGAGGGCAGTGGTGAGTTTCAAATTGTTTACTTCTGTGAGTGTGGCTTTGTGGGCGTGGCAGGAGAAGGATATTGTAAAGTCTCCAGTCAGAGGTGGGATTTGCTGGTTGTCCAAACGACTCAAAATTTCCGCTACTGGTTCTCCATAACTGGTTAGAACCTGAAGATACCACCTCTGAATGAAGGGATATGAAAGTAAAATTGCACACTTCTAATGAAGGGTCAGTTGGACTACACTGAAAACCAACTCTTTTCCCCAACTCTAAAAAACTTCCCACATTCATAAATAAATAGAAGTGCTAAATATGCTAAATAAATATAGAATAACATAATTAATAGAAATAGGAACAATTCATTAAAAAATAGATTGTGTATACATTATGGCATCTGAAGGGAAGCACAATTATGTTCCTGAACAACTCTGAAATAGTCAAATACATAAACAGATCATTGTGTAAACTACAATTTTACATCTAATTTTTAACTACCAATTTGACTGTTTTTAATACCTAAAAAAAAACCCACCTCACCATTCTTAACAGTGACATATCTACACATTAAACAGTCATGAATATATTTTCTTGGTTTTCTTTCCCCAGCAATGATTAATGCAGCCTATCAGAAGCCAGATGGTGCAAAACCAAACCCATCAATCAAAATGAAAAGACCACAGAGTGATTCTCCACAATGATGTGCTTGGAAATGGAAATTTTCTTCATAGGCTCTTGGCCACAATCTGCAGAGCAAACCCTAAATAAGCTTGCACAGTTGCCAAAAAGCTGGCAGGAAGGGCTTTGTTAGGTGGTAAAGAGCTGAAGAAGCAATGTTTGCTGCTCAGAGAAGGAAGGATAAATGAAAACCCAAATGTGTAGCAAAAAAAAAGAGAGTTAAAAGTGGGTTTTGAAATTATTTTAATAATGTTTCCTCTGATGACAGATTCTGTCAAGCTGTCCATTCGTTGCTGATTTAATATGGGATAATGCCATGAATTAATAAGCAGCTGCCATTGTCTGCCTGACACAAGAATCAGCATTTAATGACTTGTCCTGCGCAAGCAGTTTAAATACAGTAATCCTAAATGTCTTGGTTTTACAATATGCATCCCTTCCCTTCAAAACTTGTGAAAAAAACAAATGTTCATGCATTTCTACATTAAACTGTTACGGATGCTTCCTGATTAATGTCTCTCAGAAGAAAAAGAAAAACCATTATGAATGTACTATTAGGAAATTTCACAGAGTATTTGTGGGGGAGTTTACACAATTTCTGTTTTGTGTGAAAATTCAAAATAAATCACTTGAATCTCTGTGATATTTATTTATATGTACATGCACATGTGTATATATGGACAATGCATACCTTCAAAAATATATGATTGTGAGAGAAAACAGCATTAAGTATTTATTTGTTGAGACTTAAGAGTATATATCTATAGCTATACATTAAATATACTATTCCATGCTTTTTCATCCCAATGATTTCACATAGGATTAAAACCCCTTATTAAAATGTTATTTCCTGGTAATGTTGGAATGTATCACATAATTCTACAAGCCATTTAACATATATACTTAAGTATATATGTTATGTAAGACATGCATGCTGTTAAAAATGATATCAGTTAAGTTTTATACAAGTGAACAGATTTTAAAACTAAAATGCACCACGTATTATGACGGTGCTTAAGAGTGACATTCTAGCTGAAGACAAAGCTTTAAGGATAATTCTTAGAAAAGAGGTATCTTGTCCTACTAAACCAGAACAAAATACAATCAAGATGGCAGGAATGGTTCACATGGCAACCTTTAGAGTTTAGCAGGAGAAATACTTCAGACTCTCAACTTGAGGATTGTATTCTATCTTGCCTTTGTAAATACATCTCTACCTTATAGAAAACATAAAAATATCTCTTAGTGATAGGTGATTCTGTGAGTTAATAAAATAACTTCATTGACACAAGATTTTATAATGTTGTTGTCAGTGTAAATATGCACTACATGTCATGTGTACCAGTGATGGGGTACACATTTTTTTTACTACTGATTCTGTGAGCATGGCCAGAGGTGGTATTTGCCGGTTCTCTGAACTACTCAAAATTTCTGCTATATTTCCAGAACTGTTCAGAACCTGCTCAATACCACCTCTGATGTGTATTATGTAAAGCATTCATACATGCATTCATTCATCCATTTTCTCCCTTGATTATTTTCAGAAATAACTCAAGGCAGTAAATATATACAACACACCTTCCTCCTCTTTTCTTCATAACAATAACCCTGTGAGAAGTAGGTTGGGTTGAGAATGAATGGCTGGCCCAAAGTCACCCAGCTGACTTTCATGGCTAAGCGGGATTTTTGTTTTGTAGCCTGGTGCCTTAACCACTAGGCCAAACTGGTTTTATAATAATAAATTATTATATATTAATATATTGTATATTAATGATATGCAAATGTCATATACACATCTGTAGAAAGAACCATTCCTTTCCATGCTTTGATCCAAAACATTGAGGATGCCATATATCCTTGATCACCTTAAAAGTTGGAATCAAGTGAGAGACCAATATTAGCTGGTTCTGAAGTTAACCAGCCCAGAAAAGAACACTTGCTTCCTTCTCTTTCAGTTAGTTTGCTGGAACAATCACAAGGATAAAGTAGGAAGATTAATGTGACAAGATTCTTGAAATAGCAACAGAAAGTGAAAATCAGTTTTTTTAAGGATACAGACAGAAGCACAACTTATTTTTCAAAAACTCTACATTATTTATAAAGTGCATCCTACACAAATCTAAAATCTTAAGTACAGAACTTCACAAAGTATAGCAGAAACCTTTCCAAAAATGAGAACACTTCCAGAAATCATCGTACTCTTACACAAAATCTGAATTCATGCTTGATGCGCATATGTGTTATTATTTATTTAAAATATGTATACACTGTACCTCATATAGTGGACCAGTGGATAATGCACAGCATTAAAGATACATCTGGATACAATAACATACAAACCTACTGCCCCCCCAAAAGAGGAGAGTATTTAAAGCAGTTAAAGAATGTTGTCTATTGAAATAGACAAGGTTAGACATACCTGCTTGGTTAAGCATTTCTTCTATTTTTAAGAGAGACCCGCTAGAGGACTATTGAAATCTCCCTATCATGAAATCCTATGAATTAAGTTGTTCAATTTTAGTTTTATATTTTTCATTTGATACTTTGAAAACTCATTAATAAAAACATTTCAAATCCAATTTGATGTAGCGAAAGGAGTTAAAGGAGATATTGCCCTAAGGAGTTAAAGGAGATATTGCTCACTTATTCAAGACATCTGGCAATGTCCTTCTCTGCTTGCCTTCTTGGATTTTATTTTATTTTCTTCCATACATGTATCATGCCCATGTTCAGGAAAGGCTCAAACCTCTTACTTTCATTTCTTCCTTTTGTTAGAAAACCTTTCTGGATAATTTCCAGTTTGGTTTGCATCTAACATACAGTATTCCCAGCCAATTCCTCTGTCTAGAGCACACACCACTCAATACAGCTAGAAAAAAGTATAGCTTTATGTTTATTCATTACACATCATTAAACAGAAAAAAAACAGGCAATGGACCAAAAGCAGGGAGGGAGATGTGAACAACAGAAACAAATTTATCTACAGCACAGAACTTTTCAGAGCCACAGGAAACATTACTGAGTAATAAGCATTGACAGTCCTGAGGGAGTAGCCTTTGTTTATTCCATCTTTAAACCTTTTGTGGGCATAACGGCAGCAGAATAGAGATGGAAAGTAGAACACCAGGTGATGATATCTTCTCTATTTAGTACCATAGCAGGAAAAAATTGGGAGATGGAGATGATGTACCCAACAGCATCAACCTAATTAACAATCCCTATGGAAATAATCTACATTGTGTATTATTCTGAATATCTAACTTATAGTCTTTGTGGTATGTTAGCCAAGCAGAGTCTTCTTATTGTTGTTAGCCACCCATGGAATAGAGACCCTATTAAGGGAAACCTGAAAAACATAAGGCTCAACCAAGCTTCAATCCCATAAGTGGGTTTTATTATACTGACTAATATATTATAAGGTTTTAGGATGCAACACAATACAATCTCAGACTACCCCTTGTCTAAATGCCTAATGAAGGAGAGATATACTGCAAAGGACTCTATAAATATTGCTTGCTTGTTTTGTAAATCTTCTAAGGTAAACTTTATAAAAATCACCAAGCTGTTTTGACCTTCAAAAATATGGAAACGAGGCCGAAAGAAAGGCTGGATTTATAATTTCAAAAATTATCTGTTTCAGGAGAGGGCAGCCTTGGGGAAATCACTGGCATAATCTGAAACCATCTCAGCACATCATAAATCAGTGTGCATATCTGTCAGCTATTTCATATTAGATTGAAACTACATGTAGGCTTATGGCATGGACAGCAGCTAAATTTAATCCTTCCTAGCCACTCTTCAGCTCCTCCCCCACGCCTGGTCTTAGCTAATATGGCATTTGAAAATTTAAAAGCGTTTGGTATTATTTTATAATTTTGAATTTGGTTTAATAAGGGGGGAAAGCCTCTTCATAAAAACACCTTTAAAAATGAAATAGCTGATACTGGGAAAGTGAAACAGTTTAAGGGAGACTTGACATGAAATTTTAACAATGTAAATCATACTGGATTGGAATCTGCCTTTCTGAATCTGAAAGGAATCATAATCACTTAATTTTGAAAAAGCATAGCACATAATACTAGAAATAATGTAGAGTGTTTCTACATTACATGTTCGAGGATTATAGCTCACCTTACAAGTTTTTGCGTAAATATAAGCTAATACTAAGGAAAGAAATTACAGTCAACAGCAAAGTTGACATCAGAAAGGAATAGCTTTTTACATGTTAGGCCTCAGAATTTAGGAATGCAAATTGATTTCTGCAATGCAAGGAAAATAAAAAAAATCCTAATCCATAAAACAGATACAACTGCAGAATGAAGACAATATGAATCACAAAAATACTGTATTATCATGTTAGACAAGCATTAACTCATATAATAATATATTATTATAATATAATAATATAAAAATGCCTCCACTCCTACTTTCAAATGCTAAATGAAACAAGATTGCTTAAACTCAAACCAGGATATGAGTTTAGAGCTTTCAACCGCATGAATGGAAGGTACCTTCGTTTGAATGAAATCCATTCCCACCACCTAATTTAGGAAAGACTAAATTAGAAAAATTCTAGTTTGCAGCTTTGCCAATTTGGAGACAGACTTTCAGAATGATAAAAGAAATCCCTTCATTATTTATTAATAGTGACATCTGTTTCTCTGAAGGTATTCAACAGACTCCTGGGGCATGCATTAACCTCTGTCATTTTATTTGCTTGTTTGTTTTAACCAGGAACTGGGATTCTACCAGTTCGCACCTATTCACTAGAACCGGTTGTTCACATTCTAAGCAGTTCGGAGAACTGGTTGTTAGAAGAAATTACCAGCCTAATCCTCTAAAGAAGGTAGGAAACTGCCTCTCCATTAACCATTATTACATTCTTGGCAGAACTAGACTTCCTGTCTCAGGAACTTCTCTGGAACTTTTTTTCCTCATTTGCTGGTACTTTGCTTGTGTGGAGCGATCATTCAAAGTTACAGTGGCACTGAAAAAAGTGACTTGTGATCATTTCTCACATTTGCGACTGTTGTGAGTGACATTGAGTTGCCCAAGCCCAGCCAATAACATGAACACCAAGCCATGTCCACCCAGTCACATGACCATCAAGCCACACCCACAAACTAAGTCACAGCCACAGAACCGGTTGTTAAAAAATTTGAATCCCACCCCTGGTTTTAACACAACTATAGTGTCCTTGAACTATGAGCTATGAAACTCATAGTTCACGGTCTCTGAGATGTGAATCCTTATGGAGGTAGATATATCCTAAGAACTAGAAAAAGATGCTTCATTGCACCTAAAAAGCTCAGGATGACAAGTGGGAAAGAAAATTAAGAAAAAAAGTCAATCTGGTTTAGTGGTTAAGGTAACAGGCTAGAAACTTGGATACTGTGAGTTTTAGTCCCTCCTTTTTCATGGCTAAGGCCAGCTGGGTGACCTTGGGTCAGTCACACTCTCACAACCCAACTCACCTCACATGGTTGTTACTGTGAGGAAAACAGGAGGAGGAAGGGGAATATGTTTTCCCTCTTGAGTTATTTCTAGAAATAATAAAGGTGAGATTGATGGATTGATTGAATGAATGAATGATCTGCTCTACTTTATCACTGGGAAGAGTTCTGCTCTATTTTATGGACACAGTGCTTCAATTGCAGTCAGTAAGTAAGCACATATTTTTTCACATGTCTGTGGAGGTGTTCAAGTGTTTGAAACACCAAAAACTGGACTGTGTCTTCTCCTTCAGTTTTCCCCTTGTATAGAAACTTTCAAAGGCTAAATTTCTAAACACTAACAGGAAAAAAACCCTGCAGCTATGCAGATAAATCCATATTATGCAATTACTAGATTGTATGATTTAGATTCTATGTGGAAATATTTCTGGCACTACGGTAATACCCTTGGCCCTATTTCAGAGTTTTATGCATACACCCTGCTTTTAGTGTCCTGTCTAATTCAGCCATCTCTTCCAGTTGGAAAGCAAAAGAAGTTTTGGAATTGCTCTGAACAGAAGGGAGACGGGACAGTGAAGAATACAAACCACCCACTATCTTCTTTAAAGATAAGGATTTTGTTGGATTATAGCCATAATATGGTGGTGGTGGTGGGAATTATTGAAGTCATTTCGGCTAACTTCAAAGAATTGGAAAGAATTATAGTCTTAAGCACTGCATCTGTGGAAAATATTAAGAACTAAAATATGTAAAGTGAATTAAATAGCTGGGCCACCCTAACACTAAGGCAACAGCTGCACGAATGTATTGAATTACAGAAACTATAACCTAGAAATTTTAACGTCCTGTGAACATTATTAGGTTACAGCAAATGTTTAAGCTAAAAACAACTGCATGGGATTTGTATATAGGAGCTGCTTCCGGTAGCAGGAATGAATCTGGGTTAAGGAACTTATTAATCAAGATTAATAGATACAAACTTCAAATCTCTGAAACCCAGATTTCTTCAGAAGATCTTATCTTTGACTCTGCTGTGTTCCTCTAGTCTCGCAAAACATATCTTTCAAAAGCTATTTGCCATTCACCTTGGGTACTTTTGTTATTTTAGGTATATTAAAATACCTAAGAAGTATTTGAATAGCAAACCTAAATATTTATATTCTTTTCCACCCCTTACACAGAGTAATATGAAAAATGTATGTACTTATTCACAAACAAAGTCAGATTGATTTCAGGATATTTTTATATGTAAGTACCACAATAGAAATGAACTGGTACGGAGCTGAGGAACACCAACGGCCAAATGCTAGCAGAAGTGCTAATAAAGGAACAGGAGGAGGTGCTGTACTACAAATGGAAAAAATGTCCCACCGCAAAATTCAGAGGTGAAAATATTTTAAAGGTTTCCGGAGGTTCAGTTGCTTCTCTTGCTTCTTAACTGAGATTCTCTTACATTTAATTTAAGTATCTTCTGCTGTACAATGCAATGAAACAATTCCATGGCTTTCCCTTCTTTTTCCTTTTTTAATCAGATTACATGTTTTGAAATTTGTCTTGTTACTTCTGGCATTACAAGTAGGAAGAGGAGGAGGAGGTGGAAGACAAGAAACATCCAGAACAGAGCAGGGATTGCCTTTTCACATGCAATAAAGTAGGGGTCTCCAACCTTGGCAACTTTAAGACTTGTGGACTTCAACTTCCAGAGTTCCTCAGCCAGTTTCCACAAGTCTTAAAGTTGCCAAGGTTGGAGACCCCTGCAATAAAGTACTGTTAACTCACCTCTACAATCATGCCCTCATTATTGTTGACTCATGTCAGACCTCAGTTGGCCCTAAGCATTATTGCACAATGGCTATGATTCTTGACTCATTGACTATGGCACTTTTTAATTCCTTTCCTGAGAATAAAATTTGCAAATACAGCAGCAAGATCACAGTGAAGATCCCTGTTTTTTCCACTCAAAAGAAAAGTTACATAGGTGATTATCCAACATGGAAGCTTAACTTTTCAGGGTTTGTGTCACTCCTTATTTCATTTCACCACATCTGGCAGTCATGGGAGCTGCTCTATTCCAACACACCATTCTAAAATTACGTCTGACTTATAGGAAATAGGAAAGAAGCACCTCCACAGAAATGTCTACAGCATGGTTTGAAATTCCAGCCAGAACAGTATAAACAAATCAAGTAATTCAGCTGACTGATCAATGGACCACTGATGACAAGTTTAAAAACTTCAGATTCTTGTCCATGTTAAAAGAACCCAATGTTTCACAGTCCTGCTAAGCTCTTGAGACTTAATTAAAAAAAAAACATACCACTGAAGGAGAAAAAAAGGAAGACATGACAATTCATTCATCCATGAAAAGCAAAGACTAAGAGAGCTACAAAAACAGAGGACCCTAAATTCGAGCTAAAGAAAAATACTGTTTTTCATATATTTAGATTCTGTTTCCCACAATGGATCCTTAAAATACCTTTTTGTAGCCAACAAGTAGAGATCAAGACATTACTCAGCTTTAATAGTTGAATAATATAAATGTCCTAGTGTAATTTTAAAAATTCTGAATTTTATTTTTACCTTGTGATCATATGGATTGTATGAATGAAATAGTTTGGACAGTTCTTTTGTTCTTTGTTTCTTCTGTAGGGAAAGAAGAAAAACATGATTTTAAAGGAAAATTAGAAATGCAGAAATAACACATTTTAATCTCTGTTCAGAAAATACCAATTGATACAATTTTGCAAAGAAAAAAAATCCCTGCTCCCTTAAAAATAGTTCTCTTCATCTAAGGAGAGAAATGAAATTACTAGCAAGCTATGTAAACAGATACCAGTATGCAAGGAGTACATTCCCCAGTTCATTACACCTGTGTATATTTTTGGTCAGTGACAGTAACAAAACCAGAAACTCTCCCCACCATGACTAGCACTGATGACACTACCTAGTTAGGGTAATGAAACGTCTGCAAGAAAAGAAGCAAGTTCAGAGAGCACCAAGGACCCCCTAATTTCAAACCTGAGCTACTGGGAAGAAGGAGGCTCTAGTCCAGTGTTTCTCAATCCCAATAACTTTAAAATGTGCTGATTTTGACTCTCAGAATGCTGCCTGGGGAAATCTGGGAGTTGAAGTACCACACACATTAGAGTCACCAAGGCTGAGAAACACTGCTCTAATTCATTTTCAGCTGCAGAAGTTCACTGTCCAACCATTCTCTCTTAGCCAGATTACCTTATATGTTTACAATTGTGGGGAAAAACAGGAGTGATCATTCTCTGCACTGATCTGAGCTCATGGACTAAAGGCAAGATATGTGGTCCTCAACTTATGCCTGGTCATTTAACATCAAGGGCTAAATGGTCATTTAACATAACGGTGCTGTCATAAGGGGTGCTTTATGGTCTATAAAGCTGTTCTGGCCATTGTAAAATGTTGTAAACACCCCCCCCCCCCGTCTCATGACTGCCTTTCAGTTGCTTGGCAATGTTTGCCTTGATGAAGAAAGTCAACACCAACAGCTTGCAAATGGAGGGGACATTGCATCTGAGGTCTGTTCCTCCTCTTGAGGTCGTAGACCTCAAAACTGGCAAAAGTGTCAGCGAATGCCAGAGTTTAGAGCCTTTCAGAATGTTGGTGTTGGCTTGCCTGGTCCCCTCCTCTCAGGATTTATTTCATTTCTTTAACCATGGCTTACTGAATAAGTTATAATTGGCTGAGTTCACATACTGGCAAAATTCGTGAATGATAGGTTTGTTGAGAGTTTCTCATTTTGAAGACCTACTGTTATCTCTGATATCTCCAGCTAGTGTTACAGAGGAATAATAGAGGCAGAAAGTTCCTGTTTGTGAGCTTCCCAGAAGCATCTAGGTATTTGCTCTTAGAAACAAAACATGGAAGTAGGATGGGACCTGTCTTAATCTAGTTTGGCTATTCTTATGTTCCTACGATATGTTCATAAAGTATCAAATGCAACCTATAATGTTTGGATTCACATGTTCTATTAAATCAAAATGAGATAAAACATTTTGGGAATTAGCATTACATGTGAACCCAAACCATAAAATTGGCTCCAGACTAAAAATCTACTCATACAACATAACTGTTCTACCATTTCCATTGATTTCATCTGTTGGATGTGGCTTGGAAAGGTAAAATGGAAGGGGGAAATCAGTGAAATCAAACAAGCTGAATTATATTCTATTTTGTTTGAGCATGTCTCTTGATTTTTAGGAATAGATTTTAAAGAGTGTAGAGAGCTGCAGTGAGGAATAGGACCTACTGCGCATGTAGGATTTCATTCTTGTAACTCTAAATCCAATCCACTTATTGAAACCAGAACACCGTAGAAATAATAAATGATATAAGGAAAATGAAAGCAGGTTTTACTACAGTATAAGGTCCTGTTTAGAGATACAAATATTATTAACATTCTCATTTTACAACAATTCAATTTGACTCAATTTATATTAAATTGGAATAATAATAATAATAACAAATAAAGTTAGGGGGAAAAAAAGAAAATTAATCTCTGTGTACATCATATGCAGATGAAGTAGAGCAGCGATCCCCAACCTTTCTGGCTTTGTGGACCAGGGGTGAGAGAAGGAGAGGAAAGAGGTTATGTGCAACCGATGGGCGAGGACATATGTGCTCAAAGCTCCATTTGCAAAGCTATGGGCATACGTGACCGCCACTTGCACAAATGGAGTCCGGTGCGCACGCAACTGCAGATGTATACACATCTGTGCTCACCCACTGCTTCTATGGTCTGGTTCCATATGTGTCAAAGCCTGGTAATGGGCTGTGGATCAGGGATTGGGAACCACCTCTGAAGTAGAGTTTTAGTTGGGGGACAGCTCTTATTCTAGTAGTCAATATTGGAAAAGGTAAGCAGAAATAGATTTGATTAATATTTCAGTGTAAGATTATCAGGAAATCTCTAAATGGGACTGGGAAGTTAAAAAAAACTGGACAAAGTAAATAGCAAACTACTTATTACCAAGAAAATAATATGTGCATATGCCCAACAGTACTCAATGTGAGGGAATCTTTACTTTACCTGATCTCAGGTAATGTAGCTCAATTTTACATACCCAGATTCCTGGCAAATGAGAAATTCCATTCTCCATTTAAGGGAAGGAAAGAAGGAGGGGGTAAAAGCATGATGACTAATAGAGAAAAGATACTTCTGGTGAAAATAAATGGACCAATATTCACCAAAGTTTGATATCTTCAGGGAGACAGAGAGAATCACTGTCCGATCACTGAGATTGGAAACAGATTATTGGTAGATTTGAGCAGATCATTTCACTGTGATAGGTCCCCTCTCTAACATTATTTTGCTCTGTTTCTCCTGTCCTCTGATTTGTTTCATTGGGAACCTGGTGCTATAAAAATATTATAATGAGAGTCCTGATGTTGTATCAGTTAACATTGTACATAATGTACATATGTAATATAGGTTTTATATAGACAATATAATGATGTAAGACTTTTAAATAAAACTTTGAACTAAATAAACTCAATAAAACTGAATGTCCCCCATCTATTGCAAAATAAAGGGTTTAAAAAAATTAGCAGCATCCAATATATCTGTATCATATGGATAATATTTCACTTAAAATGTTTTGTTTTTTAAAGAAGGAAAAGGAAAAAGCAACTCTTACTATTTGAGCTGGAACTTGAGGCATTTTTGCAGCTGGAGTCCCAGGGCGTGGATAAAACTGGTTAATAAAAAGACTTGGAAACCTGTATTCTTCAACAAGTTTCAAGGTTTCTTGAAAATCTTCATCGGTTTCCCCTGGAAACCCACAAATGATGTCTGTAGCAATTGTTATTCCAGGTACTCTGAAATGAATGGGAAAAAAAATTAAGTTGAACACCAGACAACTTTTCCTTCAGCAACATGGACAATTAGTTTTGCATCACATTACTTTAATATTTTTGAAGTGCATCGCCTGTGGAAAATAACATTACAAATTTCTTCATATCCAGAAAAGTCTACTTATCCAGAAAAGCAATCTTCCACAAGCAATTTAAATAGTGTGGTTTCTCGCCAAGAAACTTTGTAATTTCATTTCATGAGGGGGAGGTACAATTCCTGACAGAAATTTCTCAGCATTCCACAAAACAAAAGAAAATCTACAACCTAAAATTCCCAAGGTTTACTCAGAGAAGCTACCACTGCCAAATGGTTTGGATGCTTATAATACACATGACTGCCAAGGCTTTAAAGAAGTAGCTAAACAGAATAAATTTTGAAAGACAATATTTCTTCTCTTTTGGCAACGCAAGATGGATCCAATCTGAAAAAAAGAAATTAATTTTTAGAAACAACTTCACTTGAGCGTGTGGCAGTGCTGCAACTGGGAGATGGAAAAGGGTAATGCTAGATTTAACTTTGTTAATCTTTATTATTGCTTGTTGTTAATCTGAAGCCAAAGGCCAATCAAATTTGTGCAGAGCTGTATTGTTTTCCTACCAAGAATCAGGCCATTCCATACAAGACTCTGAGAATGATATGCTGAAAGTTCTCTTCCCCTTCAAGAAGGGAGCAGGAGCCCGACACCACAACCTCTGGGTGTTTGGGTGGTGAAGGTAGAATGGCAGCCATGTATTTATATTCAACTTTGTTGCTGCTTTACTTAATTGCAAACTGCCTCGATTCTGAGGATGTCTTGGATGTCTGAATCAGTGTGTTTCTGTGTAAATAAACAATCTTGAAGTGTCCCTAGAAATATCTTTAAACACACTTGGATCCTGAATTGATTTTTTTCAGGCAGAGTAGTAGTGCATACCATGAAATAATGCATGGACATACTATTTCATACTGGTGGTTTTTACATCAATTTTTGCATTTGAAGACAGATGACCATATATCAAAAACTGCTACCACATGAAGGTGTGGGGAACCTGTAAAAACTGTATAATGTAGCTGTTACTGATCCATTAGTGCTGCTAAGCTCAGCTACTGTTGTCAGCACTGATAGTTGTAAACCTTTACACATGCTCTGCCTATGTGCTTCAAGGGAACACAAGTTCTTGGTTTTTGGTTTTTGTTTTAAATCTCATTCTACTTCATGAACATTATTTCTATGACTACCCTTTTTATAGTAATTCTATTAACAATTCTAATTACAACAATAAAAACTGAAAAATAAAGATAAAAAGTAGAAAAGTACAGAAAAGAAGGGAAAAATGGAAAAAATTGAGTAAAAAGGAAAAGTAATATGTAAAGAAGTGACTTTCCAACTTCATCATATATATAATTTTAGTAACTTATCACTTTCTCTTAAAATACAACAAATGATCTCTGCTTTCTTATCTACAAATAAATCCCTAAAGCATAATCATTTCCATCCTGGTATCAGTCCTTTATGGGTTACCAAATTTAACAATATATTTATTTATTTATTTAAAAATAAACTGTATTAAATACAAAAAAGTTAAAATATACAAATATACAAACTCAAAAGACAAAGATTCATACAAACATCACAATACTCTCTGTGCTAAAACTAATTAAACTTTCCTTTAATACATTTGGCAGTAAGTTAAATATTTCCTAAATTATACTATGTGGCAGTTATTTCTTATTTCCTATAGGTTCTCTGTTAATTATATTCTATCAAAGATATTGTTCTGTTATTAATGTTTATTGTTGGATTATACTTGTTTATTTTTACCTATGAATTCCTTTTATTGGTTGATTAAAGAATGAGGGAATCTAGAACTAACATTATCAATTCCTATCTGTTGTTGTATGTATCATAATCTGTTTCATAAATTTGTTTTCCCCCCTTGATTCCCCTTTTCATTTTTTTTACGTTCTAGACAATCATACCACTTATTCCAGATCGAGTAAAATTCCACATCCTCCTTTCAATTTTAATGTGAGTTTTTCCATTTCTGCACATTCACAGATTTTTTGAATAATAAATTGTATTGGTGGTATATTAGGCAAGTTCCAGAACTGAGCCAGTGAAATATGTGCCGCTGTTAGAATGTGGATCACCAAATATTTTACTTTGGAGGAATAACCTTCCTTGATGATACCCAGAAGATACAATTTAGGTTCCCACTCCAATCCACACTGGACAATTTCTTCTAACCAAGTTTTGATTCTGTTCCAAAAATTTTCAACCACCAGGCATGTCCACCAGAGGTGAAAGAAGGTACCATGATTCCCTTTGCATTTCCAACAAGTTGGATTGGATGTTGGATATATTTTTGCTAATCTGGAGGGTGCTAGATGCCATCTATATATCATTTTATATAGGTTCTCTTTGTAAGACACAGATTTAGTTATTGTAAGATTTCTCTGCCAGATTTCTTCCCAGTCTTCTAAGTCCATATTATGGCTGAAATTTCTTGCCCACGTTATCATTGGTCCTTTCATAATTTCCTCAGCTAATCCATATTCCAATAGATAGTTACCAACGATTAATTTAGATGCCATATTTTTATCTGGGCCCCAAAGTATCTTATCAAATTTAGTACTCTTTGTTTCTATTCCAAATTCTTTTAAATCTTTCTCAAATCTTATTGCTATTTAGAGATAGGACCAATGATCCATCATTATTTTGTTGGTTTTCTAACTCTTGGGTTGATTTGAGCTTTCCTTCTTTGTCTAAAGTTTGGTGATATTTGAGCTTTTTACTGATGTCCATTGTATTAGGGTAGAACATTGCCTCCATTGTTGACAACCATAACGGAACTTTAATGTAATGGTTTTTCCTAATATCAGACCAGGTTTTTATCAAAGATTTGCGTAAAGTATGTCTGAAATACATACTAAAAGTATGAATGACTTTTACTACTCGGGTTCCACAAGAAGGCATGTCACCCTATTTGTAAGTCATATTCTTCTAATATTAGAATTATTTTGTTTTCCAATTTAATCCAATCCTTTATCCACACCAACATTGCTGCTTTATAATAGGTCAACCAGGCAGAGAGTCCAAAGCCGCCTCTTGCTTTTATTATCTTGTAAATAAGTTTTCTTAATTCTTGACTTCTTGCCTGCCCAAATGAATTTCATGGTAATTTTTTCCAATTTTTTGAAAAACAATTTATCCAATAATATAGGGATCATTTGGAATAAATAAAGCAATTTGTGTAGAACATTTATTTTAATTGTGGCAATTCTGCCTAATAATGAAATCTGCATTTTGCTCCATATCTCCAAATCTCTTCCTATTTGTTGCAATAGTTTAACATAATTGTCTTCTTTCAAAGTTATTGTTTTGGGTCTTAACCATATACCTTTAATCTTATTGACAATTTGTAGTCCTATTATTTCTTCTAGATCTTTTTGTTTATTATTTGTTACATTTTTAACTAACAGTTTAGTTTTTTCTTTACTAATTTTCAACCCTGCTAATTTACTGAATTTATCATTTTCTTTTAATAAAGTTAGTCCTGACTCTATTGGGTCCTCTATAATAAAGACCAGATCATCAGCAAATGCCTGTAATTTCTATTCTTGTCTTTTAATCTTAGTTCCTTTAATTTCCTCATTTGTTCTAATTCTGTCCAATAATGTTTCTAATATTGTATTGAAAAGCAGAGGCGACAATGGGCATCCCTGCCTGACACCCCTTTTTATTTCAAAAGGATTGGTAAATTCTTCATTTATCATTACCCTTGCTTTCTGGGTTAAATAGATCGAATCTAACATCTTTATGAAGTTGTCCCCAAATTTCATCAAATTTATCTGGTGTTTCATAAATTCCCAGTTTAGCTTGTCAAATGCCTTTTGTGCATCCAGGAAGACAAGAGCAACTTGGCTTCCTGGATGTGTTGCATAGTATTCTAATATATCAATTATCATTCTTGTGTTATATCTAATCTGTCTCATGGGAAGGAATCCATTCTGGTTGGGGTGAATTCTTTCATTAAGAGTTAGCTTCAGTCTTTCTGCCATCATACTCATGAAAATTTTGCAATCTGTGTTTAAAAGACATATTGGTCTGTAATTTTTTTACCTGGGTGGATCTGTACCCTCTTTCGGGATCAATATAATATGGGCCTCCTTCCATGATTCTGGGACTCTTGCTTCTGATAATACTTTGTTGCAAATCTCTAGGAACAAATTTTCTAGTGGTTCTCCAATCTCTTTGTATAATTCGCTTGGCAACCCATCTGGGCCTAGAGTTTTATTGCTTTTTTGTCTTTTAATCGCTTCTTTTAACTCATCTAAAGTTATTTCCTTATTTAATATCTCCCATTTATCTTCCGTTAATGGCTGTAATGTGCTTTCTTTCAAGTATTCCTCTAATTTGTTTGCATCTATTTCTTCTTGGTTATATATATTCTCAAAATAGTCTCTTGCAATTGTTTTCTTTTTCTCCAATTCCATCTCTAATATTCCATTATTATCTTGCAATTGGTATGTAGTTCTTTTTTTATTTTCTTTTTTCAATTTATACGCTAGCCATATTCCGGGTTTGTTTGCTTGTTCAAAATAATTTTGTTTTGTGTATAGCTTTGTCTTAATTAAATCTTCCTGGTCTAATATAGTCAATTAATGTTTAAGTAATATCAAGTCATTTTTAATTTGTTCATCCCCTGGAGTTTTCATTAATCTATCTTCTAAATTCTTTAGTCTTTTAATTAACAAGTTTTGTTTCTTCCACTTTTCTTTATTTCTGTTGGCTGTATAGGCTATCAATATACCTCTTAAGGCCCTGTCACATTGGCCGACGGATGCAAAACGTTTGTAAAAAGGACACAGCGGACGAGAAAATGTTCCATCCGTTGTTATCCGCTCTCAAAAGTGCCCCGAATTTGCATAACCAGAGCGGACAACAACGGAAAGGAACGGATGGGGGGAGGACGTAGAGGGGATGGAAAGTGGATGCTCCATGGAAGCCTAGCGGATGGAAGCGGATACCACATCCGCAAGGCTTCCGGAAAAGCACACCGAAACGGACGCGCAGCGGAAAGAGCGGATGTCGAGTGGATACAGTGGATGCAGAACGGAAGCCTAGCGGATGAAGAGTGTTCATTGCGCATGTGGGGAGGATGCATTGCATCAGCCCTGTGGATATAAAGGGAAGCAGCTCGCAAGCAGGTCACCATTCAGAGGAAAGACCTGCTGCCAGACACAGCTCCACCCAGCCAGCCAGCAAGCCAACAACCATGGGGAAGAAGAGGAAGCATCTGCCATCTGCTGCCAGCCCTGGAAAGAGGGACAGGACCACCATCCCACCCCCTGGCCCTGACACTGCTTCTGCTGGGGCTTCTGCTGCTGGGGCTGACTCTTCTGGTGCTGGGGCTTCTGCTGGTGCTTACTCTGCTGGCGCTGCTCCTGGTGCTGGGGCTTCTGCTGGTGCTTACTCTGCTGGCGCTGCTCCTGGTCCTGCTGGTCCTGCTGGTGCTCCTGGTCCTGCTGGTGCTCCTGGTCCTGCTGGTCCTGCTGGCGCTGCTGGTGCTTACTCTGCTGCTGCTGATCCTGGTCCTGCTTTTGCTGCCACTGTTGTTGTTGTTGCTGCTGCTGCTGGTGGTGTGGAGGAGCAGCCCCTACAACCTCGAAGCCCCTCTGATGAGGGCCCAGATGTCCCTGCCAGAGGGAGGAAGAGGCATACGCGTGAACGGGAGAGGAGGCAATACTCCATCGAAGAGGAACATGAGGACGAGGTGCTGGAATGGCTGAGGGAGAATGAATATCTTTGGCGGAAGGGACACAGGCGCTATCGAGACACCAAAAGGAAGCAGGCTGCTTGGAGAGAGAAGGCGGAGAGCCTGGACTACACTTCGGAGGTGCTCCTCGGCTGGTGGAAGCACATGAACACCTGGTACAGGAAGCTGCACCTCAAGAAATCTGGCCATGCCACGGTCAAGCTGACGGACAGAGAGACCTACGTAATGGCCAAGTGCAGCTTCTTGGAGGGTGAGATCCACCACCGAGAAGCAGCCCCTCTCACAACCCTCTCTCTCAGGCAGCCTGCTGAGAGCCAGTCCTCTTCTGGCCAAGAGTCAGCTCCTGTGTCCAGGCAGGTATCTGTGGAGTGTGCCACGATGGAGAACCCCCCGACATCTGCACTACCTGTGGCGGAGCGCGTGGAGGACCCCCTGACGCAGTAGGAGCAAGGAGAGGGCACTTCCCCCAGAGGCCAACCCACATCCACCCCCAGCTCCACCTCCACAGAAAGGCGGAGAGGCAGACCGGAGGGGCAGAGCCACACTGTCCTGCTGGAGATCAAGGACACATCAGAAGCAGGGTAGATTTCCTCTCTCAGCTGGTACACACCGACGTCCCATCCTCCAACCGCAAGCCCTTCCTCACCTACGTCAACCAGACCCTCCTGGACATGTCCGAATCACAGTACCAGGTGATAAAGGAGAGGATCACAGGTCTTCACAACCCTCCAGACCCAGCTGAATCTGCTCCCACCCAGTCCAGGCCTGCTCCTCCACCCCAGGTGATGTCACTGCCCTTCCAAGGCTTTCCACAGGCCCTCACCTACCAAGGCTACCAGGAGCTCCAGCAGCACAGGTAGCCCTTCCCAGTCCAGGCACAGGTACATCGGACGCCACTGGTGCCACCGACGCCACCAATGCCACCCACGCCACAGATGCCACCCACGCCACAGATGCCACCCATGCCTCACCTCGTTCAGCTGCAGACCAGACAGCCCCACTACACTGCTCCTTCCTCCATCCCACAGCCAAGCCCGGCCTCAGAACATCTGTCATCGGTATTGGGGCTGACACCCCATATCCTGGAGGAAGGGGCTCTCAACATCACAGGACTGAGCCAGCTCTCTGAGAGCTTCCTCCACACACCGTCCCCTGTTGTCCTCTCAGGGCCAGGCACCCCAATGACACCTCAGACCAGCACTCTAGCAGCAGCCACCTCCACAGCACCTGGACCCTTCACCCCTGAGACTGGGCACGCCTCAGAGTGACTGAGAAGAGTGCCAGAGACTGGGTGGCTACCTGTTGACTTTATCTTTGCTTTGGACACTTGACTTGGGTCATTTTGCTTTTACAGCTTGTTATTCATAAAGATTATCTTTGCTTCACACACTTGCTTCATTTATTTTATTAAATAAAGTCTTGGTGGAAACTTTTAGAAATGGTTTAAGCCTTTGCAATCTTGTGGAATGGGTTAAGATAGCAGTGGGATGGGCAGGGATACCTTTGGGATGGGTAATAGCTGTGGGATAGATAAACCTCCAGTGCAAGCATAGTGGGACTGTATGGTCCACCCTCCCAGGTGCCACACCTATGGCCCTTTATTATCAATAATAATGTAATCATTGATCCACACATTTGAACATAAACACAACTCTTTATTAAATGCCCTGTTCATTGTAGGGCCACTCAACATACATGGCCCAATCTAATCAGTGTGATGAGACAGGCTGAAGAAAGCATCCATTAATCATCTATCATCTTGTCTTGCCACTCCACTGCTCCAGCTGGGGAGTTGCACCAGTCTTTCAGAAGGTTGCGCTGCTTCTTTGCCTCACGTGAGGCTCTGTTGGGCCCTTGCACATCCTCAGTGTCGATCAGGTTTCGCCCTTGCCTCCATTCCCCAGGCTCCATGTCCCCATTGCCTTGTTGGAGGTCCACGAGCCTGTTCTGCAACACTGGGTAGCGGGTGCGCATGAGATTGTGCAGGATGCAGCAAGCTTCCACGATCCTCCTCACGGTCTCTAGGCAATGCTGCATGGTGGTGAGAAGCACTTGGAACCTGTTGGCCAGGATGCCAAAGGCATTCTCCACCACCTGCCTTGCCCGGGACAGCCTGTAGTTGAAGATCCTCTCTTCATGGGTGAGGCATCTGGAGGTGTAGGGCTTCATGAGGTAGGTTCTGAGGGAGAAGGCGTCATCCCCCATGATGAAGTAGGGCACATCTTGTGTGTCGTTGGGCAGGGGGTCTAGATCTGGGAAGCCCATGATGAGGTTGCATTCCAGCCCCTCCTTGAGGTGACTGGCGTTGTATACCTGGGCATCGGAAGATGACCCATTGCCTGAAGCATCGATGTACATGAACTTGTAGTCAGCATCGACCATGGCGAAGAGGATGATGCTGAAGAAGCCCTTGTAGTTGAAATAAGTGGACCCTGACTTGGCTGGAGCTTTGCAGGCCATGTGCTTGCCATCTATGGCTCCAACGGTGTGGGGGAAGTTCCACTTCTGATACCACTGCTCTGCAACTTTCTTCCATCCTTCTTCAGTGGAGGGACACTGGAGGAGCTCCTCCAGGTATTCTTCGATGATGGCCTGCACCACTTCTCTGACCACAATGCTGATGGTGTTGTGTGGCACCCTCCAGGCGTACTGCATGTTCCTGTACGTGGTCCCTGAGGCCAGGTGGCGCAGAGTCAGTGCCACCTTGAGCCCAGGGTCCAGGCTGGGCCAGAAGTTGGTGCTCTGCTTGGTCAACCTGGGTCTCAGCCGCTCCACAACTTCGTCAAACATGGCTGGCGGCATCCTCATGAAGTTCTGGAATGCACGAGGGTCTTCGTTCCTCAGCTCCACCATCAGCTTGTTGTACAGTCCGTACTCTGCTCTTCTGGTGATCCATCTTTGGACCCAGACACTTCTTGGCCACCTCCTTTTCTTCACGTAGAACAGGTGAAAGAGCCTGTAGATGGCTTCGCACTGTTGTAGAACAATGGTGGCTACCAAAAGGAGTGTGTGATGATCCATGGTGGAGATGACTGGATGCTGTGGAAGAGCAAGAGCCAGATGAAGGCTGAAGAGGTCTGCACCGCAGGGCTGCTGGACTCCTCCCCCTTTTTATTGGAAATATAGGTTTTCCGGTCGGTGTCCTTTTGCATCCTCTAAACATCCCGCAGACATCCTAAATATCCAAGATACGTCCCCTATACAAACGTTTTTTCCGTTTTAATGCTTTGTATGCAAGCTGCATCCGCTTTCATCCTTTCTCCGTCTGTGCTACTAACACTGTGTGTCCGTTCCACGTCCGTTTTGCTTCCTCCCTGTGTCCGTTTTCCGCTGGAGCGGATGCGAGTTGCGCGGATGCACAGTGGATGCCTAGTGGATATAGCGGATGCGTAACAGATGACGACGGATGTAGAACGGACGCGTTGGATACATTTTCCGCTCAAAAAGTTTTGAGCAGCTCAAAACTTTTTGAGCGGATGAAACGTCAGTCAACGGATGCTGGATGGATAGAGAGGATGAAAAACGGAGGCAGTGAGTACAGAACGGATGCATCACGTTAACCAATGGATGGCAAGTGTTTCTCTCGGTTTTACATCCTCTTTCCATCCGTTGGTGCAGTGTGACATGGCTTTAGGTACGCCTTCATTGTGTCCCAAAGAAGTTGCAACAAGGTATCTTGTTTTTTATTAAATTTAAAAAATACCTCTAATTCTTTCTTAATTTTTTGAGTGTATCCTTTTTCTTTCAATAGTTGTGGGTTAAGTGTCCACCTAGCTTTCTTGTAAGTTTGAATTTTCCAAGTTATTTGCAATGGGTTATGATCTGCCCAAGTGTTGGTTAATATTTCTATATTTTTTATATCGTTGAGTAGATCAAGGATATATGGTTTTATATATGATCTATTGAGTAGATCAAGGATATATGGTTTTATTCAACCATGCCATATCTAACCTTGACCAGGATTTATGTGGATTGGAGTAGAAAGTAAACTGGGTCACTCCTGGATTCAATTTCCTCCATGTATCTACTAAATCTAGTTCCTCAGCCATTTCGAAAAAACATTTAGGCAATGTATTTTGGGTTTTTTGATATTTTTGGTCCCTGGCGTAATCCTGTTTATTGTTAGAAATTGCATTAAAGTTGCCAATTATGCAGAACATGGGTTGCCTAATTCTATTAATTTTGCATATAAGGTTTTATATAACTCATTGTGATTTGTATTGGGGGTGTATATCCCTATTAGTAAGATATTTTTGTTTTGTATAACCACCTTTACAATTAATATTCTTCCAATCTTATTGTTATAAATCAGTTTTGTTCCTAATTCTTCTTTGATATATAATGCTACTCCTCTCTTTTTTTCCTCTGCTAGTGATGTGTATAGTTTCCCTAGTTTTTTGTTTTGTAAATATTTCTGATCTTGTGGTTTGATATGAATCTCTTGAAGACATATTATATCCAGTTTCAGCTTTTCAAGTTTCAAAAGTACTTTTTTCCTTTTTGATGAATTATTTAAACCATTAATATTTATAGAAGTGTTATCCTTTCCCCATTCTTTCTTATTTTAAATGTTACTTCTCGTTGGTTTTGGATATTGTTTGAGTTCTGGTTTTGATTCCTGTTTCTTCTCGAGTGGGTCTTTCACCTCTATCTTCTTTGTTTTGGTTTTTTTCTCGTTCCTTAATTCTTTGTTGTATTTGTTCTTCACTTGGCATTTCCAATTCGTCTCCGCTGCTTGTTTCCTCCTCCAATCTGCCAAGCTGTTCAAAGAATTCTTGTGCTTTAATTAGGTTCTCAATTTTCACTCTTTTTTCATTCCAGGATTTCGGAATACTTTCCGGGGTAATCCATCTAGAAGAAATATTTTTAAAATTTAAATAATTAGTGAGGAATCGATAGTCCTTCCTCTGTTCCCAGACTCTTATTGGTATTTGTTTCAGTACTATTATTTCTTTATCCTTATATTTTATTGTCTCTTCTCTTAAAATCTTGTAAATAATATCTCTGACTTTCCTTCCAGCAAATCTGATATGGACCTCTCGAGGGAGTCTGTGCCATCTCGCATAACTGGTATAGACTCTGTAGATATCATTAAATTCATTTATCATCTCATCTTTATCGCTTGGAAGGAAATCTGCTCGAAGTTTAGCCATTACCGATGTTAAATCCTCCTCCCTAGTTTCCTCTATGTTCTGAAATCTCAAATAATAAGAGGCTCTATCCATCTAAAGGTGGATTAAAGCCTCTGCAGTTTCCTTGTTGGGAGTCGTAATTTTATGGTCCATGAGTTCTAGCTTTTTCTCATTTTGTTCAGATTGTTGTTCAATTATCTTGATTTTTTTCTTCATTTTTTTTAGTTGATTCCTGGATTAAGCCTATTTTTTCATCCAGGTTTCTGATTTCAGTTTTCATTTTCCCTATTTCTGATTTAAGTTCAGTTTTCATTGCTTCCCGGTCTGCTTTACTTTCAATGTGCAGATCCAATATGGGAAAATTATGCAAGTCACTCTCTTGGTTTATTGTTTCTACATCCATTTTAATTAGTAAAACAACATCTGGTTTCTTTTGGATCTCTAGGGTAGCATCTTTTTCTACATCATTCTTTTAGCCTGTCATTTGTAAATCCATTTTCACTTCAGTGTCAATCTTGTCAGGTAAACCTTGTTCTTCTTCCATAACATTTTTAGATTCAGTCTGTACATAGAGGTATATGTTTCTGTTGATACCATTAAAATTATTTTTTTTAAATTAAGTTTATTTTTTCCAAAATATCTTTTAATACGTCCATTGTTAGAATGGTTTGCTTCATTCTGTAATTTGTGTTCTTCTGTCTTAATTGTAATCTTTAGTTGCAAGGGTCCAATTTTTAAAAACATACTGTGCTTTTAAAAAAGAAAAATCAAAGCCAAAACATTTTTCCATGGAGCGGATTTTTCATATTTAATTTCAAAATCTTATTTCAAATTTATCTGGATCCTTAATCCACTTGTAATTTTGTAAAATGGAAACTTTCAAAAGCTTTTAATCATCCTTTTGCTATTTATTAATTTTTTAAACTTCTTAAACTTGTAAAAACTTTCTTTGATTAGAAAGAAACTCACCGATTAAACTTGTCAATCCAAAGGTTTCTAATAGTTGATAAGTAATTACAAAGCAATATGAAAAGTGATTAGAAAAGAAAATATGTGAAATTATTCCTTTCAAAAATTCCAACTTTGGTTTTATATAGATAATCAGAGTTGGAAGAGACCTTGTAGGCCATCTAGCCCAACCCCCCGCCCAAGCGGGAAACCCTACACCATTTCTGACAAATGGCAGTCCAATCTCTTCTTGAAAGTCTCAAGTGATGGCGCCCCCACAACTTCCAAGGGCAAGCTGTTCCATTGGTTGATTGTTCTCACTGTCAGAAGGTTTCTCCTTGTTTCCAGGTTAAATCTCTCCTTGTTCAATTTCCATCCATAATTCCTTGTCTGGCCTACAGGAGCTTTAGAAAATAGCTTGACCCCTTCCTCTTTCCTTGAGCAAGATGGCTTAATTCCTCATCTCTCAGAGCTCTAAAAACTCACCAAAGACCACTCACTATCTTTGGTCTCTTCATGAGGAGCAGCTATCTGAGATAAAGAAATATTGGGAAAAGATTTATGCTTTGATTCAGAAGATTCTTAAAATGGATTTACAATGGAAATCAGAATTGTTTCATCTAGGCCTACTGAATAAAAGAAACAGGAGAAAAAAATGTGGAACCGCATTAGCAGTGTTGATGGCAGCAAGAATATTATATGCTCAAAAATGAAAGCATTAACTCCCACGATGGAAGAATGGATTGAAAAGATGATAGGACTGGCAGGGACGGCTGAGCTGATGATGATGATATCACCCAGTCAGTTATGACTGACTTCCGGCGACTGTATTGGCCAAATCTCACCACATCTTCTGATTGTGCACTACTTCTTTGAGTTTTCCTATTCAATGGCAAAGTTAACTACACTAATTAGGGGAAAAGAATATAAATAGTTTTGTTTGCATTTGGAAACTGCTTCTGAACTTTTTGCTTGAAAGAGAAAAAAATGAAACTTTGGCTTTGAAGATTAAGTAGATTATTGTTGTAGAAAGAGCTAGTATTCATTAGTCTAGATAAATAAGATGTTCATACTATAACTCTACCATGTGTCTTAGTGTCCCCAAAACTGGAAGTCATGGCTTTTTTCTTTCTTTTTTCCCTTTCCCCTCTTTTTCTGCCCCCTGCCCCTTTTTTTCCTCCACTGTGTTTATTTTCATTTGTATTTTATATTAAAAAAAAACAACCTTTCAATCAAAATATATTTTAAAAAATCAACAGCTGCTATCTGGAGATGATCTCATCTTCTCAAGTCATCTCCTTGTCTGAACAGCTTTTCATGGAGCCATGTTCAGTCTGCCATTTTTCCTCCAGAAGTCCAAAGTTGATTACGAAATCCACTTTGTGATTACTAAAACTGAAGCCAGAAAAAAATTCTGGAATGGAATGAATGTGATAGCCATCAAGAGATAGCTACATTGCAGCTTCTAGATCTACTATAGAACACTATGAATAAATCAGATTCATATAATTAAATATGATGAAAACATAACAATAAACCAACATTCCAGGCTTATTATGAAGAATTTTCCAGTACAGGTTGGTTATTCATCTTTTCCTTCTATGAGCAGGAACTATTAACCAGGAATGGGCAGGTTATTGTCATATTTGAACCAAAGATTCTATTGAATTGCTCTCAAATAAACCAAACAGCAACTCCTCCAGACTATAAATACAATAAAATAAATTATCCATTCCTGGTTAACTGTGGCAATAGGAGGCATATTTCCATATATTGTATACCAGCATTATTTTTATAAATAATAAACAGCACAACACAATGATACTTTGTTAATTAAGTCAATTGATCTCACGAAAACATAAGCATCAGCCAGAGTAAAATATAATTAAATGAAGTAAGGTAAGATACACTGAAATAAGTTAAAATATATATGATGAGATAAAATAAATACAGTAAATTAAGATAAAATAAAATAACAAACAAGATGAATAAGATAAAATGCAAGGATGTATGTATTCTTATGAACAATAAACCAGAACGTCTGGTCAACTGACATTTTGAATATGTCTAATGATACTTTTCAGTTCCAATTTTCTGCTAACAAACTACTTGGATAAATAGTATGATGAATACTGAATTGAACCTCCTTCTATGAGTAGAAGACAGTGCCAGAAGACCCTGCATTAGCTCCAATATATATTAAATATGCTTTAAAAAACTTTGCATGTACTCCAAATTATTGGAGCAGAATATTCTGAATTTTCTTCTTGTTCATATGAGCAAAGTAAGCATTTCCGGCAGACGCAAATGAGAGGAATTATATTATTCTAGAAATGAATGAAAAGCAGCATTGTTTGACATTTCAAAGATTAATAGGGTGTACATTCTATTTGATTAAGAAGACAGTCATAGTTACACCAGTCATTTTAATGACACTGATGGAAACAGCAAAAAATGTAATACCTACAGCATGGCAAGATCACCTACTTCATGTGTTTTCCTGTTTCTATGGAAACATGAATGGCAAGTTCCACTTATGCTTGAAGCAACAAAATCACTACTCCTTCAAGTAGCAACAATTCCCTCAGAGTGGCAAGGAATATATGTGGATATCTTCACATTTCCTTTGATGTTAATATGGTAATTGCAAGCCAATTCACTTTTCCTAAATAGGATTAGTCACCATAAATCCCAAACCAATGCAAGTAAATGCTATTCACTCGATGATAAGATTAACATTTCACTAAGGTAATAAAAAATGTATATGGTTTGTACTCTTTCTGACTCCAAACCAGGACTCTTTCTCCAAGACACCAATTCGTATTTGTAAAAATGTAGCTTGTTAAAAAGAAATGTTGCAGCCTAGCTCTCCTAATGGTATTCTTGGTTGTTTTTTTTTTATGTACAGGATTAAAGAAACTCACCTGCACATATTGTACAAATATAAAAAAGGTAGCATTTGCTTAAGTATCAAATTATGTTGTCATCTCTGCAATCTTTTGGGGTATAAATTGTACAGTTCTACTGAAGACCATGAACAAAATCATGGTTTATTTGTTATTGTACGATACAGATTGAATTATATTCTATATAGTTCTATACATATTCTACATAGAATATTATATAGAATATTCTATATATTCTACAGAGTTCAAACTATATATAGATTGAACCAGAAATAAATGTCTGTATGTGTTAGAAGTTATAAGCTCTGTGACATCTGAAGTCTCTCTTGGTTCTCGAAAATGCCTTCTTGCCCAAATCAATGTTTGAGTCATAACAGATAATTTCCCTTCTATTTTATCTCCTTCTAACTCTTCTTGTATGTAATTACTACGTTCCAAACCTGGGGCTATCTTTTGACAACTCTTGCTGCTCTGTTTAATCTCTGATACCATGACTGAACTGGCCTACACAAGGTGTACATTGCCAACATTTGTAGTGAACCAAGCTTAAATATAATTACACTCTCTCTCACACACAGTTTAGACACCACTTAATGGAAGGTGTCTACTTTTAAGAACCACTTTTTTCTTCAATATATCTAGCCAACCTCTCTGTAACAATCTAAATCAGCCTGTCTACAAATCTTATCTAATCTAACCGTGACCCTTTATATGCTTATTTCATTGGTAAGCAGAACCTTTTGAAACATTTATCAGCTGGTAACGTGCCTATCGTTAGGTAGGCTGGTACCTATTTATCAGCTGGTAACGCATTCCTATCAGAGTCCGATCAATTATCTCTGCCAATATCACCCGGCAAATAACAAAGGATTTTTTTTTGTCCATTATATGAAAATGTGTGGCCAAAAATATAGCAAAATTAGCTATTTCGTCACATATACATCAAGATAACTAATGATCTCTTAATCTTATGTAACATGCTGGCAAGTGTAAAGAGAATTTTACTACACCTTAAACAATTCAACAAAGTTGAATCTGCCAGATAACAAAAAAGCTGGCTTAGAGTCTCTATTCCATGTGAGATATGAACCACGAAGCATCTGCTCTCTGTTACTAGGGAACTCCTTGATCGTGAGCAGTTCCCTCCTACATTTTGTAAAGTTCTTAGGACAGCACTATTACAAGTTTTTAACATGCTTTTGGTGCCCATTCGTCAGATTTCTATTCTTTGCTTGTCATTTTTGCTTGTTTTTTCTTGATTTTGAATTTGTACTCTGTTATATGCCACCAAAGTTTTTGGTTGGGTTATAAAACCATAACTTGAATGAATATGCACGGGAAACAGCCTTACCATTTACCCAAATAGTTAAGAAGTAGCTGTAGAGTATGTCTATGGAGATTCTCAGTCATCCAGGTATGGTTGTCCCAAAGGTGCTTTTTTCAAGAGCAACTGGGCTTTCTGTTTTTTCTTTGAAGACCTTTCGCTTCTCATCCAAGAAACTTCTTCAGTTCTTCTTCGCTCATCCAAGAAGCTGAAGAAGCTTCTTGGATGAGAAGCGAAAGGTCTTCAAAGAAAAAACAGAAAATCCAGTTGCTTCTTGAAAAAAGCACCTTTGGGATAGCTGTAGTGAGAGAAAATAAGAGATCAACTCTACTTGGGCCCATTAAACCATTTGGTGAAAAATCAGGAAGAACGTTAATTCACAAAATTGTTTACATACTCATGCTTCAGGGAATGGGAAATATACAATGCAAACTTGAATTCTTAATATAGTATTATGTATTAATTATAGGTAATCCTCAAATTATGACCACAATTGGGGACAGAATTTCTGTTGCTAAGCAAGGAAGCTGTTAAATGAATTACGCCTGATTTTATGACCGGATTTTTTTTGGATGGTTCTTAAGCAAATCACTGACTTTGCTTATTGAAAGCTAGCTGGGAAGGTTGCAAATGATGATCACATAACTCCAGGTTGCTGCAATGGTAAATTGTAAATCCATGCCAGCTGTCAGGCACCCAAATTTTGATCACAAGGCTGTGGGGGATGCTACAACAGTTGTAAGCTCAAGAACTTTGTAATCCATTTTTTTCCAGTGCCATGGTAACTTTGAATGGTCGTTAAATGAAAAGTTGTTAAGTTAGGGACTAGCTATATACAGCAAATACAATTAATACAGCCAGCTGAGATCTGGTGATATGATTCTCTAGGACTGAAGTGCAGTAACTGAAGGATATCCTTTGTTCAAAAACAAAACAGAAGTGACAGAAAGAGAAGAAGAGTTTATTACATATTTAAAGTATCGACATCTGTGCACCACACCTTTCAAAGTCACCCAAAGTCAGTGAACAACGCATTTCATTTTCAACTTTGAAGCCATTGTTTTAAGTTCGAAACAACTGCATACAAAAGAAGGTACTACAAAAATTTTGGAAGTGCTTCAAACTCAAAACAGCTCTGTTTCCAGCACAAAACATTCTCCAAATGATCCAAATATCCAGCAAAGGAAGAACAGATATAGACCTGCCACCCTTGAAACTGATACGAAGGACTCTGATCTGGAACTGGTGGCCCAAGCCTTTTTCACTCTCAGGAATGCTGGCAGCAGCATATGGTGAGCCACAAGAGTGTTAGACAGAAGAACCACTGCTTGCCGGCCAGGCATCTGATGGAAATGGAAGCTCTGCAGTATCTAGTTTCATCAATTAGGGTTGCATAGCTTCATTTGTATCTGCGTTGGCAGTGGATAAGTCTTGAATATTTAAGACCCTTTCAGAGGGAGATTCCCTGCTGGCATACCTTCTGTTGACTGCTGTCTGCCTTCAATTTGGCAATTCGAATCTCACCAGGCTAAAGGTTGACTCAGCCTTCCATCCTTCTGAGGTCAGTAAAATGAGGACCCAGATTGTTGGGGGCAACATGCTGACTCTGTGAACCATTTAGAGAGGGCTTGAAAGCACTGGAAGGCGATGTATAAATCTAAGCGTCATTGCTATTGCTATTCTGTGACAACCTATTTTAAAGCTCCATACAGTTAGTCCTTGACTTACAAGGGAGCCCAGAACTTATGTTGCTAAGTCAGAAATTTGTTAAGTGAGTTTTGCCCCATTTTATGACTTGTCTTGCCACATTTGTTAGGTGAATCACTGCAATTGTTAAATTAGTAACACATTCTGTTTTCCTGGCTTTCCTATTGACTTTGCTTATCAGAAGGTTGCAAAAGGGGATCACATGACCCCTGGGACATTTCAACCGTCATACGTATGAACCAGTTGTCAAGCAGCCAAATATAAATCACATGACCACAGGGATGCTGCACTCGTCAAAAGTGTGAAAAAGAGCCATAACTCACTTTTTTCAGTGCCGTTATAACTTTGAATGGTCACTAAATGAAGTGTTGGATTAAATCAGTGATGGCCTTTTTTGGCTCGCATGCTGAAAATTGCGTGTGCACTTCTGCTCGCATGCCAGCACCAAGAAGGCAATGTGTGCTGGGTCTTCCATGGCCCTGGGCATGCACACAACCCCGCGTGCAGCATATATCTCTGCATGTGTGTGTGATCCCGTGCGCCATGCATCTTTGCGAATGCACATGCAATTCCCCCTGAGTGCCTTGCATGCGCATGCGCAGTAGGGCTCTTCCAGGCAACCTCTCGCGTGCTGGCAGAAGTGGCTCTGTGTGCCACTTCTGGCACGCGTGCCATAGGTTCACCCAGGGGCGGGATTCAAATTTTTTAACAACTAGTTTTGTGGGCGTGGCTTAGTTGGTGGTCATGGCTTGGTAGTCATGTTATTGGCTGGGTGTGGCCAAATCAATATCACTCACATCGAGGCACGCATCTCCTCGCCTGGCCTCTCATGACTGTGGGGATGCTGCAACAGTCATACGTGTGAAAAATGGTCATAAGTCACTTTTTTCAGTGTCATTGTAACTTTGAATGGTCATCGACACAAGCAAAGTACCAGCAAAGGAGGGGAAAAAAACTCCAGAGAAGTTCCAGAGATAGGAAGTCTAGTCCTGCCAAGAATGTAATAAGGGTTAACGGAGAAGCAGTTTCTGTAAGCAACACCAGAATGTTTCCTTCCTGCCTTCCTTACAGGATTAGGCCAGTAATTTCTTCTAACAACTGGTTCTCCTAACTGCTTAGAATGTTAACAACCGATTCTAGCAAATAAGTGCAAACTGGTCGAATCCCACCCCTGGGTTCACCATCATGGGGTTAAATGGTTCCTTATAATCCTATATTATTTTATATATCTGTCCACACACCCCTCACAACCAAACTGTCTAGACTTGGAACCCTTTTCACAAATGTACATACATGGAAACCTACAACAGATGGTACAGATCTGATTGTTTATAAGTTATAACTCTCATATGCTCTCCCTGTATCTAATGAAATGTAAAATTTTAATGTCTTGCTTATTAATAAATTACTAGTATAAGAAAATAAGCAGAAATATATATTTTAAAGGCTTTGCTTAATTAATAAATAAAATGACCAAATTTTATCCAAACTAAATTTGGGAACAATACCACAAACTGGTATTTTCTGACAGGTTGGTTTTTCTCATTGGAAAACAAAGAGAAAACAATGTACCATAAAGATGTGTTTAATTTTCACATGTGAAAAAAATAACAAAATTCCGTATTAATATAAAAATAGAGTACGAATTTCTATATTATGTGAATGTTGATAAAAAGCAAACATATTTTTAACATTTCCAGGTAGCCCAGGTTCTGAAAACCACCAAGCAGTTGCAACCATTTTTTTCTTTCTGCATCGATATTTCTTCATTGATTTCACTCAAGGAATAAGTTTATTTTTGACTCTCATCCTTCCATGCAAACTTACTTATCTTCATACAAGTATATACTTCTCATACAAATGAAACCGTGTGGAAAACTTCATTAAAGATTGATAATTTTAGATCATTACTGTTTTATGACTTTAAAATGAGAGACTTATGACAAAAGCTCAACATCCTGAAACTTCATTTCCATTAAATCTCTAATAAATACCATCTGGTGTGTACTTTGGGGATATAATACACGTCAAAACCTCAGCCACATTATGAGAACCAGAACCAAGTTTATCTGAAATGCATATTTGAACAGATGTGTTTAAATTACATCTCCTTCTATGCACATACATAAATTCAGAGCAAGCATGTGTTGATTGAAAATGCATAAAAAAGGGGATTTGGAGATGCATCACAAATGAATGGCATCTTAATGGATCAAGGCTCACATTACCAAAGGTTATTATAAAAACTAAGGTTTGCATTTATTAAGGATTGCATCCAGGAAATAATCATGAGAACTAGTTTAACATTTGCTTCATGATAACTGAAAACTGTCAACTAATCTTCTGCTATCTGTCCACATTTAGAATTAAAGGTTTTTCGATATAATAAGATGTTGCTTATTGTTCTTTATTAAGAGACAACCTTACTTATCTTGAACTGCCTTTTTTTGGGCTGCTAGTATTTACTACATTGGTAAGAATTCATATATAGAAGAATGACATTCTCTATAGTTTAACATAATGGCCACTGAAAAAAGATCACAATTACATTCTAATCACATTAAGTTTCAAGCTAGATTTAGATAATGGAATATTCTGCATTTATTTTACATGTTTCATTCAGGGATTGAAAAATGTCCTTTTATGTATTGCTGAATCACAGTTTGCTTTAACCCTTGTCTTTGATTGTGATGGAGAGTTAAGAACAATTTGATGGCACATAATCAATCAATGCTACAAGAACTACTAGAGGCCCTGAAGATTGCTAACAAAACCAAGCATATCCTATTCATGCGTGAGGATAAAGTCTGTATAACAACTTCCAGAATTTTCATTTACAGGTTTTTCTGGGAATTCTCTACATCAGAAAACGCCTAGGTTGGGAATGCTGCTTTAGAAATATTGCCATAGAAATACTGCTCAGTAAGTCTACACTCCGCAGTGATGTGGCAGATCATTACAAATTGAAAACACATATTTTTTTACAAGAGACATTACTGTGAAAGGTATCTCCACACCATACAGTATTTCTATCGTAATTCAATTTATGTTAACATGCAATAGGAGAACTCACAGATGTTGCTAGATGTTAACTGTCCCTCCCTCCTCTACACACATATATACACATAAGGAAATATTAATACATTCAAGAATCCCATGGACCTTCATGCATATCTGAAACTGAAATATTATGACTTAAGATACTCAGATAAAGCCTGAATGAAACCTTCCAGGTCTTATTGTTTAACCAGAACAGTGATAATGAGGTGCATTTTTTTTTTAGTTTTCAAGGCCATTGTCAAAAATGCATTTTTCACCAGATGTGGACAGCCCATTTTTGTGACCCTGCAGTAAAGTTTCTCTGAAAATGTGGTCCTTGCTATTTATGGCTCGTGGAGTTCATTTTTTTCTAAAAACAAATTGCAACCCCAACTCATAAAAAGATCACTGTAACAACAAAGGGTGGCTAAGCCAGCAAGCTTTCTGCCTCTTTTCCATAGAAAAATCTGGGGGAAAAGCTTATCATGTCCTTCAACTGAGCAGACACATGGTGAAAAAGAGGAGGGGGCGGGAAGAATTAGGCCCAGCTATGTTTTGCTGGGTTGCCTAATTAGACTGTAGTTAAATAATGTACATATTGCTTCTGAAAATGGTTATCATCATGAATAAACCAACACTTTTCCAAGTCCAGAGATTGCCTCTTGAGAAATACTCTTCAGCAGATTTAGGACAAGAAAAAAAGGGTTGAGACTGGAAAACATGAGAATTAGTTTATCAGTAATTACACAGGCCAGAAGCAATTTAACTTCAAACACTATAAACTGAATAAAAAACCCATGCCTTACGGCATGAATTTACCTTTTATATTGTTTATGTCAGTGAAATATTTCTTTTTCATGCTTCACTACATTCGTGATTACTTCACAAATCAGTCAATGTTTTGAAACATGTTTCTAAGACAGCAGCAGAGTGAATGCTGCTTGGAAAAATTAAATCAGACAACATACTTTAAAAGCTATGGGCACAATCACTGGAGGAATGAAAATCTGGAGATTTATTTTAGCCAATATACTGAAATATACAAAGTCAATGAAAGCCACACTGGGACTTGCAAAAAAATAAATAAATACATAAAATAAAAAGTACCAGTGGAAAGGCTTGTTGTTTAAGGATTACAGCCATTCTGACAGCCATATTCAGGAATTCTGTCATTCCAGCCACCCAAAACATCCATTCCATTTCATCTTTCCAACATTCAGTCAGAATTCTGTTTCCACTCAGTCTACTCATTACATCCACTTTTTGTTCCCCTAGAGCAGGGGTGTCAAACTCAAGGCCCGGGTGCCACATCCAGCCCGCAAGGTGCTTAGATCTGGCCTGCAGGGTTTCCCTGGAAACAGCAAAGGATCGGCCCACAGTGCCTCTGCCAGCAAAAATGGGCTTCTAAGCTCCATTTTTTGGCTGCGATGGCCTCCTGCAACCTCCCACCAGTGAAAACAGAGCAGCCCTCCCAAGCTGTTTTCCCTGGCAGTGGGGGTTGCAGGAGGCTGTCACAGCCAAAAAAGGAACTCGGGAGTCCATTTTCTCTGGCAGAGTGCTCAGGCCACCACAGAGTGATGTTGAGCTGGTCACGTCCACTCCAGCCATGCTCACCCCAGCCCCCCTGAGGTCAAACACAACCCTCATGCGGCCCTCAATGAAATTGAGTTTGACACCCCTGCCCTTGAGATTTTGCTCACATTTCCATGAACCTTGATTCGATGAAGCTTACTGCCAACTTCTTCTTGGATGGCTATGTCAACAGTGGCAATACTGTGAGAATGAATGCACAAGAATTTAAGATACAGGCTAGCATCACCTAAAAAGGCAAACTCCTGAGCATTATCTTATGGCATTTAAATTGATTTATTGGAAAATTTCTATACGAACAACTTCCTGTGTGAAATGTCATCTAAAGGATGGAAGAACACCCGTCTATCCAATGTGGCTCCTATTCATTCATACCCAGGATGTCATCCAACATTCATTTTTCAGTCTCAAAAGATAACAATGGTTTTCTTTGCTTTGGATCTATTTATTGCAAATGTTCAATGAATGCTAGAGGCAGAGTGAAATAACTATGAGCTGCTTATCCTCTTCAGAGTTTTGTCTGAACATGCTCTGGATACAATCTTCAAACCTTTAAAGCTGGGCAACTGAAATCCCATCCCTGTTCCCATCCCCATGTTAAGATGATAATAAATTGCAGATGGTGTTTCTGCCAGGCATATTAACAAGCAACATGTCTACCTCTTTAAAAAAAAAGTAACATTCAATCCAAGAACCATTTGGAATAATTCAAAAGCGGGTTACAGTTTTTAGAGGGTATTAATAAATATATGATTCTATTACTCTTGTTGGATATTTGGTTAAATGAAGTTTAAAAATCTCATCTCTGATGAGATGGGCAGCACGTGACTTTAATTAAAAAAACGAATAAAAATTGGCCAAGTGACAGATTTACATGGACTATTTGCTGATTCTTTTGAGTGAACAAGTAAATGAATAAAGATATTATGATCACAAATCAATACCACTTGAAATAAATATCAAAAGTGTACAAATCTACAGTGGAAAGAAAGCAATCTTTTTATTTAAATATGATTGCTATTAATTGTATTTAATAGATATATCAACTAAACAGATGAAGAACAGAAATTTGGGAGATCTTCCAGACATAGTTCACAATAACTGAAAAATAGACTATTCCTTGCATTGCTCTATAATCTACAAAATATAAATAAATATACAATGTAAAAAGGGCATTAACTCTGACTTTTGTGCAGAAATGCCTCCTGTATTTCATTATATCCACATGTTATTATGATGCAGTTTGGGAGCCTGACAGATTATAATACCCAATACATTAATGACAAACCTTTTGGGGTCAGCATGTCAAATTTTCGGAAAATGCCTAACTTGATTGTGCTGGTGTGTCATTGTGCCTGTTTACATACCAGATATAGTTCACAATGATGGCACATTCCTGCTCTATTACACTCTGCTGACTTTCAGTCAAAAACCAATGTACTTTGTAAGGGCAACTTCTTGATTATATTTTGGATGTGATAATAAAAATAATAAATTACATTACTCTTCCATCAATCTCCCATAAACATTGAAGTAAATATTTTAACTTCAAGCAATTTGTGAGAAAATCTTTGGTTTTCTGAAATGAAATGCCACTACTTCATTAGTCATAAAAGATACATAGGATTAGTAGAATATTTATTTTCTATGAGTACAAACACAAATGTTTACAATTTTTTAGTGGTTGAGTTGCATTTCTTGATTTTTTTATGACATAGATAAATACTCAAGAATATATCACTATGAAAATATAAACAATAATTTGGAGAAATTGTAAGTGTATAAAATTATGAAACATTCATTATGAAGAATATAAATACAGTAAGTATATTAAAGCTTATGAAGAAATTACATGAATAAATAATGTGGTTTGAGGTATGGTAGAGAGAAAATTTTCCTTCTTTTAAATCAAAGCTGGCTATGTAGCCACACATAATTCTCCATGGGTGTCTCCTCTAAAAGCTTCAAAAGAGGTTAATGACTTGTAATTTTCAATATAAAAACAAGAAAATATATGATTGAAAAAGAGTAAGAATACTAACTACATTTAATTTAGAGTTTGTCCAAGTGCCCCAATCATGCTTAATGAAAGATGGTTCTAAACCTTTTATTTTTCTCTGATTTGTTATTAGGTGATGCTAAACCTATGACATGTGACATTTTGGATGTAAAAGGTGACATGCCCCATTTTGGGTGACATGTCAGTCTTTACTAACACCCAACAATTCTCAAAAGCACCCTCCCCATTCTTGGGTGAATTTTGGAGGCTATGCAAGAATAGGGGGTGCCCTTGTGCGGCCTTTGGAAGTCACGCGAGAGGATATGCCCTCGTTCAGTCTCCAAAATGAGTTTCTTTTACCCATATTTCATTTCTGTAATTATTTTTACATTTTTTGACACAATATATAGGACCACACATTATTGAATTTTGTCTTTTTTAAAATAAATCAATATGTAAAGAATTGTTTGTCTTTGATTTGGGAATGAGATGGGGAGGTGACACACCAGCACAATCAAGTTAGGCATTTTCCGAAAATTTGACATGCTGACCCCAAAAGGTTTGTCATTAATGTATTAGGTATTATAATCTGTCAGGCTCCCAAACTGCATCATAATAACATGTGGATATAACGAAATACAGGAGGCATTTCTGCACAAAAGTCAGAGTAATGCCCTTTTTACATTGTATATTTATTTATATTTTGTAGATTATAGAGCAATGCAAGGAGTGGTCTATTTCTTCTGTTATTATGAACTATGTCTGGAAGATCTCCCAAATTTCTGTTCTTCATCTGTTTAGTTGATATATCTATTAAATACAATTAATAGCAATCATATTTAAATAAAAAGATTGCTTTCTTTCCACTGTAGATTTGTACACTTTTGATATTTATTTCAAGTGGTATTGATTTGTGATCATAATATCTTTATTCATTTACTTGTTCACTCAAAAGAATCAGCAAATAGTCCATGTAAATCTGTCACTTGGCCAATTTTTATTCGTTAGATGGGAAGAAGTAATCAAAATATATTATGAAGATATTCCTTGCCCAAGAATGACTTGCATGCAAAATCTAAACAAAGTACATTTATTTAATTTAGAACAATTAATCAGTGGAACAACTTGCCTCCAGAAGTTGTAAATGTTCCAACACTGGAAGTTTTTAAGAAAAGATTAGTCAATCATTTGTCTGAAATGTGACAGGATTTCAGTGGGTTGGACCTCCAAAGTCCCTTCCAACTCAATTATTCTATTCTATTCTATTCTATTCTATTCTATTCTATTCTATTCTATTCTATTCTATTCT
>BLBF01000002.1:77862831-77903138 GCA_015471245.1 Laticauda colubrina
CTATTCTATTCTATTCTATTCTATTCTATTCTATTCTATTCTATTCTTTCTAATTCTACTCTATTCTATTATTTTATGAGCCATGGCAGTGCAGTACTGTAGGATACTTCTGCTGACAGGTGGCTGCCTGCAATTTAGCAGTTCAAATCTCGCCAGGTTCAAGGTTGACTCAGCCTTCCATCCTTCTGAGGTGGGTAAAATGAGGACCCAGATTGTTAGGAGTAAGAGGCTGACTCTGTCAGCTGCTTAGAGAGGGCTGTAAAGCACTGTAAAGTGGTATATATGTCTTAAGTGCTATTGTTATTGCTATTATATTTTACATTCTTTATATCCCATGTAATTAAAACAATTACCTTTTAAACTGTAAATGATTGAAATGAATGGAGTGAAGCCATGGATATCTGAAGGCTTTAGAATTAATAAATAAACAGATAGGTGTTCTTAATGTAAAGTTCAAAGAAGGAGTATTACAAAACCTGAAGCAGACGGATATGGCGGTTTTCTAGTGATTACTGAACTGGCTAACCTAGGCAGTTATCAATAATAGATGGATGTCCTAAGTTAACTCAAAAACTGAAGAAGTCAGGTGAATAAAGCTGTCCTACTACTTCACAGAGTTCCTGTTACAATCTAATGATCAGAACATTGGTACTTTTAATGATGAAAACATTGGAACTTTACAGCTCTGGGAAGCAACCCAACTAGAAAGTTTTTTTTAAAGGTCAGAATCCGCCAACAAATGAACATTTAAAAACCAGTAAAAAGTGTTACTTTTTTACAAATTTACTCTAAATAAAAAATGCATTATTTAAACTGCAGGCTTAAGTTCATCAGTTGTATGCTTTGGAGTTAAAATCTTAGAGAGGAATACTGCAGAATTTAGGATTAGCAATTAACAGATCAATGATAGCCAAAGTGAAATACCTAAAGCCTAAGCCTAATACCTAAGATGTTTATCTTATGATGTTTATATTGCACATTTGGGTTCTGAGTAGGCTAGTTGTTCTCAGACTTCAGAGCAGAGGGAAGAATCTCTTAAAAATGTTTCATGTTCTGCTCTTGACATTAGGGAAGGATCAATGGCCTCTAAAATGTCCACTTTCTTCTTAATCAAGACTGAACAACATTAATGGAATTTTGCGAAAACAGAAATGCTATAATTGATACACCTGCATTTGTATTTTTAATCTGAATAGTTACCGCTAGTGAAGTAACATATCAATAATACTGTGTAATGGCTAGATTAAAGAATATGAACCAGGAAGAATCATGTTCAAGTCCTTGCTAAACTAGCATCGACTGGGTGAATGTGGTCAGTCACTCTGTCTCTCTGCTAAACTAACTTCACAAGAGCAGGATAAGGAGACTTCTTATAAACAAAAATTGAACTCTCACAGAAAAAGCAGGCTATGAAAGCAAACAACCAAAAAACCCGCAAAATATTAGAAAGAGGCATTTCATAACATGTACAGTAAGATTTCTGGCAAAATACATGAGAAAATCCCATTGGGGAAAAATCCACTTAGGGTTAGGGTTTGGCCTCCATCAATTCGGAGAGCAAATTTGATATCACCAATGGATCCGGAACTGAAGGGTATGGTGAAGAAGGTACATGGTTTTTGAGATTGCCTTGTTTTGGTTTCTTGGCAAAATAAATTGGAAAAATCCCATTGGGGAAAAATCCACTTAGGGTTAGGGCTAACTTTTCATGAATTTGATGAACAAAATGGACATTGCCAATGGATTTGGGCCCCAAGGGAATGGTTAGGAAGGTTCATGCTTTTTGAAACTTGTCCTATCTACATTTTCTGGCAAAATACATGGGAAAATCCCATTGGGGGGAAAATCCACGAGGGTTAGGTGGCCAAAATGGACAGTGCCAATGGATTCTGAGATCATGAGTATTGTTAGAAGGGTGCATGCTTTTTGAACCTGACTAATCTCCATTTTCAGGCAAAATACATGGAAAATCCCATTGGGGGAAAATCCCAAGGGCAAGGTCTTCATGAATTTGGAGAGCAAAATGGACATCGCCAATGGATTTGGGGTCCAAGGGTATAGTTTGGAAGATGTATGCTTTTTGAGTTTCCCTTATCTATGTTTCCTAGCAAAATACATGGGGAAATCCCACTGGGGAAAAATCCATTTAGGATTAGGTTTAATCAGCGGATTAAAAGCCATGTAATTTTTACTGAAATGAAAACATAAGCAAGATAGGATAGGATAGGACCAGTCCCAGAATTCCTTGTTTGTTATCAGCAAACCAGGTTTTAGAATTGTAATTTTAAAAATAAGAATACACATTTATACACTGATAGATATAAATAGACATAGACATATTATATATAAATGTTATTCTACAGAACAGGTCCCCAACCCCTAGGCCGCGCCCCACTATTGGGCCAAGACCTATTCAGAACCGGGCCCCGTGGGCTGGCAGGCACATGCACGCAGCTTAACTTGTGCAAATGACAGGCTGGCACACATGTGCACACGCAGCTCAACTTGTGCAAGTCAAGCTGCATAGACAGGCTCATGTGTATACGCTGGCCTGCCATTCACACAGCCTGATTCCCCTCTCTCTTGCCCTCCCCCCCCCCCGGGCTGCCAAGCCACAAAGGTTGGGGACTGCTGTTCTACAGTATGCAATTTAACATTTTGTATCATATAAATACTCATCCTGTTAGGACAAACTGGTGCATGTGTTTTCTCTCCAATCGTACTGTTCACAAACCTGGTTCAATAATAATAGTATGCAAAGAAATGTTAATAGATATTGTGCAGCGATGCAAGTGTCTTTGACTGGAGGTTTCGTTAAATGCAAGCACGGCGATTCAGGGCATAGGAACACGTTTCCTCTCGGCTGGCACTTGACGCCTTTCTGCATACTCAGGCAGAAATTTAAATAAATATGAGATTTGGAAAATTTCATCAAGCATTCGAAATGATAATGTTACTGCTGTAAGTGCATGGATATCTAAGAGCTATATTTTAAAAATCCATTAAGAAATCCTTCATTTGAAAGGCATTACGATCTATTGGGGCAGTGATCTGTAAATGAAGAAGGATCAGCAAAAGGACTGTAATTAATCTGAAGGTGTTTGTCAAAAATTGCTTCTGTTAATACTATTTACATGCTGATGGGGAGCATTAGCAGGAAGTGAACTGTACTGCAATGTTTCTAAGCTAAAGCACTGAGTTTGAAAGGCTGCCTATTCCAAGATTTAATTTTATAAAATGTGAGGGATTTTGTGCACAAAAAAGCCTTGAATGATAATTTATGATGATCTAAGCATCTTCCTTCAGTGCACTGTATATTAATGAATTAATTTAGAATAGTTGTATTCAATCTAAAGATAGGGTACATTTAAATGCTGCCTATAAAATATGAAAAAATATAGAAACAAATAGCATCAGTTAGTGACGTAATCTAAATGGGAAACCTAATGTCAAAACACTATTATTTTCATCCTTTTTCTATTTGAGTTTTCTTCAATCGGTGAGAACAAACCAAGGGAATAATCCGGAAAAAAAATAAAATGCCATTGTGGAGATTTTGTTATACTTGTGGCTACCATTCCAACCAACCTAGAGGTGGATCTTTACAACATTTGACCCTTAAGAATAGCTTCCATGCAATTATTAGTTTCTACCCGATGTACAGTGCACCAGGTAGTTTAACTCTAAAACGGGATTTGAAAATAGTGTCCAAGAAGAAGGCCCACTCTCTCCTTAGATCCTTTCCTTTGAGACAGATGATAGGATGGGATTAACAATGCCAAAGAAGGCATTTTACCTCAAAGAAACACCCCCCCCCCCAATATGAGCAAGCAGGAACATCCTTAATTGACAGTAAGTTCAAGTGGTAGCTCTTGAGAATTACTGCTCCTTAATTCAGGCCTACCTCCCTTGTGCTTTACATTCTGAGGAAGAGACCAAAAGAAGAAAGAAGCAACTGGCAAAGCATAAAACCTTTTAGGTATCAGCAGCTATATGAAGCAACTTAATGGATTTGATTTAGCCCATAAGCTGGAGTTTCCTCAACTTTGCTTTTAGATATGGAAGTTGCAGGAATTGGGCATGTCTACTCTAGTGAAAAGAAGGACTAAGGGCGACATGATAGCAGTGTTCCAATATTTGAGAAGCTGCCAGAAAGAAGAGGGATTCAATGAATTTTCCAAAGCACCAGAAGGCAAGACAAAAAGCAATGGATGGAAACTCATCAAAGGAAGAAGCAACCTAGAACTTACGAGAAATTGTCTGGCAGTGAGAACAATAAACCAGTGGAACAGCTTCCTTCAGAAGTTGTGGATGCTCCATCACTGGAGGTTTTTAAGAAGAGACTGGATAACCATTTGTCTGAAATGGTATAAGGTGTCCTGCTTGAGTAGGCGTATGGATAGGTCTCTTTCAACTACGTTATTCTGTTAAATTAAAAGAGACTATAAACAATGTTTAATTTCATAGAACCCTAGCAAGACATTTCTTTTATAAATAAAGTGTTTCATTAAACTAAGCTCAAATACTCATTCATAAAATACCAAAGCAAAATATATAGAGAATCCAAGCATTCAGATGAACAATGGATCTCTCAGATATCATTTGTAGGTGCCAGTACAATTGAGATAATGGAACATCTCAGAAAAGAGACCTGTCTTATGTTGCTTTTTTTTTTTTTTGCAGTTTCAATACATTTTCAGTTGTTATGGATTGAATCAGTTTAACAGGAGTAGACAAACACTATTTAATCATTGGCCTAGCATTAGACTCACCTAAAGGCATTTGTATTCACAACTGTTTCAGGCAAATTGTTTCAGTTGAAAGCACAGAATTTAGAAGCGTCTGATATTGTCCTGAATGATAGTGGCCCTCTGGGTTCTTAAATGATAGCTACTCTCCTGTATCCATCATTGCAGCTTGGAAGGGAAACAAGAGATGTGTCCATAAGAACAGATTCATGGATAATTTATTTCTGGGAGAAACTGCAGGAATCCACTGCAATGTTTCGCTTTCATAATGTCTGTGATGAGATGTCTACTGGGGAATAGTTATATAGGAACGTCATATTTGGCAGCTTTTAGCAGATGACACATAAGAAAAAAGACCTACTAATACAGAAATAAAAATAAATGAGCTTTACAGATGTCAGTAGATTCCAATATCCAATATTTTTCACTCTTACAGACTGAGCTTGTTCTGTTTCTGTACTGTATGTTGGAAATAATTTCTCATGCTGATTTTTAAATAAAACATCTTGTTTAAATGAAACCGATTATATTAATCAAGCTTGAAAACTATCAGAGTAAAACACAGAAAAAAATAAAGTTGATATATGTATGACAAATCTGGATGTATAGTTCATTTCTATAGTTTTATACTATTAAGAACTGGCTGTATTTATTTATATATTTATAATACAATCTATGACTATGCTCAGCATTTCCAATTTTTTCGATAGCAAATCTGTTGTAACAAAAGTTAACTTTCAAAGTTTGTAACATTTAAGTTATGACATTTAGAATGTGCAGTTTTCAATTAGATAAAATGATTCTGAGACATTAATAACCAGAGTATTTAGCATACTATCTTAAGTTAGTGCATCAATGACCTAAACAAGACTTAAAATGGACACCTAACTTCAAAAACATTATCAAAAAAGCACAGCAAATAATGTTCTTTCTGCACCAAGTCAGAAAGCTCAAACTGCCTAAGGAGCTTCTGATCCAATTCTACAGAGGAATGATTGAGTCTGTCATCTGCATCTCTATAACTGTCTGGTTTGGCTCTGCAACCCAACAAGACAGACACAGACTTCAGAAAGTCATTAGGACTGCAGAAAAAAACAATTACTATCAACCTGCCTTCCATTGAGGACCTGTATACTGCATGAGTCAAAAAGAGGGCTGTGAAAATATTTACAGACCCCTCACATCAGGGATACAAACTTACTCCTACCCTCAAAATTACGCTATAGAGCACTGCACACCAGAACTAGACATAAGAACAATTTCCCCCCAAAATGTCATCGGGGGGGGGGGGGATTTGCTAAACAAATAATTCCCTCAACACTTTTACAAAGTCTGCACTACTATTACTATTAATTTTCTCATCACTTCTTATCACTCATCCCCTCCCACTTGTGACTGCATGACTGTAACTTTCTCACTTGTATCCTTATGATTTATATTGACTGTTTTCTAGTATGATTTGATTGCTTATTGTACCCTACGACTATCATTAAGTGTTGTACCTTATGATTCTTGACTCTTGACGAATGTATCTTTTCTTTTATGTACATTGAGAGTATTTGCACCAAGACAAATTCCTTGTGTGTCCAATCACATTTGGCCCATAAAATAATTCTATTCTATTCTGTTCAATGAACTATTGTCTCTCTCAATCATTGTAAAGACATTTTTTTTAAAAAAGGCAAAGCTGGCTGAGGAATTCTGGGAGCTGAAGTCCACAAGTCTTAAAGTTGCCAAGGTTGGAGACCCCTGCTCCAAAAGACACCAAGATAGGCATTTACTCTAATGCAGGAGGTTTTCAAGGGTTATATTCGTTCTTCTAAGAGAGGCTATCTGTTGGCATATTGGCAGCAATCCAAACTACTCACAAAATTTACTAGCTTATTCTATAAGACCTCTGTCACCTGCCTCCCCAGTCATTCCTGGGTCATCTTGTCCATCCTTTCTTGCTCAGCCTATTACATGCAGCTCTTTTAACTGGAAGGACAGAAAACAGCAAAATAGTCAAGCTAGAGCTACTCAGAAAATCTGTGCAGTCTGCAGCCATTCTTCGGACTGTGAGAAAAAGGCCACTTTAGGAAAGGCAGGCAAGGATGGGAAACTGACAGTGACATCTTTCAGCAAACCTCAACAAGTTTGGCCAAGAGGGCATCTCCTGTGAAAGGGTTGAACCTTGTCCTTGCCTAGGCAACATGAATAAGAATGTGCTCTTAAAGCAGCCTCCGCTTCCCATACTGCTCTGCTGGCACTAGACAAAGACATTGCTTGTATTCTCTGCACAATTCTCCTTCTAATGTTCTTACCAGCCAAGTTCTCCCATGGTCTTCTCTTCTTGACATTAAGTTGCTCTTTCACCGGGCCACGTATCCAAAGAGGCCATCTCAATTTCAGTCCCAAACTGGTCCATTTCCCTCTTGCAACATCCTTCTGAGGCTGGATTAGGCACACTGGGAGCCTTTTAGGTGATACCGGTTCTCTGTCACTACCGTGCTGGCATATTACCAGAGCTTAGGTAAATTGAAATGGTCTCACCTATTGCCTATTGCTCTGCTGGGAAGCCAAAATTGAACTAATAATATGGATTTTAGGATACACTTTAGCAAGGCTTATTACAACATTGAGAGCCTTGGTACAACAATTCCAACAAGAAACTAGTGTTAAATGTACAACTAATATATCTCAGTTTACATTATGGCAATGATTGAGATTTTTTTTTCTGCCAGTTTTTCAATAGAAACATGGATTTGGCAAGGCAAAATTCTCAGGAAAAGCTGCAATATATGGTAAACTGCACACTCACTCACACTGATTTTACTTATTTGGGTAATGAAACACATGCAAGCGACATGAAAGAACTCTTCAGTTCAACTGTGAACTACAGATATTTTCTTCCATTGGATTTGTAAAACATAACCATACAACTTCAAGGCCATCATGTGAAAAGTATCTCTTAATTCAGAAAGAATGGGAGGAGAAGCCTTGAATTTAAATAGCTTGGAATAGCTAAAAGTCCACGACATCTCTTCAGTACAGGAGACAATTAATAGTTGTATATGGCTAAATTCTAATATACAATAAAACCAACTGTGCAGAATTGTATCTGTAAGCCTTCCCCCAGGTTAAGCTGGATAATCAGGCAAAGCAGTGACATATCAAGTGATCACTGCCCTATTCTGGTCTGAGAAACCTGAAACAATACTGTTTCTCTCTCTTAAAACATGGACTTTGATTCTAGAGATATATACAACTAGTAAACATTTAGCAACAATAAATAGCTTTATATTTCATAAATAGTTCAGCATTTCCAAACCATCTAAGTTTTTGGGAGTCACCACAAATACTGATTTTGTGTAGATAATATGGAATTAACCTTCAACTAGTAAAATACACTAACATACCTGCATGTATTTATATGCAATGGAATGCCAGACAATCTTCACAAAATCACATCGTATTATTTTCAATAAAAATTTTATTCAGAATACTTCGTATTCAAATTGATTACAGCCTAAGTGTTCCTAACCCCTAATACTCCTTTACTTAAGGAATTCTCCATGAACGTTGCCAATGGAATTTACTACTAAGTTCATTTAAATGGTGACAAAATAATATATACTATTGTGAAAAAAAGATTTTGAAATATAGTTATTGTCATAATTTACTAATAAAAATTCCTAGGATTAGCACAAAATCCACAACTAGGAATAAAATGATACTTTTAATAACAATATCCAAATACATTATTGGAGCAGGACTTTTTTTGTGTGTTTTGCATTCTGTATCAATTAATCTGCATTAAACCATTTAGTGAAACCCCCCCATCAAATCATATATTCCAGAATGTAAACAACTTAAAACTGAATATTATATCAAAACAATTGAAAGGCATAGCCAAATTATGAAGATGTAAAAAAGCAATTATCTTTTAAAAAATCCATATTATCCAATTATTTAACTTTTTAAACATTAGACTTACCTAGTTTTAAGAAAATCCACCACGCGTTTGAAGTCAGCCACACAATATTCTCTCTTCATGTCCATCAATACGCTATCAGAGGCGGATTGAATTGGCACATGAAGAAAAGCGTAGACTCTTGGATGGTTGAGAATTTTTGCCATTTCCTAGACACATGAAAATAATATCAGTAATATTTTTTTTACAAATTTTTACATACTAATAAATACACTGTTAGTTTTACACATCTCTAGCATTTTTTAAAAAATGTGATGAACACATTTTTGAGTAAGACAGTCAAGTCAGTTGGCACCAGATACTCCCAGAAGTCTCATTTGCAGTAAAAATTGCTCATTAGAATAATGATAATCTGACAGAAAGTAAAATGATAGAACAATAAAATAATAGAATAATAAAATAAACAAAGAAAATACATCAACATGACTAGTTAAAAATAGATGGGCGAGTATGGAGCAGACACCAGGAGATGGGAAGGGGAGGAGTCTGTTGTCAATCAAAGAGCCACCTCCAGAACAGAACTCTCCCATTGAGTCAGAAACTTCAGTTTTTGTACATATTGATTGCCAGCATAAATGTGGAATTAGGATGCACCGAACATAAAAAGATATAGCCCTTGTTTGCTTATTTACTGTCACAGGAATTTGTAAATGAAAACCTTTTATATTAGAGTGTTTTCCAAATTGCCAGGAGTTCCAGTTAATTGCTGCATCATGTGACATACACAGTTTTGTGGAAGTTTCCAACAATTCATGAAAGGATGCCAATGGCTCCGTGAAGAAGAACAAATGAAAAACTCAAAATAAAATTCTCATGATACAAATCTGGTTCTGAACCAATGTAAACCATTTGACTACAACACTTCCCCACTGTGATCAAGGAAAAGAGTAGGAAGTTCTTCCAAATTCACTTTACAAGATTAGGCTTATATTAATGGCCTACTAAAATGAATGGATACGATATGAATATCAGGCAATGGAATTTTTATCACTGGCTTTATTTAATTATTCTTAACTAAAGAATGAGTGGAATCTTTGAAACTGATTCCCACATAACATTTAGCCCTAAGGTAAATGTGTTTTGGAACAGTATGAAATGCAAACTTGTTATGGTTTATAATATAAAGTATTATAAAGTTTTAAAATTAGTTTTGTGTAAACTGGACCAAAGCATTTAAAGACTGGTATGGAAAATGAAAAGGGCATTACAGAGAATGCATAGTGTTCAAACAACTTTGCTACTAAACTACTAAATAATTGAGTTTTTATATAAGAACTAATAATAAGAAGGAAAAGATTAGCTGTTGTTCTACAATCCATTTTTAGGCTCTGTGTTAGGGCATGTCTAGAGAAGCCATCTGTAAAGTTATGTGCTCAAATGAAGTTACAGATCACAAATGTTCAGCTGATAGGAATCAAAGAAAGGGAGAGCTAAGGCATTTCAAATTCTTCAAAGGAAAAAAAATACACAGCATACAAAACTCTCAATGGTCAGGGTTTCATTAGAATAATCTGAATTAATAAGGAAGATTAAAAAAAAAACATCCACAGATGGCATATGGCAGACTTTGAGTATGACTCATCTTGACAGGTGACATGAAGGCCTCTGCATCTCATTATGTGCAATTAAGCTTTTAAAAAGGCACTGGCAGGTGTGAACAACTTCTTTAAAATACAGACTTTTGTATATCATCTCCACACTCAGAAACAAGGTGCAAACATAGGAAAAAAAAACCCAACAAAAACGTCTATGGTAGAAATTAAGTGATTTCTGAAAGAAAAGCAATATCAGCAGTCAGCAGAATCAAATTTACCAATAGCATTTTTCAGACTTCAAGATATTGATAATTAATTAATGCCTTTTTAAAATGTTTATTGTGCAAATGCACTTTTGATTATTCACAATGGCTTCAAGGCAACCCTGCCTATTATTAGTCTTGTACTTTTTTATTAGCAGTTTTTAGGATCAAAATCAAAAGTTGCTTTCAGAACAGAATTCTTTAAAACATTCCAGAAAACCTTTGGGTTATTAAAAAAGCATCCCCACTAGCTCTCAACCACAAGCTGGGTTCACACATTTTGTTAACAGAATGGGATTTTTAAAAAAAAAATGTTTTGGCTAAATGTGTTATGCAAATCCTGATATTGTTTCATTTAATAAAATATTAAAAAAACAAGATTTGGTTTAATGTTAAGTACCTTCCCAAAATATACTTTAACAAGCACGTTAGTAGATAAGTAAATGTCCTTTATGTTCTGACCCTGAGAAGAACAAAGCAGTTATAATATTTTAAAATGATGAAAAGAATGAAAGCCCTTTTGCTGAAACTTAATAGGGCTTAGATTTATTCAAATCTAAAAAGTGTGCATCTTTGACTAGACTAGATGACAGAAAGACTTCAAGAAGATCTGAATTCATCTCCTGCTCCTGAAATGTCAAGTGCCTCTTATTGATGTTCTGAAAGAAAAGGAAGCCTTCTCTCCTTAAGTTCATAAAGCTAAAATATCCTGAAAAGATAAATAAAACAAACGAAATAATGCATTATACATGAACTGTAGATTTAAGCTTTCCACAAACTCCTCCAATCTGTACTCAGCTTTACTTTTACCCTTAGGTCTCTTTGAAAGATTTTCAGTCATCAGACAGTTGAGATGGAGCAAAGCTTGTCACTAGCTCTTTAAAGTAGCCGTGTGTTTTCCCCAGATATGGCTGTCAGCTGTTATACGATCCAGACAAAGAACACTCATTTTCAAAAATGGCCAATAGGTAATATATGAGTGCCCTGTATGCTTTCCCTTTGTTAGTAAGGTACCAGACTACAAAACAGTCTATATTCTTAAGGAATTTGCTAGCTACCTGACGGTCTGCTGGGCTAATTGAATATTAAGGCCATGTCACACTGCCCAACGGATGCAAAAAGGACACAACGGACGAGCAAAATGTTCCATCCGTTGTTATCCGCTCTCAAAAGGGGCAAAAATTTGCATAAGCAGAGCGGATAACACGGAAAGGAACGGACGTGGGGAGGACGCAGAGCGGATGTATAGAGGATGCAGAACAGATGTATAGAGGATGCGTAGAGGATGCGTAGAGGATGCAGAGAGGATGCAGAGTGGATGCATAGAGGATGCAGAGCGGATGCAGAGCAGATGAGCTGCATCCGCTTTCATCCTTTCTCCATCCGTGCTACTAACGCTGCGCATCCGTTCTGCTTCCTCCCTGCGTCCATTTACCGCTGGAACGGATTTGAGTTGTGCGGATGCACAGTGGATGCCTAACGGATATAGCAGATGCGTAATGGATGCAGAACGGATGTCCCCCGTATGCCTAGAGGATGCAGAACGGATGCATTGGATACATTTTCCGCTCAAAAGTTTTGGGCAGCTCAAAACTTTCTGAGCGGATGAAACCTCAATAAACGGATGCTGGATGGATAGAGAGGAAGCAAAACGGAGGCAGTGAGTACATCGCGTTAACCAACGGATGGCAAGCTTTTTTGTCCGTTTTACATCCTCTTTGCATCCGTTGGTGCAGTGTGACATGGGCTTTAGCTTGGTAAAATCTGAAGGAATATGTTTAGAAGACCAAATACATTTTTTGGGATGTATCAGTGCTGTGCTTGTGTGCTAGCTAGAACAACAACTGTTTTGTTTTGTTTTTTAAAGAATAGTTCCTATTACACATAAAAGCTTGCCTGTCCATATTCTATGGCTTAATATGTTGCATATTCTCAGCCAATTGCAGCTTATTAAACAAAGATTATCTTAAGGCAATATCTGACCTCTGTTTTTCCTTGGAGTGTATTGTTTTCAGATAATTGCCACACCATCAGATATGTCTGTTAATATTCTTTTCAGAAAGAGCTATTTGTATCTTGGAAAATGAGATTTGCTTGATTTTCTCTCTCAGTGAACAATGAATGTTCTTTAAAAAAAACTATTGACCAAAATTGTGTGAATGTGAGCCCCTTTTAATGCAGAAATGGACTAATATCTACAACGAGACTGCTTTATGATCCAGAGTCAAGGAGACAGAAGCTTTATTTGGTGACGTCGATACAATACCGCTGAGGTGAAATTGAGTAAGAATGAGATTTAATCCTTCTTCATTCTTCTTTGGGATGAGAACAGAAAAAATATGCAGGCCAAGTGACAGACAAACAATAATTGAATAATTATGGATGAATTTTCAGAAATGCTCTGAAGTATTTACAGATTCATATCTTTGGCAGGCAAGGGTGCTTTGGGGGCTTCCTGCAAAGGAATGTGTGAATGATCTTGGGGAAAGATGGCAAGAGATACTGTCCAGGAAACTATTAGCCAAGAAATGCTCCCAGTGGCTTAACAGTCAAACAATAAAATTTGGAAAGGGCCTGCGTTAATGAATAATGGTAGAAAGTTTGCACCTTCAGACTTCCAAGATTTGTTAATGTAGCTTTACAATAAAGTTCATCTAATCCTGATTTTAGTCTGGTTTACTTGGTAGGGCTGACACTTCCTGCTGCACAAACTACACTGTAGTTGCCAATAAGCAACTATTTATCCCAGAGGGGCACTACTATTTGGTCCATCAAAACTGTAGGAAGCAAGCTTTTACAAATGGTGAACCAGGGATGAGCTGAAATTTTGATTTTTCCTGTTATTTTTAAAGGGGGAATTACTTTTAAAGAAATAAGCCTATCAGAGGCTTCTAAGAATTGCAGAAAGAAAGGTTGAGGATATGGGTGTCAAACTCGTGGCGTCATGTTGCCATCACGTGACGTATCGCGATGCTTTTCCCTTCACAGAGCTGAGGTAGATGTGGCCTGCCTGTGATGCATCAGGCCCACGGGCTGCCAAGTTTGACACCCCTGGTTTAGGGAGAGATGTATCATAGAAGTTGCAGATTGCATATCTTGGAGTAATTAAACCACACCATTAACAATCATTTATATATAACATTAATACTATATTTATTTAATATAGTATAATATATTTATTTAAAGAGAAGTGGTTAAAAAAATGAACTTATTATTGAAGTGAGGTTTAAGGTAGATCTGTGAGAAACAGCAGATCAGCCATCTTTACAGCCAATCTTCTAAAATGCACTGCCACGCTCAAGATAAATAAGATAAGGAAGCAGGTTACTGACTATATATTATGTATAACTCTTCTTTGGAAAATTTGCATTACTTAAAAATTGAACTGACGTGTTATGTTTTCCTTTTTCTTATAGTCTTTATGCAGCATATATATATATATTTATAAATATGCAAATAAAGCCATTCTGCATCTAAAAAAATGCTAAAGAAAAAATCAAGAACAAAAAAAAATCAGTATTTTTGCTGCTGTTGTCTGGTACAGATTTACATAATCCCGCTAACTAATTCTGGTATGCGTTTTGTGGTAAAATGTACTCAAAGAAGTTCAAAACAGCATAAATAAACTATGCAAAATCTTCTGAAGTATGTTGTTACCTATTAACCTGTGATGATTTATCTAAAAATAACATGGGTTTTGGGTACTAAATTTCAGAAGTGCCAACACCAGTTGGAGAAGCTTCCAGAATAGGACTGCCAAACTCCCAGCCTGTGGGCCGGATGTGTCACACATTGGCCACACCCATGCCTGCTTTTGCAAGGGGGGGGGAAAATCCCAATACATCATGTGACACTGCTGTGATGATGTGAGCTTGACACTCTAGAATATTACACAATCTTGTAGGTACAAAAAAAAAAGAAAGTGTTAAATTGCAGCTTTCCTTCAGCATGGTGTTATATGCCTACAATTTGTAACATCTGCCTTCAGCTTTGCTGAATGGTATTTATAGCATTTTGTAATCCAAACACACAGATGCAGGGCATCAGCTCAGGAGAGGATGAGAAAAAATGTGCATTATTTATTTCCCCTGTGGCCTACACTTTTCATATTCCTTGACAAATTTGTTTATGAATCGCTCCATCCAGAATGGGTCCCATGTAACATTTTGGGTTTTGTTTCTTCATTTGCTTATGCAATTTCTGATCCCATCTTACCTTGCATTTCGTGTTATGAGTGCAGTTGCAAAAGAGAAACTCACAAGCTGTCAGTTCCTGAATGATGTCAAAGAAAGACGGTGAGTAACTGCAATGGCTTTCCTTGTGAACTTACCTCCAGATGCTCTAAAATATACGGAGGGTTTGTCATGCCGAGCCTTAGCATTGCTCCCTCAGGGATCACTTCCACTAGCTTCCACAAGAGAGTCGGGAGGTCTGTGCCAATGTCTCTGCCATAAGCCCCAGTATCTTCACTGGTCAGCCATATCTCGCATACTCCTTCTGTCAACAAGAGACAGACAGAGAGATAATTAACAAACCTGCTTTGGAGCTTGTTATTTTATTATCCAGCTGCTCACCCTTTTTAAAAATGCACTATTTCATAATCCTAACTATCATACAGCCAGGTTGGGTATTCAATTGCAATGAAAGAGACATATCCCCTGGGTAGCGGTGGGTTACTGAGTTCATTTTATGAGCACCACAGTACTACAACAATGTTGTGAATTATTGCTTGAAAGTGATTAACATTCACAGCCAGTGACTAATGTGAGACGCAACTTAAACATGACTACAAAGCTTCTTTCCCATCTCAGGGAGTTGCTGGCTTATTAAGCATTTTGAGCAGTACTGCTTAAGCACGTAGTATTTTGCACTGATCAAACTGCTAAAAGTGAGCTGACTAATAGTTTAGTTGCAGTCTATAAAAGTCCCAAGTACTTGGAGATTAAACAAGCCACTTGCTGACTAATCCAATTATCATTTACAGCTACAACACTGAACCTTTATGTAATATTTACAAGGCCATTAAAATTTGTTAATTACGAAGACATTCAATGTCACCTACAGACAGAGTCATTTTGAGAAAAGTTCCTCCCCCCCACCCAAACAACTGACACTTATATTTTCAATGAAGCTGCAAGAAGGTCAAATATTTCGGCTGCACCATAAAATGAATACAATTCTTACACATGCCAGGTAATAAACATTTCTTCCAATAAGTTATCACTTTGAGACATTTTGTCATTTCTGTCTGCTGCTTCTGAATGCAATGTTGTAAAAATGAGGCAAAAAACAAACAAAAAAGAAATATTTGTAGTTAGATCCTTCCCACCAAAACCAGACTAGACTTCAAGCTTGAAGAAATACCTAATATTTCAGTTCCAAGCTTATTTTAATTGTGACTCTATAACATAAAAATCAATATTAAGAGTTTTCAATTTGAAAATGACAGGGGCATCTAATTCTATTTCATTATACTGTACAAGAGACCTGTGTCCATTTTGTGACATTTTAGGGAAGGCACTGATATATTGGAGTGAGCTCTGGAAATCCTGCATTAGGAGGAACTGCAGGCCATGTTTATTTTGGAGAAGATGAAGGAAAGATGAAAAAACCGCCTTCAATGTGAATGGCAGCCATGGGGAAGATGGAAGAGATTTCCTTCTTTTCCAACCAGCAGCATTGGAAAGAATGTGTGGAAATGTCAGGCACTGAACTGTACGGTCTCTGAAGAATTATCATTGTTTTATTATTCATTCCTGGGTTGCATCTGAATGGAATGAAACCCTGCCTTGTCATTCTAAATATCTGACCAACACTAAGCAAGCTAACATTCGATGTAGCAGCAAATTATGGTTCAAAGCAAAGCAGAAATAATCTGCTGAAACACAAAGCAGAACTTTTTTTTTTTTTTTAGAAGCCTATTGTTCCTGGCTTTATAATTCCACAGAAGATCTTTTGAATCTGGCCATGATGAAAACAATGTGCTTATCTCCATCTGAATCAATAATATTGCCAGATACATTACGCAGGATGGCAGAACAGTTAAAAAAACAGGATACAAAAATATTTAGGAAATCATGTAAGTAGACATTATCCACTGTTTTCCCTTTAGAAATATTCATGGAAACACTGTGCGCTTCAAAAGAAAGCTTCAGATTTATAATTTTTCCAACAAATCATTCCTCATTTTGACCTATGAAGAGAGTTATGGTATGCTGCCTTGTGAATGCCAAATTAGTGTAAAAAAGAATCATCCAGAATAGGAATACAAACAATATTGCCATGGAAAATAACAGCCTTGTTCAAAATCTACATAGGTGAGGATCATTAGCCCCCTGGTGGGTTGAAAATTAAATTGCATAACAAGGAAGCAGCTGTAACAGTAAATTAACAACAGGAATAACTTACTGTCTTTACTGCTCTGACACCAGGATATTAAACAGGGAATCTCTACTTCACATACAAATGCAATATCAAATGTTAAAGAATATTCTTATTACATATGTATATATATTTATACACACACATACCCACAAAATAGTACAGCATTAGGTGAATTCAATAATGATTGATGTGACATTTCAATTGACAAATTATACTGGCAAGAGAGGGGGCACGCTTTCCCACCATTTGTTTTTTAATGTTTAGCTTTCAGGGTGCCAATAATATCACAAAAGAGGGGCAAAGCCATATTTTGAAGGTATTTTTATTTAGATTAGACAGGAAAGAGTTTCTTAAAAATCTAAAAAATAATCCATTCTTATTTTGGGTGAACCTTTTTGAAAATTCAAGTCACTTTTGGAGGTTTGCTGTTGAAATTTGCCATTTTGATCTTGAGATGTTCAAATACATCAGAGTGAATTCAAATGGTTGTTAAATGTGCACGAACTATTCCCTGGTTTGATATTGGAATAATTTTAAAAATGTAGTTTTTGTGCTCCCAAACACTGAATTTAGGAGGAAATAAAGAAATTAAAACACTGGTGTTGTCAAGTTAAACAAAGGTTTGTTTTCCTCTCCATCAAATCTAATTAATTAGTTGAACTGACCTTCTTTAGAAACTTTGCTTTCTTTTTTAGAGCTAAAATAGCACAACATTTAACTACTACGGTATTTTACAATCCAAATTTCAATAGGAAGACCTATACATACTGACTACCATCTACTTTCAAAGCAATTTTCAAATACCAGTCCTCTCTCCAATCTCAAGATCAGAAATATAGTGGAAATTTCTGGAGTGAAAAGGAAAGTATTGTATTACCTATATATAGCCTCTTAACATTGTGGAGATTACATGTTTATAATGCAGAGACTACATTTTTCCCTTAGATTATACAGCATCCCAGTTTAAGAAAAGGATGGACCTGTGTCGAAAGACCCTCTTTCAAACCTCTGCACTTTGTAAAAAAAAAGTTGGTTGTCTTCAAAAAGATTTTTATTCCATGCATTTCGAACAGTTTAAAGCACATTCCTACTGGTTCTTAAATCTGAAAAAGTAAACTAAATTCTCTATCAACCCCCAAGATGATCTGTGAAATGGCAACTGGGGTGGCTAAAAGATTACAAGTTCCCTCCCCCACTTACACACATTTTCTCCATATGGTTCTTTCTTAAAGCTTTACTGAAGAATCTGAAAATGGGAATAAGTTACCTGTCCTGTTGATGGTGTGTGTGTGTGTGTGTGTATGTGTGTGTGTGTGTGTGTGTGTACATATGTGCATGTGTAAAAACAGAGGCTGGGTCATTTGGATTGCCAGATAAACAAATTTCTTTTTTTTAATCAAATATAGATGGGAAAGTTTATAACGACTTGCAGACCTGTTATGTAAGGGAAAGAGAACAGACTTTTTATGTTTTCTGTTAGAGTGAATGGCATATTTGTTATTTGTTGTTTTTTTCTAGTTTTGTACATGTGTTTTTCAATTTTTATTATTAGTATCGGATGGTTGTCAGTTTGTTCCCTGCCCCCCTTTTTTGTCTTTATTTTGTATTTTAACTTTGGAAATGAAAAATAGATTAAAAAATTGAAAATGGAACAGGATGTTTTTTCTATTGCAATGAGTGAGATTTACTGGAGAGAAACCATATTGGGGGGGGGGGGAACCTAGGTGTGAGCTTCAATACCTTCCCCCTCACCTCATTCTTATCAATAATTGCCTGGCCATTTTGCTATTCCTTTTTCAGCACAGATTTCTTCTGGCAGTTTGCCATACTCTCTCGAAAAAAGAAGCCTCTTTCCCATGTACCTTTTAAAAACACCATCTGCCAAGGATAAGTCTCATTTTTAAAGCATTTGTCAAAAATTGCCCGCAGTCTCAAGAATAATTAATCTGAAATTGCCATTTCTGCTCATGCCTTCAGAATTCATTAGTGACATAACATTAGCCTTCAAAAAACTAACTCAGATATAGGTAGCGAGCTTAAAAATCCAACTTATTGAAGCTCATTGTTAAGGTTAATCTTGGTCTTGCTAAATTTTGTGGGTTTTGATTAACTGCATATCCTTAAGCTAAAACATAATAATTAGAGATACATTCCATTTATGGATTAGGCAAACGACTGTGACAACTTCAGAAACGGCATTTGAAACTTGTACTTTCCCAAAAGCAGAAATCTGCTATAAAGAACCAACTGATAATGGGAGGGAGGGAGGGAGGGAGGGAGGGAGGGAGGGAGGGAGAGAGAGAGAGAGAGAGAGAGAGAGAGAGAGAGAGAGAGAGAGAGAATCTCTCTCATGGAAAGAAAGAAAAGAGGAAGACTTTCATCTGTTAGTGTCTTCTGCTTTTTTTTTACAATGATAACTCTATCATGATTTCCAAGGCAACTTTTTGAAAAATAGCACCAAAATCTCAAGATACAAGGGGTCAAAAAAGTAACACACTTCTCTGTAGCTGAGGAAACAAGGACAGGGGACAACTGAAATGCCCCATGTTCTCTTTACTCTTTAAAGTATTGGATTCTTTAAAATTGATCAGGCTAGGATACATGGTGACTTCCAGAAAGCCAAGATGTGAGAAGGCACAGGAAGGTCAACAGGTGACTTAGACTTAGACTAACTTTATTATTACTTTGAATGCACACTAATCGGCATACATTAAAATGAAATTTTGTTAGGGTCTTTACCTCTAATATCCACTACATAAACATGACTAAATAAATGAATAAACGAACAAAAACAAAATTATGCATATACCCACATATATTATATGATACGGAGAAACAACACAGCCTAGTTCGGATGTATGGTGAGAGAAATGAATCTTGAGCGTTTACCTTGGCATAGGGAACCAAGTTGTTACAGAATCTGGTAGTCCTGCTAGAAATACTCTGGAACCTCCTCCCAGAGAGGAACAACAGAAACAGACCATGTGTGGGATCTCTAACAATGCTTTGAGCTCTAAGCTCATAGTGCTTATAAGCAGCATCCTGAGAGCGTCTTATAATCTTCTCAGTTGCCCTCACTACTCTCTGAATGGACTTTCTCTCTGAAGCACTGTAGGCACTGAGCTTTGGCAATGACAGAAGTGGCCCAAAGTTAATAGCAAGGAATATTGGTTGCAAGGAAACACTAAGAGGGATGTTGGCCAAGCAACTGCGAGAGGCCCAGGTGTTACCACCTTCACTTGGCCTGGATCCTAAGAAGGAAAAGCTCATATGCTACTGAAGAAAGGGCTAAGGCAGAGTTCTCCAACCTTTCTGCCTTTGCGAACCATTTTGGGAGGTGAGATGGTTTTGTATGAGCGGCCAGCATGCACGCACAGCACCATTTGCATGAATGGCCAGCATATGTGCAAACAAGCTAATCTACTGCTTGTGCAAGTGAGGACGCGTGCACATGTGCTCGCCTACCACTTTTGTGGCCTGGTTCCGAATAGCTGATGGCCCAGTAGTGGGCTGTGGTCCGGGGGTTGGGGACCCCTGGTTTAAGTCACTAATTATTACTTAAGGTGAAACATTATAGAACGCTACAACTTACAAGCAAATGTTCTCTTGCTAATCAAGACATTTATGTGATCTCCCACCCCCCATTTTACAACCTTTCTTGCCACTGTTGTTCAGTGAGTGACTGCAGATGTGAAAGTTAGTAACATGGTTGTTAGGTAAATTTGGCTTCCCCACTGACTTTGCTTGTCAGAAGATTGCAAAAGGTGGTCGGATGACACCAGGACACTGCAGCCGTCATAAATATATGCTAGTATCTGAAAGTGTCTGAATTTTGATTGGGTGACTCTGAGGATGCTGCAATGGTCATAAGTGTGAAAAATAGTCATAAGTCATCTATTTAGTGCCTTTGCAACTTCAAATGGGCACTAAATGAGTGGTTGTAATTCAAGGACTACCTGTAGGGTTTAGAAGGTACACCAGGTCTAGAGAAGCAATAAAAAGGCCCACAACAGCTATTAGTCATCCTTTTAGCATCCAGTCTTAGACCAAATCTAGCTATCTTCAACTTGGTATGGGAATGATTGTGGGGCTTGGACAGATGGGGGAAGCCTAGGGCCTTGCTTGAAGGTCCAGGGGCAAATTAGGAAAAAGTGAAGCTAAGTCTAACCTACCTTGATTTTACAAGGATGACAAAAAGGGGACAGAAAACAAAAATATATAGAAATCTAAAAATATAAAGAGAAGACTGAAATGTAGATAAAGCAAAGTGAAATAAGTATTCGATAACATAGGAAATAGTGAAAAAGAATTTTTCTAAGTATAGGAAATTAGAAATGAAATTCTTGTTTATACAGAAACTACAATTAAAAGAACTTTTCTAATAAAAATTCCATTTACAGGTAGTCCTTGTATTACAACAGTTCATTTAGTGACTGTTCAAAGATGCAACAGCACTGAAAAATGAGACTTTTGATCATGTTTCATGCTTACGACGATTGCAGCATCCTTGTGGTCACGTGATCAATATTCAGATGCTTGGCATCTGACTCATATTTATGACCATTGCAGTGTCCTGGGGTCATGTGTTCACCTTTTGCAACCTTCTGACAAGCAAAGTCAATGGGGAAGCCAAATTCACTTAACAACCATGTTACCAATTTAACAACTGCAGTGATTCACTTTGCAACTGTGTCAAGAAAGGTCGTAAAATGGAGCTAAACTCACTTAACAAATGTCTCACTTAGCAATGGAAATTTTGGGGTCAATTGTAGTTTTAAGTTGAGGATTTCCTGGATACAGAAAATATTATTCTTCCTATCTTCACTGTTGTCTTACAATTTAATCTACAATCTGGTTTGTTCTGGAACCAGTCTGAGCAAACAGGAAACAATATTTTAGAGCAGGGGTGTCAAACTCAAGGCCCGCAGGCCGAATTTGGCCGTGATGTGGTTGGATCCAGGCTGCAATGTGGTTGGATCCTGCCCACGGCGTTTACCCAGTGCAAAGAGGAAAGATCAGGCCAGCATGGCTTCAGCCCGGTCTACCCAATGTGAAGAGTGCCAGCAGTTTGGGGAGTGGCGTCAAGCTAGCCACGCCTACCCAGTTGGTCACACCCACCCAGTTGATCACCCCCACCTAATCAGTCACATCCCCCCCACCCCAAGGTCAACAACAGCCCTCTATGCGGCCCTCAATGAAATTGAATTTGACATCCCTGTTTCAAAGTCTTCTTGCTATCATTGTTGTATGAAGGAAGAACATTGTTTTATGAGGGGATTGTATGCTTGGGAAGCAAACTAATTAGTTATCATCTTGATAGTTCATTAATGGAACATGATAATTGATTTAATTCTACTATAATACATTGATTAATGATTAATAATCCATAATAATAAAATAAATAAATCACTGAAACTGGATCTTGCTATAATTGGGGGGGGGGGGAATCAGGTGAACTGATTTCATGCTTGTTGCCATGTAACAAAATCCCACACAAATATTTGATGGAAAAATCAAACTAATTCCGTTTCATCTTAGCTTGTTTGATTAAAAAGTACTTAAGGTAAAAAAAGTTTCCTGAATTAAGAGGCTAACTCTAAAGGCAAGGAGGTTTTAAAGATAGATTGATTCTCCCTTAAAAGAGGTGTGCTATACATTTTTCACTTCAGCAGTAAATAGGTCTGTGCAATCATTAAATGCTAAATGGAGCATAACTATTTTTTCCTATTCGAATGCAAAGCGTTGTATTTGCTTATAAAAGAGGTCATTCTACCCCTATAGGGAGTTTTTGCTTTTGTGGCCTGGCAGAGTATGAACTAAGAGCCCTTTCTCACAGTAGGTAGCTAGGGAGGGAGGGGGAAAAAAAACTATAATGGCTCACTTGATCAGTGCAAACAGTACAATAGCTACGCTCTATTAACAAAAACAGACTCTAAAGGAAACAAGACAGACAGAAAAAGTCTCTACTGTTATTTTAACCAGTACTTCTAGATTATCATGTGTATACTACTGGGGGAAGAGCGGGGAATCAGTCATAATTTATCATGATGTTAGCTTGGATTAGTTGGCCACTCTAAAGCTATAGGGAAGATTGAACTGCAGATGAGAAAATGCAGCCTTTGTAATAAGCCAAAAATTAAACATTTCCCATTCATGTCCTGTTTATGAGGGGCATTATCATATGTGTGTATGTGTATGTGCACATATAAATACAAGTACATACACATACACCCCACTCTCTCTGTTTCCTCTGTTTAAGCATGTTCAATTCTTGGACAAATGTCTGCAGTTTTCTTGGCAAAGTTTTGCAGATGTGATTTGCCATTGCCACCTTCCCAGGGCTAAAAGGAGGTGACTGGCCCATGTCGTCCAGCCGGCTGTGTACTTAAGGCAGAATTAAAATTCACAGTCTTCCAGTTTCAAGTCTGATGCCTTACCACTACATCAAACTGGCTTCCTCTCTCTACATATACTGTATACACATCCATCCATATGTCTTCCAAACTGATAGAAGAATATGTCTAGTCCATGAGTCTTCAGAATATAAATTCTCACTTACAAATATGGGACAGAAGAATATTGCAACAGCAATACCACTGAGACTTATAGACTGCTTCCCAGTGCTTTATAGCCCTCTCTAAGCGATTTATAGAGTCAGCATATTGCCCCCAATAATCTGGGTCCTCATTTTACTGGCCTGATGGAAGACTGAGTCAACAATGAGCTGGTGAGACTCAAACTGCCGAACTGCTGGCAGCCAGCAGTCAGCAGAAGTAGCCTGCATTACATGCATTCTAAAAAATACACCACCACAGTTCAGTAGTTGGTGGAGAGACAGTGTGGTGTACTGGTTATAGTGCTGGACTAAGAGTGGAGGAACCAGGTTCTAGAACTTCCTTATATAGAAGTCACCTGGGCTGCCTTGGGCAAACCACCTTTCTCGTCTCCCAAAAAGCCATTTGGATTTGTGCAAAGTGGTTGAAGAACAAACCCTCACTGCATTAGGCACAGATAGCTTTGCCATGTGACCTAGGCAAAGAAATAAGTCCTGCATTCAGGCAGGCCAGCTGCTAAGAAAAAAAGAAGGAAGACATATTTGAGAGCCATCATTAAGTTGAGACCCTTCCATACACTGTTCTTCATTGCCTTGCTTAGGACTGTAGGAATTGATTTAAGGGACTCAGACTGCTCAAAGATTGTAGAGGTTTTTTTTTTTAATTAAAACACCGATCAAATAAAATAAACGATCACATAAAAAAGAAGAAGAAAGTGAGAAACAGCATACTATCTGGAGTTTGCCTTATTGTGTGATAGATAATAGAAAGGAAAACCATTATTACTAAAACTTAATCAAACTTCTGATTGGGACATATAACTATTAATTTTGCCATTGCTGCGCATCTTCCAAGTTTGGTTTTCCAGTTAGATATTGCCAGCAAAATATCTCTTTTCTGGGCCAAATCTCTCTGCTAGCCAAATTTGTCCTCTTGGTCATAAATTGTGATACATTTAACTTATTTCTTCTGGAAAGATTCCCCACGAAGAAACCCTCCACTAAGTTTTTTTTAAATATGACTGCTACATATGACATACAATAAAGGACAGTAAATTTTAATCTCATTCATTGTGCTGATAACTAGCCTATTGCCAGGTTTAAAAAGGAATACCAATCATTCCATTTACTTCTTGACTAATGGCCATTTCTTCAGTGACCATTCAAACTTACGTTGGCACTGAATGAGCAGACTTTTGGCCAGTCCTTGAAGTTATAGCCATTACGGTGTCTCCATAGTCATGAGATTGTGATCTGAGCAACTGACAACTGGTGTTTTCAAGGACAACAGTGGCAGCGCCTGGGGTCATGTGATCATCATTTGAAACTTCACTGTTAGCTTCTGACATGCAAAATCAATGGGGAAGCCAAACAGAAGTCATTGTTAGGAATATGAGTCTCCTAACAGGTACTTGGGTTAGAAATATATAAACCAGGATAGACATTTTCATACTGCCTCTTTAAGGGAATGCAAGAGCATGCAACTGGGTGTGGTTTCTTAAATGGACATAAAATGGAGCCAGAAACCTGGGTTGTTTTAGTCTGAGTCTCAGAAGAGAGTGCATCTTTGTTTCCTTCTGTTGGAAAGTATTGCTCCATTTTTTCTTAATTGACTGATATTTACTGGATTTAATGTAAGTCTGATCCTGAACTGTTTCTGACACTGGACTTTGTTACTGGATTATCCCTGGATTGAACACTGACTGATTTAACTTGTGAATGACTTTGGACTGTGTTTGGACTTTGCTTAAACCTTTCTGGAAGTAAAAACCTACATTTACTACACAGTGTATCTGTGTACTATGTGTGTATTATTCCAACACTACTCTCTATACGTCTCCCTGTATGCGCTCATTTTCCTAACGGGGAATTACCTCAACAGTCATGAATGGCGAGCATGTGACATCGCACCGAGCAGCTGCAACTGAAACATTGCCGTAAGTCAGCATACCACATGATGTTGCCCTTTACGACCACATTGCTTAGCAACAGAGTTCTCAGTCACATTATTATCCTTAACGAGGACTAGTTGCATGATCTGATGGTTGGTTCTGTTCAACACAGCTGAAGGATGCTACTCTTTGATCTCATGCAAGGGAATCAAGGATCCTGCCTCCCAGGAGAAAATAAAGGCAAAGATAAAACCATCCTATATCCAGTGATTCTTGATAGAAAGAGCAGTTACAAGAAACTTGCTTTGCTGACTTCCGGTTTGAGCTTCTTCAGCGACAGACTGAAACCTCATCTCTGCGAGGCTTCGATCCCTGCTTGCCACTGGAGCGCCCCGAGCCAGCTGGTTTCAGGGCTAAGCTACCCCGTAGAGCTGGTGAAGAAGGGGGAGACTGCCAGATGGCCATTACTCCCTTTCCCGAAGGCGGTTGCAGCGGTGGTCAGAAATGGCCACCACAAAGAAGAACTCGACTGGAAAAGTATGTGCAGGAGGAAGATAAGAAGAGAAAGTTTTGGTTGACTGGGTCAAACAGCAAAAGCAACAAATAAGGTACCCTGGAATTGAAACTTTTAAAAAACAAAAACATTGTTCCCGAAGAAAAAATTTTTAACCTGCGAAGGAGAGAAAAGGGAAAATATTGCCTATATTGCCTTTGCCTCTACTGACAGCTAAGACTTAAGCAAGAAATTGGAAAAAAATCCACTTTGACATCAATAGGCATTTAATGCTGAAAATAAAAAGTCAAAGTGATAATAAAGATTTCTGGATAATTAAAAGCTTTTGAAAACAGGAAAGGAGAGAAAAAGTATAAAAGGGTAGGATTTGGAAGGGAGGAGATTGCCTTACAGCAAAATCTCAATAAGACTTCCAAAAGATACATTCTAACTGAAATATCGCGACAAAAGTCCCAGGAAGAGAAAGTCGAAAAAGAAATAAGAAGATATAATTCGGGACTATCTGGATTACTTGAAGATTTCTGAATTCTTGGTTATTGTTTTGAATGACTAAAATCAATCGGGTGGTTGTTTAAAACAGTTTAAAATGGCTCCACTTTTAGAAGAACTGAAAATGGAACTTAAAAAGTACAAAGAAGATGCACAAGAAGGGAGAGGTTCTTTTGGCTTCGTATTTCAATTTTTAGAAATGGAGATTTGGAATTATGAGAAATAACAAGAAATGCCTGCGGAACAAGAAGATTGCGACAAAGAAGAAGCCATCTTTAATGAACAAGTAATCTTAGATGGGGGGAAAAAGGAAAGGGGGGGAAAAAGAATGGAAAGTTTAAGATTGAGAAAAACAACTAAAAAAAAAAATAGAGTGAAAAATAAGTTTTAAATCAGAAAGCAACAGAAGAGGGAAATGCAGAAGAGAGAATTAGAACTAGAGAGACAAGGGGGTAAAAAGGGGAGGGAGAAGATGAGAGGGAGGTAAGAAAGGAAAAGAAGTTATAAAGGACAGAAACAAAATATAGAGAAACAGGGCCTATTTCGAGATAATGGGTGAAAATTTAATGGAAAAAGGAATTCTGCAAAGGTACATATAAGATAGTATGGTTATATTAGAAGAAGAAATAATTCTAGAAAATATGAAACAATGTGTGATTAAAATGTCTGATAAAATAGCTATTGTAATTCAGTGTTTGTCAATAAATAAATGTAATGTTTGTCAATAAATGTTTGTCAATAAATAAATGTAACAAAAGGTACATTTAATTATTTATAAAACATATGAGAAGAGAAATAAGGGAAAATTAATTATGGAGATTATATGTGTTTTTAAGGAAGTATGATATTTAATTGAAAAGAAGTGATATTTAATTGACAGAACTGAACTGGAATGGAATGAGGGTTTATAATTACATATATTTACAATCTTTTCTTTTTAAAGAATATAGTATGTATTATAATGTACCAAGCAGAATTTGATTGGAAATTATGTATTATATTGAAGGTCATAAACTTAAGGTATATATTGAAGTTTAAATAAGAGTTGAATGGATGTAATTAAAAGATATAAAGGTGTCATACTCCAATTAGTAACTACAGAGAAAATTTGTTCAATGAGAAAGATAATATGAAATTGAAACAGAACAGACCAAAATATAAATATAATGATTTGAATTGAGATGAGATAATCAAAATAAAATTGAGAAAATTAAAAGAGGGGAAAAACTATATAGAAAATGTAAAATAGTATAAGATATGGAATAGAATACAAAAAGGAGCATGAAATTGAGTTTTGTGTCTATATAAAGAAATTCAACCCGGGACCATACTATTTTCAAAAAAGATGTTTTACTTGTATTTTGTGTGTGAAAACCCAAATAAAACTTTATTAAAAAAAAAAAAAACTTGCTTTGCTGTCCGTAATTAAATTTTAATACCTGATTTTTAGCAAAGACATTACCCTGCCAACAAAAGTGCGTATACTCAAGGCTATGGTTTTCCTAGCTGCAATATATGGTTGTGAAAGTTGGATCATTAGGAAGGCTGAGCGTCAAAAGAATTGAGGCTTTTGAACTGTGGTACTGGAGAAGATTCCAGCAAGTTCCTTGGACTGCAAGGCGATTAAACTGGTCAGTCCTAGAGGAGATCAACCCTGACTGTTCTTTAGAAGGCCAGATCCTGAAGATGAAACTCAAATACTTTGGCCACTTGATGAGAAGGAAGGGCTCACTGGAGAAGACCCTAATGCTGGGAATGATTGAGGGCAAAAGAAGAAGAGGACAACAGAGAATGAGGCTGGATGGAGTCACTGAAGCAGTAGGCGTGAGCTTAAAGGGACTCCGGGAGATGGTAGAGGACAGGAAGGCCTGGAAGAACGTTGTCCATGGGGTCGCGATGGGTCAGACACGACTTTGCAACTAACAAAAACAACAACCTGATTTTTGCCTCTTACTTCCTTTCCCTCCCCCCTTTCTTTCTCACACACACAAACATACCCACCCCTTTTCTTATGTATTATGCCATATCTCTCAACTCTTTGGGGAGCATTTTTGTCTGAAGAATGGGAAATGAAATGAATCAATAGTAAAGGAACTGCAGGCTACTTATTGATGGTTGAAATATTAACATGGTCATGAACTGCTATTATTAAAATATACATGATGGTTATAACTCAAATATAAGGCACAAAGAACCTTATTTTGAAGAATTACAGGAAATGTTAATGGGACTTACACACATGGCAGGATGTGGTAAAGATTTTAAACTATTTATACTAAATAAGAGTCGGAAGCACTTTGCATAACTTGTTTCTATAAAAACAGATGTCTTCCTACATTTCTGTAATTCCAAAGCATCAGTAAACACACATATTATATAGAACAGAACAGAATAACAGAGTTGGAAGGGACCTTGGAGGTCTTCTAGTCCAACCCCCTGCTCAGGCAGGCAGGAAACCCTAATATCATTTCAGAGAAATGGTTGCCCAATCTCTTCTTAAAAACTTCCAATGTTGGAAGTTTTAAAGAAGAGATTGGACAACCATCTCTTTTTATTTTATTCTATATGAATATAGAATACTTTGTATGTGGGGGAAAAGAAAATTATGATTTAATATATCTTCTTTGATGAGATAAAACATTTATAATTAATGTGTACTTGCTCATAAGTTTTCTATTTTCCATATTACTTCCAGAATAGAAAGTTTAGGATTCGATTGGCATTTCCAAGTATTTTATACAGTTGGCATTTCCAAGTATTTTATACAGTTTAAATTTCAAAGTGTCTCTGAAGAGAGGATGAAGAGTCAGGAGTGAAGCTTGAAAAAAATTTAATTCAGGAATTAATATGTTTAAAACTCATAAACAGAACTTAAAACACACACAGAAACTCAACTTTTAAGAACAAAATAATTTTCTTGACCTATTCTTTTCAGGGAATAAGGTAGGCTAGTGGTGTTAAAACAATTCTGTAGGAATGTGTTCATTGTGGAGTTGTGTACTGTACCCCCTGCCTTGAAATACCTGTTAATACAGTCAATTGAGTGAATTAAATCTTTTGAAGGATGAAAATAAACTCCACAAAAGAGTGGCAGTAGAAAAGTAATCTTCTCTCAGCCTAATCTTTGGTACAAGTTTGTTTTAACAGAAAGATAATGTAGGAAAATGGAAAGCTGATCTCAGTCTCATGAAAGAAAAAGAGGATAGAATGCTAAAGAAAAAGTAAAATAAAGACCATTTGGTCATTTGATTACCTCCACACTGCATGTAGGAATGTGTGGATCAGGGTTACAATATTCTAAAGGACTTTTTTCCTCTTTAAGGGACATGGAAAAAGATTAGCAGAAAATTACACAGAAAAATTATAATATGAATGATCTGCATCTCAGTTCTGTACACTCTGATTTAAATGTAAATCCCACTAAAAATCATGGGATCTATCGAAATCCATGTGGGTCAAATTTTGGGTTGAAAGGATGTTGGTGAAACAATAATGAAAAGATTGGTGGGTTTAAAGGTAAGAGAAAAAGGGTATTTGCATTTAAGCTGCAAATGGTTAAATGAGATTGAAGAGTCAAGAGGACAGACCCTTTAGTTTATTTAGTTACCATGGCAAGCTTCCACTGGAACAGCAACAATACAACTCTTTCCTAACCTTTTATTAAAAGGAGGGGGGAAGAGAAAAAAAAAAGAAGTATGTTGCATTTATTCTTTATCTTTTGAAACTTCTGTGGTAAGAAAGGTTCTACTTGAGAATTGCTGAAGGTATTAATTACTCCTTTGGGAATGAGAAGAAATAGTATAAAAGGTCTTGAATTGTGTGCAGTCCAGCCCCATCCTGTTTGAAACAAGACATAATTAAATAAGCACAAAAGGGGAAAGAAAATGATATCAAAATGGAAAAATCCTTTGCTTGGCTTTGATCATCACACTGGCTCCTGGGAAGTGACAAGCCTCTCGCCCAGAGAAACAGACAGAGGAAGAGATGAAGCAGGTAAGAAAAAAACAACAACTAAAGAATAATAATTATTTCATTTCTTATTAAGGTAGCATTTCCCTCTTCCTTCTCCTGCTTTTGAACATGATCAAGGGTAAATAATCCATGAGACCGTGACTGCTAAAGGGAATATGAATTTAGGTCTGCATCCTCAATTATCTTACTAACTAACAAAATCTCTTAGGTAGAAAAAAAAGAGAAATGGGCAAACTCCTATCTTCTGCGTGAGGGAGGCAGATTTCTAAAGCTCATAGGCTAAGAATATTTTTAATTTTTCTTTTCAGCTGCAGCCCAAAATGCTTTAGGGATCACTATTCAAAAAGGACTTCAACATATGCAGGAATAAATTTTTAAACTGTATTGAACCTCACATTACTCTCAGGTTTTTCTCACAGGATTATACAATGATTGTCAAGGAAGGGCATTTTAAATTCTTCTTTCCCTCCCTTATGAAAGAATAAAGTAAGCATTGTGAGACAGGACAGATTTCCAAGGGGTTTTGAAGGGACTAAGCCAGAGGTGAGTAATTATGCAGCTTTACAAGCAGTGAACTTCAACTTCCATAACTCCTGAGCCAACCATGCTGGCTCAGGAATTCTGAGTTTTGAAACCCATAGGTGGTAAAGGGGCTATAACTGCCCCCCTGGACTAGGCCATAGTAGGCCTAGTCTACTATGTAGGCCTAGTCTACGATATAGGCTATCTCCGACCAATGGTTGGAGAACCTATAGTGTTGAGAGAAATGTGGTTGGATTGTCCACTTTTCTTTCCTACTGCAAGTTTTGGAAGTGTCAATTATTATCTCTATGAATATGACATTTAAAAATATTATGTAATGTTTGGGTGGAATACCGGAATGAGTCAATCTGAATAACCTATATCCACTTCCTAATAACATAGCAAACTCCATTGAGAGTTGAAGTATTTCCAGCTATGGCTCTAGTCAAGACCAGGTAGCACTTCTTCGATGAGTGAATAAGGAAAATAGCCAAACTATTCTGTGTAATACCATTAGTTTCATTTAGTAAATATAGTTTGGCTGTTATACTTTTTTTGGGGGGGGGGAGGGGAGGGAAGGGAAGCGTTTATATATCAGTATTTCTCAACCTGGGCAACTTTAAGTTATGAGGACTTCACTTTCAGAATTCCCCAAAACCCATACATTTTAGAGTTGATGAAGTCTACAAACAAAAATCTATATGTAGTTACACTATATGCAGAAAAGGGACTTTACAATGGAAGCCTGGAGTAAAATAGAGTAGAGTAGAGTAGAAATAATTAGAATAGAATAATTCTTTTTTGGCCAACTGTGATTGGGCACACAAGGAATTTATCTCCAGTGCGTAAGTATCTCAGTGTATATACAAACAACAAAATGACAGAATCATAAGATAGATTAAATAGAAGAAGATGAGAAAGATAATACTAATACAGCCCTACTACACATCGATTGAAGTCTGTACATGTCCTGTTTGGTTGCTGTAGCAAACCAGAATTATAGAAGTGCAAATGTCGGACTCAATAATTGCTCTGTAGAACTGTATCACCAGCTCCTTGGGTAGTCTCATCTTTGAGTTGACACAAGAACAACATTCTTTGTTGTGCTTTTTAATGGTAGTTCTAATGTTAGATGTGTATTTCGAGTCCTGGGATATTATAGAATCCAGAAACTCGAAGGTCTCTACTGTTGATACTATGTTGTCTAATATTGTATGAGGGGGTAGAATAGGAGGGCTCCTCTTAAAATGTACTATCATCTCTATAGTTTTATGTGTGTTCTGCTCCGGATTGTTCTGGCTATACCACAGGACCAGTTGTTCAACCTCTCATCTGTATGCAGACTGATCACTGTCTCACATGAGACCAATGACTGCTGTATCACCTGCAAACTTCAATATTTTAGCTGAGGGATCCTTTGAGATACCATCATTGGTATAGAGAGAAAAGAGTAATAGAGAGAGCACACAGCCCTGGTGTGTTTTTAGCTGAGGCTTAAAAGCTGTGACAATAAGCTGTTTCTATGTGTTTATTTCACACAGAGGAAAAAAGAGCTGCCACGTAACTTTATTAGAAATACTGATTTAAAGTGAAAGTCTTAGAGCTCTGTAACTTCAACTAGATACAGATTTGCATAATGGACTATAATGGCATCAAAATGTGAAAGAGAAAGTAGACAGTAAACATTCAAGACTGTTAAAAGTTTTGGTATAAATAGTTTCATACTCGAGAAGGTTTGGTGTACACATAAAATAATTCAACTATTCCTTGATATAAAACAAACTGTATGATAACTGCCAAAATGTTTTTTTCAGTCTTAGCTATATATTTTCTAATGTCAGGGATATGAACTGAGAGCCTTTCATAATCTTGGAAATGGAACATGAGTTGGGACTACAATTCTTGCAATTACAAGAGACACATCCTTTGGTCCTAACACACCTGGAAATTTCTAGTTTTGAGAAGGTTGATATATAATGAAATACAATCCTGGGCTAGAGATGGCACTGAAGTATTTCAGTATCAAACTGGACATAGTAACAATTTACCATTCTGATCTCCTGGCTTGAAATATAATTTTCTCAGAAGTTATGTCTCACTGAACTCACATGACTCCTATGCATGTCACTGCTCCCAGGTCAGCAAAAATTGGGAGTTGATTTAGCACCATCTGTGCATGAAGATATTTCCATATTACATTAATTTTAAGCCTTGCATCTAATGACCCATCTCAATTTTGCATTTGTGGGTATTAAGTTCTAAGCATTCTCCCTGTTTTATTGATGATTTTGAAAGCATACCAAAAAAAAAAAACCCAGTGAAATTTACTCTTAAAAGAAAAATGGAAGCATAGATAGTGCTTTATTTATTTATCTGTCATATCCATGCTTTTCAAAAAAAGTAACTCTGGGCAGCGTGCAATAATTAATTAAAAAAACAAACATTAAAACAAACAAACATAAAAATAGTCATTATTGTTCCTTGGAATACTGAAGACAAAATGCTCAAGGGAAGTGTTTTTATAGATACCCCTAGTTTTTCTTGCTGAATATCCTTACAACACAAGACGACAATTCCTCCACAATGAGTTAAAGGGGCATGGAAAAGAGTTTAGACACACAACATTGGAGTTGTCAACAGTTAAAGAATGAAAACAAAGATATATTGTGATAGGAATTTCGAGGAAAAGGCCTGCATTTCACAGCCCATAAATCCTCTATTTCACCTTGTGAATAATATATTGCATAAAGCAAAACCACACATAAAATATATTAGTGGGAATACTAGTCTTCTTAAAATCAGTGTATATTTATACACAGTAGGCGCCAGCTATGCTTATTATCAGACAGTGGGCATTTGGTTTCATCCATGTATGTAAATAATACATTTAAGTTACCACGAGGAAGAATAATTAGACAACTGTAACAGATGACTCTTCCTCTAGAATAAGACTTCTAATAAAGCAAAATATTTGCAACTCAGAGTTAAAATGAGGGATCTTTGGTGTTCTCTGAGCTTGGTTGTTTTCTTGCAGACATTTCATTATACATCACTAGTGCTGCTGATGTTACCAAGTTTGGGTAATGAAACATCTGCAAGAAAACCACCAAACTCAGAGAACATCAAGGAGTCCTCATAAAACTTGCTGTCCAGTACTTTGATCAAGGCTTATCACTACCCCCCACTCGTCACACTCCTGCCCCTACTGCTATTTAAACAGTATTCCCTTTATTTTGTGTATCAAGAGGTTGAAAGGAATCAACATACTTGCTCCTAGGTGATTCTCGAAAAACAGGATTTACTTGACAGTAGCTGAACATTCAGCTGAAATATTGACAGGATGGCTACAGCCTCTAGTATAAAGCTAGAACTATCTCATTGCTGGAAGTACGATCTAAAACTTGTGAGTCAGTACCAGTGTTTGCTATGGTAACTCTAAACCTGATATACCAACTTCTCCTCCTCTGGAAGTAAAGCAACTGTGTCCAACTCTTTTCTGAGAAAACTAGAAGGAGCAGAAAGTATTCTGGGAACTTTGCTACTGGTCTTGACACAACCAAATAATGGCTTTTTCCACATGCAGAACCTTCTGTCACCTTTTATGCTTGTCTAAATTCCCTAACACTCCATTGTACACAATCAAATCAATCGTGTTTTTGAAAACATTTTTTCCCATGCATATGCACCACTAGACTTATGCATCCCATCTCTCTGAATTGGACCTTTTTCTAAGCTAATACTGATTATATTGGCATCTACAAAGAGAAGATGATAAAATGAACACAGGGTTGCAAAACCAGCTCCTTACATATCTGTATAAGATGCCGTTGCACAGGTACAAAACAGTGGAGCTATCATTTTGGCATCATCATGGAAGGCTGCTTGCTCTTGTTCGTTATCATCTCTCTGAGTAGCCCGACTACTTTGTCTGTATTTCTTTTCTTATACCCATTCATACATTCATGTTACTCAGTATAACGAGTAAAAAAAGGAGCCCTGATGGCACAGTGGATGAAGTGCAGGATCTACGCAAACTCATAAGGTCATAAAGTTGCCATAGCTGCCTGTCCCTGCTTTAGGGAAACCTATTTAAATTGGTATTAAGAAACAGTTTTTCATGAGATTCGTTTTTATTACAGAATTGAGGAGCTTTTTATCTAACGGTGTAATACTGAGTCAGAAGTACAGACAAATAGTGTTGATTCTCAAATTAATATATCATTTTTTTTCAATTCAATTAAATTTATATTATAACAAAATCACCTGAGTGTTTCTCTCGCAGGCTAGCAAGTCCGGATGGCTGGAAGATGAATAGTTGTTTGCCATACCTATTCAACTCTGCCCTCTGCCTTTTATCCCCAGAGCTAAGGTGGAGCTTCGCTAGCCGTGGTGGCTCTTCCTTCCCCAGGATCGGCCCATGGCTTTCCACTGCTCTCCTCTTCTCTGCCTTCTGTGCAGCCGCACATCAGGCACAGGACCCAGCTGTCCCTCTTCTTCATCAACCACGTCCAGACCTGGGGGCTGTTGACTCTCCATCTGAGGGCTGACGGATGGCCCAGCCTCCGTCTCTCTCTCTCTCTCTCTCTCTCTCTCTCTCTCTCTCTCTCTCTCTCTCTCTCCCTCCCTCCCTCTCTCTCTCTCTCTCTCTCTCTCTCTCTCTCTCTCTCTCTCTCTCTGCCAGCTCCATTCCCTCTTCCCCCATAGAGTTCCCAGGTTGCCCTGATGCTGACTCCCACACCTCCTCTTCCGATTTGGCTGCTGGAGAGGCCTGCGGCCAACAGGCCACAACACAAACACATACACTTATGTATGTATATGTGTATGCGTACCTGTAAATAAAACATTCCTGGATATCTCCTGCAGTTTGACAGCCTGATTATTGTCATTGTTATAGCCCTCAGGAAAGTTATTTAAATAACCCTGCAGTGCTAATCTTTCATGTGAACATCCCAGAGAGTAAAAACTTATGATATATTCATAATTAGCATATCTCGCTGTTTACAGAATACTAGAATGAGATTATAAACAGGACAGTATGACAGTTTTTCAGCTTAAGGTCTGAAGCTGATCCACCTAACTCAAAACTGAAAATTCATCTTGGAGGCTTCCCAGTCTTTTTGCTGCCCTGATGTGGATTTTGAAACATAAGCAAGAGCGGCTTTGCTCTTGCTGCAGTGTAAAATGAACTTCACCCGACTTGTACAATTTTAGATGAAAGAAAATAAGAACGGTATAATTATATATATTTACCTTGACAAATAGAAAGCAGTATGTGATTAGAGCATAGCAATTAGGTACAAAATGCTTCCAATGGATTTAATTACCCATCAGTCTACAAGTTTCTTAATTACTTCTGTCTCACTGCATCAGTAACACTTTCTGCCTGAGGCAGCCAGCCATTTATTTACAAAGCCTGGAGATTTTAAAAGCCAAGGCATTGCTTTGCCACTAAAACAATAAAGTGGGATATGGTTACATTATTTAAAAAGCATGTCCCAGTTCAAGCTTTTCATAAAGCCTCTGCCAAGGCAAAGCTCTGCTCTCGTTCTGCTTTTTTCTGTGGCCCTACTCTCACTCTGATCCTGAGCAATATCCATACATCTGGTTTTTTTAAAAAAAAAACAAAAAACAAGATTATTTTATTTTCCTTTAATGTATTTATATGGCTGTCCATCTTCCAAGGGCACTCGGAAGGGAGGGCAGATAAATATGCTAAATATGTTCAGAGTAAATAAATCACACTGAAGGCTAGTCGAATAGTTATTTTCAAAGAATTCTGTGGCACACAAACATTGCCCCAACTTTGAAGGCAAAAGCTTATCTTTAATGGGAAGGAGAATAGGAAGTAGTTGTCATAATGAATATTTAAGCAGCCACAGGGATCCCCAAATGCCAGAAAGGCCTTTCACTTGAAATTGCCATTTGGAACTTGTTTGGAGTTTAACGTGGTTTTTAAAAACCAAGATCAAGCTCACCATAATTAATTGGTTGATTATTATTTTTTACACAGAACCTAGCTATGAAGATTTTACTGAAAGATGAATGAGAGTCATCTGCTCTGACTCTCTAGTTAAGCATGGTGGTTGGTGCATAGGAGAAAAAACATCATGCTAAAGTTATTGATACTAGAGAGTACTGCGATCAGCCCTTTCATTTCACTCCATTCATCAACTGCATGACAGGAGAAAATGAAGCAGTATCAGTACAGAAACCGTCCTTGCTCTCTTTCATGATGAGATCCTATATCCAGTTAGGTACCCAGATCTTAAGCTGTTTCTCCTGGTAAGATTTTCCTCACATCAATTACATAGTCTTCGCTGGCTACTATCAGCAGTTCAACCTTTGCAGGGCGCTATGGATAGGATGATTAACCCTTTGTTAAAACAAATGCCACTGTTATATCTCAACCACAGTGAATCAACCAATGTCAAAAGATGCAGGATTGAGCATATATATCTTCTTTTCATCTTTACATTTATGTGAAGATCTCAGCAACTTCTTACCATTACACCACACTCATCCCTTGGGTCATAGAGGGGCATATGCTTGTAAACAACTTCTTTGGTACATGTCCGTAAGAGTTTTTTCTTCTTCTTTTCTATTTATTTCAAACATTATTTTCATGAGACGCACTAAAAGAAACTGGAATATCGAAAAGCACCAGCTTCCAGAGATATCATTATTTCCATCAACCATAAGTTGAGTATCTGTCCTACTGGTCACTCTGGATGACTCTTTAAATACATCTGAAGGGTACCAGCTGAATAAATTGTTTTCGTAACTAGAGCAGGGTTGTCAAACTCAAAGCCCGTGAGCAGGATCTGGCCCACAGGGTGTTTAGATCAGGCCCATGGGGCCACCCTGGAAGCAGCAAAGGACCGGCCTGTGGTGCCTCTGCCAGCGAAAACAAAGCTCAAGAGGACTGCATGCGGCCCTCCCAAGCTCTGCTTTGGCTGGCAGAGGGTTGCAGGAGGCCATCACAGCCAAACACAGAGTTCAGAAGCCCATTTTCTCTGGCAGAGTCCTTGGGCCTCCACAGGCACCCTGACACGAGTGATGTCAAGCTGGCCACCCTCACGCCTACTCCCTGAGGTCAAACACAACCCTGATGTGGTCCTCAATGAAATCAAGTTTGATACCCAGAACTAGAATCTTCTACAGTTCTTTGGCAGTAAAGCAGCCTACATATTAAAAAGTGAATCTGTGTGCTGGTGTATGTTTTAAATCTTCAGGGTACACTGTGCAGGAAGTTTACGTTATATTAAGTTTGATTTCTCTTTTACTTTGTCTAACTTATTCCAATATCGTTGGAGAGTCAGAGACAATGAAAAAGAGGCCCATGTTTGAAACTGCAGCACGTAACAATGATATATAACAATATATATAACAATATATATATATAAATATATAAATATATATAAAATATATAACAATATATATATGTGTGTGTGTGTGTGTGTGTGTGTGTGTGTGTGTGCTGTTTAGCTTCCTTCGGGTATTATCCCACGTCATTGTAGTTCTGTTAAAGTTGTAGCAACGTTTCAGCAGAATCTCATCTGCCATCTTCAGGCTTCTGTATGGATATGGGTCTTACAGCTCCTGGTTTTAAATTTGAGGCTGGTCCATTCTGATTGGTTGGGAGCCTGGACCTGTTTCATTGGACTTGGAGTTTGATTGATTGGTGTTCCTGGTTTCTTCTGTCTGTTTTGTGGTTTTGATTGGCTGGCAACAAACCCTGAAAAATGATAATAATATCATAATACTCCCAGCAGACAAAGGAAATGCCACAGTAGTAATGGACAGAAAAGACTATGAAACAAAACTGACAGACCTACTCCAAGACTCCACATACAAACCTATAAATACAGACCCAACCACATATCTAGAAAAATCAACCAAGAAGAAAATTATAACCAGCCACATAAGCAAAGAAATCCAACAGACGATCATCCCAAGAGAAAAATCTTCTAGATGCCCCAAATTATACGGCCTCCCAAAAATACACAAAGAAGGCATACCTCTCAGACCCATAGTCAGCTCCATAGGAGCACCATTACAAAACCTAGCTAAATACTTAGCAAAACAACTACAGCCCCATGCTGAAACCACAGCTTCATATGTACAAAACTCATACCACTTCTTAGAAATGATCAAAGATCTACACGTAGAACAAGAAGATCTGCTTGTAAGTTTCGACGTGGTTTCACTATTCACCCAAGTCCCAATAAAAGAAACTCTTGAAATCATCAAAAATAAATACCAACCAGCCAAAGACCTCATGGAACTAACAGAACACTGCCTAACCAACACATATTTCATATACAAAGGACAAAGATACAAGCAAATTGAAGGAGCCCCTATGGGATCACCACTGTCACCCGTCATTGCAAACCTGTTCATGGAAGAATTCGAATCCAAAGCCCTGGCTAATGCCACCCACAAACCCAAACTATGGCTAAGATACATCGATGACACATTTGTGATTTGGCCCCATGGAAAAGAAAACCTAAACAATTTCCTAACACACCTAAACAACACACACCCCAAAATCAAGTTCACCATGGAAACGGAAATAAACAAACAACTACCATTCCTAGATGTACTAATCTACAAAAGAACAGATGGCACACTGGGACACACCATATACCAAAAGAAAACACACACCAACCGCTACCTCAACGCCCAATCCCACCACCACCCAGCACAGATAAATTCCGTAGCGAAAACACTAATTACCAGAACCAAATGCCTGGCAGATAAAACACATATAAAGACTGAGCTATGCGCCCTGACTGAAGTGTTGACAGCCAATGGCTTCCACAAAAACAAAATCACCAACTTGATCCACAAAAACACACCAAGACATAACAGAGACCTAGAAGATCAACAGATCCATGGAACAGCTGTCCTGCCCTACATAAGAGGTACCACAGATAAAATCAGTAAGATACTACACAGGCATCACATCAAGACTGCCTTCAAAACAGACAAAAAAATAGCAGCCATCCTGAGGAACCCCAAAGACAAAATTGACCTGGAAAACCAAGGCATATACGAAATTCCCTGTACATCATGCCCGGCCACATACATTGGACAGACCAATAGAAGAATAAGTACCCGCCTAGAGGAACACAAAAATGCAGTAAAAAAGCTGGAACACACCTCCTCACTAGTCCAACACATGAAAACCACAGGTCACAACATCAACTTCAATGGCACTAAAACCCTGGCCACTATAGAAAACCCCAGCCACAGAATCATCAGAGAAGCCATAGAGATTGAAAAAAGACCTGACAGCATGAATAGAAGAGATGATTCCAGCAGACTGTCAATCATTTGGAAGCCTGCACTCTCAAATAGAAAGATCTCCATGCCACAAGCCAGGCAAACACCTGGGCAAAAACAGACTCCCTCCGATAGCTCCAACCTAACCCCCCCACCAGGCACCCAGGTGAAACCCAG
>BLBF01000002.1:77903872-78020150 GCA_015471245.1 Laticauda colubrina
CAAGATACTTAGTCATATATTTCTTTTGGATTTTCTAAATTGGGATTAAAATTGTCCTCTGCTGTGAAACTATTGCTTCCTTGTATTGGGAGTTGTGTGATCCTATAATGTACCTGTTGTAAGAGAGGAATTATTCCCTTCCATATCAGAAGAAAAATCCACCTGTGTCCAAACCCTAAGGTACCTCTCATTTTATCTTTTTATAGATGCCCTCCTTAATAGGCAGTTATAAAAACCATGATTTTCCATTTAGCCACTAGTTAAAAATCAATGAGTAAAGTAATTTTAATATAAAAAACTTGTCTCAGGTCAACTAAATTATTAAAGTAAGCAATGCAGCTAGGAAAAAAATGGTTCACCTGTCTCCCTTGCATTTCCAAGTGATTCTGAAATGAAAGGTACTGAAGCATGAAGATTGTAGGCTTTCGTTGCTTTCTGAAATCACAGTGTGGGGAATTGGGAGTGTTCTTACCTCCTTTGGTGCTATGAACTTTCCTTGAAAGCAAGGTACAAATTCACAGGGGTACCTTGCCTTCAATCAAGAAAATGCTCAAAATGACCCCCATCTGCCTCCTTAATGTATTCTGCCCAAAGGCTTCCATAAATATTTAATACAAGAAAGGGACTATTTAAACACAATGAATTGCTTGTGAAATTAAAGTTGGCTGATGGATTACACCAAGTAATACATTGTCAATAGTGTCAGAAAAGGCACAACACACACACACACACACGTACCCTGTCTTCTCTTCAGTTCAGAGAGACTTGAAAGGTACTTTAACCACAATGAGGTTAATGTTTTCATATTACAAAGTAATGGCTTGGATCCAAATTCACCTCCCCCTTGAAGGGACTTCTTCATGCCCATAGCAGTGTGTGTCAACCACCGCTATCCACCAGCTGCAGCCCGAGAGCTGCTATCCAAGGACAACAGAAGGGTTGTCAAACATCAGGAGAAATATGCGGTTAGAAAATTTGAGCTGCTTGGGATCCAAGTTAGTGAGTGTTAGTAGTTTTCTTCCCAAATTGGAGAAGGGTCAATTGTTCCTTCATATTTGAGTGCATGATAAATGTGTATTTTGCATGCAAAAAATATATTGGTAAAGGAATTGATAAAACTCCTTCCAGTATGTAACTATCTTATCGACAAAATGCCATTGTGTTAGTTAACTATGGTAAAATGAGTAATATTTTTGGACAAAGTGCAATCAACATACATTGCCAACAGATGCCAGAGAAAAATCCATATGCTAGTTTTATATTAGAGACACAAAGAGGCACAAAAGAATGAGCCATTAGTATAGAAAAGAGGGGCATTCCCCAATCCTATTTTCAAGGTTGTATAAAAACATAGTTTTCCTGACATCCTGGAAATATTTCCAATGTTTACTCGCTCAATATTTATATGTACAAATATATACTTATGTCACAAACTGCATTCTAGGAAAAAATATTCACAATGTTAACTTAGTTAAGAAAGTTCAGTCATTTTCTGAATAAGATAAAATTATGTTTTATGTGTAATTGGCAAGAATGATTCTCTTTTATACATGTTTACTGGCAACATTTTAAGTAAGCATACAGATCTGGAAATCTTCATTTCCTTTAATATTTCTCCATGTTTCCCATTCTCATTCCTCAGATAGAATTAGAGATTCTTGTTATACAGTTTAAAAAAAAACATATAGAAAAGAGAATAGTAAGATACAAAAAACGGAGGGAGAATGTATGTATTTGCAAGGCATAACAAAAGAGAATCATCTGCTTTGAATCATCTCATTTCTAAACCACACATATGCACTCAAAGCTGCTTTGCAGATGCACATGATGACACAATTGAGATACTGCCAGTATTGAAGGACCAAATAACAGTTCTAAGGCCTTGTCCATGTAAGAAACTTTAAGTGTAGCCATCAGAAAGCATCTTATATTTTTTATGGTCTAAAAAAATACCTTTGTCTCAAAATCTACACTGAAGCTACCTGAGACTACAATTTTCAGCCCTCAATCAGACCTTCATGAAAAACCCAATGTACAATGGGGGAAAACTTTCTATTATCCTTTGCTTGATGAACAAACTTTTCAAAATAACAGTCCTGAAACTGTTATAGGATATAGAAAGACCAAATGAAGTTCAGTCTAGGATGGATAGATAAATAGATAGTTTTTTTTCTCCTAGCGTTGTGTGAGAGTCACCGCAACTTTCTAGGCGAAAATCACAGCCAGCAAATACTGTGTTTGAAACTGATATGAGAGGGTCATGAATAATCTTTGATACAGAGTCTAACTGTGGGGTAAAGAAGAACAGGAACAACTGATCTTAACTGCAGAGATACCAACATGAACACAAGCAGAGTCTGGTCTAATGGAGAATTTAAACTATAATCAAATAGTGCTGATATCTGAACTGGTAAATTGGGCTGGCTCCTGAACACACTGAACAAGGTTGAATTCCACAGACCTCTGGGTATACTGTTTACATAACCCAATAATATTTAATTGCAGAAGAGTGATAACATGCAAGAGGTCACACTTCCCCAAATTATTGCTTTTGGGAAGAGGGGAAATTAAAATATTAGCAATGGCTCCATTTGCATAATTTAACTTCAGAGCAAGATTCACAGCTCAAGGAGACTCATTAATTTTGCATATCCATTCTGCATAACAATGCAAGTTTCAATATTTGCTTATATTAAGCCAAATATTGCCATGTAAATGAAAATTACACCTTCCTTTGCTTTGAGGTTTAGAGGCCTCTCAACATTTTCTTTGTGTCAACACAATTCTTGTGTCTGTTCTCATGCAAAAGCTGTGTAATATTGGAAAGAGACATACTGGACTGGATTGGAACCATTTAATGTAGAACTGAAAGAACTTGAATGAGAAGTAAAATATTTCCAAAGGAAAAAATATATAAAAAAAGTCCAATTGATTTTTGGAAAAGCATCTTTGGTACAATCACCATCTGGATGATTGAGAATTTCCATAGACATATGAAGCCATACTAAAATAATTGTTGTGTTTCGAAAGTAAGATTAAAAAAAAAAGAAGTAGTGGTCAATCCCTTTTGTGCTGTCTCCTCTTGTCTTATATTAGACTCCACCCCTTTTATTTTAGTGTTTTAGTTTTACTGTATGTATGTATGTAAACTGGATTTCTTCGAGAGCCGGACCAGCATTGTAGTTCTCCTCCATGGGACGGGGGAGGGACGGGGGGGGGGGGGGAATGGGAAGGATGCCTCCTGCCAGCCAAAACAGGGTGCAGGGAGGCCTCCATGTGGCCCATTTTTGGCTGGCAGAGTGCTGCTGAAGGCCAGGGAGGCTGAAAATGGGTCATATGGGGACCTCGCAAGGTCTCTGCATGGCACGGGCTGGTTCTTTGATATTTCCAGGCCGGCCCCGTAGGCCAGATTTAAGCACCCCATGGGCCAGATCCAGCCCACACGCCTTGAGTTTGACACCCCTGCTTTAAAACAATGTAAACTGTTTAGTAGTGCAAGTTGGACTGAAATTTTTTAAAAAACAGAAATGGATAGATTGACATTGAAAATTAAATAGAAAGAGGATGTAGAATATTATCAAACATGGAATTTATTTTACCAATGGTTGGAAAAAGGAGGTGGAGACTAAGAATGTAATTTGCATTGTTAAGCAAATGAAATACCCAGACAACACAATGTTTATTAAGCACTGAGAAATATATTTAATTGAAAATCAATAAAAAAAAATTATTTAAAGGAATTTGAAAAGTCTTTGTTCACCAACTGTTGTCATGCTTAAACATTGTGACAATATTACAGTCACTATATCAGGAAGACTTGTCTGATGTTTAAAAGGAAAGCAATGAAACAAATTTATCTGCTGAACGTTTTTCTTAGATTACCTAATCAACAATAAATATCATACCAATTTCTGATATAGTAGAGAAATATCTAATGGCTAGAGCAAAGAACAATATGTACCCAAATAATGTATCCAGCTTTCATTAACCAGCGAATAGCATTCTCTAAAATCGACTTGTTAAAGAGACTTTCTATTCCACTCCTTACCAGCGCTATCACAAAATTCTGTAATTATAGTCATCTCAGTAAAAGTCATTTTACAAATGAAGGCAAATAAACGTGCCCCAGTCATTTTAACCTTCCTCTGGAGTGAATTTTTGGCATGGTTTACACACACAAAAGTAATGCAAATATATATATATTTAAATTATCATTCTTCAAACTGAGTACATTAACTCAGCAACAAAATAGAACTTAAATACTGAACTACAGTGGGGTGAAATCATAGTTATAGTTCCTGACTATAACAAAAATGCAGATTTAAATGTAATAGAAGCTATGAAAATAGAAGACTTAAAGAGATTTTAGATTGCTACTAGGCTCTTAGATATCTAAGCAGAGGGTTTAAGCTGTCAAAATGTGTCCTTGCTGTTGCTTCTGTTTCTTTTATCATGACAATTTCCAGGAAGCGGGGGGGGGGGGCGTGAGGGGGGGAGGGAATTATTCTGGTTGGAAATAGAAACAGTACCAGGATGTACCAAAGGAGTACAGGATAAACCAAAGATATGGTCCCATGAACAATTGATTATATAAATTACATTAACTGTTTCAATTACAGTATTTATTAATAAAGTTCAATGGAACAAAATCTGGGGGAAAATAAATAAATAATCACCCCCAACTCCCACCCCCCCCCGACAACAGTAGATCACATGAGCCATTTAATGGGTTCCATCCCGCTGTGGGTTCCCCAGGCCCGCTGGCAGAACCAGGTCTTCAGTGCCTTCCGAAAGAGTATTAGAGAAGGGGACATTCTAATATCTGAGAGAATGATGTTCCAGAGAGAGGGAGCTACCATGGAGAAGGCCCTTCTGCTGGGTCCCACCAGGTGTATCTCCATCAGGGATGGGACCCGCAGCATTCCCTGCCTCCCCACTCTAATGGGTCGGATAGATGTGACCGGCGAGAGATGCTCCCTCAGATAACCTGGTCCCAAGCCATGAAGGGCTTTAAATGTGACAACCAGCACCTTTAATTTTAAATTTTAAAATTTTAATTAGCTTTTCCAAACACTTCGTTACTTATTTGATGCATGATCTAAGTATAATGAAATTTTCTCGGGGGAAGGGGAACATATTATGCTTGGGCTATAGGACTTGACTTTTGGTACACCTAAACATAGCAAGGTTGTGATGAACTTGAGGACTGCATAAGGAGAATTCTGTAATAAGTCATCTGGCTAAAAGCCTGGTTTCTTCTTATGTGACCTCTCTTTAGGAAGACACTAATGACAGGAATAGGTAGCCAGAACTTATCTACAACTATCAGTAAATTGCTAGAATTCAATTATAGCTCAAGATCTACATCTCTATGAAACAATTTCTTTTGAGCTGGTGAATAGTCCCATCTCAATGTTGTTCAGTTAAAGGATGTGTTTCAATTGTTCCAAGAATTTGAAGGAGGTATGACATCTGAAAGATAATTGCACATTAGCTTTGGAGATGTAGATCACATCAATTTAACTGAAAAATAAAACTCCCGAGCTTCCCTAGAGAACAAGGTCGATCAAGACTCACGGATAATAAACTGCCTCAGCAGATGCTAAACATTCAGTTCAGTGGTTCACCTTACAGTAATCTTTCCTCCGCTTGTCTGTTTCTGGCCCTTCTCCACAACATTTACACTTACTCCTTAATTCGAAGTTACTCACTCAGGCTACTTTCCTTTTTGTCACCTATTCTTCTTTTTACTATCTCAGAATCAAAGGATTTTAATTAAGGTTAGGCATCCCTAGCTCTTTCTTTAACCCTTTTTTTGTTAGACTTCTACACCCTTAAACCTTGTTATCCTGAGCCAGGCCTTCAGTAATCCAGTTCTTTGACCTTAGCATTTTATTTTGGTTCCTCACAATGCCACTAATCATAATAACCAAGGAAAAACCAAGACTAGAAATGACTGATTAACATTTATTTATCTTGTCTGAAATATTTGGGGCAGTCCATTTAGCTTCTTGGCAAGCAAAATACCTTGAACACTACTTCTCTCAGACTTTTTTCAAGGAAGACAGCAACTGGATGCATGGACCCATTTCTATATCTTTGCTTCTTTTATATTTACTTTTTTCTTATTTTATTCAATATGAAGTTTTAAAAAGTTCAGTCTCCCCTGCACCCCACTACACTAATTATCAGTAAGATCTGGTGGCAATTCCTGGTATAATAAAAGGTATAAGGCCTTTCCTGCCTTCCATGATTCTCAATACCATCATAGTAAGATTGATGATATAATTATTAAATTCCCAAATTTATTTCAAAGAAGTCCATGTATGAGTTTTGAAAATGAGAGGAGGCTATTTATTATTTATTCAGCAATAAATTCTATATCCAACTCTGTCATCCACAAACATCAGTCTTGTTTGAGATGTCAAACAGGCCCTTCTGTGAAATGCTTTCAAGAAGAAACACCTGGCAAAGATTAAAGCTATACCACTAAAGAGGGTAATGCTGACAGGTTTGAGAACAAAGCAAGAAATATTCCTGTATATAATTCAAAACTTCGCATTGGTTTTCATTTTGAAACTTTACAGTCACATCCTTTGGTAAATAACGCTAGTTGCACTAAGATTGCAAGATGTAGGTTGTTTCAATGTGTATGTTCAACCCTTACACATCATCTTGAAGAAATTTTTCAGAGGTGTATCTCATTCTGAGAAAAACCACTGTATTCATATACACAGAGTGCTAGATAGAAACCAGGCACCTTTCACCAAAGTTGAGAATTACAAACGAGACTGTGGCATGTAATCCTGGCTATACAACTGGGAGGGGGATATCTAAATCAGAAAAAATACCAAATGAAATTTGTTATACTGAACTTTGAGCTTTGTTGCAAGTGCTTTGTGAAATGTTTGAAAAAAAAAAATTCGAAAAGCCTAACAAGAGTTTCAAGCAGGAACTATGTGGATGATGCCTGCAGACAAAAATGGCATTTTCCACTCACCGTACAACAAGGAATATGAAGGCAAGTTATTAGACGGGGAAATACTCAAGTTCTAAACAGTTACACAGGATTGATGAATAAATTAACACTGAAGCTGACACCAAACAGGAACAGGAGCAAAAGTAAAGGTCAGAATAGCTCAAAGTGTATTCAGAACAAGAGAGAGAGGAATTCAACCCAGGAGTACCAGGATCTCAAATTGACAAAGCAGGAGCACAAAAAGGAACTTCATTTCCTAGGTACAGGTTAGCTATGATAGTTCGTGGGGAAAGCCTACCAAAGCAGACACTTCCCATGGCATTGATGAGCAAGACACCAAACAAGTTGGGACCGTAATTTAAGTGATCCTAGTTACCCTGTAAATAAAGGCCCGGTCCCACTGGCCAATGGACGCAAAACGTATGCATAAAGGACACAGCGGACGAGCAAAATTTCGGGGGTGGCTCCCTCCGTTGTCATCCGCTCCAAAAAGTGGCGAAAATTTGCATAAACAGAACGGAAAAGATCAGAAAAGAACCGACATGGGTAGTATGTAGCGGGGATGTTAAACGGATGTTCATAGGAAGCTTAGTGGATGACAGCGGATGGAAGCAGATGACACCTCCGAAGGGGTTCCGGGAGAGAATTTCGAAGCAGACGCATAGCGGAAGGGGCGGATGCATAGCAGATGAACTGGATGCATCACAGACGCCTATAGGAAAAAAGGGGATGCCGCGCGAATGTATATCGGATGCAAAGCGTTCACTGCACATGTGGGGGGTATGAATTGTGTCAGCTCCGTGGATATAAAAGGATGCAGCATGCACGCAGTCAGCATACAGGGGAAAGACGTGCTGCCACATACATCATGCAGGAACACCATGGTTCATCAGTCAGGCAAGAAGAGGAAGCCCATGTCTACTCATTCCAGCCCTGGCAAGAAGGCCAGAACCAGCATCCCACACCCTGGCACTGACTCTGAAGCTGCTGCTGCTGCTGCTGCTGCTGTGGTGGACCAGCCCCAAGGCCTCAAAGCCCTGTTGCTGAAGGCCCTGCTGCTCAAGCCCCTGAAGGCCCTGTCAAGCTCACTGACCAGGAGATGTACGTCATGGTCAAGTGCAGTTTCCTGGAGGGTGAAATCCGCCACCAAGGAGCAGCCCCTCTGACACCCCTCTCCCTCAGACAGCCCACAGACAGCCAGTCCTCTTCCAGCCAGGAGCCAGCTACCCTGTCCAGGCAGGTGTCTTCAGAAGGCCCCACAGCAGAGACCCCCGACAGCTGCACTCCTCATGCTGGTGGACTTGGAGGATCCCATGGAGGATGATGCCTTGCTGTTACAAATGGAGGAAAAAGCAGCAGCCACCAGAGGCCAACCCACCCCTACCCCCACTCCCAGCTCCAGAGGATGCAGGCAGAGAGGCAGACTGGAGGGCCAGGACTACAGTGTGCTGTTGGAGATCAGGGACACAAATGAAGACCAGCACAGAACTTCTCTCTCAGCTGGTCCACTTGGACAGAGCATCCTCGGGCTGGAACACCTTCATCACCTACGTCAGCCAGACCCTGAGGGACCTGCCCGAGGCCCAGTACCAGGTGATGAAGCAGAAGATCACAGCACTTCTGCACAACCCTCAAGGCCCAGCTGAAGCTGCTCCTACCCAGTCCAGGTCTGCTCCTCTACCCCAGGCGATGTCACAGCCCTTCCACGGCTTTCAACAGCCCCTCACTTACCAAGGCTACGACTACTAGGACTTCCCACAGCAGAAGCAGAACTTCCCAGTCCAGGCCCAGGTTCATCGGATGCCACAGATGCCAGTCCTCACCCAGCTGCAAACCAGACAGCCCCACTACACTCCTCCTTCCTTCACTCCACACCCAAGCCCGTCAACGGGCAATCTGTCATCAGTCTTGTCATCTCAGGTCCTTGATGAGGGGCCTCTCAACCTCACGGGACTGAGTCAGCTCTTGGATAGCTTCCTGAACACACCACCACCTGTTGTACCCTTGGGGCCAAGCACCCCAATGGTGCCTCAGACCAGCACTCAAGCAACAGCCACTTCCACAATCCCTGCCTGCTTAACAGCTGAGACCATGAACATGACTCAGAGTGACTGAGAATAGTGTCAGAGACTGAGTTGTTTACTTGTTAAGTTTATCTTTGCTTAAGACACTTTACTTGGTTCATTTTGCTTATTTAATACAGTCATAAAGTTTACATAAGAAAGTTAATAAAGGTTATCTTTGCTTAACATACTTAATACATTTACTTGGTTCATTTTAATTATTTAATAAAGTCATAAAGTTTACCTAAGAAAGTTAATAAAGGTTATCTTTGCTTAACACACTTAGTTTACTTGGTTCATTTTTTTTACTTATTAAAGTGTTGGTGAAAACTTTGAAAAAATGGTTAAGGCTTTGAATGCTTGTGGGATAGATAAACCTCCAGTGCAAGCATAGTGGGACTGTATGGTCCACCATCCCAGCGATCCAGATGATTTTCTCCCCCTTTATATAGAAAATATCGGTTGTCTGCTAGGTGTCCTTCTATATACTCTAGATATACTGCAGACATCCTAAATATACGAGATACATCCCAGATACAAACGTTTTGTCCATTTTTAATACTTTATATATGAGATGAATACACTTACATCCTTTCTATTTCTGTGCTACTAACGCTGTGTAGACATTCCGTGTACCTTTTGTTTCCTCCCTCTTTCCGTTTTCAGCTGCAGCGGATGTGAGTTGAGGGGATGGCCAGAGGATGCAGAGGATACAGTGGACGTTTAATGGATAACAGACATAGAACATTTGTTGCCCGTATATGTCGTGGATGTACGTCGTACGCGGCAGAAAGTTCATCTGTTCACAAAGTTTTGTGTAGCTCAAAACTTCTTGCATGGATGAAATCGCAGTGGACAGATGCTTGACGGATAGAACGTATGAAACACGTATGCAGTGAGTACACAACGGATGCATAGTGTTTTCCAATGGATGGCAAGCTTTTTTTAACGTTTTAAGGCCATGTCACACTGCCCAACAGATGGAAAAAGGACACAATGGACGAGCAAAATGTTCCATCCGTTGTTATCCGCTCTCATAAGGGGCAAAAATTTGCATAAGCAGAGCGGATAACACGGAAAGGAACAGACGTGGGGAGGACGCAGAGCGGATGTATAGAGGATGCAGAGCGGATGTGTAGAGGATGCATAGAGGATGCAGAGCGGATGCGTAGAGGATGCAGAGCAGATGCAGAGCGGATGAGCTGCATCCGCTTTCATCCTTTCTCCATCCGTGCTACTAACGCTGCGCGTCCGTTCTGCTTCCTCCCTGCGTACGTTTACCACTGGAACGGATTTGAGTTGTGCAGATGCACAGTGGATGCCTAGCGGATATAGCAGATGCGTAATGGATGCAGAACGGATGTCCCCCGTATGCCTAGAGGATGCAGAACAGATGAATTGGATACATTTTCCGCTCAAAAGTTTTGGGCAGCTCAAAACTTTCTGAGTGGATGAAACGTCAGTAAATGGATGCTGGACGGATAGAGAGGAAGCAAAACGGAGGCAGTGAGTACATCGCGTTAACCAATGGATGGCAAGCTTTTTTGTCCGTTTTACATCCTCTTTGCATCCGTTGGTGCAGTGTGACATGGGCTTTACATCCTCTTTGCATCCGTAAGTGCAGTGGGACCGGGACTTAAGGCTTGTCCCTCCTTTCTTTGTGTTTGTAGTATGTTTGTCCTTCCACCAATAAATCCCAAAGCTAGAAGTACTTGAGAATCACCTGTTACTTATAATGGATTTAGATGGACTATACAAATCAGGGAAGTGAAATAATTTTATGACCATATTAATTGATGAACTTTGTAAAGACAGTTACTTGATCATGTATGCAAAGCACTGAGCCTAACAGTATCTGAGAGAAGTGTTGTCCCCAAAACAGATGTGACCTTTTGGCTTGCTAACTAAAGTTGATATACAAACCATTCCAAGAATATTAAAGAGAGTATCCTTGGCTGCCAATTGACCTCACAAATACTGGAGACTTCTGCTGTCCCCTCACCTGACAAGCTTGGACTATTGATAGGCAGGCAGCTGTTCAGAAAGCACATGATTCAGATGTTTAAAAGGGATATTCCAGTTTATCTGAGTATGCATTCAGAGCAGATATACTGATATTATGCATCGATTGTCTTGCTTATTGCAGTGATGAAAAAATCCTGGGCAATGTTTCTCAACTTCAACTTTAAGATATGTGGACTTCATTTGCCAGAATTTGTCATCCAGAGTCCTTTGTAAACCAGGACTAAGTAGGCAAAGTACTTTGAAAAGAAAGTAAAAACTCTACCTTTTTACATTCAGACATTACTGTCTATCTCTATGAAAGTAGAGCTTTGATTTGGCAGCATTTAGAATATACAGTTGGCTGGAACAAAAACCCCATCCAAATTTCAGCATTTCTTCCTATGTAGTGAAAGGTTACAGATTAAGACTGCCAAGGCTTTACACAGTGTTAACATAAATGGGGCCAGTAAGGTACATTATTGGGCAGTCAAACCGTGGAAGTAAAACAACAGTGATACATCAGTTATAGTGCCACCAACAAGCATTGAACAAAATATATGAGAAACCATTAATAAAGAAAACGAGTGAATTTGGAGAAACTAAACCTTCCCAGACTGAGTAAAATAGACCCACAGTAATGATCTAATATAGAAGCATGATGAATGTTAATTATTTTTAAAGAAGGTATAAAGAGGTGATGCTTATCAGGAAAATATAATTATTGGAACTCTTTGGAGTTCAGTATCCATCTGTGCTGGACCCACCAAGTACCACTGCGAACAGCCCTTATTCTAGATTCATGAGAATAGTCTAGTTTTGTGCTTGATTATTCCAATTTTGTCAAATGCTGTTTGATTTGCACCAACTCCTATCTTCAGGAACTCACATGCAAGCTTGTATCATCACATTAGGCATAAGTGACTGCATATATTGATGATATTGTTATTTCCAATCAAAGTTGAAACACTTTATGTAGTAGTCTCCAAAATGCGGGCATTATTGCAAATTTCACCCTGATCCCACCCCTTTAGAGGAAGTCTGTTGACTATGTGTGTAGGTTAAATGAGAATTAGGATTATTCCACCCCTCAAAGCAAAAGAAAAATCCTTTGATGAATGGGCCAGATTCATTTTTCCCCAACTGAAAATTAAAAATTAGCCAAATGGGCCTATTTTCCAATTATATGCTTGTCATTATGCATGGCAGGATTTTCTTCTATAGTAATTCCCATTGATACCCATCTTCATTTTGTCTGCCATGAAGGATGCCCTCTGCCTGAATTACATACCCATGACACCTGGCATTACAACCATACATTTTTACAATGTAATGCTGTGAAGAACAATTTCACAATAAAATCAATGACTTGTCTAGGACTTAACACATTGAACTCCAGGGGAAAGAGCGTGGCAGGAGTGGGAAACTATGGCAAATTTAGGCCCTTTGGATTTCAATTCCCAGAATTCCTGATCATGGCTGAATTCATGCAGAAGTCTGCCAACCCAAACACCCCTATCAAGCAAGATACCAATAGCCTTGGGACTACAGTCCAAGGAAATCTTCAGCACCCAGAGGATAAGGCCTGTTTGTCATTTATTTAGCTTTTGCTGAATTTCAGTGAGTGCCAGACATGAAGAGAAGGCTGCTATTGGAGTTGTCATATTTCCTTTGTTTCATTAAAACGTAGGCCGGGGGAGGTTTTATCTTCCTTTTGCTGATAAAGCCCAGCTGACAATGTTTTCATTTGTGGACAGGGGTTCCCAATCCTTAGTACAAATAAATACTGACTTTTCCATCAATTCACTTTGGCCAGCATTCTCAATAACATTACCTTATAGGGCTTTAATAAGAGGAGAAAGCAGCTGAAATTGGAAACATAAAACTAGTAATGCAGGATTGTACTCCTTAATTTCACTCTTCTTTCTCAACCCAGAACCATAAGACACAACTTACTATGTTTCACAGATCTCATTTAGCCCTTTGCAAAGGTTTTTTTTTAATACAGAATCTATAAATAAAGGACAATTTCCAACTACATGCATCCTTCTTTCCCATCCCCCAAAAGCACTATACCAAACTGCCCCTCTATAACAATAGTAACACAAAGTATTCAGACTGAACTTTTCCAAAAACATGAAATACTTTATATTGCTGTCTTGATAATTGCTAAAACAGCCCTTTAAATGAGGTCATTTATCCCTAAAAGACAGAAATGAGATGAAGCTAAGATAACGATAAATTGACTTGTCTAGGCATGTGTTAGGTAATAGCAGCTTTCAGCATTGTTTCTTTTTTTTTTTACTAGAACTTAGTAAAATAGAACATTTACCCCTACCAATCTGTTTTAAGCCATAGACTACAGCTTCATATTACACACAGAGAGAGACGCATACATTCAAGCACACACAGATGACTCAGTCAAATAAATTGGTTTGGTGGTCTAGAAATCTAAGCAAGTAAAGAAATAAATAGATTATTTGAACAATTTATTATTTGTTTTTTTATTTATACATCTGTGATGTTCAGTGATGTGCAAGGCAAACTGAATGAAACTAAAGCCAACATACATGCATCTATAGTGAGAGGCCATACATTTGCTTTATTTTTTGTTTTAAATAATTAACCCAAAAGTAGAAATCTACAGCAAACACCCCATCCTGTTTTAATATAGTTATAACTTTTTTCAAATGCTGCAGTAACAGTATTTATAATATAACCATTTTATAACAGTTTTAAGAGTTTAGGATGTTTTCACAAGAACCCTCTTTTAAGGGTTCTAGACATATAATTATTTGTATATATAATCTCACTTGGAGAAGGTAGTTGGAAGTGCTCTACTAGCAATCTCAAAATAGATTTTTAGCCTTCTTAAAAGAAGATCCCTGGAGAAGAAGCTTAGTGTTTTCCTCACATATTCAACTATGCCACTGAACTTCAAAAAATTACTTGCTCGGTACACCTAAAAAAAAATCCATCAAAACAATCAGCTATAAGAATGAGGAGATCGTCTACAGTAGATCACAGTAAAGCTTACTAGTAAAACTGCAAAGGAAAGAAAAAAACTAAGTCAAATGGAAGCCAACATGTTTCCCTAGTCTGCATTTTATTCGTAGTTGTTTATATTTTTCAGAGTCCCATTCTCCAAATCTTGATATATTAGAATATTCAGTGGAAGAAGCTACAGTGTCAGTTTGCCTATAAAGTCATCAAGCAAAGCACAACAGTTGGATTTTTCTAGCCATAACACAATATTTTTATAGAGGCCTACCACTGCCTTCCCCAATAATAATTAACTCCTACCCTCTTTCCTAGCCCAATATCCAGAGGGCCTGTGTATGTAGGCTAAAGGAATCAAGAATTGGCATTGTACATTTTGCAAGCACCCTGACTGATTCAGTCAGGGAAGGGGCAATAAACCACACTGTGTGAAGAGGGTGGGAAGATTAATACGCCTGCACAATTTCCAGAGACAAAATTCTAGGGTAGCCCCAAGAAAACAGGGCTTTGCTAGCAACTAACTCGCTCTCTTTTCCCCCCCACCTTTCTCTTTCCAAGGCCACAAAGAGGAGGAAGTGAAAAATTAGAAGAAAAGGAAGGAGCAGAGTAGAGCTCATCAGGTCATCATGGATAGCTAAAGTTTATTTTCTCTATGAAGTATTAATAAAAAAGAATTATAGGAGGATCTCTATGTAAATATCCATGCTACCATCAGCTTAGTGACCACCTAGACCAGGGGTGTCAAACTAAAGGCCCTCGGGGTGCTTAGATTTGGCCCGTGGGGCTGCCCTGGAAACAGTGGTGAAGAACCAGCCCACAGTGCCTCTGCCAGAGAAAACGGAGCACCGTTTTCGCTGGCAGAGAGTTGCAGAAGGCCATCCCAGCTGAAAATGAAGCTTGGGAGTCTTTGGCAGACTGCTTGGATCACCACAGGCATCCCCCAATATCAAGCTGGCCATGCCCATCCTGTCCCCCTGAGGTCAAATACAATCCTGATGAGGCCCTCAATGAAATCGAGTTTGACACCCCTGACCTAGACTGAGGGCCAAGTAATACTGTGGATTTACATTTACTTCACCACATCAATGTTTGACGGATTTCATATTAAACAAAACATGCAAAAAAGATGCCTTTCAGTGTCATATTATTTTGCTGCTTCTGCTCAAGGTTCTCAAGGTTCAAAAACTACATTTTTTTTCCTTTTAATCTTCAAAGGTGCTAAAAGAACTCTTGTTTGGGATCTCTGGTTCCAAAGGGCTAACTGAAGGAGCAAGTACAGGATGAGTTCCCTATTTAAGTCCCTACTTAACTTTGCAATGTTGTTCTGTTCACAGCAATCATTCCTGCTGACCTGAAGTGAAGCAGGTGCATGACAAAGGAATCAAACTATCACCTGCTTTATCAAATTATGGTAACCCAGTAGAAATTATCTTTGTATACTTGTCACCACAGCAGATGTTCACCAGGACACCAAGATAGCCACACCCACATATCTTTGGCTTAATCTTTGCCTTGTTTATCCAATCTGATCAGAGTAACTGAGTGGTATAATAAAAGTTGCTTGTCTAATTAAAGCCAATCTGTTCATTCAGAAGGTGAACAAATCTGAAAAAAGAAACTTCTACTGGCTTCTTCTTACCATGGCCCTTGTGTACACACACGTACCACTTTTCATGTACAATACCTCAAACTTATATAAACGTTCCCAGTATTTTCTGTTTCTACTAATAGCACCAATGGTCAAATCTATTATCTTTAATAACTTCATAATGTTACACTCTAAAGGTGGCAAGCCTTGTGGAAATTAAAACAAAAACAAAAAAACCTTTCCTGTCTCTGATTTCAGTATTATGAAGTTTTATGGGACTTTTTTTTAAACTGATAAACAGCATGGTAATCAGATTAATTTGTCTTCACAACAGAATTATCATAGGCTAGTGGAATGTCCAGTAAGCTTTCCTTTCAGAAGACTCTCTGATGGGAGAGTTGAAATTTGAAGATACTTGTGTATCAAGTGAGGGAGATAGAAAACCATAGGTTTCTTTGGCTCAAAATTTCCTTCCCAACAAAGAGCACGATGGTACCGATCAACAAGTGTTTCAAATTATAATAATTAATTGAACCAGACAGGATTAGCTCTTATAAACCAGACAAGACAATATTGAATTACATGAGTCTGATGAAATATAAGGCAATTTTATTTATTTAATATGTTCACACAGAGCCTATAATACAAAACTAAATTTAACTAAAATCCACTTGTCCAAATAGGTCAATCAGAAGGAAATATGATATGAATATGCAGCTTCAGAAGTTTTTTTAAAACTCATACAAGAAGCAAAACAAGCAAATGCCATGATGAGATGGGTAGATAGGGAGGTAGATAGATAGATAGATAGATAGATAGATAGATAGATAGATGATAGATAAAAAAACCTTATTCCACAGTGATTCTTGATGGAAGTTCACTTTAACTTAATTTATCTTACCAAAATACATCACATACATTGTGGCGTGAATACAAATGGAGTGAACCTAATAATACGGTTCAGTGCAAAGTTGATGACAAGATAGGGTTTGATGAATACATTGTTAATACATTCATTTTTGGCTATTAGATTGATTATTTCTGGATCCATAAAACATCAAGAAGCCTCATGCATTATTCATTTTATACTTGTGGTCACCCTTTCAAATAGAGAGTGACATGATTGCCAACTGAAATCACAAACTGAGAGAACTGGACATCAATTTTATAAATTAAAATTTACAAGAGAAAGAGGATAGCTCCCTCCAAAGAAAACACTTCCTTTTTCAATAGAAATTGTTTTCTGTACACATGCTGTTTATCTAGGAAATGTTGAAACATGCTGACAATATTCAATCAGATACAGTACATTGGGACAATTTCTTACACAACACTGCTGCCCTCTTCTGGGCTGAAATTCTCCCCAACCTAAATACTTCTAACATTTTAATATTAAGCTCAGGGGGGCCAGTACAAACCACCACATGCTCAAAGCTACTGAATTAAAAGTAAATTTTCTGGAACATTGCGCGCCATACGGTCTAAAAAGTTGTTAGGAGCCATAACTCACGAGTAGCAAAATACAATGCTGAATGATTGTGATTCTACCAAACACTAAGAAATATGGCTTGAAAGAAGTTTGATGCAAATAAAATCAGCAAGAAAACATCTGGAATAAATTGGAAACATCTCTAAAGAAAGTATTTTTGTGACTGCTCCCTCCCCATTCATACATCCATCCAAACACACACACAAAGATACAGACTGATGTAGAAGAACTTAAAACCTCCTATCTCTCAGGTCTGGGTGTGATCCTAAGAAATCATAGTTCCACGTTCAACTGACATTCAGAAGCAAAGGAAAGCTGTGCCACATGGAAATCTAAATGAAAATGTATTAATGCAAAATAAATCCCTCTTTCTCCTCTTTTGGAGCCACCAACAGCTTGTTAACAAATCCAGTGCAAGTTCATGCAATGTTCAAAAGCTCCAGTGATTCACTACATGCTGTTTTCATGGTGCATGGATCATTCTCTTCCTTCTCCCACACACAGCTTGCCTCCAACTGATTTGGCATGCATATGTTAACCTTTCACCTTTCCCCAATGACAATTAAAGCTCCCAACAGCAAGCTTATTCAGAATTTGCTCAAGCTTCTTATAGATATGCAACTTAAAGGGAGGGGCAGGTCCTTCTCAGAATAAAGGTCATTTTTGTCCTTGGGATTTGCACTTTGGTCTTAAATAGAAATGGAAAAGGCCAACCAAAATCTTTAAAAATCCCCAAGGAAAACATGAAATTTCTGAGACAGTCTACACAGTTCCTTTCATTTGGAAAAAGAAATGTACTGTTAAAAACAGTGTTTAAAAAAATTGGACTAGGTCCAAGAGATGACCACACTGCACTTAATGGGTATGGGCTACAAAATAAATTACATTTCTAAGGCTTGGAAGTGGCAAAAGTACTCTCAAAGGTTGCAGTTGAGTATCTTTGGTATTTTGATGGAGGAATGTAATCTCAGAATGATGTCAAATGTACTTCAATTACAGTTGGAAGCCTTTTTTTTTTTTTTGCACAGGCCACCTTCAACTTCAGCTGCCTTGCCCAGTGATATCAACTGATTATCTGAGTAGTTCTCCCCACAGACCCATACCGTAAAAAATAATTAACATATGAAAGTACTGAGTTTTTTTCTTTCTTTCTGAAATTCATACAAATCATTCTTTGCCAGAAGTCCATGAAACTTCAGTATGAAAAGTTAAGGACTGGTCAAAACCCCGTTCTCTGATTAGATAAACAAACTTTCACTGAGCAAGTTTTTCAAGTTTAGTTATTGGCATGGGCAAGTAAATAAAACTTTATTTTTTTTATTTTAAAAAATTATTTATTATTATTTTTATTTATTAAACTTTATTTCAAGCATACATTCAGGGTAGCTGATTCAATCTACTATTACCACTGAAAACTACCCTCTAGGACTAAAGCCAGCTTATTTACAGAACATGCTTGCCCACGCAGGCAAAATACATCTTTCTAAAATAGATCTAATAAAAATTTAATACCGAGAACTGATTCACGTGTTCACTTGTTTATTCCAGATTCATACATTTCCAATGTTTGGAACTGACCATACTTAGAACACTGAGCAATTATTATAGATAGTTTCTTAACATAGCTAATGAGAGTTTATTCATCATGATTTGGCCATTTGTAAAATTGTCATGAGCATAGTTGGTTGCAAAGCACCAAATTTATAAATTTAGTAACTTATCTTCCACGGGATCCTTTTCCTGCTTTCCTTTCTTGATTATCTTATGATAAGTAGTCATGCTTGACTCCCCCAAAAAAGCACCCGAGCCAAACTTGCTCTTAGATTTTATTTTCAAAGAATACTTTCAGAGGCCTGTTTGGAATCTTTTGTTTTTTGGAAATAAAAGTGACACTGAAGATTGGCAAAAATTAAGGATTAGGAAAGTGTTCAGCAAGAAGCACAAAGAACTAAGTTGTGAATAATGTCATATATTGAAAACAGTTGGTTTTTGACTGGCTGTGTATTTCCTGTTAAATATCCTGTTAAAGCTAGACTTCCCTTCCTTTATTCATTTCAAATCCCAATCATCTAATTTACTGAGTTTTCATTTTCCCCATTCTGAATACAGATCCATCATCCACTTCATCTCAATTCTGCTTTCCCATTCTGCCCTTTCTGCATAATCTGATAGAGGTTTTCCTCAATCCAGAACACATCCAGCCTCCCACAAGGTTTCTGAGATTACTCTCAAGAATCCAGTCTGAATTGTGTCAAAGGGCCAGATGTTAATTGTAATTGTACTTCATATCCTCGGCGGATCCATGTTGCACGATGTTCTCAAATGCTGCGATGAAGCAAAAATTACACAGGATGTTTTCGACCAAGGTGTCCCCTTTAACAACATTCCTGAGTACAGTTTAAGATATTTGTGTGTTCTTGCAAAAAAAAAAAAAACATGTTTGCTACAATTGTTTCCAACTGCATGATTCTATATTTGTTCACTAATTAATGTTGTGCTTATTGTTCTTCTTTGTGTATATCATGCTTGGTTGCACAGCCCACTTGTTTTGCATTGTACTTGCTATTTCATACAGCACAACTATCAGTGCCCAATGTGATGAAAGGTTTTGTTTTTCAAGTAGGTTTGTTTGCAGAGGATGACAATGATTAAAGAGGGAGTGACTGGCAGAATGTTATCCAGTGGTTTCCACAACTAAAATAGCATTAGAACTGCTCCTGATCCAGCATCTTAATCAGCGTGTTGGTTCTCAATTAATGTCAATGCATTCATGAAAAACCCAGTATCTGGGGCTACATGCTTTTAAGATGGTAGCCAATACACTTATTGATACATGTATTCTCTTCTATTGGAACAGTTATTAATGGTCTTTAGTCAAGTGCAGAGGTGTCAAACTCACAGCCCCTGGCCCGGATGTGTCATGTGCTGGCCACACCCATCCCTGGTTTAGCGAAGGGGAGAAAATCATGATACATCACATGATACATCACGTGACGCCATGAGTTTAATACTCCTGGTCTAGTGATTAAGCACCAGGCTAGAAACTGGGAGAAATATGTTCTAGTCTCACCTTACCTATGAAAGTCAGTCTCTCTCTCTCTCTCTCTCTCTCTCTCTCTCTCTCTCTCTCTCTCTCTCCCCCCCCCTCTCTCTCTCCCTCCCTCCCTCCCTCTCTGGATCAGCAAGATTGACCTAGAGATGAAAAATATAGCCTGGTGATCCACTGTATTTTTGAATAACTATGATTTACACTGGAAGAAAGATACTTTCTGCAGATTCAGGCTAGCAACTTAAAAGTAAAGCAAAACATACCACCAAAATCAGTTTAAAGACTTTTTCTGGAAAAGGGACATGGATTTTTAGGAAGCATATATAATTTACACAGCTTATGACATTCAGAGTGAAATGCATGTACCACAATTACCAGTCTACCTTTGCTGTATTATGCTGGTCTAACAGAGATACACTGGAAGCTGTTTAATACCTGAATTATTTGGAGAATTTATATTGAAGGTAGCAATATAAAATAGCAATCTGCGATTGCCTGGTTTTGTGTTTTTGTTTTGCTTTTGTGATTTAGTAAGATTAAATGGATGTGACAGATGAAAAAACAAGATTAAGATCATTAGATTTTAGAGGCTAAGAACAATGCACTTTTAAGATGTTTCATTTTTTTCTGAATTAGGTATTGCTGCTTATGACATTATAAATGTCCCAGCTACTTCCTTAATAGGTACTGCTCTGTAAACCTTTTTGCAAGTGGTATAGATTCAGCAGGTTTAGAAATTTTAACCACATCCTCATAACCTTTCTTTCATGCTGTTAGTATTTCTGCAGCAAATTCTAAATATATCACATTTGTGAGGATTGATGTTTATCTGCAGGTAAGGCAAATATAACAGGTAAGTCAAACAAGCAGCCTACCACGAAGCTTTTTCTTCCTTTCAACGCACTTAATATATTTTATTTGGCCCCATAATTATATATGCGTGTATGTGTGTATGTGTGTGTGTGTGTAAAACAAATGAAGAGGCTATCTCTTTTGAGGACTATTAAACTATCATTTCTTCTCCCCTACTTCCTTCTTCCATTAATACAATTTGAAGAAATATGTTGAAAGTATGGATCTGATCATAGTGCTGAGATTTTTGTAAACATTCACGACCAGATGAGGAAGTGTAACAGTGACCACTGAAACTACAGATATGTCAATGAAGCAGTGCCTCAAGACAACCCAATCAAGGAACACTTATCCCTGAACACAACATTTATAAGAATAGTTACAAGATCCAGAATTTAAGAGTCTCTGCAAAAAGGAAAACACAAGTTGCAGCACTGTGGTACAATGAAGGACAAGGGGTACATATAATTAAAGTCTTCTCTTTTGCAGTTTAGAAAACACCGAGCAGCCTTGCTGCCTTCCTAATTTCTATTAGGGCTGAGCTGATGTGTGATATTTAGAAACAATTTGGATTAACAGAAAACTGAATGAGAAAAATAACAGATGGTATTGCAATAGGTCTCCCTTTGCACGTGATCTCTCGGATGGGTTCTACATATTGCGAAGCACCGGGTTTCATTACTATGTACATCGCGATCACATCAGATCAATCTTTTTTTCAGTTTCCTGCATCTTCACAATTCAGTCACTTTTGAGAGCTGGATAAATTTTCTCTGCCTCTAAAACAAGGCATATGTTCCATTGGGAAGGGAGTGAGGGGCATTAGCGGGCAAATGATTTGTCAGCCTATCAGATGCCAAGTGAGCTACATAACAATGACATCACTCTCATTTTGCCAGGGACAATGGCACTAACAAGAGGGTATAATCAACAAACCACACAGTTAGACTAGCAAGGGCAGGTGCAATGCCACCCCTCCTTTTTTTTTTTTTTTCTTGCTACAAGTCAGTCAACATTCGTTTCCAGCACAAAACTATTCCTTTCATTACAGTGTTAGCAGAAGTTGGCTTCCAGAAAGCACTGCAGCTGCTGTTGCCACTTCTGCAGATGCTTTCATTAATTTTATCAAGGACACCACTGAACTAAGTGCTTATTCAGCACAATGGCTGCTTGGAAGCAGCTGGAGACATAAAACAAACTCTTTGGAAGGCGCTGCAACTAAGTGCAACATGTAGATTAAAAGAAATTAAAGGGAGGGGGGAGATCCTGGAAGGTCTTAAAAAATTGAAAGACAAAGTCTAATAAAGGCAAGAGAAGCCAAGGTTGCAAGTTTTAGATTTTGAAAGAGTCATAAAGAACGGTGCCATGTGTTACTTATTGGTCGGAGTTCTGGTAGCTTTGGTTGTTGTTCTTAAGAGAGGATTGTGCAAGTCATTAAACAAGGACCTCACATGACCAGTTTCCTGGCAGTTTTTCCACTGACTTTGTGGAAAGCCAGCAGGAAATGTTGAAAACTGAATGAAACTGGCATATTGAGCTGTTACTACAAATCAGTTACAGGTACCTCAGCATCTGTCATCTCGACGTGCCAATAGAAGGGACAGTTCCTGGCAGGAAGTGATTAGTTTAACATTAGGGGATAATATTAATTTTGATTAAATGCGTAATTGGGAGAATTGTAATGATTTCTTTTTTAAAAGCTATAAAATCTTTATTACATATCCTTTACTTGTTATTTTTATATATCTTAATATGTCAGGAAAAAAGGGGAAAAAGGAAAAAAAACACCGAAATTGAGAATGGTTTTTAAGCAAAGAGAGTATTATCCTCTAAGAAACATAATAAATTTTGTGGGTTGATTAGATCAATTTAACAAATTACACCATTCTGTGTTCGGACTCCCTATAGCAGCATAGTGGCCTAGTAGTGAAGATGCTTGCCTTCCGCTAGGAAGGTTGAGAGTTCAATCCTAAGTAGCAAATGTTTATCTCCTAGGGCACATAGAAAAAATATCTGCTGCCAAGCTGTGTGGTGTCAGGAAGGGCATCTGACCAGTAAATGCTCAGACCCATCCAGTCACCCGCCTCTAACCCAAATTAAAGGATTACAGAGTTATAAAAAGGGAGTGTTATTAAACATTTAAACAATTAAATAAAACATTTTTAGACTGTCACATCATCTTCCTAATCACAACTGCATTTTGAGCAAAACCCTGGAAGGTCTTAAAAAATTGAAAAATGAAGTCTAACAAAGGCAAGAGAAGCCAAGGTTGCAGTTTTTAGATTTTGCAAGGGTCATAAAGAATGGTGTCATGTATCTGTGTTATTTATTGGTGGTAGTTCTGGTAGCCCTGGTTGTTGTTCTTGAGAGAGGACCATGCAGATCATTAAACAAAGACCTCACATGACCATGGTTTCCTGGCTCACATTTATGGCAACTGCAGCATCTAGTAGCCAAGTGACTGTAATATGTAACTTTCCCACCCAGCTTCCAACAAGCAAAGTCAATTGCAGAAGCTGACTTTGGTTAATAACCTTGTGATTTGTGTAATCACCATGGTGATTTACTTAACAATCATGATAATCAAGGCTCTACAGTTGGGTCTGGCCACAGAATGACCTACTTTATGACATCATTTAGCAACCAAAATTCTGATTCATTTGTGATCTTACATCTACTTCATTAGGTGCTGCACATCCAATTTGAGAAAGTCTAGGTTCAGATTACAATCCTGGAATATAAATAGCCTTTACTACAGCGAATGAAGCGCAGGGATAAATCACAGGCATTAATTTAGTCCCATGAAAATAGCTCCCAGGGCAACTTTAAGACTGGCTGAGGAATTCTGGGAATTGAAGTCCACCAGTCTTAAGTTTCTCAGTTTGGAAACCTCTATTTCCCCACTGCATATACTTTGGTCCACATTTCTAGAATTTAATCAATCTCAGTTGTTTCACAAACTAGTGTGGCAATATTTTAAGCATGTTAGCACAAAGGAGAACTAATAATTCTATATGAATTTCCAGGATCTTGAAAAGCATTTTACTAGCTTCTGACAGGTATTTTTCTGAAGTGCCTGTTTTCACCTCCCTTCAGCAATACATTCATTGAAAGCAGACTGGTAAATTGCAGTTGAAGCTGGTTCCTCATATTTCCACAAGTGTGATCCGCTAAACCTTAAACTGGGGAAACAGCAAAGCAAAATTCAGAAATAATCTTATTGATAACATGGCCCATATGAGATCCAGTCTTCTCCAAGCTTGTTTTCTCTTCTGAATTCATGCATGTTTGACAGATATATCAGTCACAAATACTATTTTTCATATTTATTTCTAATAATTTCCACCTGGAGCAGCTGGCTGGGATGCCAATTTCTCTTCCCCCCCCCCCCCCAAGTCTTTTGTAAATATTTGAAATAGCTATTCATTAACAGTTGCATGTTTATTCAGCACCGTTGTTCAGCTTGAGAACTGGAATTAGCTTTTATGCCTCGTTCCTCCCTTCCATCCCTCTTTGGCTGAGCCGGGAAAGCCTCCTGCTTAGGTTCAATCTGTCAAGATTCAAATTATGCTCCAGCTGAGACCTAATCAAAGGCATCCGACCCAGTTTGCAAATAAACCAGAAACAAGAGTGGATTCCTCCCCCCCACCCCGGGGGCACTTGGTCTGCGAGTGAAAGCCAAATAAGCATCTTACAACTTCTACTTTTGTATGAATGGCAATGCTGCCCATCGAACTTCCCTCAAATCACAGGCTATATTCACCATGATGATATGCGCATAGTAGTATTTTACATATAAAAGACTAACTGTAAAAACTCATCCGACGCTACATGGAATAGAATTTAATCATAACTTCCCTTTCATTTTTATTATCTCCCATGTGGCTTTCAGCTCTATTGCAATGCATTGCATTTTCTAAACCTAACCATTTTTATCTTGCAGGTTGTTACAGTGGATGGACTCTGAACATACCGGCAGTCCTCACAACCACAGTAATTGGGACCAGAATTTCTGTGAATAATAATTTAATAATGCAATTGTAAAGTGTACATGATATGACCGCATCACTTACTGACAGCAATTCTGGCAGTCCCTGTAGCCATTGCTAAGCAAGGATCAAAGGTCACTGAATGAGGACCTACATTTGATGGGACTTGTAACTTCCTGCCAGCTTCTAACGAGCAAAGTCAATGCAGAAGCCAACAGGAAGTTGTAAGTCCTGGTCACAACAAGCTTTATTTAGGCATCTCTCAAGCAGGCCAGCAAATAAGTGATTGCTGAAGAGGATGTCAGGTGGGGGATTGGGGTTCTGTGGCATTGTGCAAAAGTAGCAAGGCTTGGGATGTTCAGTGCAAATGTGGCAAGTGGTGGGGGTAGGCAATATGGTGTGAGTGCAATTATGTGAACAGCACCTACTTGCTCCAGGCCAGGGCTGTCAAACTTGTGGCCCATGGGCCAGATGTGTCACATGCTTGCCATGCCCGGTTTAGCAAAGGGGAAAAAAGTCCCAATAAATCACGTGACGACGTAAGTTTGACACTCCTACTCCAATCCCACACTTGGGTGGCTGCTGGGGACTCCTCAACCAAAAAAACGTCAGGAGTGAGAGTGACATACCAGACCGACTTTTGACCTTCCCTGTCAGTTTCTCCACTAACTTTGCTTGTGTGAAGCTGGCAGAAAAAATTGCAAGTGGTGATCACAAGACCACTGGATACTGTAACCATTGTAAATACAAGTCAGATGTTCAAAGGTGATTTACTCAGAGGAGGAAAAGCCGATTAACCTTCAAAATATCCTTTTAATACTTTCCCTTGAAATTCAAACATAGAAAAACTAAGTGCAGATTTTTAAAAATAAATAAATAAATTAGAAATAGGCAACAGACTCTGACAGCACCTTGCAAGCAGGTAGGTAGGTGCCTCGCACGGTAATATACAAGTCGGAGCAATTCCAGAATCAGGTAGAAAGCACTGTAAAAAAAGTTTATAAATGGCATAATTAAAGGCCGCAGGCTAAGTAAATTGAGGAGCAGTAAAATAAATCAGAAATAAAATGAACATAAACATAGCCAATTTAGTGTAGTGATTAAGACCCCAGGTTAGAAACCAGAAGACTGTGAATTCTAGTCCTGCCTTGGACATGAAAGCCACCTTAGTGATTTTGGGCCAGCCATTCCTCTCAGCCCAACCCACCTCAGGATTGTTGAAGTGAGGAAAATAGGAGGAAGGAGAATGCTTGCCACTTTGAGTTGTTTATAAGTAATAAAGGTGAGATTAAAAAATATCTAATGAATGTATTAAAAACAACTAAAGGAAAAAAAATAAAAATAAAAACAACACTGCACATAAGACTCTTCCTTAGTAAATCTCACTTCACCAAACCAAATCATAGGTAGATGCTAAACAGGGATACATAATATTTTGTGGCTAGAAACAATCTAGAATAGAGATAGTAACTTGGTGATATCTAAAAATGGAGGGAAGTTTTGGCCTGTTAGGGCAGTGTGATGGAAATGGAAAATAAATGCTTCCATAAGGCACAGGGAAGGCTTAATCATACACACATACCCCCTCAAAATCATAGCATCGAAAATAGTTGTATAAATGGATCAAGAATTTGGTCCCATTCCTTACATAGATATACATTCTCTTTTGATTAGAATCACACTACTGCTAGTTGAGATAAGTAAGGACTGATTAACCAAACCATGCTTGAATCAATACAGGTAAGATTGCTCTTTTGACCCATTCTAGGAATTTGAGAAAGATAGCCTTTCCCTTTTGCTAAAGAGAAAATGTCAGTTCTCCACCAAATTAATCTGGTCATCAGATAAAAATGCCTTGGTTTCTGCTGGTCATACCAGTACTCAGGACTGCCCATGTGGAGACAAAACAGAGCAAAAAATATGTTCACATTTACCACAAAAGTACATTTTTCAGACTCAGAAATAGTTCAAAGAGAGTTAAAAGTAACATGAAGGAGTAACTTCTTCTACAACTAATTAGATCTGACTAGAATCCCAATTTCTGTTGAGGCAGCTTAAATTTTAGTGAATCAGATGCCACAGAAACTATGCTGCATGCTCTCAGACACAGCTTTTATTTGCAATGCTGTCTGCATAGTTATCCTTATATTGGTCATGTCTTGTTTGGGGTATGGCAGTTCACTATGCATGGGTTAAGAGTTTGAAGGCAGTTCAGACACTGCAGCAAATACATTGGCACACATTTTAACTGGATTTGACTGTATGGAACATAGTATGCCACAGTCACCTAGTTCACTGTATGACTTCTGAAGGTGCCATACACTAAATAAAATCTAGTTCATTTTCAAGTACAGTGGAACCTCAGGTCATGACCATAATCTGTCCCAGGACTACAGTGGCAACCCGATTTGGTCGTGACCAAAGCACAACCAACTGGGCATGTATGGACAAAAATTTGTGCAGACTACACGTGCACGGAACGGGAAAGAAAGAGAATCTGCCGTGGCCAGGTTTGTTTGCCATCTGATTTTTGAATTGTGACCTGGTTCAAAAATCGGGTGGATTTTTTGGTTGGAACCCGATTTGGTTGCAAACAGAAGCATTTGCGACCCGAGGCTCCATTGAATTGTGCAGCAACATTTTTTTTTTAAAAAAACATGTGTTCATAGATGGCCTGGGATCAGCGTAAATCCTGTCCTCAGTAATCAAATATGTTTTGTGATTTTCAATGATGGAATTCTTGCAGGGTGGAACATTTGCTTGAGGTTTACCTGCCTTTCTGTAATCCGAATTAGGACCCTAAGAGACTTGATATGTAGTTTTATTAAGGAGTCTGTTCTTTATCTTCTTATCAGTTTCTACTCGATTATATTATTAGAGAATTGCTGGGCCTAATTCTCTCTCTGATAGCTTTGGGGGTGTACCAATACATGGCTACTTTATTTTGGCTTTGTCCTATTGGTCAGTTTGGTTGTTGCTGTTCTCAATATTCCCAGGAGTAAATTAAGATTTGAAGATACTAAAATGCCATTAAATCATATCTTAAACATTTGGAATTTTACAGTTTATGAAGAATTTATCAGGTTTTGTTTTGTTTTTCTCTGACTGACTCCCAGAGTTTCTAGGTGATTCACAGATAAAACAAAATAATGATAAAAACAAAGCCCAAAAGATGAATTAAAGGAGACAACAACAGTGTATGGTGATTGAACTACAGCAAAGATTATCTTGTTATTTTGGAAGAATGTGTATCACCTATTATCTTAATAGTTGGATTAAAGAAATGTGTTAACTTTGATTGTTGAATTTGCTTTGTACAGGTAAAAAGGAGGAATCAAACAATTGGGATAACACGTCAAGACTTTTCTTATTCTTACATATTCTTCTTCATATCTACTCTCCTTATTTATCATGCGCAGAATCTGTTTCTATTGTTGAACTGTAGATTTTTCCTTGGTCTTATGTGTAGAAAATCAGTAAATTATTACTAAAAAGGTGAAAAAGACAATTGCATGGCCAACTTTAAAAAGTCTCGCAGGAGATGTCGAAGGAAAATCATTGCATATGGAAATATCCATTGAAATAGGCAGATAAAACTGTTAGCATCCCAACTTTGTTCAGTTCCACATGAGTAATCTTTGACATTAATTCATCCATCTGGATACCCTTCTGATGTGGAGACCAGTTCCCAGAATTCCCAGCAATAGTTCTGAAGGCTACCAATTCTGTGTTTTGAAAAAAAGGGCCCAGGCCAAGAACCACTGTTCTATATTACAATATCTTTCATTAATATAATAATAAAGTTTTTAACATTTCTCTCACAAATGGGATGGAACGAAAAATTGCCTTCCCAGAAGACTAAGTGTAAGACTTAGCAAGATTTTGTTTCACTTCATGGCTTGCCATACTTTAAATCAGTGTTTCTCAACCTGGACAATTTGATGATGTAAGGACTTCAACTCTCAAAATTTCCTGGCCAGCATGGTAGATAAATAAATGTAGGTTTAATCCCTATTTTAAATTGTATTTCAGAACAGCAGTATTAGAATTGCTCTTCTTTTTCTGTTTTTGGACAGGATTTCTTGCACATGACACCAAGGACATATCCTTAGCTCTATGTATTCCTCATCTGAGAAAGAGTAAAGCTCAAATGCATTTGATGCAACATTAACATATTTATGGAACAACATGAATAGGATAGTTATATTGTTCAGTTGTTCAGTTCCTAAATTGTGCAATCCCATGGACCACAGCAGGCCAGACTTCTCTGCCCTCCAGTATCTTCCTAAATCTGCCCAAACCCATGCCTACTGTGTGTGTCAATGGCACTATCTAGCCATCTCATCCTCTGCCATCCCTTTCTCCTTTTGCCTTCAGTCTTTCCTAACATCAGAGTCTTTTCCAATGGGTCCTCTCTTCTCATTTGGTGGCCAAAGTAATTAAGCTTCAACTTCAGTATCTGTCCTTCTGGAGAACAGTCAGGGTTGATTTCCTTAGGATAGCTATTGGGAACCTTAATGAAAATACTAAACTCTATTGATCAGGGAAAACAGCAGTCTTATTATATTCAAATTAAACTTACAAGTCTGTTGTACTTACATAAAATACATTTTATCATTTTCTTTAAAAAATAGTAAGGTGAGCAGTTCACTGAAGAAAACTCTTTAATTTAATTTTCATCATGCCATGGCACAATTTCTTTTTCTTTTTAAACAGTGGTAGAACTGGAAGGGACAAAAAGCCATGGTTTTCTAGTGCAAGATTTGAAACTGGCCTAGGAGGGAAGAATTGTGATAGGAGAAGGATAGCTAAAGCAGCCACCAGAAGCACGTGCTATTTAAAACCACTAAATATATATTTAATTTACCTGTTTAATTTCCATTCACTATGCTCTTACTGGGAATTTTCTACACACTAGAGACAGTGTTTGGAAGACCCTAGATCCATTCTTGATTTGTTTCAGGTTTTTGGTATAATTTTCTGTGCTTTTAGCTTATGGTTCTCCATGGAAATAAACCCCAAACCTTTTGGAAAAAAACTAAAACTTTGATAAATTAGTATCCCTTTCTTACTCACTGATAGATAGATATTGACAGAGAAGGCATTGGCCATGTGCTTGGATGGTTTTCTCCTAAATGCTATTGATAAAATAGCCAACCATAAGTATCATAAATCTGATAGCTTTCTCAAAGTCAAAAGAAGTATTTTAAACTTTAAAATGACTAAGGATTATGGGAAGAGAGAAAGGGTACAAATCCAATTTTAGTAATGTGTAATTAAAGCTACAATACATTTAAAAAATTGGTTTCCAAAAGAAAAATAAAATTATTTTCCATTTCTCTCTGGCCTACGGGCTATATTTGACCTCCAAAAGGTTCCTTCTGGCCTGTCAGCTCCTCCCATGTGCTGTGCTCCCTTGAACTGCCTCCCACCATACAAAGAAAGCCCCATTCATCTCGTGGGCCAGACGAGAAAGAGGAAACTGGCTGGGGGGAGAGACCCAATTTTATTTGCTGATTTTTTAAAACTGATTTGCCCCCCCCCGCCCATCCTCTAATGTCCAATCTGGCCCTCAGACTGAAAAGTTCGGAGACATCCGCTCTACAAAAAAAGGCAGTTGAAAATGCAACTTATTATAAAATAATTCTCTTCTATTTCTTATTTCTTTATTAAGAACAGCATATTAAAAACAAACCGAGATTAATATGCCTGAGATAGTTTTTTTAATCACAAACTGGAGCATTTTTTACATTCGATATAGACAGACAATAAACTAGAATAAAATCCTAGTTTATTGTCGGAAAAAACAACAGGAAAAAATCCTATTTGACAAAGAAAAAGGCATTCTCAAGCAACATTCCTCCTTTGTTTGCCACAATGTAGCTCCATGGTTACTATCCTATATACAGTAATTTTCTACAATATAAACAGGAATATTGCATAAAACCCAGAAGCACGTCTCAGATTCTGATCTATACTTCTGGGAAAGATTTATTATAGTTAACTGATGAGCAATTCTTTTTTTTTAAATATTTATCTTTATGATTGTTGTGGGCACTCAGCATCACACAGCATCAATTTCTCTTGCTTTTACTCATTAAATCTAGTTATGCCAGCAATGCATCGTGAAGTTCCCGCAGTATGAGATACAGGGTAATATAAATAAAGGCATCTAAAGGACTCACTACAGTCTTGAAAAATTGCTTTCTTCAGTTCTACAATTAATGTATATCTTTTCTCCAATCTCTCACATCAAGGAACTTCTTCAATGAAGATTCTGATCTAATTCATTAGAAGTCATCCCAAACCAAACAGAAGCTAAATATAGATTTTTTTACAGTGTTTGGGAGAACTACTTGCCAATGTTGTTGAACAATCTTGTCAATTCAACATTTAATGCTGTTTTATTCTACAAGCTGGAGTTTATCCTACACAAGCCTCTTGATCCAGCTGAGAATGACTTATAACCAAACATTTATATATCTATAAAATACCTGTGCACTTGATCAGTATGTATTTTTCAGATACTGCACTTAAGAGGCATAATATAACAGGAAATTGTGCTATGGAAATAAGTTATCTTAAGCTTTGGCTTGTCTTTCCCCTTACTGTAAATCTCCTTTGGAATTTTTAATCTGACTACTGTGATCAGCACAGTGGTGGGATTCAAATAATTTAACAACCAGTTCTCTGCCCTTCCAACAACCAGTTCAACAAACTGCTCAGAAAATTAACAACCAGTTCTCCTGAACTGGTGCGAACTGGCTGAATCCCACTACTGGTTCAGCTTCTTCAGCCCTTCGTTAATAAAGTTATTCATATCTTCCAAATCTGGATTCTTCACAGACAAACATGATGAGACTCTAGAAAGAGTGCAGAGAAGAAGCTACAAAAATGATAAGGGGACTGGAGGCTAAAACATACGATGAACGGTTGCAGGAACTGGGCATGGTTAACTTGATAAAGAAAAGGACTAGGGGTGACATGATTAGCAATGTTCCAATGTCTAAGGGGCTACCACAGAGAAGAGAGAGTCAACCTATTTTCCAAAGCACCTGAAAGCAGGACAAGAAGCAATGGATGGAAACTAATCAAGGAGAGAACCAACCTAAGGACTAAGGAGAAATTTCATGACAGTTAAAACAATTAATCAGTGGAACAGCTTGCTTTTAGAAGTTGGGAGTGCTCCAACACTGGAGGTTTTTAATTAGAGACTGGACAACCATTTGTCTGAAATGGTATAGGGTCTCCTGTTTACACAGGGGGTTGGACTAGAAGGCCCCCAAAGTCCCTTCTTCTGTTAATTCTTTGGGGTCAGCTGGAAGATTCATATAACAAAAAGCCTGGGGCAAAGAGTCCACTGTGGGTGACTAGGTCTTGCTTGCCATGTCATCTGTGACACTATTCTTCGCTTGTGGACTTCCATGAAGTTTGTCACTGCATAGGTCTCTACAGATTTGATCATCAACACCACAAATGACTTAACTTTGACATGGTGTGAGAAAAACGAGGGAAGTATAATTGAAACTAATTAGTTCCCAATTAGACTAATCCATAGCAGCAAGCTTTAATATAAGGAATGGAAACTTTTAAGGAAGAGGTTAACAGACCTATTTAAAGGTACTAGGGTGAAAAAAAACCAAAAAGGAGGAGGAGAAGGGGGAGGGAGAGGAGCGGGAGGAGAAGGAGAAGGAGGAGGAGAAGGAGGAGGAAAAGAGGAAGAGGAAGAAGAAGACGACGACCACCCTGCCCTCTCCAAAATCTTAAGGCCCTGTCACACTGCCCAACAGATGCAAAACGTTAGTAAAAAGGACACAACGGACGAGAAAAATGTTCCATCTGTTGTTATCCGCTCTCAGAAGGGGTGAAAATTTGCATAACCGGAGCGGATAACACGGAAAGGAACGGACGCGGGGAGGACGCAGGGCGGATGGAAAGTGGATGCGGAACGGAAGCCCAGCGGATGGGAGCGGATGGCACATCCGCTAGGCTTCCGGGGGACCTCAGCAAAGTGGACGTGGAACGGATACAGCGGATGCAGAGCGGACACCGAGTGGATGAAACGGATGCACAGCGGAAGCCTAGCGGATGCACAGCGGAAGCCTAACGGATGCCTAGCGTTAATTGCGCATGCGGGGAGGATGCATTGCGTCAGCCCCGCGGATATAAGGGAAGCAGCTCGGAAGCAGGTCACCATTCAGAGGAAAGACCTGCTGCCGGACGGATTGACAGCCTTGCCTGCCTTGCCTGCATGCCTGCTTGCAAGCCTTGCTGCCAGCCTTGCTGGCTGGCTGGCTGCCAGCCTTGCTGCCAGCCAGTCTGCCTGCCAGCCTTCCTGCCTGCCTGCCAGCCAGCCTGCCTACCAGCCTTGGTGCCTGCCTGCCAGCCAGCCTGCCTGCCAGCCTTGGTGCCTGCCTGCCTGCCAGCCTTCCCGCCAGCCTTGGTGCCTGCCTCCCTGCCAGCCTTCCTGCCAGCCTTGGTTCCTGCCAGCCTCCCTGCCAGCCAGCAACCCCACAACCATGCGGAAGCACAGCAAGCCTCAGCCATCTGCTGCCAGCCCTTGCAAGAGGGACAGGGCTACCATCCCGCCCCCTGGCCCTCACTCTGGTTCTGCTGGGGCTTCTGCAGCACGGGCTCGCTCTTCTGGGGCTGGGGCTTCTGCTTCTGTAAGAGCTGATGACAAGCACTCCAGCGCCAGCCACCTCCACAGCACCTGGACCCTTCACCCCTGAGACTGAGCGACCAAGAGGAGTGCCAGAGACTCATTTTTGTTTTATAGCTTGTTGTTAATAAAGTCTATTTTTGATTCACACACTTGCTTCATTTCTTTTTTTTAATAAAGTCTTGGTGGAAACTTTTAGAAATGGTTTAAGCCTTTGCTTAAATAGCAGTGGGATGGGTTGAGATAGCTGTGGAATGGGCAGGGATACCTTTGGGATGGGTAATAGCTGTGGGATAGATAAATCTCCAGTGCAAGCATAGTGGGACTGGATGGTCCACCCTCCCAGGTGCCACACCTATGGCCCTTTATTATCAATAACAATGTAATCAATCATCCACACATGTCAACATAAACACAACTCTTTATTAAATGCCCTGTTCATTGTAGGCCCACCCAACATACATGGCCCAATCTCATCCGTGTGATGAGACAGCCTCAAGGAAGCATCCATTAAGCATCTATCATCCTCTCTTGCCACTCCACTGCTCCAGCTGGGGAGTTGCACCAGTGTTTCAGGAGGTTGTGCTGCTTCTTCCCTTCACGTGAGGCTCTGTTGGGGCCTTGCACATCCTCAGTGTCTATCAGGTTTCGCCCTTGCCTCCATTCCCCAGGCTCCATGTCCCCATTGCCTTGCTGGAGGTCCACGAGCCTGTTCTGCAAGACTGGGTAGTGGGTGCGCATGAGATTGTGCAGGATGCAGCAAGTTTCCATGATCCTCCTCACGGTCTCTGGGCAATGCTGCATGGTGGTGAGAAGTACCTGGAACCTGTTGGCCAGGATGCCAAAGGCGTTCTCCACGACCTGCCTTGCCCTGGACAGTCTGTAGTTGAAGATCCTCTCTTCACGGGTGAGGCATCTGGAGGTGTAGGGCTTCATGATGTAGGTTATGAGGGAGAAGGCGTTATCCCCCACGATGAAGTTGGGCACATCTTGCGTGTTGTTGGGCAGGGGGTCTGGATCTGAAAAGCCCACGATGAGGTTGCATTCCAGCCCCTCCTTGAGGTCACTGGCGTTGTATACCTGGGCATCTGAAGATGAGCCGTTGCCTGAAGCATCGATGTACATGAACTTGTAGTCAGCATTGACCATGGCGAAGAGGATGATGCTGAAGAAGCCCTTGTAGTTGTGATAAGAGGACCCTGAGTTGGCTGGTGCTTTGTTGTGTGGCACCCTCCAACCGTACTGCATGCTCCTGTAGGTGGTCCCTGAGGCCAGGTGGCGCAGAGTCAGTGCCACCTTGAGCCCAGGTTCCAGGCTGGGCCGGAAGTTGGTGCTTGCCTTGGTCAACCTGGGTGTCAGCCGCTGCACAACTTCTTCAAACATGGCTGGAGGCATCCTCATGAAGTTCTGGAATGCACGAGTGTCTTCGTTCCTGAGCTCCACCATCAGCTTGTTGTACAGTCCCTCCTCTGCTCTTCTGGTGAACCATCTTCGTACCCAGAGGCTTCTTGGCTGCCTCTTTTTCTTCCCGTAGTAGAGTTCACAGAGCCTGTAGATGGCTTCGCACTGTTGCAGAAGGATGGTGGCTACCAAAAGGACTTTGTTACGATTCACAGTGGACATGAGTGGATGCTGTGGAAGAGGAAGAGTCAGATGAAGGCTGGAGAGGTCTGCACCACAATGCTGCTGTTCTGAAAGTGAGATGCAGGTTAGTTGCTCCCCCTTTTTATAGGCAGTATAGGTGTCCCTTTGCATCCTCTAGGCATCCTCTAGGCATCCTCTAGGCATTCTTAATATCTGAGATAGGTCCCCTCTGTGAAGGTTTTTTCCGTTTTAAATGCTTTGTTTCCGTGCTGCATCCGCTAGGCATCCGTTCTGCATCCATTCCGTGTCCATTCCACTTCCTCCCTGCGTCCGAGCGAATGCGAGTTGTGCAGATGTGGAACGGATGCCTAGCGGATATAGCGGATGCGTAACAGATGCAGAACGGATACCTAGCGGATGCAGAATGGACGAATTGGATACATTTTCTGCGCAAAAGTTTTGAGCAGCTCAAAACTTTCTGAGCGGATGAAACCTCCATAAACAGATGCTGGACGGATAGAGAGGAAGCAAAACGGATGCAGTGAGTACAGAACGGATACCTCGCATTAACCAATGGATGGCAAGCTTTTCTGTCCGTTTTACATCCTCTTTGCATCCGTTGGTGCAGTGTGACAGGGGCTTTAGGTTCTTTGGGGAAATACTGTATGTTCGAGGCAATGATATTAAAAAATGGGTAAAATGCAATGTGCAAAAACAAAGGAGCTGGTTTTTCAGAAAATCTGGTATACCCAAAACACTGAATGGAACTCCCTAAACTTTAAGAGTGCTAATAACTGAAGGGTTGTTTTCCTGCCATGAATGCTGCTTTAATCTTCAGCTCTCCAACTGACTGATTCAATTCAAACATGTGTGTACCTAGGAATGTCTGGGCGCAGAAGGCGATAGGCTTAGAGTACGACATTAGCATACATCTTTCTCACTTATCTGCAAGTGAACAGGGACTGCACATGGTATGGTTACCATGGAAAGCTCATCCCGTCTCTTTGTGTTCATCCTTTACATATCAAGCCTCCATAATACATCACCTAAATATGTGGGATTCTTTCAGAATCAAAGTATTAGGTACATATTTAAAAACTGCAGTGATGCTAGATTTTTTTGGTAACTAAGGTAAGAGGATTTGAAACAAGAAAGAGCTTACATCTAGTAAGCTTTCCTCTCAACCAGAGGATTATTTAAAATGTTGAACAAAGATTAAATCTTAAAATATTTTTCTTTAGAATCGTACTAATAATTCAAAATCCATATTAGAGCAATACCTGAATTACGTTAATTTGCATTAAAAAGAGCCTTCCCTTCCCTGATTTTTCTTTTTCAGCAACTTTCTTTTGGATTTTTTATTCTTGTTTACTTCACATATTAGGGAAATACCTTTGAAATTAGAATCCATTTGAGGTAGCCTTCCGGACCAGAAGCTGAGGTATATAAGGGAGACCTTGCATAGAAACAATGATTTAAACATGTAGGAATACTCAGAAACTATTTTCCCTAGCATTAATAGCTTGCGTAGAAGCAAAGTACAAACATGCCTTATTTTTTAAAAAATTAATATAACATAAAACCCATCATTTTTTAAAAAGAAAAATAAGGCATGGAAAATTATATTTTTGTATTTTGTATTACAATAGCTTTTATAGTGACTCAACTGATAATTTAAAGACTATAAATATGTTCACTTTTCTTGAGCCTTTAGGAAGAATTAAATGGGATAATGAAAAAACACCTAATTATTCATGCTGTCCTGAATAGCTTTTAAAATGACAGACTGGTATCAAAATATTTATGTTGGCATTATAGTGTTTCTACATTAGCAGAGTCAGCAACTGAGACTGGAACATTCTTAACATAAAAAGGGAAGAAACAAGGCAAATGCAAGGCTAGACTACTCAAGAGAAGAATTTCTCCTTTAGTTGGTATCTTTCTTCTTTGGGGTTAAAAACGATGACAAGAAAAAACATTGAGAAAGGAAGAAAATCTTGTTTGTTGCCAAACTAACTGAAGCTATGTGTCAAAATCAGGTGTAATCAGAAGTCTTTAAGTACAGATATGTGTGAATTGGTATATCTATATACTTGTGTTTCACCCTGCCCCCAAATACACATACACACAACCGAAGACAAACACACTGGGAAAACTCTTTGCATGAAGATAATTTATTTACATTTTTATCTTCAATTCACTTCTTTTTGCATCAACACCCTTTTCTCCCATTCTATTGAAAACCCAGAATTGCTTATTGATATTTAGATGAATGGGTTTCTTTTGAGCCATGCTGGAGAAAGTCAAACATAAATTTTATATCCTAAACTAGAAAATTTAGAACTATGCCGCCTTTGGTCCAATCTAAGAATAGTATATATAATCATACATTGCAATGTCCTACCTGTCAATGAATACTTCAGCTTAATAATACAAGAGCACACAATAGATACAAACTCAAGGTTAACCGCACCAAACATGATTGCAGGAAATACGACTTCAGCAACAGAGTGGTCAATGTCTGGAATACTCTACCTGACTCTGTGGTTTCTTCTCCAAACCCCAAAACCTTTAACCTTAGACTGTTTACTATTGACCTTACCTAAGAGGTCTGTAGGGGGCGTGCATAAGCACACCAACGTGCCTACCGTCCCTGTCCTATTGTTTCCTTTTATTTTCTTATATGTATCCATTTCATGTATTCATAACTATGTTTATACTTATACCTATTATCTTGTAAGCGATTGACAAATCAAATAAATAAAAAATAAAAAATAAACTCAACACTTAAGTTAGAAACACATACAGGATAATTTACTATACAAACATTGCTTTGACAAGCAAGTAATATCTACTGTTGTTAGTCTTGTATTATGTCACAGTGTTATATTTTTACAAACTATTGGTGTTACAAACACTATTCCAACTGCAAATACTACCTCTCAAAAATCCAATCCTAGTAGCTCATAGATCCGGCAAAGAAATCCTGGGACAGAAGGTTAATTTCAATATTTCTTTTCTCTATGGCAGGCCACAGAGTTTTAGGAGGATGCAAAGGAATTTAGGAAGGATTAATAGGCTACTTGCCCGCCATGATCAGAGAGGAAGAATTTAATTCAAAAGATGGAATTCCAGGGAGAATGAAATCTGAATTGTAGCTGTCTATTTACAAGATCAGAAGGAGTCTGGTTACACCTTTTCCAACAAACAAATTTTATTAAAGGGATAAACTATCATGAACTATAGCTAGCTTAATCAAATACTTGGAGCCGCTACGCAAGCTTTTATTCTACCATTCATACAGACAATACATAAAGTATTCTTTTGTCCCTACATAAAATCCATGCTTTGCTGCTTTATAATATCTGCTCAGTTCTACTATATCCAAATCAGCTTATTTCAAGAACTGTTTCTTTTGGTTAGGTTTTTTTTTTCTGTTGAGGCTTCTGTTCAATGTTTCTGTTTTCTTATTTTGCACTGAAATGTAGAGTACAAAAGTCAGATATATGTTTTAAGTAGAAATCATTTTTAGGAACAACAGTAGCCTCTTACTCTACTGCTATAAACCTATCTGCATGTGCCAATCAGATCTTCTATGTTTAATAAATGGAGAATATTTATTTATTAAGCAAAGGCACTAAAAGGGTCTTAGCAAACACTACAGTAAAAATGGATTGGGGGGGATTTAATCAAAAGCAAATACTTGCACAGCAAAGAACAAACAATCTCTCTCTGTTGACCTTCCTTCCATTATGCCTACCAACATGTCACTTAAAGTCTTAGGGGACTTCAACAAAAGACAGTAAAACAATGTCACGGTACACAAAATTGTTTAATGTTGAGCCAGTTTAAAAAATGAGCCCAAGCCAAAAAGGATTGCTATGTGTATAAAAACAAAAACTCAAGCAAGTTTTAAACAATAGTAGAGAATGAAGAAGCAATATATTAAAGCAAGAGGATAAAGCATTAAATATAACAAATGTTTTCAGGAAATTCCTAATATAACGTTTTAAATAGGAATTAAAGCCAAAACCTTGTCTGTATTTCTCCAGAAGGAAGCAGCAAAAATCTGACACCAAAGCATTTCTTTATTGATATTCTGTGAATGCAACCTAACTTGAAATTAAACATTCTAAATCATCACATGTTGCAACAATTTCACCATTATGCCTTCATGAGCTACTTGAAATGAAGCCAAGTGAAGAAGTCCCTTTCTGGGTTTCAACCTTGGGTATATATAATGACGATCTGCCTGGATCACAATTAAAACAGATCTTGATTGGTAGATTTTCCTGCCTGTTTATGGTTCCCACCTAGGCCAGAAACCAATCATCAAACGCTTTCTTTTCCATGGTCAGGTTTCAGGATATGTACTTCCAGCTGGTACTTTGAAGATATGTATACTACACAAGACCAGCACTGGCATTCCAACTTCTGAAAATAGAGATTATCACGATTGTGTCAAAAAGAGTTCTTGAACTGAAATCCATTTACTGATATATGGAATACAGGCACTCCTTGATTTACAAACACAATGGAATTTCAGTTGCTAAGTGATATGTTCACACCACTGGATCCGATTTCACAACCATCTTATCATGGTCATTAAGTGAATCACCACAGTGGTTTGGTGCATCATGTAGTCATTTAAGTTAATCCAACTTCCTCAATTGACTTTCCTTACCAGAAACTAGCTGGGAAGATCACAAACTACAATCACGTGGCCACAGGACACTATAATCAGTTGTAAATACGAGCCAGTTGTTATGTGCCCAGATTGTGACCATGTGACCATGGGGGGGGGTGCAATAATCAAAACTTTGAGAACACATTATAATTCATTTTTTTCAGGGCTGCCATAACTTTGAATCATTGTTAAACAAACAGCTGTTAAGTTGCTGGCTACCTGACTACCTCTAGTTGAAAATACATAATACTAAACAACCCTATGACCTGTTAGGTCATCCTCGGAGAGGAAAGTAGTATAGTCCAATATGATCAGAATAAACATTAAATTTTAGGCTGAACATCAATTTTCACCTCATTGGTGGATGATCCTAGGATCATCTAAGAAGATGTATACCATCGTATATGTTATACATAGAAAAATAATTATAGTGGCAGATGAACTTTAATCATAAGTTAATGCTTAATTACCTAAAAAAGATAACCAGAAAGATCATGGGAGGACAAAAAAAGCAGTGGAAGTGACTTCAGACTTCCTGCTGGCTTCCCCATTGACTTTGCCTGTGGGAAGCTGGCAAGGAGCATTAGAAATCACAATCATATGACCATGGGAATACTGAAACAGTCACAGCTCTATGAATAAAAGTAGTCTGAACATCTTGGAAATTTGATTTCACAAAAGTAATGGGACTCAGATTTTTGACGCGTCCTTAAGTTAGCAGATTTTTCAAAAACTGTTGCAGTACAAAGCACAATTTGGCCTAACTTGAGTGTAGAAACAGATAAACATAATGAGAGTTTTAGTAGTATATAAATATATATAATTTTCCAGATTTGAAAAAATACACAGATAAAAAAGAGAATTTCTTGTTTAAACCTATGTTAAAGGTGGGCTTTTTTTTTAGTAAATTCTGCTGCATTTAATACACTATCATTTATATAGTCTACTGCAATCAATCAAGTTATAGTATATCACATTAGTAGACATTTTGAAAAATATAATAACTTGTATGTTTGGAATACAAAGTTAAACAAACAAATAAAACCTACCTTGAAAGGACTGTTTGCCTCTGTTTACCAGTTCTTCAATAGGATAACTTGCTAATTCTCCACGGGCATGCTTAGTTTTGCAATAAGTACATGCATTCAGACACCTGGAGAAAAAGCATATATATTATTTCATTTTAAAAGAATACATCCACACAAATTCAGATCTTGAAACCTGTTGCTCTGCTCTTCAAGACGTATTTAGGCAGCTACAATAGGCAGCTATTGTAGTTATACACAGCAGCACATTAGTGACCAACTGATCCTATCAAAATCAAGTTTAATCAAGGCATATATTGCCTCTCAAAAATGATTTTCTTAATAATTGTGCAAACTCCTGTCATCTTTGTGCTACTCAAATCATTTGCTTGCATGGTGGATAATTTAAAATGAGCAGAGCTGCAAAAATCAGAGCAATCACTGAATGGCAGTAGAAGTTAACATTTTTTTCTTTGTAAGTCTAGTCGCCATCTGGATTTTTGCCTCCCAGATCAGATGATCCCAGACAGAGTAAAAATATAATAATAATAGTAAAGCTAAGATAAATATTTTATATTTCTTTAAACAGTTTATTACATGGGATATTAACTCATAATTAGTCAATGCTAAATATGTATGGTCTAAATATGTATGGTCTAAGAATCTTAAGTACTGAATGAGGCAGAACAAGTAGTAGAGGCTAAAAATACAGTTTTGACATACTGTGTAGACAAAAATTAAGTATCCTCAATTTAAATCAACTTCCAATGCCCACTTAATTCTTACCAATGAGCACCAGTCCTATAGCTTTAAAAAATAGGCGTAGAAATTTCAAGTGTCAAAATGTTTGTGTTACATGCTTTAATAAAATTAGAAAATAGTGGAGATGGATCATTGCAGTCTAAAAGGAGCATAGGTCTTATAAGGAGGAAATGAGCAAATAAGAGGCAGTGAAACTGCAAGAGATGCATTGTTCCTCGCTGCTTAAAGATGAGCTGTTTTTGAGAAGTTTATTTCCAGCCCAGTTTCATTATCATTATTAATTATCAAAGTTTACTGGCATAATGGGGATATGATAATGCAAAACAGAAACATTTACTTTCACAGTTCTGATTTATGTTTACCTGGTCTGCTTCCTTCTGTACTTTAAAAGCATTATAGATACAGGATTGGCTCAAGCAGAGGTGGGCAACTATAGCAACTTTACGACAGCAACTTCAACCAGCATGCTCAGGAATTCTGGGAGCTGAAGTCCACAGTCATAAAGTTGCCATAGGTGTCCATCGCTGGGCTCAACTTTTGTTGTCTCAATCAGCTGCTGACATAGCAGTTGACTATTGCCAAAACCGTGAATAAAATGCTTTCAATTCTCCCTCCTTGTACTTGTAATGTTAAAAAAAGTAGGGAAAAGCCCTCCAGACCCCTTTCTTTTAGAAGCCAAGGTACAAATGGGCTTTCCTGCTGGATGTTATAGTGATAACAGAAGTTATATATGGTATAATGTCTGTCAACTCTTTCCTAAAAGGAAATAACAGAAAAAACAACAACAGAGAGATCTTGTAGTCCAATCCTTTGCTCAAGCAGGAAACCTTATACTATTTCAGACAAATGGTTGTCCAATCTCTTCTGAAAAACCTCCAGTGTTCTACCCACAACTTCTGGAGGTAAGTTGTTCTACTGATTAATTGTTCTGTCAGGAAATTTCTCCTTAATTGTAGGTTGAGTCTCTCCTTGATTAGTTTCCGTCCACTGCTTCTTGTTCTGCCTTCAGCTGCTTTGTAGAATATCATCATAGTAATTCAAATGCATCATAGTAATTCAAATAATCATCAATGTAGTTCAAATGCAAACTTTATGGTTAGGAAGGCAAATAAAAACAGTGGCTGAAGCCAAGAAGAGTACAAAAGGGATAAGAAGAAGGAAGAGAAAGCATGAAAATGTAAAATGAAGAAGCTATGAGAATCTAAATTCCAAATTCCAACTTTGGAAAAGGATTTCCTCTTCCTGTGACGGAAAGATCATTTCAGTCAAAGCTATCAAGAATATAGCAACTGTAAGAAGCTCATTTCAACTTTCTTAGCCACAAACTATTCTGCTCTAGGAAGATATATCTACCTCAAAGGCTTACATATTTCATGTTGCATTATAAGACTTCTTGCCTTCTGTTGTGTTTCCTGCCTTTTAATTTTATGCAGGGAAGCTAGTTAACATGCAGTTTGGAAACAGAAAATACTAATACAAATTATGTCACTGGTGTGGTCTTCTTCATGCACTGTTATGAGATGAGTAGGTCTGATTCTAAATCAAGCAAACCAAATTCTCTAGGCCTAGAAATTTAAAACTGCTATGTGATCGAGAAAGTATTCCGGACTTCTGATCGAGCTCTTAGTCACTGTGGAAGATAGGTGGGCACAGTAATCTTATCAGTGGCTTTGTCTAGGCTTGATGACCTCTTTTAATGATATTTGGTCATCCCTGTTCATTACCATAAAAACTTGCAACATTCATTTACCTAATTATGACATTCCATAACTCACTTTAAATAACTAAACAAACAAAATATTTACTATTTTAAGTTTCTAAAGTTCACAAATTTCATAATGTTGCAAATGCTTAAATCATTAAGGCCAACTTACTCATTATGTTAAAAATTTAGAAAAATCTAAACCATAGCACTGAATATTATACTCATAAACTTGGATTGGTTGAAATCATGATATTCTTACAAGAGTTCACAGAGTAACCTCTTGGTTTCACTGCAATTATGGAAAACTCCTGAAAACAGCTAATATACTATGAACACCAAGTTTTTAAGATTGGGATAAAAATCATGTATTTTCATGCACAAATCTTACGATGACTATTCAGCTCAGGGCTTAATATAATTCTTAATATGATTACTGAGAAATGTATTTCCCAATAATTAGTTGTACATATTATATTTATTACAAATATAATAACTATACAAAGAGCCACTTTTGTAAAATGTTTAATACTTCAGTTATTGCATTAATTATTAATTGGATTAATTATTAATGTTTAAAATATTAAATGTGATAAAAGTTATGTACCAATTTGGTTTAGCAGTTAAGGTACCAGGCTAGAAATCAGAGGATTGAGAATTCTAGTCCCTCCTTAGGCACAAAGTCAGCTGGGTGGCTCCAGGCCAATCACTCTTGGTGAGCCCACAATGTCAGGCTTAGGTGACAAGCTAGTCTGCCAATTCTTGTCACAACCAATTGATCAACACTTGATTGATAGGAAAAAAAAATGGATCTTGATTGCAGGAAACTACAAAGAAGAAAAAAATATTACAAAAAACACTCCATTTTATGACCAGGCATTTTGGTTCAGTGTCCATAACAGAATAATATTCAAAAATGTAGCGTTCTTTTCATGATTGACATTCTGATAGCAACACCAGTCAATTGTAAAGTCTAAATCTTATGCAATTTTCTGCAACATTTTAACATAACAATGCCATCAAGTGCTCAGTATAAATAGTTATTTAGCAACTTGAAGCTATAAAAGATCTGTGAATAAGCATGTATTACAAACTGACATGTATGAATATCTGATACTCAAATCCAATTTTTTAGATTTATGGAGCAAAAAACTTTTGAAGAGATTGAGAAGAAATCCAGCTGCAGTTAGAAAGTACTATTAACGTTTTGTTTCATTGCCATGAAAATCGGAAATGGGGCCTAATAATAACTTTTGTAAAATAATTTGCATCTATTCATCCATTTCATATCAAACTGGGGGTTCCATTATACTATACATCTGCAGAAATAGGCAGAACAGTAATCTCTTCTACTTCCTTCTATCTCTAATTTGTGTGTCTTTTAGGGGAAAAACAAGTAGGCCTTCTTGGCAACATTTGCCAAAATGCACATATTAAACTTACAAGGATGCTGAACTGAAAATAATTACAAAGGGATTTCATGTCCAGACTGATACAACAAGAACATATTAAACAGTGAGGTTCTTCTGGAGTGACAATTTCTGCTAGTGATTAAAAAAAATCTATTCTTGGCACTTGTGTTTATAATTTTATGGCTTACATAGTGCTCCTATATTTTTAATTGTGAGGGAAACCAATTGCCTGGAGTGGCCTTGATCACATTATACAACTGTAACAGCTACTTCCCTGCCTGGTCCTCTTTACTGTTCCATGTTTTTTCAAATAAAACTTCATTTGAATTTTAGCGGGGAGGGGAGGGGAGAGGAGAGGAGAGGAAAGGAGAGGAGGCATGGACTGGCTGAATCCACCCAGTGAATATACTTTCACATATAGATTGCCTCATCCCCTTTGTGGTATTCCCTTGGGGAAAAAAACCTCTCTATTTCACTTGGCTTTCAGCCTGCTAGTTAGCAAACTGGGAGTCAGTCTGCTGCATCACTGATTGACATTGTCTTTTTTCCCCCAACATTATTTATTTACATTATATATTATTATTTGCATTATGCAATATTTCAGAGTTATCTATTTAAATGATGACATCTTAAAAGATATCATCAACCATGCCATGTGAAAGGCTGAACGCAGGACAGATCCTAGGCGAGTCCAATTGGTTCTCAACCTACATACAGCCTCTGTACATTGTAAGAAACCAAGGACGGTCAGAAACATTGGCAGACTATAAGACCTTGTCCTAAACAAAGTACAATGCTTCAAAGGTCTACTTAATGAAATACTCACTGACAATTTAGCAATAGCACTTAAACTTATACCGCTTTGCAGTGCTTTACAGCCTTTCTAAGTGGTTTACAGAATGGTCCTTATTTTACTGACCATGGAAGGATGGAAAGTTGAGTCAATCTTCAGCTTGGTGAGACCCAAACTGCCAAACTTCTGGCAGGCAGTGATCAGAAGAAGTAGCTTGTAGTACTGCATTCTAATTGCTGTGCCACTACAGCTCTTTACCACTTGTAGGAACCTGTTCTGAAAAGTGAATGCAGTTTAAAAGTGTCACCACACAGACTGTGCTTGGCACAAAAGGCTGATTTGATAAAAACCACAAAATATTTTCAGGAGCCTTCCAGACCAAGGTCTACGCAGACTAGTAGATCGATCCATCACCTCTCTCAAAGAAAGACAGGTTTAAGCACTTACAATCTAAAATACAGGCAGACCTTCAAGAAATGCAGGATGAGTAGTGGAGAGGAAGGTTGACCAGTGCACAATCATGCATGTCATCAGAGTTCTTTAGCACCATAAAGTCAATTCATGGTCCTTCTAAATCAAGATGCTTTCCTTTGCTATCATTGATGAGTCAAGCCTAATCAAAGATCAAGAAGGACTGAAAACCACTGGGCTGAACATTTTCCTAGCTTATTTCATGAGTTTTCCAACTGACCTCACCAACTGAATGATGTCTTAGAGCAGATTCCTCAGCTCTCAGTCTTGGATCTCCTAGACTTGCCTCTCTCTACAATGATGAGATTAGGAAAGTGATCTTACAGATGACCTCATATAAAGCAACTGGGCAGGATAGCATTATCACCTAAAGCCCATGTCACATTGCACCAACGGATGCAAAGAGGATGTAAAACGGACAAAAAACCTTGCCATCTGTTGGAAAACACGATGTACTCACTGCCTCCGTTTTGCTTCCTCTCTATCCGTCCAGCATCCGTTTATTGACGTTTCATCCGCTCCAAAAGTTTTGGGATGCCTAAAACTTTTGCGCGGAAAATGTATCCAATTCGTCCGTTCTGCATCCGCTAGGCATCCGCGAGGTATCCGTTATGCATCCGCTATATCCGCTAGGCATCCCTGCGCATCCGCGCAACTCCATCTGCCCGGACGCAGGGAGGAAGCGGAACGGACGCGGAACGGATACAGAACGGATCCGAGCGGAAACAAAGCGTTTAAAACGGAAAAAACGTCCGCAGAGGGAACCTATCTCGGATATTAAGGATGTCTAGAGGATGCCTAGAGGATGCAAAGGGACACCTATACTGCCTATAAAAAGGGGGAGCAACTCGTCTGCATCTCACTTTCAGACCAGCAGCCCAGCTGTGCAGACCTCTGCAGCCTTCATCTGCCTCTTCCTCTTCCACAGCATCCAGTCATGTCGACCGTGGATTGCGACAAAATCCTTTCGGCAGCCAACATCCTTCTGCAACACTGCAAAACCATCTACACACTCTGTGAACAGTACTATGGGAAGAAAAAGAGGCACCCAAAAAAAGTCTGGCTCCAAAGATGGTTCGCCAGAAGAGCACAGTTCGTACTTTACGACAAGCTGATGGTGGAGCTCAGGAGTGAAGACACTCGGGCATTCCAGAACTTCATGAGGATGCCTCCAGCCATGTTTGATGAAGTTGTGCAGCGCCTGACACCCAGGTTGACCAAGGCAAACACCAACTTCCCGCCCAGCCTGGAACCTGGGCTCAAGGTGGCACTCACTCCACGCCACCTGGCCTCAGGGACCACCTACAGGAGCATGCAGTACGGCTGGAGGGTGCCACCTAGCACCATCAGCTTTGTTGTCAGAGAAGTGGTGCAGGCCATCATCGAAGAATACAAGGAGGAGCTCCTCCAGTACCCCTCCACTGAAGAAGGATGGAAGAAAGTTGCAGAGCAGTGGTATCAGAAGTGGAACTTCCCCCACACCATTGGAGCCATAGATGGCAAGCACGTGGCCTGCAAAGCTCCAGCCAACTTAGGGTCCACTTATCACAACTACAAGGGCTTCTTCAGCATCATCCTCTTCGCCATGGTCGATGCTGACTACAAGTTCATGGACATCAATGTTTCAGGCAACGGCTCATCTTCAGATGCCCAGGTATACAACGCCAGTGACCTCAAGGAGGGGCTGGAAAGCAACCTCATGGTGGGCTTCCCAGATCCAGACCCGCTGCCCAACGACATGCAAGATGTGCCCTACTTCATCGTGGGGGATGACGCCTTCTCCCTCACAACCTACCTCATGAAGCCCGACACCTCCAGACGCCTCACCCATAAAGAGAGGATCTTCAACTACAGACTGTCCAGGGCAAGGCAGGTGGTGGACAACGCTTTTGGCATCCTGGCCAACAGGTTCCAGGTACTTCTCACCAACATGCAGCATTGCCCACAGACCATGAGGAGGATCGTGGAAGCTTGCTGCATCCTGTACAATCTCATGCGCACCCACTACCCAGTCTTGCAGAACAGGCTTGTGGACCTCCAGCAAGGCAATGGGGACATGGAGCTTGGTGAATGGAGGCAAGGGAGAAACCTGATAAACACTGTGGATGTTCCAGGCCCCAACAGAGCTTCACATGAAGGGAAGAAGCAGCGCAACCTCCTGAAACACTGGTGCAACTCCCCAGCTGGAGCAGTGGAGTGGCAAGACAGGATGGTAGATGCTTAATGGATGGTTCCTTCAGCCTGTCTCATCACACTGATGAGATTGGGCCATGTATGTTGGGTGGGCCTACAATGAACAGGGCATTTAATAAAGAGTTGTGTTTATGTTGACATGTGTGGATCAATGCTTACATTGTAACTGATAATGAAGGGCCATAGGGGTGGCACCTGGGAGGGTGGACCATACAGTCCCACTATGCTTGCACTGGAGTTTTATCTATCCCACATCTATTACCCATCCCATAGGTATCCCTGCCCATCCTACAGGTATCCCTTCCCATCCCATAGCTATCTTAACCCATCCCAAAGGTATCACTGCCCATCCCACTGCTATCTTAACCCATCCCACAAGCATGCAAAGGCTAAACCATTTCTAAGTTTCCACCCAGACTTTATAGAAAAAAATTAATGAAGCAAGTGTGTGAAACAAAGATAAACTTTATTAATAACAAGCTGTAAAATAAACATGACCCAAGTCAAGTGTCCAAATAAAGTCCACAAATATCCAGGCAGCCAGTCTCTGGCACCCCTCTTGGTCACTCGGAGGTGTGTGCCCAGTCTAAGGTGTTAGGGTGCAGGTGCTGTGGAGGTGGGTGCTGCTGCAGTGCTGGTCTGAGGTGTTGTTGGAGTGCCTGGCCCCGAGAGGACAACAGGGGACGGTGTTGAGGAAGGTGTCGGACAGCTGGCTCAGCCCCGTGATGCTGAGAGGTCCTTCCTCCATGCCATGGGGTGTCAGCCCCAGTACTGAGGACAGATGTACTGAGGCCGGGCTTGGCTGTGGGATGGAGGAAGGAGCAGTGTAGTGGGGCTGCCTGGTCTGCAGCGGGGTGAGGACTGGTGTGGGTGGCATCATTGGCGTGGCTGGCATCGCTGTTGTGGGTGGCATTGGTGGCATCATTGGAACCGGTGGCAACGGTGTTGCCCGATGACTCTGTGCCTGCATTTGGAAGGGCTGCTGCCTGTGCTGCTGGACCTCCGGGTAGCCGTAGCCCTGGTAGGTGAGGGGCTGTGGGAAGCCTTGGTATGGGAGGGACATCACCTGGGGTGGAGGAACAGACCTGGACTGGATGGGAGCAGGTTCCTCTGGGTCTGGAGGGTTGTTAAGCACCGTGGTGATCCTCTCCTTCACCACCTGGTACTGGGGTCTGCCATCTCGAGGGTCTGGTTGACATAATTGAGGAAGGGCTTGCGGTTGGAGGAGGAGGAGTCGATGGGGACCAGCTGAGAGAGGAGACCTATGCTGGTGCGGATGGTGTCCCTGATCTCCACCAGGACCTTGTAGTTCTGCCCCTCCTGCAGTCTGGCTCTCTGCCTTACTGTGGAGGCGGAGGTGTGGGTGGATGCGGCTTCGGCAGCGGTGGACTCGATGTCTCCTTTCTCCCACCGCACCAGGGAGTCCTCCTTGCTCTCCACCACGATTTCAACACCTGCCCGGGGGTTCTCCGCCGTGGCATGCTCCACAGATACCTGCATGGAGACAGGGACTGACTCTCAGCCGCCAGAGGACTGGCTCCCAGCAGGCTGCCGGAGAGAGAGGGTAGAGATTTGGGCTGCTGGTGCTCCTCGGTGGCGGACCTCACCCTCCAGGAAGCTGCACTTGGCCATGACATAGTTCTCTCTGTCCGTCAGCTTAACTGTGGCCTGGCCAGATTTTTTGAGGTGCAGCTTCCCGTACCAGGTGTGCATGTGCTTCCACCAGCCGAGGAGCACATCCGATGTGTAGCCCAGACTCCCCGCCCTCTCTCTCCAAGCAGCCTGCTTCCGCTTGGTGTCCCTGTACAGCCAATGTCCCTTCCGCCACAGATAGTCGTTCTCTCTCAGCCACTCCAGCACCTCATCCTTGTGCGCTTCCTCAATGTAGTACTGCCTCCTCTCCCGTTGTTGCATACGCCTCTTCCTCCCTTTGGCAGGACCAGATGGGCCCTCATCAGAGGGGCTTCCAGGTTGTAGGGGCTGCTCCTCCACACCAACAGCATCATCATCAGCATCTTCATCATCAGCATCATCACCAGCAGGATCATAATCATAATCATCATCATCATCATAATCACCAGCAGCAGCAGCAGCAGCAGCAGCAGCAGCAGCAGCAGCAAGACCAGGACCAGCAGCAGCAGAGTAAGCACCAACAGCAGGGTCAGCAAGACCAGGAGCACGAGCAGAACAAGCAGGACCAGCAGGATCAGCAGGACCGGGAGCAGCTTCAGCAGAGTACGCAGCAGCAGAAGCACCACCGCCAGGAGCAGCTTCAGCAGAGTACGCAGCAGAAGCACCACTGCCAGGAGCGGCTACAGCAGAAGCTCCAGCAACAGAAGAGCGAGCCCAAGCAGCAGAAGCCCCAGCAGAAGATGAGTCAGGGACATGGGGCGGGAGGGTGGCCCTGTCCCTCTTGCCAGGGATGGCGGCAGGTTGCTGAGACTTTCGCTTCTTCCCCATGGTTGTGGGGTTGCTGGCTGGCAGGAAGGCTTGCAGGAAGGCTGGCAGGCACCAAGGCTGGCAGGAAGCCTGTTAGGAAGCCTAGCAGGAAGGCAGGCACCAAGGCTGGCAGACAGACTGGCTGGCAGGGAGGCTGGCAGGGAGGCTGGAAGGTAGGCTGCCAGCAAGGCTGGAAGGGAGGGTGGAAGGCAGGCTGCCAGCAAGACTGGAAGGGAGGCTGGAAGGCAGGCTGCCAGCAAGGCTGGAAGGGAGGCTGGAAGGCAGGCTGGCAGCAAGGCTGGCAGGGAGGCTGCCCAGGAGGCTGGGAGGCAGGCTGGGAGGCAGGCTGGCAGCAAGGCTTGCAGGCAGACATGCAGGCAAGAACTCGAGGTATCCAGCAGCAGGTCTTTCCTCCAAATGCTGACCATGTGCGAGCTGCTTCCCTTTATATCCGCGGGGCTTGCGCAATGCATCCCCCCCGCATGCGCAATTAACACCAGGCATCCATTAGGCTTCCGCTGTGCATCCGCTAGGCTTCCGCTGTGCATCCGCTTCATCCACTGTGCATCCGTTCTGCATCCATTGTTTCTGTTCTGCGTCCGCTTTGCTGAGGCCCCCCGGAAGCCTAGCGGATGTGCCATCCGCTTCCATCCGTTGGGCTTCTGTTCAACATCTGCTTTGCATCCGCCCTGCGTCCTCCCCGTGTCTGTGTTATCCGCTTCAATTATTCAAATTTTTGCCCCTTTTGAGCGCGGATACAATGGATGTAACATTTTTCTCTTCCATTGTGTCCTTTTTGCATCCGTTGGGCAGTGTGACATGGCCTTTATAGACTTTTCTTGGAAGACATTTGGTCCACAGATGTCTGATGATTTCCACGATGTTCTCACTGCTGCTCTCTTTAAAAATAAGGGAAGCAAATCAGACTTTAGAAAATACAGACATACCTCACTGCTGTCCATTGCAGGCAAAATCTTTGCCTGCATTTTTCTGAACAGACTTCTTCTCATTGTCTTGGAAAGGAACTGTCATGCCGCTGGTGGAGTCTGACTCTGAGGAAGAGGAGAAACAGCCAACAGGGAGTGGGAGTGTGGCTCCAGAGGTGGTGGAGGAGGCTGGGGAAGGGCAGAGGCCAGCTGAGCAGTCAGAGGGGGATCCAGGCCTATCCCCTATCCATCCTAGGTCACGCAGGGAGAAGAGGATCAGGGAAAAGTGAGTTCTACTCAAGAGGAGATTATCATGATCCTCCTCATGGCTTGCTATATACATAGGTGTGAGCTATGTATATAAGTTTCCAACTGCGAAGTTAGAATTGCTGAAGTCAATTAGTGTTCCCCTTGAAAGAGGCTTATCTTTGCTGGCGTTCTTCCTATAGACTTTTCTTGGCTATTTTCCTGAAGTTTATAATTAGTTATCTCAGCTTGCTTCAGAACTCTCATCAATGAGGTTTGTTTTGGTTTTCTGTTTGCCTCCTTATTTACTTTTGTGACTTTAAACAGTGCCCAATAAAACAGTGAAGTTAGGTTGAAGGCTTTATCGGACTTTAATATATGTTTTGGGTTTTGGGTTATTTTGAGAGACTACAGGTCATCACATTTTGACTTCAGCCACCCTTTCAACTTATTTTTGCTTTTTTGTGGGGTGACCAGGGATTATCTCAGACCAGAGATTTCCCAGTTAACCCAGCAAGTGGCTCTTTTGACTGCACAGGTGCCTTTGGAGGAACTCATGCAGTTGGGGGCTGGCTGCCCTCACCTGACTCAAGTAGAAAAGAATAGAGGTCATCATGATGGCTTATGCCTCTATTGTGGCAATCGAAGCCATTTTGTGGCCAAGTGTCCTATTAAGACATCCACAGCAGCGATACCTGCAGTGGCAGGAAATGAGCATCGCTCAGTCTGCGGGGGTCTGCAAGTCGGGATATAAAGTCCATAGGTCCGCCATCTTCACCAATCTTGCCACCCTCACCACTTTGACATCTCCACCACAGTCACTATTGGTGAAGCATCTTGTGCTGCCAGCAAGTGTGTTCGTGCCTGGTGTGGGAGCGATGGAGATCCCAGCTTAGGTTGACTCAGGGGACACAGCCAATTTCATGGATGCTCATTTTGTCAAGCAGTGGTTCATTCCTCAGCAACAGGTATCCCCACCAGTAATGGTGGAGACAATTGATGGTCAGCCCCTTCGTTCAGGACCTTTGGTTGCTGCAACCAAACCCCTTTGCATGCTTATTGGGCAGCATGTGGAGGAAACCGTGTTTTATGTTGCCACAGTGCCTCATTTTCTGGTGGTGCTAGGTTTGGAGTGGTTATAGGCCCATCATCCACAGATTGTCTGGTCGTTTGGAGCTGTGCAGTTCCTTGATAGGAAGTGTGCCAACCATTGCTTGCGCTCCTGTGCAGGGAGTGTGGCTACGCCCGTAGACCTGGATCTTCCTGCGGAGTTGGTGGACTTTGCTGATGGCTTTGGGGAGAAGGAGGTGGATCAGTTGCCTCTGCATCGGGCGTATGACTGTCCAATCAACTTGTTGCCTGATGCAATATTGCTGGTGGGTCGGATATATTCCCTGTCAGAACCGGAATTGGCTGTGTTGTGGGATTTTATTGACAAGAACCTCTGGAAAGGGTTTATCCAGCCTTCTATCTCCCCATTGGCTGGACCGGTGCTTTTTGTGAAAAAGAAATCGGGAGAGCTACATTTGTGTTGTGATTACCACAAGTTGAATATAATCACAGTGAGGAATCGGTACCCGCTTCCTCTCATCCCTGAACTGATTGAGCGGCTTCATCAAGCTAAGATCTTTACAAAGTTGGATTTGCGTGGAGCCTACAATCTGGTTCGCATTCGTGCAGGGGATGAGTGGAAAACAGATTTCCGGACGAGGTACGGGCATTTTGAGTATACCGTGATGCTTTTTGGATTAACCAATGCCCCAGCTGTGTTCATGCATTTCATGCACATTGTTTTCCGTGATTTGTTGGATCAATTCGTGGTCATTTATTTAGATAAAATTTTGATTTACTCAGACTTCCTGCAGGAACATTGGCAGCATGTGCGGCTAGTGTTGCAACGTTTGTGTGATAATCACCTGTTTGCTAAATGTGAGAAGTGTCAGTTTGCACAAACCACGATTGACTTCTTGGGACATCGTATTTCACCTACTGGGGTGGAAATGGATTCGTAAAAAATTCATTTGTTGCAGGAGTGGGAACCTCCACAGCGGGTTAAGGATGTGCAACGACTGTTGGGGTTTGCGAACTACTACCACACATTTATTCCCTCCTTTGCTGCCTTGACTGCTCCCCTTTCTAATCTGCTCAAGAATGGGGAGAAGTTCCATTGGGGTGCTGAGGAGTAGGCAGCTTTCAAGGCGTTTGAAAGGCGCCTTTGCTTCCGAGCCTATCCTCAAACACCCTGATCCAGGCCAGTCATTTGTGGTGGAAACAGATGCTTCCGATGTGGCTGTTGGTGCAGTGCTCCTCCAAGCCTATGCTCCTGCAGGCACCTTCTTCCTGTGCGCTTATTATTCCCGGAAGTTGTCGGCTCCAGAATGCAACTATACGATTTGGGACACGGAGCTATTGGCAGTTAAGGTCACTTTTGAGACATAGCAGCAGCACCACCTGGAGGGGGCTCATCACCAAATCGAGGTTCGGATGGATCATCGCAATTTGGAACACCTACGTACAGCTCAGACATTGAACCAGCATCAGGTGAGATGGTCCTTATTCTTTGCTCGAGTTGATTTCCGAATGATCTATGTTCCGAGTGGAGGGAATCAACGCACCGCCGCCCTATCTTGGAAGCCCGAGTATACATGAAGGGAGGATAAAATTTTGCCCCAGACGGTGGTTCCGTTGGAGCGGTTTGCGGCCACCAAGGAACCTGTAGACCTTCAAGTGAGGATTCAGGAGGAGCAGCGGCAAGACCCATTTGTGACAGCTCGATGTCGAGAATTGGATGAGAATGGGAGACAAGAGACTCCTTGGGCATATATTGGGGACCTGGTGCGGTTCCGTGATCGCATTTATGTGCCTGGAGGTTCTCTTCATGGCCTTATCCTACGTCAATGTTATGATAGTCCGGCGGCAGGACATTTGGGGTGTTCAAAACACTGCATCTCATCTCTAGGACATGATGTGTCGGGATATGTGGCGTCCTGTGGGATCTGTCGCCAAGCCAAGTATTCTCCTGGTGCGCCCCTGGTCTCTTGCAGCCCTTGCCCACGGCAGAACGACCGTGGGGGGCAGTTTCATTGGATTTCATCACTGAGTTACCACCATCAAATAGTGCCACAACCATTTTGGTGGTGGTGAATCTATTGACTAAAATAGCCCACTTTATTCCGTGTCCGGGTCTTCCATCAGCCAAGATAACGGCTCAATTGTTTATCTCCCATGTTTTCCGGTTGCATGGGTTACCAGACCGCATGGTATGAGATTGGGGAGTACAATTTACGGCACGCTTTTGGCAGACCCTACTTGTGAAACTGCAGGTTCAGGTGTGTCTGTCGTCTGCTCATCACCCTGAAGCTGATGGGGGGACAGAGAGAATGAATGCTATTTTGGAGCAGTACCTCCACTGTTTCAGCAATTCTCAACAAGACAATTGGGTGGAGGTGCTGCCAGTGGTGGAGTTCGTTCATAACAATGCTCAACATGCATCCACCCATGTGTCCCCTTTCTTTGCTAACTCTGGGTTTCATCCACGACTTTTCCCTTTAACCCTGTCTGATTCCCCAGTTCCGGCAGTGGATACGTTTTTGCAGGAGTTAAAAGCTGTGCACCACATGGTCCGCAATCAACTAGAGAGAGCCAAGGAAACTATAAACAGTTCGCAGACTGTTTATATCTATAAACAGTTATAACTGTTTATAACTATAAACAGTTCGCAGACTGACATTGTCACGATGTTCCACCTTTAGCGGTCGGCAATCGGATTTGGCTCTCTCCTCGATATTTACCAATGACACGATCATCGAAAAAGCCCGATCACCGTTACTTGGGACCTTTTCCAGTTGAGGCGATGATCAATCCTGTGGCTTATCGTCTCTCCCTGCCACAGACCGTGCGTATCCATCCTGTTTTTCATCATTCCCTGTTAGCCCCTTCCTCGCCCACAGTCCACACAGATCAACTCCATCACAGCCGGCCCCAGTAGCCCTTCTGGGAGAGGAGGAATACAAAGTTGATAGCATCTGAGATTCATGCCAGTTGCGGGGTCGATTTCAGTATTTGGTGGCATGGAAAGGTTATGGACCAGAGGACTTCACCTGGGTCAGTGCCACTGATGCTCATGCTCCTCGTTTGGTCCAGGACTTTCACACTCGGTTTCCTCAATGTCCTTGTCTGCCTGGTCCTGGGGGAGGGAGCCCTGCGGGGGGGAATAGTGTCATGCCCCTGGTGGAGTCTAACTGAGGAAGAGGAGGAACAGCCAACAGGGAGTGGAAGTGTGGCTCCAGAGGTGGTGGAGGAGGCTGGGGAAGGGCAAAGGCTGGCTGAGCAGTCAGAGGAGGATCTAGGCCCATCCCCTATTCATCCTAGGTCACGCAGGAAGGAGAGAATCAGGGAAAAGCAAGGTCTACTCAAGAGGAGATTACCATGATCCTCCTCATGGCTTGCAGGTGTGAGCTATGTATATAAGTTTCCAACTACGCAGTTAGAATTGCTGAAGTCAATTAGTGTTCTCCTTGAAGAGGCTTATCTTTGCTGGTGTTCTTCCCATGGATTTTTCTTGGCTATTTTCCTGAAGTTTATAATTAGTTATCTCAGCTTGCTTCAGAAGTCTCATCAATGTGGTTTGTTTTGGTTTTCTGTTTGCCTCCTTATTTACTTTTGTGACTTTAAACAGTGCCTAATAAAACAGTGAAGTCAAGTTGAAGGCTTTATCGGACTTTAATATATGTTTTGGGTTATTTTGAGAGACTACGGGTCATTAGAGGAACTCTCAGAGACAGAGGGTTGCTTTTGGCCACAGAGAAGTATAGCAGACATGATATTTGCTGTGAGGCAAGTCCAGGAAAAGTGCATGAAGTAAAATAAGCCCTTTTACTCTGTCTTGACAAAAGCAGTTTGCACTGTAAATAGGGAGGCTCTCTGGATCATCCTGAGACATTATGGATGCCCAGGGAAATTTGTGAAGTTGATTCAGCTACTACACAACAGAATGACAGGGCAGGTTCTTTACATTGGTGATACATCAACTACATTTGCCCACCTTGACTAGGTTGGCTGAAGCTGTAGACACAAGGAATGACTTATTTAGCGGCTTCTTTGGCAAGGTTGCCCCAAAGATAACTCTGCTGTCCTGCCTGCCATAAATAGTTTATATTGATTTGTGAAGACTAAAAATTGGTTCTGGTCTTCTCCAAATTGGCTTTCTAATCAGACCTCCTCTGAATGGCCGATAAGTAGTGTGCATTACGTTTGATGCATTGGTATGTTATGTTTGATTATATTTTAATGTATTTCTGGTTATTATATGCTGTTAATATTGTGCATGCTGCCCTGAGTCACATATCAGTTGGAAGTCTATATAAGTTAATTACATACATGCATGCATGCATGCATGCTAATTAAGGGATACATTTCTCGGCAGAACTAGAGTACAGCATGTTGGGGCTAGCTGTGAATGGAATATTTACCAGCTGCAATCCACTAGACGTCTGGATGAATAATCAATCTATACAGGAGATTTAATGAGATGATAAATGTGATTAGAATGCGACTGTGATATGCTCCAGCATAGATCAAGAGGCCATATCTTGGTGTTAAGATACTGTATATGCATGCAGTTGTTCCAGTTCAAATACTGTTGATTCAACTGGAAAAAAAAAACAGAAACTGGGAAGGAGCAGACCACATTTTTCCAATTGCTAATTAGAGTTGGCTGTTTTGAGTTTTGTTTCAATTAGATCAAAATGTTAATACATGAACTGCAACATAAGTAAAGGCATGGGTTGTCTTATTTTTTTGCACATATATACAAGTTGAAAAGACATTCTTTAATACATTTTTCCCTATTCCTTTTATTGATACTCCCTCTCCCCTTTTATCTGACATTCTCAAAATTTATCTGTCTCCTTTCACCATCAACATCCTGCTTTATTTATTAATTTCTTCCTTTGTAGAAGCTAAATGTTGTGACTTCACAATCCTAGCTGAACACTGCTCCATTTCCTCACCTTAGCAAATTGTTTTTTTAACAACAGCCTTGTATTTATTTGGATGAGAACTTTTAATGATTGGTGCTACCTGAGAGGGGTGAATAGTAATTAAAAAAAAAAAGTTTCAGGGTGACCAATCGACACGAGGGATTGGGGCATCATTTTCAACACAGAATAAATCCAGCAATTATAAATAGTACCTGGAATGTTAGTGCAACAATTATTCAAGCCCAGTTTTTTTGTATTTGTATTTTACTTCCCAACCTTTTCCATTCCTTTTTTAACTCCATTTTCCCTGAGTGAAGAAAATCCTACATTTTTGATATGCTATTGGTTTAAAAAAAAGTCACATCTATGGTAAAGCAATGAATCTGTATTATTATGGACAAGAAGGGTTTTAACACCTTTTAAAGCTAATAATGAAACAAAGAAAGCTATGGTTGGCCACGCTTTTGCTATTGAGCAATGCACTTAATAAAACAAGGAGGCCTTTGAGACATCTATAATAGTGTTAACAAAAACTCAGCTGAACAGTAGACTTTTGCCTGCGATAAGACCCATTGTTTTCACTTCCTCAATGGCTTATGGAAGAAGGCCAGTTAGAGTGGTGAAGTCTGGCAGGAAACATTAGACTACAGTGATTTCAGAAACATGCAACAGGTTCTTGGGATAAAAGGTATTGTTTTAAGACTGGTCAAAACATCCGGGGGAGAAAGAGAGGTGAAGAGTTTTGTGTGAGAGGGCAGAAGTTAGCAAGCTTAATTTAGACAATCAAAGATAGCTATCAGGCTTGCTTTAAACAAACAAACAAATAATTACATAAAAGGTTCATGGTAATGGCCTTTGTAGGAACACAACTTCTTAGTTGTGAGGGGGAAGCGATGGCTTAATCCTTATTAGTACTAAGTAATCAAAAACACAGCACTAATACTATTAAAGTAAGCTACCTTACAGTGAGAAAATCTCTAGAATTTGCACTCGTCTCTCCTCCAGCAGTGAGAATGCGAAATTATTCCAGGCTGATAGCACACTAATAATACAGGAGAGTTACTGATGTTATATTTTATAAAATAAAATGAGACAAGTGTTCCCAATAACTTGGTTTTCATGATTTAATCTAAATTAGTAATAGTCAGGTTAGCAAATCTACAATTCAGTTTCATATGGAAAAGAATATTGACGCCTATTCTAAAAACAGTTCTTGTGGGAAGACGCATGCTGAACAATTATATTCTTGAGAAATCATGCATAACTCCAGAAAAACATGTATTGCTTTAAAAAGCATGCTTCAAGCTTGAATGATTAGGCTCCGCATCAAGGTTTAATCACACTCTCCAGACAGTTAATCCTGAATTCAGCTCACGGCTAGATTTGATGGAAGGTTTCCAGATATGACTTAGGTAGTCTAGAATCATTATTGCAAACAAGAATAGTGCTTTGGTGCAACAACTTGCCTGGTTTTTGCAATAGTGGCAAATATCTGTAGCTTGGGTGTAGGATGAGGGTAAAGGTTCATTCTCCGAGCTTGTGTGTTGGTTTCTGAATGTTTTGTTACCAAGCTAGGTAACATCTTCAGCAGAGTTTATGGGGGTGTCAGTGTTCTTTGGTTTTTTAAGGGCTTCAGGTATGAGTGTGTCAAGTGAAGGTCTCTTGATGGGTCAGCTGTGAGTCATCAATGAGTCTTGTGATGAGTCTCATGATAAGGAGATTATCTCAGGTCAGGGACATTGGGAGGTAAACTGCTGGTATGAGGGGGAATTGCATGGGTTGAAGCTCGGTGTTTTTCTCTGGTTGACTGTGCGGTTGATTTGGATTCTGAGGGGTTCATAGGCTGGTTGTACAGTAGATTTATGTCTTGTTGATGGAATTGCTTGTGGAGTGACAGGCTTCCTCCCCCCTTTATCAACAGTTCACTTCCCAATGACCCTGACATGACGTAATCTCCTTATCACAAGACCTATCACAAGATTCACTGATGACTCACAGATGCCCATCACAAGATCTATCACAAGACCCTCACTTGTCACACCCACAACTGAAGCCCTTATATACAGCACACTGATATCCCTAAACTAAACTGAAGATGTTACCTAGCCTCCACAAGCTTGGAGAATGAACTTTTACCCTCAACTTCCCTGGTTTTTATAGTGAGAAGAATTGAGAGCCTCAAAATATCTGAGGTCTAGATTACTCTCCATCAGTTAAGGCCCTGTCACACTGCCCAACAGATGCAAAACGTTTGTAAAAAGGACACAGTGGACGAGAAAAATGTTCCATCCGTTGTTATCCGCTCTCAAAAGGGGCAAAAATTTGCATAAGCAGAGCGGATAACACGGAAAGGAACGGACGGGGGGAGGATGCAGAGCGGATGGAAAGTGGATGCGGAACGGAAGCCTAGCGGATGGAAGCGGATGCAGAGCGGATGCATAGAGGATGCAGAGCGGATGTGTAGAGGATGCAGAGCGGATGCGTAGCGGATGATGCGGATGCATAGCTGCATCCGCTTTCATCCTTTCTTCGTCCGTGCTACTAACACTGCACGTCCGTTCTGCTTCCTCCTTGCGTCCGTTTACCGCTGGAACGGATTCGAGTTGCGTGGATGCGCAGCGGATGCCTAGCAGATATAGCAGATGCGTAACGGATGCAGAATGGATGTCCCCCGTTTGCCTAGCAGATGCAGAACGGATGCATTGGATACATTTTCCGCTCAAAAGTTTTGAGCAGCTCAAAACCTTCTGAGCAGATGAAATGTCAATAGACGGATGCTGGACAGATAGAGAGGATGAAAAATGGAGGCAGTGAGTACAGAACGGAAGCATCGTGTTAACCAACGGATGGCAAGTGTTTTTCTCCGTTTTACATCCTCTTTCCATCCGTTGGTGCAGTGTGACAGGGGTTTTAGATGGTGGCCTTGAACAGTTCAGACATGTTAATATTATATTTCTTTCTAGCTGGGATCAACTGATTCTCAGGTCATTAGTTTTGGCTTGTACATCTTTCCTCTTTAATTCTTCCCTTCTCCCTCTGATTCTGAGGAGGTGCTTCTCTCCTATCTTTTTCTGAAGAGGAGAAAATGAAAAGTATTGTATTCTATTTCCCTGCTTTCTTTTGCTGTAGTTGATGATACCTTCTCCCTTTCAGGACTTTCCATTCCTCACTCCTGCCTGAAAGAGGTGAATTTCTATTTCTTTTACACATGAAAAAAAAAATATCGAGGCAAACCTTCCAAAGAATCATATATTGCAATCTCCCTCTCCTGCATTGAGAGTTTACAGTAGACTCTATCACAATTTCTTCCTCCACCCAAGATGTGATGACAGGACAGAGGTCTGTAGGGGGATATTCCAGAAAAGGACAAAAATGGATGTACTTGTCAGTGTGATTTAAAGATACAAGTAAAAAGATCACAGGACCTTCTGTGTAATATAGTGAATAGGCCAATAAACTTGGCATTCTTTCTTCTTAAATGGCTGTGTGGAGGAAATCAATTGATAAAAAGCTAGTTATATATTTAACACCAAAGCAGGGAATTCCCAACAACACAGTGAACAGAGCCTACATAGACTTGGCATGGTACAAGACTGGCAGCTTACCTGGTGGCCTTGGGTGCATCCTTCATGTTTACATTATGTGCATCCTTTGTGTTTACATTACAGTCCTCTAATTTGGATGCCTTTAACTATCAATTCCCAATTCATCAACTTCAGCCCTTACCACAATAATTATATTCCACCTTTCTAGAAGCATGACATTAGCCAAGAATAAATCAGATAAACATTCCAAAAAGCTTACAATGTTATGTAGTACTCTGCCTTCCAATTTATGCTTGGTTCCTGTAAAGCAGGGGTCTCTAAACTTGACAACTTTTAAGACTTGTGGACTTCAATTCCCAGAATTCCCCAGCCAGCTGGCTAGATAATTCTGGAAGCTGAAATCCACAAGTCTTAAAGTTGCCAAGTTTGGAGTCCTCTGCTATGGAGGAAACAAGACTGAAATAAAGTACTGCACAAGACTTGTCCATTCCATTTAAATGCATTACTGGCATTAGGAGCAGGAAGCCAAAAATCTAATCCCAACCAGACAATCCTAAACTAGCAATCTGTTCCAACAAGCCAGTTGTTCATATTATTAAACATTTGGTCAGCAGCTTCAGAAAAGATCCAGGGAGATATCTTTTTTTTTCTTGAACAACAAATATCTAAATTTCAAATCTTTAAAAAAATATCGTACTGTATTTTCAGTCCTCTTAAGCCATCCTCACTCTGAGTTTAGAACTGCCTTTTTAGGAATAAATGAATAGAAAATTTGGCATAAATACTGACGGAACAGATCCGTGCCGAGTAATATATAACTAACTTCAGTCCTTGGGAAGACAAATGTGAGTCATGTAAAAAAATTTTTTTAAAAAAAATAAACTTCAAAGTTACTTCATTGATCCGGACATCGAATAACTATGATATTTTTTGTTTGCACCTGTCTTGTCATATATTTTTATGCAGTTGCTGAACTCTCTGTCCAACTGGTTTCAAACACCTTGGCCTATTTTCAATTTCTCTGTTAAGTTATTTAAGTCTGGAAACATCCCAGGTCACCTACTAATAAAATTTCCAGAAATAATTGCATACACATGTTCATATTGATTCCTGGGACATGGAGGAGGAATATTCTTACATACAAATGATTGGCCAAATCAAGATTCCAACTCGTAAGATAAATAACAATTTATCCTGATTTATAAAATGACTTTCTCTGGAAAGAGAATCCTGCTTTATCTTTAAAATAATGTATGAATCTTCAATGAACCAATTTCTTTGGAATCTTCAATGAACCAATTTCTTGGTTAAAAACTACTTTCACATTCAAATATGACTTAGCTTAAAAATTATTTTAATAATTGTCCATACATGTGAGATAAAATAATCAAAGCAACATTTCCTGTTATATTTTTTAAAATAGTTAATTTCACTTTTTTAATATAAAATAATCCAATAAATTTAAAAAAAACCCACCAAAGCCATTTAAAATTTTGCGTTCTGAAAAGTAAGCAGACCCCACACAACTTTTATGGAACAATGCAGCTTTTTCAGCAAGCAGTTCTTTGTAAGCCCAACAACAGCTGGTAGAGGCTTATCTTCCTGTGTGCGAGATCCAAACATGGTCCCAATTGCAACAGCTGTTTTATACTTTCAGCTTCCATTCAAGCTATTCTTATACTGTAAAATGATTCCACTGACATACTTTGGATTTTACATGCAAAAGGTCCACTCTGACTTCAGGCCAGGACCAACTAACTTAATTTTAGGTGTATTTATTTTTGTAACTCTGTTCTCTTGAATGTTTTACTATATCATTCAGCCAAGGAGTCAAAAACTATATAATAATTATTATTTATGCTGCCGTCTAATTACTTTTCTTTTGCTTAAGAAAGCTCCTAATCCATACCCCAATATTTTACCTTTCTATTTTGACAGCCTGTTTTGTAAACAGTTATAATTCCTACCGCCATCCTGGATCATCAAAAGTTTATATGGGCTGTCTTGTTGCCACAATGTCTGATTGGAGGTACAAGAAGAGTTCAACATAACCAATATGTAAGGATTAGACATGCAAAGAGAAATAATCTTCTCAGTGTCCACAAGCCTCTTCAACCCATAGTGAATGTGGGTTTCAAAAGTCTGGCTTAATTTATTTCTATTTAAAGAAACCAAGTGCTTGCTTTTCTCTTTTAAACTGGTTCTCTTCTCCCTTTTGACATGTTTTGGGAATAAAGTTAAATTGATATGAATATCAAACAAGAGGGGATGGGTCATTTATTCTCAAACTCTGGAAAGTAGCACAATGAATCAAACACAATCCAATTTGCGGAAGATGAAGTATATGCCAGCAAATTAGGGAAGTTTATCAAACGAAGAAGAAAAACAGACTGGCAGGGGCAGCCCAAAAGAGATGACTAAGCAAATGTTTTTTTGTAAACACACTCCCAGCTGTACTCTCCGTCAACCAGGAACTCTCGTTCTTGGGCAAGAAGCTACCTTGCTCCAAGATAACTAAGCACTTTAAACATAGCACACAAACATGTATGACTCACATACTAACCCCAAAGCATAAGAATATTAGACATTCTGGGACACAGAAAAGACATCAAGTCTGGCTCCAGTCTGCAGTGTAAAAAGTTTCTGGAGCTGCCAAATGTGTGCAATTTGTTAAAAAGTGGATAAAAGTAATGAGTGCTGCATGCTTGGTCTTTGCAGGAACAGTTCTACCTCCCCCAGTATCTTCAAAATGACTTTAAAAAATATTTTTTCAGGTCACCCCTGTTTATAAATATATGTCAATATTTCCTTCACTTTTGGGAAACAGTCCACTAGGCATGTGTGCATCTGCCTCAACATATAATAACTCCATAAATCATGCTTCCCCTTAAAGGAGTAAAATCACTTCAACATATAATAAGTTCTATATGTGACTTTCACCCTTAAAGGAAAACAACTGCCTGCAAGCTGAAATGAATCATCATCAGAGGAAAATAGAGAAGAACGGTGAGACTTAGAATAACTTTATTGTCACTTTGAATGTACACTAATCGACATACATTAAAATGAAATTTAGTTGCGTACAGCTCTCAAAACATGACAAAATAAATAAATAAATATAAAAGTGTGCATATGCCATGTATATTATACAACACAGAGAAACAACATAGTCTAGTTCGGATGTATTCACATACATGGGAAGAAAAACGAATCTTGCAAGTTTACCAGGCAGATGGCACAGAGAAGAAAGCTATTGTAGAATCTGGTAGTTTTGTCCAACAACTCAGACCAAGGAAGGGACTCCAAAACATTACTTATTCTTTTCACTTTTTGGAAATCCACAACCCAGGCATCAAATTCAGAAGCCTCTGCAGGTAGTATCATGAAGAAATAAGACTAATAGGAGAACAATTATAATCACACAGACGTGCAAGGTTTCAAGGCACTTTCTTGAGAGAGCCATACTATGTTAATGGCATCTCCTCCAAGCTTTGGCTGAGTTCAGCATCCACTGTCACCTCTGTATAAACAGCTGGATTAAAAGGAAATGAAATCCTGAAAACAAGTTATTGCCTTTCCTTGTGACTAACCTAACTCTTGCTTATGTTCTATGCACATAAGGAGGTACAAGTAAAGAATGTCATATATCTAGATTACTGAGTGATGTGACTAAGGCAGCCTAATTTGTAAGATTTAAATTTAAATGACATACTCTAAATATGATCTCCAATAGTAGCGAGTAGCTATTTGCTATCTCTATAAACTCTGTTATCTTTGTAAGCATTCCTCCACAGTGAGTATTTCAAAATCTTTCTATCTTTGTGCATATAATAATCTAGCTGCAGTTGCCATGTACAAGAACAATCACCCTTAAGCCCATGTCACACTGAACCAACGGATGCAAAGAGGATGTAAAACGGACAAAAAACCTTGCCATCCATTGGAAAACGCGATGTACTCACTGCCTCCGTTTTGCTTCCTCTCTATACGTCCAGCATCCGTCTATCGACGTTTCATCCGCTCAGAAAGTTTTGGGCTGCCCAAAACTTTTGCGCGGAAAATGTATCCAATGCGTCCATTCTGCATCCGCTACACATCCGTTACGCATCCGCGATATCCGCTAGGCATCCGTTCCGCATCCGTGCAACTCGCATCCGCTCGGACGCAGGGGGGAACCGGAACGGACGCAGAACGGATGCAGAACGGATGCAGCACGGAAACAAAGCATTTAAAATGGAAAAAACGTTTGCAGAGGGGACCTATCTCGGATATTAAGGATACCTAGAGGATGCCTAGCGGAAAACCTATATTTCCTATAAAAAGGGGGTGCAACTCATCTGCATCTCACTTTCAGAACAGCAGCCCAGCGGTGCAGACCTCTGCAGCCTTCATCTGACTCTTCCTCTTCCACAGCATCCAGTCATGTCCACCATGGATTGCAACAAAGTCCTTTCGGCAGCCACCATCGTTCTGCAACAGTGCAAAGCCATCTGCAGGCTCTGTGAACTCTACTGCGAGAAGAAAAAGAGGCAGCCAAAAAGAGTCTGGGTCCGAAGATGGTTCGCCAGAAGAGCAGAGGATGGACTGTACAGCAAGCTGATGGTGGAGCTCAGGAACGAAGACATTTGGGCGTTCTAGAACTTCATGAGGATGCCTCCAGCCATGTTTGACGAAGTTGTGCAGTGGCTGACACCCAGGTTGACCAAGCAGAGCACCAGCTTCCGCCCCAGCCTGGAACCTGGGCTCAAGGTGGCACTCACTCTGCGCCACCTGGCCTCAGGGACCACCTACAGGAGCATGCAGTACGGCTGGAGGGTGCCATCCAACACCATCAGCATTGTGGTCAGAGAAGTGGTGCAGGCCATCATCGAAGAATACAAGGAGGAGCTCCTCCAGTACCCCTCCACTGAAGAAGGATGGAAGAAAGTTGCAGAGCAGTGGTATCAGAAGTGGAACTTCCCCCACACCGTTGGAGCCATAGATGGCAAGCACGTGGCCTGCAAGTCTCCACCCAACTCAGGGTCCACTTATTTCAACTCCAAGGGCTTCTTCAGCATCATCCTCTTCGCCATGGTCGATGCTGACTACAAGTTCATGGACATTGATGCTTCAGGCAACGGCTCATCTTCAGATGCCCAGGTATACAACACCAGTGTCCTCAAGGAGGGGCGGGAACGCAACCTCATCGTGGGCTTCCCAGATCCAGACCCACTGCCCAACGACGCGCAAGATGTGCCCTATTTCATCGTGGGAGATGACGCCTTCTCCCTCACAACCTCCCTCATGAAGCCCTCCACTTCCAGACGCCTCACCCGTAAAGAGAGGATCTTCAACTACAGGCTGTCCAGGGTAAGGCGGGTGGTGGAGAACGCCTTTGGCATCCTGGCCAACAGGTTCCAGGTACTTCTCACCACCATGCAGAATCGCCCAGAGACCGTGAGGAGGATCATGGAAGCTTGCTGCATCCTGCACAATCTCATGCGCATCCGCTACCCAGTGTTACAGGACAGGCTTGTGGACCTGGGGACAGGCAATGGGGACATGGCAATGGAGACATGGAGCCTGGGGAATGGAGGCAAGGGCGAAACCTGATAGACACTGTGGATGTGCAAGGCCCCAACAGAGCCTCACGTGAAGGGTAGAAGCAGTGCAACCTCCTGAGATGCTGGTGCAACTCCCCAGCTGGACCAGTGGAGTGGCAAGACAGGATGGTAGATGCTTAATGGATGCTTCCTTCAGCCTGTCTCATCACACGGATGAGATTGGGCCATGTATGTTGGGTGGGCCTACAATGAACAGGACATTTAATAAAGAGTTGTGTTTATGTTGACATGTGTGGATGATTATTACATTATTATTGATAATAAAGGGCCATAGGTGTTGCACCTGGGAGGGTGGACCATACAGTCCCACTATGCTTGCGCTGGAGGTTTATCTATCCCACAGCTATTACCCATCCCAAAGGTATCTCTGCTCATTCCTCAGGTATCCCTGCCCACCCCAGTGCTATCTTAACCCATCCCACAAGCATGCAAAGGCTTAAACCATTTCTAAAAGTTTCCACCAAGACTTTATTAAAAAAAAGAAATGAAGCAAGTGTGTGAATCATAAATAGACTTTATTAACAACAAGCTATAAAACAAAAATGAGTCTCTGGCACTCCTCTTGGTCACTCAGTCTCAGGGGTGAAGGGTCCAGGTGCTGTGGAGGTGGCCTGTGCTGGAGTGCTTGTCATCAGCTCCTCCAGAAGCAGAAGCAGAAGCAGCAGAAGCCCCAGCCCCAGAAGAGCGAGCCCGTGCTGCAGAAGCCCCAGGAGAACCAGAGTGAGGGTCAGGGGGCGGGATGGTAGCACTGTCCCTCTTGCCAGGGCTGGCAGCAGATGGCTGAGGCTTGCTGTGCTTCCGCATGGTTGTGGGGTTGCTGGCTGGCAGGGAGGCTGGCATGAACCAAGGCTGGCAGGAAGGCTGGCAGGGAGGCAGGCACCAAGGCTGGCAGGAAGGCAGACAGCAAGGCTGGCAGGCAGGCTGGCAGGCAGGCATACACCAAGGCTGGCAGGAAGGCTGGCAGGCAGGCAGGCACCAAGGCTGGCAGACAGACATGAACCAAGGCTTTCAGGAAGGCAGGCACCAAGGCTGGCAGGGAGGCAGGCACCAAGGCTGGCAGGCAGACTGGCTGGCAGCAAGGCAGACAGCAAGGCTGGCAGGCAGGCAGACAGCAAGGCTGGCAGGGAAGCTGGCAGCAAGGCTGGCAGGCAGACATGCAGGCAGGACAGGCAAGGCAGTCGATGTGTCTGGAAGCAGATCTTTCCTCTGAATGGCGACCTGCTTTCGAGCTGCTTCCGTTATATCTGTGGGGCTGACGCAATGCATCCTCCCCGCATGCGCAATTAACACCAGGCATCCATTAGGCTTCCGCTGTGCATCTGCTGTGCATCTGCTTCATCCGCTAGGCTTCCGCTCTGCATCCGCTCTTTCCGTTCCGCATCCGCTTTGCTGCGCCCCCCCGGAAGCCTAGCAGACGTGCCATCCGCTCCCATCCACTGGGCTTCCATTCCGCATCCGCTTTGCATCCGCCCTGCGTCCTCCACGCGTGTTATCCGCTCCGGTTATGCAAATTATTGCCCCTTTTGAGAGCGGATAACAACGGATGGAACATTTTGCTCGTCCACTGTGTCCTTTTTGCATCCGGTGGCCAGTGTGACATGGGCTTTAAGTATTTTCTAGTTAAAAAATGAGATATTTATATTATTTATTATTTATATTAGATTAGATTAGATTAATTTTAAGGCAGGTCATGATTTGTAATAGTTTTTTTCATGAATGAAGGAAAATGTACAAGTTTTTCCATGTTGCAATTGCTATTCATCTTTGACTACCACGAATATTGATACCCATTACTGATGCTACAGCATGGTTCAAAATATCACACTTCTAAGAGTTAGAGACAGATAAGAATACTTATTTCTCTGTTTGAAATTTTTAAGGATGAATAAAGAAGGGAACTGCAGTAAATAATTTTACAGCATGGATGAGTCATAGATAGGGTAGATCCCTTAAGGCCAGTGTGACAAAGGAAGCCTAATTTATGAGGTTTAAATTTAAATGACATACTCTAAATATGATTAACTCTCATCAAATATTATGAAGTTCAGGTTTTTCATGTTTTAATCAAAACTTACATTCAAAGTTTGTGTTTGGGGTGAAATAAATATATGTTAATTACTAAAATGCTACTGTAATATTACATATTTATCATCCAAGATGAATACTTGATTGATTGCTTAGGAATGTCAGAATCTTAACCAGCCATGAATCCTTTCATCTAAAATGTGGGCTGCTCTTTCCAGGCAATCTGAGATACAGATTGAGTTTTGGTGCTGCTATTTACTTAGAATCTTTCAGTCATTTAAGCAGTGGTGCCCCAGGGGTGCTTTTTGCAAACTCCAAAGCTGATGTCAAATTATTTTTAGCGTCTGGAGGAAAAGCAAGCTTGATTCTATTCCAGGCTTTTGGAGGAAAAAAAAGGGTCTCAAAAATTGAGCTATATTTTTCTCATGGAGAGATTAAAGGCACTCATTTTGCTGTCTTCAAAAGAGGTTTAAATCTTAGGTCCAACTTCTGTAGTACTGGATAGCCCGTGACCCTGTGTCAGAGAGAATTACTTTGATGGAGATGGGATTGCAATTTACTCCTAATTTGGGTGGGGTTTTGGTTTTTTGGTCTGTTTTCCATGTCATGTAGGTAGTGAGAATGTCTGAACAGGCAGGTCTGCTTTTTAGTGAAGTTTTATAAAGGACAGATCTGTTAAGCCAGGGCTTTCTAAACCTGGCAACATTAAGACTTGTGGACTTCAACACCCAGAATTCCTCAGCAAACTATGTTGGCTGAATAATTCTGGGAATTGAAATCCACAAGTCTTAAAGCTGCTAAATTTGGAGACACGTGTGTTGGGCAATTGAGGTGGTTGTGTTTGTGCTACATAAACTGGAAATGCTGCATATAAATCAAGGACAAGGACAAGAAGCTGATGGAGGAAAGCAGGAAGGATCCCTGCAGGAAGAACAAAGGGCCAGTTGAAGGTCCAGAAGCATCAGAATGAGAGATCTGTGAAGCATAACTGGCTTTCTACAGACCTCAAGGAAGACTTATTTTTCCCTCTTGCCCTCCTCTTCTCTAAGTCACACAAGACTAAGAGAAAGTGGAAGTATAGCAGAGCTACTTAATGGAGTTAATAAGAGCATTAACAAAGACAGCGCAAGTTAAAAATAGCTACTACTGGTTATGGCTCTATATCCATAAAGGTGTTGGTGTTGACTGATTTCATACCTAAGTCAAGTCATATTGTATTGTCTAGTCAGTTTGCTCAAGTTCATGTGGACTGGTTGTTTGAAAAAGTTAGTAAAATCATACCATATTTCCTAGAAAATAAGACGAGGACTTATTTTTTTCTGCAAAGGATGCATTAGGTCTTATTTTCCAGTTTGGTCTTATTTTGGGAAAAATATGGTGCTAAATCCATCAATCTGGATGACAATCTTAATTAGGCCTTATTTTGGGGGTAGGGCTTATATGACGAACATCCGATAAACATCCTGAAAAATCATGCCAGGACTTATTTTCTGGTTGGTTCTTATTTTCAGGGAAATACAATAGTTAAGGGAAAACTTAAACCTGGCAATGTACCAATTCCATCAGAAATGAAGAACAAAATTTCCTTCTCTCAATCAATTACACCACTTTGGTAAGTACTGAGACTCCCCCCCCCCCCCCCGATACAATGCATGAATGGCTTCATTTTTCATTTGAAGAGAGTAAATTCCATGGCATCTCATGGACTAGTCTCCGGAGGTCCACACAGCTCATAAGTATTTTCAGGACCAGTTGCTACTTAATTTAGACAACAGTCCTGACTGATTTAACTCTTTTATTTACTTTTATTGAGTACTCTGTAATTGGCTATGATTCACTAGCCAATACAAGAAGGTTCATAAATCATGTTTAGCCACAACCCAAAAAAACACATTATAGTTTAATATGTTTAGTGAATCCAACCACACAGTTTAACATTCATTTTACCAAAGTGTCCATAAGAAAGTCTGGCAAATAAAAAAGGCAACAACCAAAAAAGTATTTATTAAAAATTATTTTGAACAGTCTTCCCCAGTTTGGTGCCCACTAGATGCCTTCATCTACAAATCTAAAAATGCATTGGGAAGAGACTAGTTTAGAACGATCGATCTCGAACACTGGATTGGGAGCAGGAGAAAACCACAGAAATAATCAGCTTTTGTTTAAACTAAACAGTCAGCATTTGCTGCAGTCCTTGAAAGTTCTGTTTTACACTAACAAAGAGAGTTTTCTACGAGGAAAATAAAGGTCAATTCTAGTGCAGCAGTTTACGTCACTAGATAAATTTTATCCATGAGTTTCATTCCAAGTATGAAATTCGTTTGTAATACAAGCAAGATTTAAGAAAACATAATAACCAAAAAAAATTCATTTTCAATATGAGTGAGTATAAAATGAAGTCCATGTTACTGTGGGTGTAATCCTTCACATATTTATCTAAGAATGAGTTCCTCAATAAACAATAGGCATGATGCCTAAGTAAATCTGCAATGTAACAGTGTGTAAAATCATTAACAACTTTTCTTAAGATACGGATTAAAGTATTACATTTATTTTTATATGCAAATGTTGACAAAACAAACACTCCAAAGAAACATTCTGTTTGAGCAAGTTTGAATTAACATGGCTTGCAGCACAAGGCAGCCTGTTGTATAGCTTTCAGTTTGTTCTTCAAATAGGTCAAGGTAAAGAGAGAAGAGAGAAAGAATGCATTGAGGAGTGGCTATTAATAAGCTCAACCACCCAGTACACTTTTGTACTATTGTGTTGCAATCTGGTTTGCAAGAACAGGATTAAGAAAGAAGTCTAATCATGTAATTACCACGATCCCATAAATGTCTGTTCTTAGAATGGCAAATAATTAAGCTATGTTTTGGACAAGTTCCTTGTACAGCACTGCTGGATCATTTGGCAATTACATAAGAATGCTTTGAAGTCTTAGATAGAGAGGACAGCCCATCAAAACTGAAATATCCCGAAGTTATTATCAATGCCATCTTGTCATGACTCTTCACACTCCGTGACAACAAGCAATGCAGTAATGAACTCGCACGGATATGAACTTGCAACATGAGCCCAATGCCACAGGTTAAGAGTAAACTCAAAGCAGAAATATATTCATGGTCTGCTGCTGGAGATCAGGAAATTAAACTTTAACATTTATTTGTGCAAAGCACCAATGCAAAAAAGAAATTAACAGACATTTAATTCTAATCCTTGGAATAAAGCACCTGTTTCATTATCTGTAAATTCTTCTCAGTTATCAGCTGTAATTGAATAAGGCAAATTCAGTGAGACCACATAATTTTCTTTCCAGAAAATGAGACTAGGATCCCACTGAGTTCTCTTTGCTAAAAAAAAAACAAGGGGGCACTTCACTTCCAGCAGAATAAGAACAAATCAAATCACCAGAGAATGAGGATAATTATTAGATTTTAATCTCACCTTTATTACTTTTTAAGTAACTCAAGGTGACAATGTATACAGTATAATGTTCCTTCCTCCTGTCTTCCTGACAACAATCCTAGGATATGGGTTGGGCTAAGAGGGAGCTACTGGCTCAGAGTTTCCATGCTGGCAAGAATTAATCGAGAATATTCCATTCAGTTACAAATCAAGGTTGCTCAAGAAACCTTCTGTAGGTGTTCAAAAATCAGATGTTGTGTATTTTTTTTCAGCATCCAAAAGGAGAACATTTTTTTTGCTTCAGTATCTGCTAAGCTAAGGCTGAAATCAGGTCAACTGTAACATCCAGAAGTTCTCTGAAGATGGGCTCCAGCAGGAGTCCAAAAGCTCGGAAGACAAAAACTCTGGTCCCGATGACCAATCAAGATTGGATCTTGCAACATTACCCCGGGACACGTATATTCACCTAAATTCATCACAGTAATACTGTTACCACTGGCTTAAGTTGGATGGGGCTATCAGGAAGGGTAGAGAGCTGGAGCAAAGCAGCAGGAAGGATACAGAAAGGAAAATCAAATCCACAACTGTCCACAAAATCATTGCTTCTGCTGCAACTAGTGAATACTTATCTTGTTGCCCATTCTGGAAATTGGGAGATTGTAAATTCCAAAACTGCCAATAAAATCTGTGTTCTGTTGATCTTGAGCTTCACCACACCTTTAAAATTGAGGCAAATCCACTGGAATACAGGCAACTCCAAAGATTATAAATGAAGCTTATTTGTTCCAAGCTCAAAAAACATCTTATGTAGATCCCAATATATTACATTTTGTTTCTGTTTTCTAATGTGTCCATCTGCTGTAAATGTTTGAGGCATGTGCAGAACAAGACATGGTTTAAAACATTTAGTGTTCTCTTAAAGTTGCTATACTTTGACTCATGGTATTTCATTTCCAAGGTGATCTGATCATTCCCCATTGTGTAAAAATTTTACTCTTAGGTAAATCCTAGACTACTTGTGATTACAGAAGCCAAAACGTATCTCAAAATGATTCTTCTAATTTCAAAATGGTAATGGGATCTGGATTTTAAAAGCTAGGAAAGAAACATTTGTTTGCACACTAAAAAGACGTAGTGTAGCATTGCAATATGTTTTCAAGGAAGCAAACCCCCAAGAACAAAAAAAAAAAAATACACAAGTATCTTCAATGTTTAAGACTCCAAAATCTAAGCAAACAATCAGCACTTTAAAGTATTACAATGTTGCCACTGGCATTTTCAACGTTTTATTGTAAACTGTGCCTGATGGTATCATTTGGGCAGCACTGCATTAAGAATGAACAAAAATCAAATTGAATTTCTAGGCAGTATTGAATATTTTATGTCAGTTTGAATGATGCTTACCCTGTATTGATGGAAATGATTTCTATCAGGGGGTTCTTTCTAATCTTTGGCAAATCCAGTCGCGCTCCTCCTAGCCGTTTCCCATTATCCTTTTTCTGTCCCAGCAATCTCACAGAATGACCTTCAAATAAAGGAAAATGCCATTATTATACATATAATCCTTCGGCTTTAGAAAATTCTAGTCCGACCTACTGAATTTGTTAATAAAAATACATTTAAAAAAAACTTACAACACACAAATACTTACTAGGTAAAAAGTCGATAAATGAAACGGTACTGTACTTTTAAAAATATATTAGGGGATTTCTTAACAATGTTTAAATTAACAATATCTTTAACTGTGTCTTGATCATTTCTGTTCATTATTGGAAATCAGAATAAAGTTAGGCATATGGATAAAGGTTGTATTTCAACTATTAAAAACGAACGTTTCTAAGTTTATAGAAATAGTTTAAAGCTTCTATTTAAACTAACAGTATTTCATAGCCAGGCAAAGGTGCCCAGGAAACTCATTAATCAAGTAATGTATCCAGTAAAGTTCTAAAACATGGTTGATCTTATAACTGAGGACTACAGCAGTTTGAATTAAGTAATAACTCAAATATTGTTTTTCAAGCTGAGCCCTCTGTTTTTGGTTACATGGACTAATACGCTGTCCATGCATGGATGCTTATTTTCAAGTTTAAAATCTTGAATGAGAAGTAACAGTCTGGCTGTAATTAAAATCAAAAGGCTTCTTGATTAGCCTTTGTGAAACACTTTAAAACAAGGTAATCAAATAAAAAATATAAACATTTTGTTTTTCTTTTACCTACAACTATGTTAATAAAGCTTTAAAAAATACAGCAAGTATTAATGCCAGTAACGGTTGGATAAGTTTTGGAATGAGCTAAAATTTTACTTCATAGCTGGGTTTATATATGACAATACCCAACAATTTTTAATTTCGGTTTAGACAATATAGCTTAGCAAAAATAGATCATGGTTGTCAAACTGGCGGCCCATGGCTCAGGTGTATCACATGGGGCCATGCCCGCCCCAGCTCTGCAAAGGGGAAAAACATCGTAAAATGTCACATGACAGCAACATGACATGACAAGTTTGACACCCGTGGAATAGATGAATCCAACTTCATAGATAGAGAAAACAATAAATGGAAGACTTCTACACTTTCCTTGCATCACAAAGAGGAGGGGAAAAAGCCTGCCCTTGTGGTCATAGAAACCCATAACAGAGAAACCAGTTTTCAGACTAAAATACCGTATATTTCGAACTATAAAATGCTCCAGACTATAAGACACACTTAGGTTTTGGGGAGAAAAACAAGAAAAAAATATTCCCCTTTTTTATTATTACTAATATAAATAGAAAGAGCAACATGTTCAAAATCCATATAGACAGAATGTTGCCTGGATTTTGAACATGTTGCTCTTTCTATTTATATTAATAAAAAAAAATTGCCTCTGCCTCCCAGCATATATCTGGTATTCATCTGGCCCGTTTACCGCCATCTGTTTGCCACCATCCATTTGCTGCCACTGTCGTGGCCCATTCTAGAATAGCACCAACCCCACCCCCACCCCCTGCCGCAATATTCGCTGTATGACGCACAGACATTTCTACTCACTATCATGAGACAAATTTACTGAATTCTTCACTGAAGAATTTGCTCAAGCAAAGTAGATCAATTAACACACTAGCCTTTTCAGAGTAAAGCTAAAATTTACAGTTCAGAACCCAGCTTTATTAAAAAGATAAAGAATTGTAAAATACAAGAGTACAGTAAGAGAGATTAAATAGTACTGTATTTAGATTTTTTTAACAATACTGTAATGGTTTGCTGTTTTCATATCATGATACAGTATTCCAAGAAATCCATTATAGAATACTGGAATGTACAGTATCTGCATCTGTAGTATTCACTAATTATTCTTTCTTGCTATATCACATTAATGATAGTGTTATCATTAGCTAATTAAATAACCAACTATTTTCTAATGCTATTACTTACAAAAGATTCTTGAATTTAACAATATGCACCATGCTTGTTAATTAAAATAAATGTTAAGTCTACACATTGTTAGAAATATCTGAATCATCACAAAGCTAAAAATACATAATGAAAATTAATGTGCAAATACTAAAGAAACAAAGCTTTCTTTTTATAAAGGTTCTTATCATAAACAAGAAAACAAATCAACAATCAGAAACCCATACATTTCAATAAATTAAAATATATCAAGTACCACAAAGGATTGTGTCCAGGCACTTTGGAAATTGGCAAATGTTAACAACTGAATGGGTAAAATACTGAAGCAATCTCTTTGCAACTATTAATTAATCCAACAAAACTGGATTAATAATAGTATTAATTAAAATTCATAAATATATAAAGTATAGTCTCATTTTATTAATTTCCTGATGAAACACAGAAGATAGAAAATATTTTTGTCAATATATGATTTCACACTATAGGCAAAACATTACATGTTTGTTTTCAATGACATTCATAAAACCAATGCAGTCATTCCACATTTTAACAAAACTAAAACAATGAAATTGAGTTTAACAGACTTTTTATACTATTAATTGATTTGAAGATAATATTTGAAAAAGTTTCCTTTTGTAATGTTTCTATGCTCCACAATTTTCTAAAGGAAAGCCATTTATTTATTTAAATGTAATTATTTTTTAATTTATTTGTTTTTTTATTAAATTCATATGCTGCTCATCTCACCAATAAGGTGACTCTGGGCAGCTTGCAAATGTAAAAAAGTAAATATAAATATAATTTAAACTCTTTGGGATTTAACCCTCTTATTTTTTAGTTAAATAGAAAAAATTGAGACCTTCCAATTGATACAAATAGTTTCATATGTTAACTAATATCTGATTAAAGGCTAGGTCACACTGGCCGACGGATGCAAAAGTATGCAAAAAGGACACAGCGGACGAGCAAAATTTCGGGGGTGGCTCCATCCATTGTTATCTGCTCTCAAAAGTGCCCCAAATTTGCATAAACAGAACAGAAAACAACGGAAAGGAACCGACGTGGGTAGTACGTAGCGAGGATGATAAGCGGATGTTCATAGGAAGCCTAGCGGATGGAAGCGGATGACACCTCCTGCTGGTGCTGCTGGTGCTTCTTCTGTGGTGCTGGTGCTGCTGCTGCTGCTGCTTCTCCTGCTGGTGCTTCTCCTGCTGCTGCTACTGCTGCTGCTGTGGTGGACCAGCCCCAAGGCCCTCAAAGCCCTGCTGCTGAAGGCCCTGAAGCCCCTACCAGAGGGAGGAAGAGGCAAGGCAAGGAGAAGGGAGAGAGGAAACAGTACTCCATTTCCGAGGACCATGGGGAGGAGGGGCTGGAATGGCTGAAAGAGAACGAGTACCTGTGGAGAAAGGGCCACAGGCTCTATCACGACACCAAGAGGAAGCAGGCAGCGTGGAGAGACAAGGCAGAGAGCCTGGGCTACACTTCAGATGTACTCCTGGGATGGTGGAAGCACATGCACACCTGGTATGGCAAGCTGCACCTGACGAAATCTGGCCAGGCCACTGTCAAGCTCACTGACAGGGAGATGTATGTCATGGCCAGGTGCAGCTTCCTGGAGGGTGAGGTCCGCCACCGAGGAGCAGCCCCTCTGTCAACCCTCTCCCTCAGACAGCCCACAGAGAGCCACTCCTCTTCCAGCCAGGAGACAGCTACCGTGTCCAGGCAGGTGTCTTTGGAGGGCCCCAGGGCAGAGACCCCCCAGACAGCTGCACTCCCCATGCCACAGGACGTAGAGGATCCCGTCTCAAATGGAGCAAGAAGAAGCAGCAGCCAGAGACCAACCCACCCCCACCCCCAGCTCCACCTCCACAGAAAGCAGGCAGAGAGGCAGACTGGAGGGCCAGAGCCACACTGTCCTGCTGGAGTTCAGAGACACGATCAAAACCAGCACAGATCTTCTTCTCTCAGCTGGTCCACAGCGATATACCATCCTCGAACTGCAAGCCCTTCATCATGTACATGAGCCAGACCCTCATGGACCTGTCCAAGGCCCAGTACCAGGTGATGAAGGAGAAGATCAGAGCACTGCTGCACCACCCTCCAGGCCCAGCTGAACCTGCTCCGACCCACTCCAGGACTGCTCCTCCACCCCAGGCAATGTCACAGCCCTTCCACGGCTTTCAACAGCCCCTTACCTACCAAGGCTACGAGCACCAGGACTTCCCACAGCAGAGGCAGCCCTTCCCAGTCCAGGCCCAGGTACATCGCACACCACAGACGCCTCACCTCACCCAGCTGCAGACCAGACAGCCCCACTACACTCCTCCTTCCTCCACCCCACAGCCAAGCCCCTCAACAGAAAATCTGTCATCAGTACTGTGCCTGACATCACAGGTCCTTGAGGAAGGGCCTCTCAACCTCACGGGACTGAGTCAGCTCTCTGAGAGCTTTCTGAACACACCATCCCCTATTGTACTCTCGGGGCCAGGCACCCCAATGGCGCCTCAGACCAGCACTCCAGTCACAGCCACCTCCACAGTCCCTGGCTGCTTGAAAGCTGAGACCATGGACATGACTCAGAGTGACTGAGAATAGTGCCAGAGACTGAGTTGTTACCTGTTCACTTTATCTTTGCTTAAAGACACTTTACTTGGTTCATTTTGCTTTTTTAATAAAGTCATATAGTTTACTTAAGACAGTTGTTAATAAAGGTTATCTTTGCTTCACACACTTGCTTCATTTTATTGACTTAATAAAGTGTTGGGGAAAACTTTGAAAAAATGGTTAAGCCTTTGCATGCTTGTGGGATAGGTAAGGATAGTTGTGGGATGGGTAAGGATAGCTGTGGGATAGATAAACCTCCAGTGCAAGCATAGTGAGACTGTATGGTCCACCCTCCCAACTGCCACACATATGGCCCTTTTTATCAATAACAATTTATTCATTGATCAACACATTTCAAAATAAACAAAGCTCTTTATTAATGCCCTATTCATTGTAGGGCCACTCAACATACATGGCACAATCTCATCAGTGTTATGAGACAGGCTGAAGGAACCATCCATTAAGCATCTACCATCCTGTCTTGCCACTCCACTGCTCCAGCTGGGGAGTTGCAGCAGTGTTTCAGGAGATTGCGCTGCTTCTTCCCTTCATGTGAAGCTCTGTTGGGGCCTTGTACATCCACAGTGTCTATCAGGTTTCGTCCTTGCCCCCATTCACCAGGCTCCGTTTCCCCATTGCCTTGTTGACGGTCCACAAGCCTGTTTTGCAACACTGGGTAGCAGGTGCACATGAGATTGTGCAGGATGCAGCAAGCTGCCACAATGCTCCTCACAGTCCCTGGATGATGCTGCATGGTGGTGAGAAGTACCTGGAACCTGTTGGCCAGGATGCCAAAGGCGTTCTCCACCACCTGTCTTGCCCTGGACAGGCTGTAGTTGAAGATCATCTCTTCACGGGTGAGGAGTCTGGAAGTGTAGGGCTTCATGAGGTAGGTTCTGAGGGAGAAGGCGTCATCACCCACGATGAAGTAGGGCACATCTTGTGTGTCATTGGGTAGGGGGTCTGGATCTGGAAAACCCATGATGAGGTTGCGTTCCAGCCCATCCTTGAGGTGACTGGCGTTGTATACCTGGGATCTGAAGATGAGCCGTTGCCTGAAGCATCGATGTACATGAACTTGTAGTCAGCATCAACCATGGCAAAGAGGATGATACTGAAGAAACCCTTGTAGTCGTGATAAGAGGACTGAGTTGGCTGGAGCTTTGCAGGCCACGTGCTTCCCATCTATGGCTCCAACGGTGTGGGGGAATTTCCACCTCTGATACCACTATTCTGCAAGTTTCCTCCAGCCTTCTTCAGTGGTGGGACACTGGAGGAGCTCCTCCAGGTATTCTTCGATGATGGCCTGCACCACTTCTCTGACCACTTTGCTGATGGTGTTGTGTGGCACCCTCCAGGCATACTGCATGTTTCTGTATGTGGTTCCAGAGGCCAGGTGGCGCAGAGTCAGTGCCACCTTCAGTCCAGGGTCCAGGCTGGGATGGAAGTTGGTGCTCGGCTTGGTCAACCTGGGTATCAGACGCTCTACAAGTTCATCAAACATGGCTGGTGGCATCCTCATGAAGTGATGCACGAGGGTCTTCATTCCTCAGCTCCACCATCAGCTTGTCATACAGTCCAAACTCCACTCTTCTCCCGATCCATCGTCGGACCCACACAGCTCTTGGACGTCTCCTTCTTCTCCTTGTGTAGAAAAGGTGAAACAGTCTGAAGTGGGCTTTGTTCTGGTGTTGAATGATGGCAGCTACCCTAAGGAGTGTGTGATGATCCATGGTGGAGATCAGTAGATGATGTGGAAGAGCAAGAGCAAGGGTGAAGAGGTTTGTACACCACGGCTGCTGGACTGATAGTGAGATCCAGGAGATTTCCTCCCTCTTTTTATTGGAAATGTCGGTTTTCCGCTAAGTGTCCTTCCACATACTCTAGACATCCTCCAGACATCCTAAATATCCGAGATACGTCCCATATACAAACGTTTTGTCCGTTTTAATGCTTTATATACGAAATGCATCCGCTTACATCCTTTCTATTTCCGTGCTACTAATGCTGTGTGGACCGTGTACCTTTCACTTCCTCCCTCTTTCCGCTTTCAGCTGCAGCGGATGTGAGTTGAGGGGATGCCCAGAGGATGCCGAGAGGATACAGCGGACGTGTAACGGATGATAACGGATGTAGAACGTTTGTTGCCCATATGTGTCGCGGATGTACATCGTATACGGTGGAAAGTTCATCCGCTCAAAAAGTTTTGTGCAGCTCAAAACCTTTTGAGTGGATAAAATAGCAGTAGACGGATGTTTGACGGATAGAACGTATGAAAGACATACGAAGTGAGTACACAACGGATGCATCGCGTTTTCAAACAGACGGCAAGCTTTTTTATCCGTTTTACATCCTCTTTGCATCCGTTGGTGCAGTGGGACATGGGCTTTAGTAATTAAGCAGTGCAGAGTTTTTCTACATCCTTCACTTGAAAAAGAACTCTCTTTGCAATATAGCCAAAATACAATTTTCACCAACATCAAGAGTCTCACATTCTTTTTCATTAAAAAAGACTCAATAAAAATTAACATAAGGTCTGGTTTTCATTTGCTGTTAGGTCAATAATTATGTCAAATTAACATGGTATAAACATTATTTTAAAAAAGTGATTTGTATATCATGAGCTGTGAATGAAACAAAGTAAAACTACTCAAGTATCACATAAGAAATTAAAAAGTTCGCTCTGAAAGAGCGGAAAGAAGGAAGAATACAAGAAACAGGTATAATTTGATCATTCAAATACATGTTCATGGAGAACCAAAAGCTAGTAGGTATATTAATTTTCTGTCTTGCCAGACAAAGCAAATAAATATAGAATCAATGAATTGTACGAGGAATGGTAACAAACTGAAACAATTACTTCATATTACAATTTATATTACCATATAAGAAAAATTGTCTATCTGCACATATAACAGTAGGTTGTCCTCAACATAGAACTGTAATTGAGCCTGAAATTATAGTTGTAAGTTATTGTGGTTGTAAGTCAAGGCATCACAAGTTTTTGACATTTTTGTAGCGATTATTAAACACTGCAGTAGTTCGGTGAAATTGAGTTCATTTGTTTTAACTGATAATTAATTTCAAACTGCTGTTTAATACTATAGCTTAATAAAAATCAATAGCCTTAGTTTCTTGGTTCATTCATCAGAGAACTAAAGCTGGTCTATATGGGAAATACATTGTCATATCTCAGTTGACTATGGTGATATAATTTTTTTAAAAGTTATATTCAAAGTTACTTTGGAAAAACACAGGTGATATGTAAGTAACTTCATGTTTGAATATTTACAAATTGAGTTTTGGGAATATCATTATGGATAGCAGACACCTTAAAGTAATATTCTATTGCTGAAAGATATTATCAGATTAAGAATTCAGTTATTCATTAGCTGTTTTCAATTACTCAAACCATACATATTATATTGATATTTCCTAATATGACACATGAACCTCCACATGATCACACAAGTTTTGTGTAAACCAAAGCAATATGGGATTTTCCAACAAATTACATTTTAAACAACTCCATCTTAATCTTAAGGCCCAGTCCCACTGGCCGACGGATGCAAAATGTATGCATAAAGGACACAGCAGATGAGCAAAATTTTGGGGGTGGCTCCATCCGTTGTCATCCGCTCCAAAAAGTGGCAAAAATTTGCATAAAGAGAATGGAATAGGACGGATGTGGGCAGTATGTAGCGGGAATGTTAAACGGATGTTCATAGGAAGCCTAGCAGATGGAAGTGGATGACACCTCCAAAGGGGTTCCGGGGGATAATTGCGAAGTGGACACATAGTGGATGAAGCGGGTGCATCACATATGGCTAAAGGAAAGAAAGGGGATGCCGCGTGGATGTATATCGGATGCAAACCATTCACTGCACATCCTTTTTATTTCCATGCTACTAATGATGTATAGACATTCCATGTACCTTTTCTTTCCTCCCTCTTTCCGTTTTCAGCTGCAGCGGATGTGAGTTGCAAGGATGCCTAGAGGATGCAGAGAGGATACAGCGGACGTTTAATGGATGATAAACGGACATAGAACGTTTGTTGCTCGTATGTCACGGATTTACATTGTACACGGCGGAAAGTTCATCCGTTCACAAAGTTTTGTGCAGCTCAAAACTTCTTGTGCAGATGAAATCGCAGTTGACGGATGCTCGACAGATAGAACGTATGAAACACGTATGCAATGAGTACACAATGGATGCATAGCGTTTTCCAATGGATGGCAAGCTTTTTTTAACATTTTACATCCTCTTTGCATCCGTAAGTGCAGTGGGACCGGGCCTATCTACAAATACACATTTATTCTACTTTTCAAGTTAAAAGTTCCAGGTTAATGGTGAGTTTTAATAAAACATTTTCAAGACTTTTCACACTTCTTTTTTAGAGTTTGTTCTATTAGTTTAACTCTCACCAGGCAGCTTAATTTCCTCTGATTCATGTGCCTTTGTTTAGACTGAAAATGGGAAAGGTGCTTCAAATCCAGCATGGGTATTTGGTATACCTGTCAACAGCTCCTCAAACAAGCTATGTCTTTTCCTGAATGGCTGCACGTTTCTTTCTTATAATGATCTGCAACACTGATGAGTAATTAGCACTGTTAATTAGCACCATGCTAATCTATATCCATGCTGTTACAAAAAAGTAATAGCATATACAGAATTAAAGTATCCATTAGTTATTTGACCCCAGAAAGTAAAGTTGTTGAATTTATAATATTTTCTGTACACAGATTTTATTATCATATCTAAAGAAATATCAACCGTGATAGTAAAAATATTTTCTGCCCTGGGTACATGGCACTAGGAAACTGTTGTCAGCCATCGTTTCCAGCGCATGCAAAAAATATCTGTATGCTTCTCACAAATTTATGACTTTTTCCCACCCCAAAAGGGCAGTGAACTTATGGGGAGGGAAAATGTCACATTTAATACAGTTCAGGGAGAATTCAGGAGAGCCCTTTTGTGCTTTTACTGGTGTCTAGACCGACAGACATGTCAATAAACATTCTCCACTTTAGCCTACACAATGACATACAGATATCTTGTGAGCTTTTAGTGGCCCACCAATAACAACAGATTGATTGGTATGGTAGCGAAACAGTTGGCAAATATTAGTTAATATTTAGACTAGGAACAGATATACCATATTAACCAGACAGGTTAATGCGATTGAGATTTAGAGGGTGAGACAAAGTCTGAAAAAGTTCAAAACTGAAGTAATTTCCTTTTACTTGTTTACAGTAATCCTGTCCAGTGACCCATTTCACAAAGTCTTCTGTGAAACTCAGGACCAGTGTAGGTTTTATTCAACCAGAAAGTCTAGTCTTCTCTTAATCCAATATGGATACACTTGACAAAGTGCAGCTGTTTTGACATTTTGCAGGAAGCTTTATGATGTCAAGGAAAGTTTTCAAGTGGCTAATATTCACAGCATTACAATAGCAAGAGCATGAATACTGTAAAAATGAGTTTAAGGTAGTATTATATTTCTAATGTCCACTCTTTTTCATAAATCCAGCAGATGGGCTATAAGATGTATATTTTAAATCCCAGGCAAGCTGTAAAACTTGATTGTTGTCTCATTCGAGAAGGAATATTAGAACAAGAATGCTAAACTTCACCTATCAAACAAATTTTGAATTGGACGGAGAAGGATTTCTGTAGAAAAGCAACAAGTTGCCCTGAGGAATACACGACTGTGCATCTCTACATGTTTTCTCTCTCCTCCCAATTCAGCCTGCTACAATTGGTCAGCCAGATGTTAAGCAAGTCTACAATCCACTCACAAGTCAAAACTCTAAATGATAAAGTTTAACATATGTAACTTTATTTTTTTTAATAAATTGAGTCTACCATTATTATCTACATATTTCAAAAAGGAGCATGGAAACCGAGAGGCTGTGAGTTGTGCCATACCTGCCAGGGAACCCAATTACTGACATGTCTAAGAGGAATAGGAAGAGTGAAATATGCCAAGAATACTCGATTTGCTACTATCTAGTTCTCCTAAGATACTGGGGTCCAAAATCCTTGTTGCTGTGCTCCCTCCACCGTCCAGCAGTTCACACCACATGGCTAATAGTGAGAGGCACTGAGAGATACACTTTGGTTAGCTCCCAAAAAGTAATGTTTTTTTGTACCAATGTTTCTTGGTAGATAAGCTCTCGTACAAGTAGTTCCTTCATGGAGAACACAGAAAATGCAGAAATTTGACTTTAGATATAGAAGCCATTAACACACAACACACAAAAATTATTTAAGAGTGGATTTACACTCATCCCCTCCCCCATATGTACGTATGTCCAATTTGCAGGTGGATCTAGTTTCAAGGAGGTATCTTTCAGGTCATTTATGGAGTTACTGCTATGGCATTTAGAATTCATTTGCTCTGTTCCTCTTTCCTTTTGTATTTGCTATCTTTCATCTTTTTCTTTTCCCACTCTTCTCTTTCCTCTTTGTTCTACTTCAGAGCAATGATGGGCATCAGAAGTTTTAATAATAGAATAACCGAGTTGGAAGGCCCCGTGGAGTTTTCTAGTCCAACCCCTTGGTCAAAGAAGAAACTTTTGTACCATTTCAAACAAATGGTTATCCAATAAAAGACTTTGCTGCTTTTAAGCCATCCTTTCATTACATTATGTTCTATTAATTTGGCTACACTTAAGAAATTTAAAATCCTGCATCTCTGATTCATATTCTGTTTTTTTAAAACAGCCTGTAGAAGATATTTTTCTGGTTTAAAGAACTCTGTATAAATGTTGCAAATACCTATATTCTCCCAAATATACAGCCTTTGTGTGCATTCTGCACAGTCATTTTCACTGGACTCCTCTCCTATTTCATAACGCCTTAAAGTTAATCTCAACGTCACTTACAGTCTCTCTTAAGTACTTTCACATTTTTCTCTCTTTCTGTATATTTATCTTATATGGACTGTATGTATACTGCCAAAACTCTAATGTAATATTTTTATCTAACATCTTCTGATCACCATCCCAAAGGTAAATTGTTACATTACAGTTTAATGATCTTGGCAAAGTTTGCATAGATTTTATTGGAAGTTAAGATTTTGTAACAATTGGATCCAAACAACAGACAGGATGCAATATCCAGGACTGAGCCACCGTGTCCCCTATTTTCAGTATAGGAACATTTAATTTTTTTTTTCTATTCAAGCTATGTCTTGTGAGTCTTCTCTATAAGCTTTGTGAACTCGTAGAATATAAAGGCACTCTATGTTTTATAAAATTCATACCACATTTTTCAGTATTTTAAAACCTCAGTATCTTTGATGCAACACTTGATATCTGATACGATTAAATATTGCAATAAATGAACATTAATTTGTCTGAAATACATCATGATCTGTACAATATAAAAAGGAACACTGAAATTCAAATTTTTAAGATGTATTAAATATTAAAAAACCAATTATTGAGCAAAGCAGCTAGAGTGATCTATATCAATTTTGGGTCAGCTTTTTGTATATTTTTTGTGATGTATATGGCATTTGCTAAATATTTACATTTCAGTCAGTATTTGGAATGTGTATGGGGCATATTTCAACAGGAGATTACTTAGGGATACACTATATGGGATCAAAGCAACATCAGGAATGAGCACTGAGAAGAATGAATGCATGCATTATTTCAGCTGAATAACTTACCCTTAATAGTTTCCTCAACAACTTCCACTACACGATCTATCTGTTGAACCTGAAACGCAACAGATTAATAAATCAAGCTGTGAATATTCAGATGACCTTTGAAAGACCCTTTTTCAAATACACTCTTGAATGTATTTCATCCACATAAAAAAGAGCCCTTGCACTTTTTGCAATATGCTTTCTACTTACAGGTTTCTGCTTGCAAGATAGATTGAAAAGGGAATCAAATAAAAGTCAATGCTTATGTTTTACTGCACTCATATTGTGCTTTTAAAATATAAAAGCCATCTTACAACAAAGTTTAGCACCAATTTCATGCCAGCAAAAAGAATTACTCAATGCAGTAAGAACCAATTATAAAGGAAAGATCACTGCAGGCTTTTTTTTTTTAAAGAAAGACAGCTTACATAAATCTATAAAGTAGAGAATTTATATAATTATGAATGGTGGCCAATAAGCTGTACTATTAGCAAGAACTGATAGCATCCTTAAAGAAGAGAATAGTGGAAGAAAATCTGTAAGACATTCAAATTCTGCACTCCAGCCTCTTTCTATAAAGCCTAATTTATATAAAGCAATTTTAAAGCTCAGTCGCTTAAAATGCCTACAGAGAAAAAGCTGCATATATAATGTTTGGAAGTTCAGAGTTTACAAGGATCAGCAACATTCACTAAGAATCTCAATGAAAATATTTCCTCTTCAAGCCATGGAATTAAGTAGCATGTTATTCACATGCTATGCCTGACTATAAATAACCCAGTGGAGAACATCCTTATACATATATACAACCAGGGTTCTTGTATGAGATTGGTTAATGTAAACCGAAATTTCAAAAAAAAAAAAAACCAAAACAAAACCCCAAAACCCTAGGAATATCAAAAAGCTTCAAACTGCTTTAAAACAAAAACAAAAACGTAATGCTGTGGGTACAACTACTCCATTGTGTGAAATAGCTCAAGTGCCTTTTACTGCCTGAAAAGATTACTAACACCTGTCCCAAATAACAAAAAAAAGGGGGGGAGGGATAAAGATTTCCCTCTCCAGTTGTGTCCCAACTTTATTGGGTGGGCTCATCTGTTTCTTAGCTGAGGGACCCAGCATTGTCCGAAGACATTTCCATGGTCATGTGGCCAGCATGACTGTATGGCAAGGCACACAGAATGCTGTTACTTTCCCATCAAAGTGGTATCTAGTTGTCTTCTTGAATTTTCATGCTTTCAAACTAGGGTAAGAATGGGAACTCACCCCATCATATGGTACTTATGGGGTCTCGAACTGCCAACTTTCCCATCGACAAGTTCAGCATCTTAATCACTAGGCTACCATGCCCCATAGATAAACATGTTTTATGCATTCACATGTGGTTGAATCCAATCTTTATCAGTGAATACTTTAAAAAAAAACATGGTTTAATGTGAAGCAGAAATCTTAGTCATAGCCAGAAGTAGCATGTGTTGTGCTTAATGAGATTAGCAAATGCATTTGGGAATGCTAGTTTCAGATAGCCAGAATATATAACCATGTTCTGTTAAAAGAGCCACCGAGGCTTGGTCTGAATATAAAATGAACTCAGAATAAGTATACTGTATTTGCATTTTACACTAAATTTTTAAAAAAGGCACACTACAATGTAGCATTAGATGAAACAGGCTAAATTAACAATATACTTTTTTGTGCAATGGCCTGTAATTCTAATCCAGACTTACCTTTACTGTAGTTTCAGTGATACTTTACTTCCCTGCACATGTTATGTCCGACATATGATGTAAATAACTTTATGAGCACACTATTTTAATCACATATTAAATGATTCCAATGCACCATTCCACGTTTTGCTTCAGATGGCTTTCTATGACATTCAGATCAGGAAACTGGTATCAAAACATCCTCCAAGCTAGTGTGCAAAACCTTTATTTAAAGTGGGAGGTGATTACCTGTTTATGTTAACATCTGGATAAACTGCCTTTTCAAGTGCGACCATTTAAAAAAAAAAATTCAATCCAATATAAAAAGCTCTAGAAAAAATTATACAGGATTGAGACAACCTGCATATAAAAACAGAAAAAAAAACTCCAGAGCTTTTTTGCAAGATCTCTTTATCTCTTATTTCTCCGAATATGGGATGTGTTCAAGAAATGTTCAAATTTCAATACTGTCAAATAAAGCTAAATGAAGTCGCTGTTCTAAAACCTTCTTGATGTCAATTTAGCTTAGAAACATCAGTTACTTGACTGGTGAGGAACAAACCAAGAGCATTCGCCAGTTCCATCTGCAAGATCAGTATAAATATTACCTTGAAGAGTGTATAATTCTGTTCTCTACAATTCATCATTTTCCAGATTTTGGGTATACTGTAGGACATGATAAAATCTTATACAGAGGTTCAGAAACAACTTTTTGAAATTAGACTATCAAAATGTATTGCCAGGATAACATTTTAGGTTCTTAAAACTCCCCAGGATCATGTTCTGAGAGAATTTCAATGCAAACCATAACATTCTCACCCCAATAATGCTCAGGCCTTGCAGATAGTCTTGTCGGGGCTGGGCTTGTGGAACACATCCCGCTAGGACAACTTTCTTTTTTCCTTCTTGTGCTTTCCTAAAACGAACAAATAATCCTTCAGTGGCAGAACACATTTGTTTCATTAACATTCACTAACTTTGCATCATAGTATGAAAAGATTGGAAAAACCAACAATGTTGCCTAATTGTGTCATTCTGCCAGCAAATAGATTCTTAATTGCACTTCTATCCCATGCACATCCTTCAAATCTTCCCTGGAGGGTTGGAAGATTCTCCAGAGTTGATTTGGAGTACAGGTAAGGTTTGGGGGTGAAGGAAGTGATAATAATGGCATATGCTGTTGCACTTGTCGAAATCCGTTTGCATAATATTAAATCCAAGTCAAAACTTCATCTGGTGTGATGTGAATTTCTACACATAAAATTATTCATGTATATCCCAAGGGGAAAAAAATAACTTTTTAATGCTTTAGTTTCTGGGTGTCATAAAGATGAAGGAAACAACCTAACACATTCATCTTTTTATGAATTGCTCCATAATTCTTAGAGCATTTGATTCCAGGTATGGAATGTCTCAGATAATGACAGCAACAAAACACTTCCATTTATTGGCAAGAAAACTAATAAACATGTTCACAATATCATTAGAGGTTGATTATAACCAGATTTTAACTTTATCACTACTTGGGTGATTTAAGATTGTAGGATTTTTTGAAAAAAATCATATTCCAAACATTCATTGGTAGCTCTATGTTGTAGCTCTACAATCCTTTCTCCCAGTGGTGGGATTCAAATTTTTTTAATATCACTTCTGTGGGCGTGGCTAAATGGGTGTGGCTAGATGGGCATGGCTAGGTGGTCATGTGACGGGGGGTCAAAAGTCTTTTTTTTCTTTTGCCACCCCCCCCGTGCCCCATTTTTGACCTAGTCGGCCTCAGGGAAGCCTCCTGGATGCTAAAAAGAGAAGCATTTTGAAGCCTTCCAAGGTAAGTACAACAGCTGGGGGAGGTCAGATCTGCTACCCAATTTAGATGAGCTAGAAAGCAAGAAATCTGACGATTTCCTGCTCTCTAGCTAATCTAAATTGTGTGGCCCATGATTGTCGCCCAGCTGATCATCGGAAATACTGGTTAGGCCAAATTTAACATTTTTTTACTACTGGTTCAGCTGAACTGTTAGCATTTTTTTACTACTGGTTTGGCCAAATTGGTAGCATTTTTTATTACCAGTTCGGGTGAACCAGGCCAAACCGGTAACATTTCACCTCTGCTTTCTTCTGAAAAAGCTGAAAATGTGGCAGTGGCTGCATATTAAATATGCAAATTTTTCAATTAAATTGCCATAAAATGTGACAAAAGATAATAGAATTTACAATACACTACATTAATCCAATAAAAATTCTCTCCATAGACTTCTGTACATATGAACCAAATTTTAATTATATTTTCTCTCATTCTCATTCAAGATTTCTTTTTAATACCATCTAATGGTTCTGCTCAGTTTAATAAAAGTACTAATGTTATTTATTTGTTCATTTTATGAAAAAAAGACTATACTGTACTAGAATGTTACAAGTGCCTTTCTTTAATGCTGGTGGAAAGATGGGAATGGGAAAGATAAGTCTTACAGAATTTCAGTAGCATAAATGAATATATTTCTACTTTCAGAACCTTCCTACACGGTAGTTAAATTTCAGCATTCGGTTTTAAATTGGCTCTTAATTTATACAATAATTTATATGCTTCTGACTCCTACTTCAACTTCATCCTGATTTGCACAATCTCACTGCAATGAAGTTTAATTAGAATAACTATCTTCTGAGATTTTAGGAAAAGTAATCTGTATAACAGATATTTTTTAAAAAGAAACTTCTACAATATATTAATGTTTTGTTATAATCTTCCCTTGTAAGGCCACTATAATAGAATAAACAAACTAACCCAATGTGGGTGAAAATTTCCTCCCAAAGCCCAGTAAGATCAAGGATGAATCTTCAATGTTCTAATCTGCCTAGCAAGTCTGTATTGCTATTTGTGAATTCATCAGGAATAGAAAATAATGCTTAATTGAACCTTTAGGAATCTGCTACATGAAGTATAGGGCTTGCAGTGAATTATATCTGTGAACCGGTAAGTTATTTATTACTAGAGATTTAAGGACAAGGTTGCAGATTGCATTCCCTAAAGGGAAGAGATGGAGGAGTAGTCTGGACCATTGTTTCTTCTAACATTTTCTTTTTCCTACCTTGGGGGACTTAGGGAAGAAGCAACCCTAAATGACAGTTCCATAACAAGCTTTGTCCAAAAACCCAAAGATTTGGACAGCAACTTCAGGAGAAAAGAATGTTGAAGAATAAAATTGGGACTAATAACATGGTTTGCCAGATGTTCCTCTTATCAAACCTTTGTGTACACTGCAGTCACTTTTTAAAAAGCTAGGTAGTTAACGTTTCCTTTAAACTTTAAAACATCACACAGTAAAAAAACATTCCAAGTTTCACATTTAAAGGCCTAGAGAGACACAATGGAGCTGATTGATTGCTCCTTTTAGCTGGGTTTTTTCATCAAGTAATTTCTATGTTTGTGATGTAGTATACTGCACGAACCTAACCGCTGAGGTTTGTGTTATATAAACTCTAGCTAGTGTGGTTTATTCAAGAAGCTGTAGTTCAGCAAATCCACGGTATAATACAATGCCTCAAGCAAAGGAATCTTCAGGCAGAAGAAAAGCCAGCTTGATGAACAGAAAATTATATGTACAGGGAGCAGTTAGGTTGTGATTCACAAAGGACAGGAGCCTTCTATCATGAAAAAACTTGTTGATTGGTACAAATTTAGGATTAATAAAGAGAATGTTATTTTCAAGAATGGCAAGTCTCATCGCAGCAGAAGACAATCTGATAGCACTCCAGCAAATATCCCCAATTTGGCATCTTCTACAAGTTTTAGATCAATGTATTTAAGATCCGTGGAGCTCAACTCGCAGAATTCCCCAGTCATCAAAAGAAGTCCAAACATCTTAAAAGTTGCCAAGTTTGAGAAATATTGTTTTAGATTTCAACTACTAGAATTCCAAGTTCCTGAGAATAATACTGCCTGAGGATAATGGGAATTGAAGACCAACACACCCAGGCTGGAGTATAATATACTTATTTAATTGCATGGGATAATCCACATTTTCTTAGTGATAGCTACCCGTGTTTTTTGCACTATAAGATGCACAATAGCTTTAGAAGAGAAAAAGAAGAAAAAAAAATCTGCCTGTGCTTCTCAGCATCCATCTGGTATTCATCTGGCTAGCGTTCTTGCAGCAAACAGCCTGGTCAGCTTCAGCACATTATCACAACCCCAGCATGTGGCTCTTCAGGGCTCCACTCCATTGCACCCACCACTGGTCAGCTGAGCTGAGTTGCCGCCACTGTCAGGGAACCCTGGAGCCTTCGCTGCTGATCAGCTGTTTGCCGGTTGGAACGGCCTCCTGGAATACTGCCGATCAGCTGTTCTAGGCAGAGGGAATTGCCTCTACTATTTGCCACCTTCGCCACCACCGCTGCCATTCAGCAGTGGCAAACAATAGCAAATGACAATTGATGGTGGCAGTAATTGGTGGCAATCTCCACCACCTAGAACAGCTGATCGGAGGTATTCTGGGAGGCCAATCCAACTGCCAATCAGCTGCTTGACAGTGAAGGCTCCAGCATTCCCCAGCTGCGGTGAATGTTGGCAGCAGTGACAAGCGGCAGCCAGTGATCCTCCCCTCCCTCACTGCAATATTCGTTCGAAAAGACACAGACATTTCCACCCACTTTTTTCTGAGGGGAGGAAGTGTGTCTTATAGTACGAAAAATATGGTATCTAGTCCTTTTCCATTGTAATGTTTACTTCAACTAAGTTAGTACTGCTCACTATGTCCTTTTAAAACAATTATGTGGTTTAATATGAAAAACAACTTCATGCAAGAACACAATTTTTCTGATCACGCCTTTAAATTGCAAATTCAAAATAAAGGAGGTCAATTAAGTACTCAACACACCTGCAAACACTATATAAGTCATCCTTGACTTATGATCACAATTGAACACCAAACTTCTGTTGCTAAGCAAGGCAGATGTTAAGTGAATTCTGCCCCATTTTATGATTTTTCTGGCCAAATCTCAGTTGTTAAGTGAATCACTACACTTGTGAAGTTAGTAGCCTGGTTGTTGAGTGAATCTGTTATCCCCATTGTCTTTACTGGTCAGAAGGTCACAAAAGGGGGTCAGTCAGGTGACTATGGAGCTATCTCCATGCAGCTATCATAAATATGAGTCAGTTGCCAAGCATCTGAATTTTGATCGTGGGACCATGGGCGTGCTGGAACAGTTTTAAGTGTGAAAAATGGTTATATGTCACTTTGTTCAGTGCCATGGTAACTTTGTACAGTCATTATAAATGCACTTTCCCGTAGAATAATTAAGATGCCGCAGGAACCAACAGAAATTATTTTCCAAACGGAACACTAGTCGAAATGAATTTCTAATAATTAACAACCTCAACTCTGTAATGATATTCCCACATGCTCAAATTTCTTTTCATTTCTTTAATTGCTTTCTGTACTTCTAGCATGACTTTACAGTAGAATTTGGCTCTATTTTTATGCCGACTAACTAAACTGATGTGTTTCAATTTATTGTTGATCTAGAAACTTCTAATATCTGTTTTTGCTGATTCAGATTTCTGCAGGAGAAAAGTTCAAAAGCTGAAAAGAAGCATTATTACGTAAAACACAGGGGAAGCTGACTTGAAGCAGAGAACCTTTCATATATATAGTAAGTGTATGTGTGTGTCTGTCCATCTGTCCGTCCATCCAGTGGGTGCAATCAATGTATAACAGGGATGTCAAACACGGGGTACTTAAATCTGGCCCACAGGGCTACCCTGGAAACAGCAAAGGACCAGCCTACAGTGACTCTGACAGCCAAACTGGGCTCCTGAGCTCCGTTTTCAATTGTGACAGCCTCCTGCAGTCCTCTGTCAGTGAAAACAGAGCTCGGGAACCTGTTTTGGCTGGCAGGGCGGTCAGGCCGCCACAGGCACCCCCGTCATGAATGACATCAAGCTGGTCATGCCAATCCTGGACACACACCTAAGGCAGAAAGCAACCACATCTAATTCTAAGGAACCAGAGACAAGAACAAAAGAATCAGGATGGCAGCCAAGTTCCAGAGAAAGCAATTAAACAGAACAAGTCTAGTGTAATCCTATTTAATCTAATCCACGAGTGGAATCCTATTTCTACTCCTGAGGTGCTCAAACTTATAGCCATTGGTGAGGTTGATAAAGTTTAGATAAACAAGGATTGGCCTTCAAATAACTTAGAATCACCCATGTTGTGTTCTTAATCTGCGATTGTTAGTCAAAATGGAATATAAGTGGATGAGGAGGGCAGAATCTTTTTCATAATGATAATGATTCAATTTCTCCCCTCTTACTCTTGCTTGCCTGTGAAACCGTGTAATGAGACACTGTGGATAACGGATATTGAGCACACCTCACCAATTCTCAAGTCAAGTTTTCATTTCACGTAAGATTCTCCTTTTAATGCAAGTGAAGCAACACTTGAAGTGGAAGAACTGGATAAAAATGAAAATAGCTTGCAGGCTTTTCTATTCTTATGACATCTCATCACACTGTTTGCGCATGGAGTGCGAAGCAGGACAGACACAGAACTCTTGAATTCTAGGCCACATTTCTGAGCAACAAGAGAAAGTGATTCCATGCTATAAATGTTTATTTCTTAACGTCTTGTTTCTTCATTAATTCTACATTCTGTAGACTTTCCCAATTATAGCTCCATTTTTTTCCCTTTCACTCACTAATTCAGTTCAGTCTGTCTGTCCCGGCTGTTTGACATCTTCTTATACTGCTGGCTTATTTTTTCCACCCTTTTCTTGTTTATATCAAGCATTTTCTGTAGGTACATCTGCCTAACTTCATTTACTCACCCATATCTCCCATTTGCTATTGATTTCCCACCAAGGCCTTTTCTCCTGCTTCTACAAGCTTGATTGCAGGCAATCCTTTAGAAATAAAATTGGAAGAAGGGAGATTTCTACTTTATTCTTTATAGTCTGAATAACCCTGGAAAGCAGTGGCAGCTGCATGTGTATTCTCTCTACTCTCTCTCTCTGTCTGTCTCTTTCTCTTTCTCCCTCCCTCACTCTCTCTCTCTCACACACACAAGCACACTCCTCAGGTCCTTTAAAAGCAAGAAGAGAGGGCACACAGCTGCCACAGTATTGTATTTCCCCATCTAGTAACAGTACAATCTTGGCTGCCAGTCTCAGTGAGTGAGTGTGCATGCGTGCGCACGCGCGTGCATACACACACACGAACACAAAGGAGAAAAAGAAAGAGAGAATAGAAAAAAAAAGGAAAGAAAAGGAGGTACAAGACAGGTCACTGAAATAACCCTGAAAAAGGCAGCTTAAAGGAAAAACAGGCCTATGCATTTTTTTTAAAAAATAATCCTAATAAGAGAAGTGGAAATTAATTCAGAAGTAGGTATTTTAAAAAGAAAGCATGTTTCTAATTTAAAGCAATAAAGGTGGGAGGTAAATCCTCCTATGGTCCCTCCATAGCCTCTGTAGTTCAGACCTAAGGAGAGAAGCCAGTAAGAAGGTTTTTCTAGGAAGGAAGGGTTTCTTATCTGAAAAAAAGGCTGGAACCAAGAGACTGTGGTTGCAAGAAAAGGTAAGAGGTGGGGGGAAACCTGTCATCTTTGTAGTCCTTCTTATCAATTGATGCATATGCCTCCGGCAAATACAGCAAAACTACAAAAAGCCAACCTAATGACACGATTTTACCAAGCTATGTTTTTTATAGAATTCACATTTATTGCCTTGCTGTCAATTAATCCATTAATTAACAGATTATTTATTGATCGACTACTGCTGACCAAAAACAAACCTCTGATTGAACAGACAGTTCAATTACATTCTTAAAATAGGTTATTACCAAAAAGAAAAAAAAGAAAAGAAAAAAAAGTCATGTTCTCTGTTAAATAGGTTTTTCTTTCACAGCCATTCCTGCTAAAAGTTATTTCCATCAGCTAAACATAAAATATTTTCCCTGATTTTATTTGCTTGGAGTTTAATATAATTTGATTACACAAAATTCATGCTAAGATTCCTCACCTCAGGTGCCCACTATAATTTCAACCCTCTCTATTTTATTGCCCTCCTTCATTCAATCCAATTTAAGACTATTCCAGGAGTCTTAAGTCATTCCAGACTTAAGAGCTCAAATTATTTCCAAATCCAGATGCCCATCAACTAGTAAGTTAGATTCAAATATGCTGAATGTGCTAAACAGTTTTTATAATGTAATACATTCTGGGTAAGAGAATGCCACTTAGGACACAGAATTGAGAATTTTCTTTTGTAAATCAAGTGATCCTTAAACAGTACATTTCAGCAGAGTAACACTGCCCCCTACTGATACCAACAAAGCAGGCATGTAATTTAATTTTTTAAAAAACTTCCCGTATATTAATTAAATTTTCTTTTTTAAAAAGTCTTTTATCATGAGTCTAATGTAAGAATTATATTGCATAGAATTTATTCCAGCTGACAGTGTTTTTCTTAAAAATGGATGTTAATCCTTGCTTGCTTGAAATCAAATAAGCTAATCAGCCATTAACAGTTGTTGGGCAAACAGGCATGATGGTGCCAATTATAAGCAAATTTCTAGTCCACTGGATGATAATGAGGGATCAATAAAAGCAGTCAAATCAATTCTTTGGAAGGGACAACTCCAATAGATACATTTTGGGATGGAAGAGCTTTGTGTAATTAATATCCTGCCTTAGAATTCACAAATGTGATAGTGTTGTTTAAAATATTCCCAAACATTTCCACTTGTGGCTTGCTCTCCTTAATTGTACAGAATGGTATACAAAGGTGAGATTCATGAATGCCAATTTAACATAAATATTATTTATTCAAAATATAATTTAATTGGTTGAATTGTTTAGACTTTTTCCTATGAATTATTTTCAGATTCTTCTTTCTAATTAAACCTCTTTAGAGAAATTCTTATTTTAATCAAATACTACCACCTTTAGATTATGATCTGTTGAACTCATAGTTTTTGGATGGCTTGTTGTCTTTGTAAAACCTTCAGAAAATATCTCATTTTCTTCCTGGCTAATTGTCCATAAATCAGTGGCTGATGAACAAGGGTGGGATTCTACCAGTTCGCATCTATTTGCTAGAACCGGTTGTTAACATTCTCAGCAGTTCGGAGAACCGGTTGGTAGAAGAAATTACTGGCCTAATCCTGTAAGGAAGGCAGGAAGGAAACATTCTGGTGTTGCTTACAGAAACTGCCTCTCCGTTAACCCTTATTACATTCTTGGCAGGACTAGACTTCCTGTCTCAGGAATGATTCTGGAGTTTTTCCCCCTCCTTTGCTGGTACTTTGCTTGTGTGGAGTTACCATTCAAAGGCAACTGAAAAAAGTGACATGACCATTTTTCACACTTATGACTGTTGCAGAATCCCCAGAGTCATGAGAGGCCAGGTGAGGAGATGCGTGCCTCAATGTGAGTGATATTAAGTTGGCCATGCCCAACCAATAACATCACCACCAAGCCATGTCCACCCAGTCACATGACCACCAAGCCATGCCCACCACCTAAGCTATGTCCACAGAACCGGTTGTTAAAAAATTTGAATTCCACCCCTGCTGATGAATCTTGGGTTGTCTCTACCTCTCCATACATCCTCAAATAAAAAAAATTACTATCATATCACAAACCCTTTAATGAGTATTGAGTAATTTCATTCCAGGTTGTCACAAGCTGCTCAGAACAATGAAATGTGAGATCTGTTACAAGGTTTCAGCATTCTCATGAAAAATCACAACGATTTTATGAAATCTAGTAATCTCATGTGATTTTGGAATCTATGTAGAAGTCCCAAATTAAATTAAGACTTTAATGGTGCCTTTTACATAGCTGCAGTTCAGCTGCTGTTATAAACTTTTTTTTCAAAACCTATATCAATTATTTGTTCTTCAAAGTAAAATTGTGGCAAAATCCAAGTGGCCATTTTATATATTTAAAAAGTCCTAAATAAATCCTCCAATCCATTTTATGCTTTTTAAAACATAAAACTCAACAAAAAAGGCAACACCATTCCTATAATTTGTATATTACATGTCTCCATGCAATGTAATTATAACTGTATCATCACTTTAATATCACTTATATTACTCAATGAAATTGTTTTACAAATTGTTTTACAAAGCCATGATACTGTCTTCCAATATTTGATGGGTTGCCACAGAGAGGAGGGGGTCATGCTATTTTCCAAGGCACCTGAAGGCCAAACAAGGAATACTGGATGGAAACTGATCAACCCGGAAATAAAGATTTTCTGACAGTGAGAACAATCAACCAATGGAACAGAAGTTGCCTTCAGAAGCTCTGGGTGGCTTTCAAGCTCACTGGAGGCTTTTAAGAAGATATTGGATCTGTCAGAAATGGTGTAGGGTCTGCTTGGGTTAAGTTAACTCAAATTAACTCTGTTAATCTGTATAATCTGAATTTTGAACAGATGACCATGAGGATGCTGCAGCAGTCATAAGTGTGAAAAACTGTCATGTTACATTTTCAGTGACATTGTAACTTCAGACGGACACTAAACAAATGGTTGTAAATTGAGGACTGCCTGTAATTTCCAGTATAGTCTTTAAACAACCCTCAATAAGAAAGCAATAACACTCAACCATCCTTTTTAGAGAATCTCTTGGACATGAGATCCTTTACCTTGTATAGTGGTCTTGTTTCAGAAGAAACTCTGTTACAATAGCATCCCAAAATCTTAATCCTGCTTGAATATCTTTTAATGTTTTAGCTCAGCCATGGCCTTTTGGCAAGAGCTGAACTAGACTATCCATTGCTAAACCCATAATTGCTTTATGCTCGAGTCAAGCACTAGATGTACTAAGATATTCTGCATCCAGTAAAATGTAACTCTTTTGTAAGGAATGAAAACATTTATACTGCAATTAACATGGAATCTGTAATTGTGAAAATGTCATTGAATATCATAATGCTTGCAATGGGAAGATGGGAAGGAAAACATTGCCTCATTGCAAACAGCCAAGAACTGAAAACATTAAAATAAAATGTTCACTGGAAATAAGAACTATTTCTACATGGTCCTAGTATTTTTATATCATTCTTCAATAAAAGAAATATTCCAAGGGCATTTCACGCAAGCGTCATCTGTATCAATAAGCACCATTCATCATGAGAAACAAAGTTCTAAACTAAATGGTAATTAAGCTCTCCAAAACAGAAGCATACTGAATTCAGGATTTTGAGTGCACTGTGGGGTTAGTTTACAAAACTGGGAAGGAAAGATATTAACATGTAAAACATTAACAATGTATGAACTATGTAAGGACCGAAAAATTAAAATTAAAATGAACACAATCCTATGTGTATAAATCTTCAGATGACATAAACTTTAAGGAAAAAAATCTGTATTCTTCAACCCCAATCCATTTAAGAATAGTAAAGAAGAATTAGGAGACCAGAGTAAATCTGAATGACATAAAGGCATAATCTTACTCGTTTGGTATTCAAGAATACCAACATTTCAACCAATCTAGAAATAAGTAACCATCAGTTTGCTTTGTTTGATATCAAAACAATTCTAACACAGAGCAAGCAAGAGATCAAATATTTTTGTTTTCTTATGCACAACTCAGATTGCAACATATCTACCTGATTTGCCATGATGAAAAAGAAACCAATTCAAAATCTTAAATATAATCTGCTAAAATTTGGATTTTCTGTCAGAATTACTTAGACTACTTATTTATGGCCCAACCTTTTGGCTCAGATTTGATACTAAGCTAAAGTTGAGTGGGAACTTTTAACATCTGCTCAAAAACTGTATTAATTCATATACAATTTCATTGGCCACCGTTGGTCATTCAGCAAACTTTAATTCAAATACACAACCTTCTCCACTTGATTTTTGTAATGATCTATTTTTTAAAGTAAACATGGTAGCTCAAAAATAATTCCAGTGCATGAAAGAATCAATGGATAAAACAACATTCAGTCATTTTTGGCAAAGTAAGGATTGAGCCACACAAGTTCCCAAAATTGCACTAGAATTTTGCACTCAAAGTTCAGTGGAAAAGATACAACATAATGCAGAAAATGTACAGGTAATTTTTGACTTACAACAGATTCATTTAGTGACTGAAGTTACAACAGCACTGATAAAAGTGTTTTTCACACTTATGACCGTTGCAGCATTTCATAGTCACATGATCAAAATTCAGATGCTCAGCAAGTCAATGGGGAAGCCAGATTCATTAAGCAACCATGTTACTAACTTAACAACGGTAGTGATTCACTTAACAACTGTGGAAAGAAAGGTGACAAAATAGGCTAAAACACACTTAACAAATGTTTTATTTAGCAATATAAATTTTGCACTCAACTGTGCTTGTAAGTTGAGGTCCACCTATGTATCATTCTAATATACGATGAACATTATATCACTAATACCCCACTGCTGAATGCTTTTCTTTTCATGAAAAGCACTCCAGGCTGTCATATTCCATTCCTGCTAAGTTTAACTTTATCTGAAATCTTCAAAATCACAAGAAGACAGTTTTCTTCCTGCTGTTACAGGATATAGAGAGTTCAAGCCGTTTTAAAGATACAAAAAGTGATATAACTGTACACATTTACACACACATACACATATAGTGTCCATTTAGCTAATATGAAACAGCATTTACATTACTGTGTAGAAAATAGATTTTTATTTTTAAAACATTCATCCAATTCATTCATTCTGATTTAAAGCTAATTAGAAGGGGAAAACACTTCTCATACAGACATGTCTGAATGATGTTTATGAATGCTTCCTTGAATTGTTTTCCAAATTATATTGTTTTTCAACTACCCTATGTACATTAACCAATTAATGAAAAATGTGTAATTAACCTGTTACGATATGTAAAACTAAAAACTGTATAAAGGGTGTCCAATAAGATAAGACTCTTGCATTTTGTGCTCTCTTCTGATTTACTATGTTGCAAAATTTTCTAAGTACAATTTAAAAAGAAAACTTGAACTCTATTTATTACACTTAATGAATATCTATATGTTCCTGGTTCTTTCTACAGCTCCCAAGACTTCCGAAACTCTCTGAGATATCATTAATATTGATCAGTAATTTCAAAATGACAAATTTACCACCATGTTTGCTGGAGAATCAGTCATAGCACAGGTTTGTTTTCTTGGAGAAAATAAACCATGGACAGTTGGCTTCTTCACAACCTACCTTAGAAGGAAAGCTAGGTATTGTAAAAAAAAAAAAAAAGTATGTTTACGCTAATTAGACCTTAAGGCTTAGTGAATTATACTAATTAACTCAAAACTGGTTCTACAAATCCAGATTGAAAAAAACTGGCTGAGTTTACGCATGGAAAAGTCTCGTCTGAATTGAGTTTAACTCCTGGTGATTACATGGGCATATATATTGCTTTCATGACAACACTTTGGATTGCCTAAAGGTCTCTTATTTACATACTAATTAGCTGCAATCTCATTTTGTTTTCTCAAAATCAGCAGGTCGGCTCTGATGTATCTCTATTCTTCACAGAAATTTGGAACAGTCATGTTGGCGCAGTGGTTAGAATGCAGCATTGCAGGCTAACTTTGCTGACTGCCAGCAGTTCAATCCTCACGGGCTCAAGGTTGATTCAGCCTTCCATCCTTCATTAAGGTGATAAAATGAGGACCCAGATTGTTGGAGGCAAGATGCTGTCTTTGTAAACTGCACAGACAAGGCTGTAAAACACTGTGAAGCAGTATATAAGTCTAAGTGCTATTGTTATTATTATTATACTTACTGAGACCAATGCCCCTTAGCAGAGGTGGTATTCAGCAGGTTCTAACCAGTTCTGGAGAACCGGTAGTGGACATTTTGAATAGTCTGGAGAACCAGCAAATACCTCCTCTGACTGGGGATTTTACAGTATCCTTTCCCTGCCACGCCCACCAAGCCATGCCCACAGAACTGGTAGTAAAAGAAATTGAATCCCACCACTGCCCCTTAGTGACAACAGAGTACATGCATTGCATGTAACAATCCCCAAAGAAAACTGGATAGGAGCTGCTGCTGAACAATATAGTCAGTTGGCCCAGACTGCTCATTTTGTTCACACCTATGAAATCCGGTTTAACATCAGCATTATTTTCTTTAGAATCTCTTTGCAATTATCTTTATCATGAAACCGTGATTATTTTGCTACATTATTATTTGGACTTTAATGTGTTTATCACAAACACATTCTCAGTTCTGATAATTTAAGGTATCTTGCCATTGACCTAAATTGTTATGGAACATATTTTTTGGAAACCCTACCCCTGTAACTTTAGCTTAATGATGGACCACACATTTATTTAAAATGAAACAGGGAGCTTCTAAAGCCCATATCTGTAATCACAAATCTGCAACAGTAACAGAATCCTCTCCTCTCTTTTTATTTCAGAGATTTAGGGAACAACTTGGCAAGCTAGTTCTTGATAAAAGTTATAGTGTTGTAGCAATATGCTTAAAAGCATTTTACGATAGTGCAAAACAAAAAGAAACACCTTGGTTTGATTTGTATAAACATCCAGTAGCTAAGCACTTGATCACTCAGAGCCCAGCTGGGTCAGATGGTTCCAACGATATGACAAATAAAAAAAGAAGCAAAATAGCCCTGTCTTTTTGCCAGATTACTGTTCAGACAAAAGTACAGCAGGTGGCTATCTACTGCTCCAAATTAAATCATATACTGCACCGAACCTTATACTAATCATTGTGAGATTCTTTTTGTTTAACATGACTCATCATCTTCCATTTTGGAAGCAAGAAAATTGCTTTAATGACAGATGAAAAGGAGAGCAGGGATAGTCTGAACATTAGAATCCAAACTCTTTTTTTTTTTTTTTTAAACAGGAGAAAAAAGCTTTGGCCTCTGTTTTCTATCCTTTACTCCCTTAATATTATTGTTTGTTAAGTAAACTCGGGCTTATCTGGAAGAAATCCATTCTGAAACACCAGGTGGCTCATTGAAAACATTCTTTTTGCAACAGATGGCCAAAACGTCTTTATTAAATACACCTTTCGTGCAGACGTCACTATGTGAGCCCGTGTTTCACTCCAAAACGAAATTATGACCACAGCCAATCAACAGAGGCACAAGAGGGCAACCAAGTCACTTACAGAGCCAACCTGTCACTCCATTTTTAAAATGTACACTTATGGGATGAGAGAGAAAATGTTCTGCCTATAGTCAGAATGTCAAATTTCATGAGAACAGATAATCCTCTTTTAACTACTTATTCAATAACCATTCTAACGACGGTGCAAAGTTGCTGAATGAGCGGCAGTTACGACTGGTCCTCAAAGCTCTAGTCATTGCAAGTCCCTCGCAAATCATAGGATTGTGGTCTGGGGCATCTGGCAACTGGAATGAATTTCTGACCATCGCACCATCAGGTGGCATGATTTGTGACCTTCGCTTCCCATTTACTAGAAGCAAACTCAATGGGGAAAGCATCAGGAAGAGGGAAGTTGTGACTGTGTGATGTTTTCATATAACCACCTGTGCAGCCCTCATTTAAACAAGGGACTGCAGAAACTGCCATCACTAAGTAGTCTGGTGATGTGACATTGGGCTTTACAACCGCATCACTTAGCAAATGAAATTCCAGTCTCAATTGCTATTGTTAAGCAAGAAGTACTTGCACAATGGTGGGATTCAAAATTTTTTTACTACTGGTTCTGTGGGCGTGGCTTGGTGGGCATGGCAGAGGAAGGATACTGTAAAATCTCCAGTCAGAGGTGGTATTTGCCGGTTCTCCAAACTACTCAAAACTTCCAGTACCGGTTCTCCAGAACTGGTCAGAACCTGCTAAATACCACCTCTGTACTCTTAATAATAAATTATCTAGCATTCTGAAAGTGGAATTTACAATGGTGTCTATTGCACACAAAATAAACTAATAGAATACAAAGTAAATCACTAGGTTCTAACAATTATTTTGAACTTCCCTTTGGTATTGTATGTCTAGAATCTAGACATTTCACTAGCTCTATACTTCCTGAGAAGCCAACCACTGTTACATGTTCTGCATGCTCCAACTTTCACCCTAAAAAATAATTTTGATATTCCAGAAGGCCCCATACCTGGTTATGTGTCCAGGCTGGGGTTCCCTGGAACCAGAGACTTGGATAGATGGAACCCATGTTGAAGAACCATTTTTACTCTCCCTTCATTTTAATTGTATTCTGAGTTTTTAGGATACTTACTAGTGCTGTTTTTTATGTTTGCATTCACTGTTTTTATAATTTTTTAAAATTTTGTTATTGTCATGGCTGCTCAGAATCACCATTGGTGGGAAGTGTAACTATATAAATTTGATTAATAAATAAATAAATAAATAAAATTTGCCGGCTATTCCTGTACATGGTTTTTAAAACCCAGACAAGCACAATACCCCACAACATTCCAAACATCATCACTCAGCGCACTGATAGATGCCTATCACAGGTAAATCTGCCAGCTGCTTAACAACTATTGTGTTTTTGGCTAAGCCAGAGCTATCATTATTTGCTTTTTCACACCTCTTTCATTCTTTGTTCCCCCCCCCCTTTTTACTAAAGTTAGCGCTTAAGGCTTTCACTTAAAGGTATATTTAAATTGTTATTGATAGGGTTTCTCCCTTCTTTAGATTAACATCTATCAGGCCCCTACAAATATATAGCTTACCCAAGCAAAGGTAAAAGCAGGAAGAAGGGGACATCAGGCATATGTCCTCTGTAACAGAGATAAAATCTTAAATCAGATTAAAAACCTGTAATATAATAGTGCCCCCCCCAAACCATATTGTCCCATACATGCAATAACTGCACCATCAGTTTTAAAAGCCACTTCATGGTTTTGAAACTTAAACAAGGAGGAAGGAACACAGGGTAAAGGTAAATGTTTCCATTGTCCTTTGTGAAAATTGAAAAGTACCAACCATTATTCAGCAATCCAAATTAGTCAGCCCCATTAATTAGTCATAAATGAGCTAGGAAACAGCAGGTTGAAGAAAGGCACTGTGTACAGGTTCAACTGCATTGCTTCCAGTTATGGCTTTCTAATCCAGATGGCCTAAGAGTTTTTTCCTTTAAAGAAATCTAGTAACTCTTGGTAAACAAAGTACATATGGTAAGCGCAACTTTATTTGCAAATAAAACTCATACACACACAATTCCTTTGGTTACCTACCTGCCTGCACCACCTGTCAAGCAGATGGTTCAGGTTTCCTTCATAAGATTAGGTAAGGGGAGGATAGCTGAAAGACAGGCCCTCAAGGTAACATTTGATTCCAGGCATCAGCCTGCAACAGAGACACTCTGAAACATGCAACATTGGGATGAAAGACATTGGAGCTCCTTGTTCCTAAGAACATTTTCTACTTGCTGCTCTTCAAGATACAGATTTCACAATGATCATATATAAAACGGAATGCATTGCTTGTCTTTTTTTTTTTTTAAAAAAAAAGGGGGGGGAGGGAAATTTTTCAATGATTTGGGTCATGTCAGAAATATATTGTGAAACCAGCGGACCAAACTAATGTGATGTTAAGGGTTTATCTGTCAAGACTGCAAAAGATGAACAGTTGGGAGATAAAAAACATTCCGGGAGGTTTAGATGCAATGCCACTTGGAGGTAGTGTACGTTTTAAATTTTTTAAAAGTAATTTTAAAGAAAATTGTTATATAAAAGTGATTTTAAAAAGTTCATCTACCAAAGCAGAGTTGGTTAGGCAGTGCTTATGCTTGTCATGTGACTTTCTATCCAATAAATCTACCATTTAAAAAAAAAATAATAATAGACCTTTCTCACCCATATGTGAACTAGAGGTAAAGCAGTAAAGATTAACTAGTTGGTCACCTCTTTGCATATAACAACTAACATTAAAGCAACTAAGTAAGTATTGCAGTTGGAAGTGCAGAAATAAAAATAAATAAATGTATCCATACAAATACTGAGGGAAATATTCTGTTCAAGTCATCCAGTTAAGCTAAGAAGTCCCTTTTTGATCTCAGTGGGAGAAATTTTAGCAACAACAACAAAAATCCATAACATAAAGCATAATTTTTGAGTACCACATTTAAAAAAAACCTCATGATGCCATGTGTGAATCAATGGTGGTATACTACTAGTTCAGCCCAGCTCAGCCAAACTGGTAAGTAAAAAAAATCACTGGTACGGCCGAACCGGTTCTTCCAATGGTCAGCTAAGAGGAAAAAAGAAGTGACAAGCGCATGGGCAGGTGGGAGGGTTACTCCTAGCTTTTCATTTCTTCATCCTCTCAGCTGATTGGTGCATTACGGGGGCACGTGCATGCATGTTAGGGGGGCACGTGCACACAATCACCCACCAAACCAGTAGTGACCAAGGTAGGAACACAGTACTGGTGTGAATCTGCTCATGATACAAGTTTATAAACACATTTCATAGATTTTATGTAAGGAAAAATGAAGATTGTCTACTTAGTGTTTATTGTTTAATGTATTTCCTACTTTTAAATACTAACCCAAAGTAAGAGTATTTTTAAAAATGTTAACAGAAAGCAGAGAGAAGTACAATTATAGTAAGAAACTTCTCAAAGAGATGTGTTGTATTACAAATACTTTCTAAAGATCTGTGAATGTAGACTTCAATCTTCATTTCAATTTTCCTTTTGTTACACTCCCACAATATTGTTCAGAATATTTTTATACAGTCATTCTCTCAAATTAATAAAAAAATAATTAAGATCTGTTCACCAATGGAACCTTTAAGTATCTTTGACCAGAGGTCATATTAAAATCTTCCATCTCCCAATAAAACTTAACAATGTGTGTGTGTGTGTGTGTGTGTGTGTGTGTGTGTGTTTATGTGTATATCATTAGAATTTGTAATAGTTTTTATCCTTTTTCCACACAGCATGCACACAATGGGGGGGGGGGTTTCCACAAAATTACAAAAAACACACCAACTAGGATTTATGGCTAGTCCTAGACATAAAGCTAAACCATGTCTTTCATTCTGTAGAAATTCTTAGTCATCCAGGTCATAGTTATCCCAAAGGTAGACAACTGGAGACAACTGGAGACAACTTTCAGGAGACAACTGGAGTTTTTTTTTTTTTCTTTTGAAGTAAAGAATTGCCTGAGGAATTCTGGGAGTTGAAGTCCACAAGTTGTAAAGCTGCCAAGGTTGGAGACCCCTGATTTAGAGGGTTGCTGAAGCACTTGGAGATTAATCTGTGTCCACAGGGTCACCTGAGCAGTGCTCCTGATTCCTGTAGTCAGCAATTTTTCCTCTGGAAATCCATTCCTATTCCCACCATTCAAATTGTATAACTAAAAGTCTGTAGAGATTCTCAGTCGTCCAGGTCAGGGTTGTCCCAAAGGTGCTTTTTGAGGAGGCAAATGGACTTTCTTGTTATTTCTTTTGTGCCCTCCCCGGGACTCAGTTTTAGGGGTCCATAAAGCTTTAGACTTTAGACAAGACTCCTTCTACAGCCCTGGATGTTATGAATTGTTAACAATTCATAACACTGATGAATTTTAGCTTAACATGTCTTCCAAACTTTAAAATTTGCAATTTTCACTATTGTTATTTTTAACATTGCAACTTGGATATTTTTTTTCTTCCATTCAATCATGTTCAATTCTTGAAGACTGCCTGAACAAGTCCATGCACTTTTCTTGGTAAGATTTTTCAGAAGTGTTTAACACTGCCTGCTTTCTAAGGCTGGGAGAAGTGACTGGCCCAAAACCAGTTGGGTGACCTTGGGCTAAACAAACTATAACTCATTGTTTCCCAGTTTCTAACCTTAACCAATGTACCAAACTGGCTCTCCAATTTTAACAATTATTATTTATTACATTCTAACTTCATAAGACAAGTTAAAAGCAGGCTATTTTATGTCATCTGTAGAATTACACATATCTGTGTGTTCAGAACCACCGAAAGATGGTTTATTCTCCAGTTCTGTGGAAAATACAGGTGGAACTTAAGCCAGGAGAACAGAATTGCATCTCTACTATTTTCCTATAGAGCTAACTTAATACAAATAAGTTCTTGGGTTCTCAGGAATTCACATGTCTCTTGTTGAGATCAGGATGAGTGATCTCTGGCTTGCTTCGCCAGATCTTTCTTTAAATCAGGGGGAAAATGCCCCACCTTGTTTTGCTTGGTGGGGGGGGAAGCCAATTTCTAGTTTGAAAATGATTTGTTCTGAAAATATTTAAAACATCAGGGGCAGGAGCAGCTGGAAAAGAACTAAGCAAACTAAATGAAGAAATATAGTTGTGAACAGAAATGGCAGCTTGCTTCAGCACAATACAGTATGAGGGAGGGATGTATCAGCTGTGTTATGAAAGAAAAAGTCACATTTTTTATCTGGTCTGGAACAGAATTGATGCTTGGAAAAGCAGTCCGGGATTTGGACAAGTAATTCAGTCTAATATCTAATTTGAAAACAAAGCATGGATCTATCAGCTAGATTTACCGTATGAACCAATAAAAAAAGCTAACCAGTTTCACTTTATGCAGCCATTTCCATCAGCAGATGTTCTGCCTGGGAGCTAGGGTGACATCAGTTCAAACAGACCAGTCTCTGTATGCTTTATGAAGTTTGGAAAACGGATTTCTTTTATGAAATTACATTTTAAGAGGCAGTGGGTAATGTTTCCACAGTACATCAAGAAACCAGCCCCTCCAAATATGAAATAATAGATTAGGTTTTATGTCATTAGTGTTTTATTTTTGTGTCTGCAATTAAGGGGGAGGAAAAAAAAAAACCTTCTTGATGAGATAAGACTTTCTGCCAAATAATTTACATTTTTGAAGAAAATATTTTTTTTCACATTAGTGGTATAGTACTGCTCAGAGGACAAAGAAAAGCAGTATTGGATACCAACACCCCTTAAGAAAAGAACCAGAAAATACTCTACATATCAGTCTCTGTAAAAGGTCCATCGTCTTTTAAGAAACTGAGTGAGAATTCTCCAGTCTTGCTATCAATAATTTCATGAGTCTCTCGTTATGTACCACATGGGTCAAACTCAATCATGTCATGTGATGTATCACAACATTTTTTGCCTTTGCAGAGCCAGGAGTATGTGGCTTCTGTGTGAGGCATCCGGCCGGCGGGCCGCCAGTTTGAACCCCTGATGTACTAAATTCAGGAGAAGTACTTCAGCAAAAGTCAAAACTGTACAGAAAATAAAAGGACATGCACCGAAAACTTACAGGAACATTATTAAATAAAAAAAGAAAAAGAAAGGCTAAGCACCTGGACTATATTTTATAAGAATAATGTTACTTCTATAATAAAAGTTCACAGCTCTTATCATGGGCAAACCTAAAGATAACATAGCTGGTCCTTGTGAAAATTGGTTCTCACATTGATAAAAACTAGTAACTACTACCAGAACTATAAGGAGATGCAGGCAACTCTGCCTTCACAAGAGTGGCAGCCTTCTATCCACTGTAAGGCCATGAAAAAATGTTAAGAGATTTGCCAACATAAATTGTCTATACCTTGGAACCTCACCTGAAAGTAATTGCTGAGTATTAGGTTAAAACTTTAACTTTCTTTCTAATAAATACGACTAGTCAGAATTCTGAAAGGCTTATTTTGGAATTAAAAGGCTTCCTTTCCTGATTATTAGGAGGAAAATATGGCAGAGTTTTCCAAAGTCAACCAAATTAAATTTAACACACTAGTGACAAATTTAATCAGAACCAATCAGAATGTAACCAGAGGTTTAGACTGAGATGGTATCAAAAGTGGGAGCAGGAGCACCTTCTAACTTCCCATTGGCTTGACTGCAGCTGACTACTCTCTAGCAGCCAATAGCAAGACCAGTCTACCCAGCCTCTGAAGGGCTAGGGCAGGACTGGTCTCCTAAGTCTCCAGGTGATAGCACAGCAGCACTGAGGTGACCACAATTTTTCCAAATTTCCATGGAAGCCATACGTCATGGATTTTGAAAGCTTTCCGTAAATTAGTCCATTTGAGATAGCTTGATTCAAAAATAGGTGCTCTTTGATACACCATTTCACCCAGTTCAAGGTCATGAAAATAAGAGTTTTTGTAGTAATGTACACTGCTCAAAAAAATAAAGGGAACACTGAAACAACACAACGTAACTCCAAGTCAATCACACTTCTGTGAAATCAAACTGTCCACTTAGGTAGCAACACTGATTGACAATCAATTTCACATGCTGTTGTGCAAATGGAATAGACAACAGGTGGAAAGCAGAGGCAGTTAGCAAGACATCCCCAATAAAGGAGTGGTTCTGCAGGTGGTGACCACAGACCACTTCTCAGTTCCTAGGCTTTCTGGCTGATGGTTTGGTCACTTTTGAATGCTGGCGGTGCTTTCACTCTAGTGGTAGCATGAGACGGAGTCTACAACCCACACAAGTGTCTCAGGTAATGCAGCTCATCCAAGATGGCACATCAATGTGAGCTGTGGCAAGGTTTGCTGTGTCTGTTAGCATAGTGTCCAGAGCATGGAGGCGCTACCAGGAGACAGGCCAGTACACCAGGAGATGTGGAGGAGGCCGTAGGAGGGAAACAACCCAGCATCAGGACCGCTACCTCTGCCTTTGTGCAGGAAGAACACTGCCAGAGCCCTGCAAAATGACCTCCAGCGGGCCACAAATGTGCATGTGGCTGCTCAAATGGTCAGAAACAGACTCCATGAGGGTGGTATAAGGGCCTGATGTCCACAGGTGGGGGTTGTGCTTACAGCCCAACACCGTGCAGGACGTTTGGCATTTGCCAGAGAACACCAAGATTGGCAAATTTGCCACTGGCGCCCTGTGCTCTTCACAGATGAAAGCAGGTTCACACTGAGCACATGTGACAGACGTGACAGGGTCTGGAGACGCGATGGAGAACGTTCTGCTGCCTGCAACATCCTCCAGCATGACTGGTTTGGCAGTGGGTCAGTAATGGTGCAGGGTGGCATTTCTTTAGGGGGGCACACAGTCCTCCATGTGCTCACCAGAGATAGCCTGACTGCCATTAGGTACCGAAATGAGATCCTCAGACCCCTTGTGAGAACATATGTTGGTGCAGTTGGCCCTGGGTTCCTCCTAATGCAAGACAATGCTAGACCTCATGTGGCTGGAGTGTGTCAGCAGTTCCTGCAAGATGAAGGCATTGATGCTATGGACTGGCCTGCCTGTTCCCCAGACCTGAATCCAATTGAGTACATTTGGGACATTACGTCTCGCTTCATCCACCAAAGCCACATTGCACCACAGACTGTCCAGGACTGTCCAATATTTCATTCATTCAGATCTAGGATGTCTTATTTTTGTGTTCCCTTTATTTTTTTGAGCAATGCATATAGATTGTTATTAAAATGTATGTGCCTCCCAACTCTCAGTGATTCTTGTTTGATGAGTTTCAGTTAGCAATAAAATACCTTACATACAAAAAAGAAATGAGAAAAAGATAGGTATTTTTAAAAAACATAATCAGCCAAATATGTAATTATCAATATAACTGATATCAATATTTCTAATGATATCAATACAAGTGAAATGCATACCGATCACGTACACTGCAGTGAAGTGGACAAATTAGACCATTTTAATTCTTTTACAGATTTCACATTCATGATAGAAATTCAAAAATCCATAGAAAGCAATAAAAGTTTTAATTTTAAGAGTAAATTTCATCTGGTGAAGAGATACATATTGTAAGAATTTGCTGAACAAAACCACAATTTACCAGACTTGTAAAAGCTACTCACATGAGTAAGAAATCTCTGTAAAAATGTTTACAAATGACTCACATTTCAGCTAATAATGTTTTTATGAACTAGTGGTAACACCTGGCCAGCCTTAGCCAATTTCAGAAAAAAGGTTAATCACCTACCACCTTTGGCCTCTTTTTTGCTATTTTAACTTCTAGTCCAACTGTTCTTATTTTTTTCCCAATTTCATTAGGAAGACTTATTAGACTTGGAAACAACTTATACCTGATTTAGTTGCAAATTCACTGTATGTGGAAAGTCTCAGATAATCCAGGTATCTTTAAATGCATTTAGTAAGCATTTAGACCAGGGGTATCAAGTTAAACCAGGGGTGTCAATGCTTGCAGGGTGCTTAGACCTGACCTGTGGGGCCACCCTGGAAATAGCAAAGGACCAGCCCGCGGTGCCTCTGCTAGTGAAAATGGAGCTCCATTTTTTCTGGCAGAGAGCTTAAGCCACCATAGGTATCCCCAACATGAATGACATCGAACTGCCCCCCTGGCCATGCCCCCCCCGAGGTCAAACACAACCTTGATGTGGTCCTCAATGAAATCGAGTTTGACACCCCTGTTTAAAACTTGGACCTTATTGGTCTTTCCAGGATAAACTCTTTTTAAAGTTTTCCTTTGAGATGTAGTGCTTTTTTTTAATCACTGGTCCTAAGAAAAATGTGTTGCTCGATATTGTCCAAATATTTAAAGTGTAAAGTGAAGTTAGATTCCAAAAGGCAGATGTGGCTTCTCAAGACTTGGATAGAGCCCACAAGGAATTCCCTGATTGGTCACTAAACTTTAATTTTAATGTGATGGAAGAAAAAAATATTAATATACGATGCAAAAATAATAGTATTACTGATATTTCATTTTAATTAAAGGTAAATATGAATAAAATTCAGTTCAGCTTAGTTTTCATTCTGAGGCAATTTGGTTTGGGTCATCAGCACATGTAGCTTTTGGAACAGAAAAAAATTAGCAGAAGCATGTTCAGCAAGCATGATATTTTGCATACCAATTTGCATAACTATTACTTACTGGACCATCCATCTTTCTTGGACAGTTTAGATTGTGTAACTGAAGTGGGAAGATTTACCCTCTTACCAATATGCCTTGCAATTATCACCAAGAAGATAATCTAAATAGTTAAAAAACAAATTAGAATTGAATCCAAACTAGGATGCCAGTCCACAAGACTATTCATCTAGAACATAGGATATTCTTTTCTCTGACTACACTGTCCTTTCAATTACAGATGGACAACTTCCAGTTAAAAGAAAAAACTGTATCAAGACATACCAGGTGATGGGGTATACATAATCTAGAGTCATCCAACTCTTTCAAATTGAGATGATCAATTTGTGAGCACATTCAGTGCTATCTATACATTCAATCGAGCCTCCTTTAGACATAGAGTTCCAGTTGAAAAATTGTCTAGGTAGACATGAATATTCTGTTGCCAGAATTGATTTGAAATGACTAGTGTTCATGAAAGAGAGAGGAAGGAACCATCAAACAAGGGATGATAACGTATGTGCTGAAAGAAAGCTGAAGAAGCTTTCTGTGGGATGACCAGATCATCACATGTAATTATGTCTCTGTTAGCTCCAATGACGCTATATAATTGCTCAGACATACCCTCTATGGTTATGGATGACAAAATATTCATATGAAAGGTTCAGTTTGTACAGATTTGTTTGAATGCTTGTGGTTGAAAATGAATTTTGCTTATGGTAGAAATGTGGGAAATTGTGAAATGTCGTCAGTAACCTACAAGTCAAAAGGAACCAGTTCTATTGCTTAAAAGGTGATAAATATCTTCTTCCAGCAACTATTTCATCATTGGAGTATGAGAGACAAATAAGCTCTGCCAACATTGATTCCCAAACTAGAAGCCAGCTCTTCTCTCTGAGATATTTAAAATTTATGTTCTCTCAGGCACTAGAAAACTCTGACTCATGGATAATCAGGTATAAACACACAATGACCAGAAATATGTGTTTTTCCTAATCAGGGACAATGAAGACCTCAAGACTTTAAACATTTAGAGTCATAAGGTAACTCTGTGATTAGAAAAAATGTGGCTCTCAAAATTACCAGGAAGATAAAACTAATTAGTGCTTCAAATTTTTTATATATTAATTATCAAGCTTATGTTTTGATTGAATTTCCAAAAAAAACCCACCCTGTCATGATTTAAATGTTTTATTTGCTACAGTTGTTAAATGAATCACTGCATTGTTAAGTTAGTAACATGGTTCTGAAGAGAATCTGGTTTCCCTATTGACTTTGCTTGTCAGAAGGTCACAAAAACATGACCTGGGGACACTGCAACCATCATAAAAATGACTCAGTTGCTAAGCGGCTGAATTTTGATCACATTTTTTCAGTGCTGTTGTAACTTTGAACAGTCATTGAATGAGCTGTTGTAGGTTCAGGACTTACCTACATTCTGAAAAAAAAATTAGTTTGGCATAAACAGTGAAGAAGTAGAATATGAAATGGATCTATTTTACAAAGACATCTCAGAGAAGATCATGCAATGTGTGATTCATGACTGAATTAATCTTCAACTTTAGAGGTTTGAAAGAAGGAGCTCAATCATGACTTGCTCTGACTGAATAATCACTTTGATGAAAAGAGACAAAGCATACTGGGGTCCGTTGGAAGCTTTACAGGACAAAAGCAACACTCTGATTTATGTTTTGAAACATACTGGAAACCCCTGCAGATGTTTCAACCCAGACAAAATATCTCCTCTGTAACCACAACAAAAAGGCCATTAGATAATTCTGTGAAGAACAATATTTCAGTTTTGATTAAAATAAGATTTGGTTATATTTTGGACACAAAGAGACCCTCTGATAACTGAGAACATGTTATTTTCACCGTTCTGCTTCAGTGCCATGCGCCTACTATTGTCCAAAATTACCACTTGTAACAGTTGGAACCAAGTAAGTAATTCTGTTACCCAGATAATTGGCTAGCCCCAATCCATTATTGTTGCCTAACAACGTATTAACCGGCGGGTGTTTAGGAAACTCGGTTTTTCTTGGCCAGAAAAACACGAACTTTATGCCAGACTGCCAATGCTTCAATTTAAAGTAGGCACACAACCTAAAGGAAAGACAGGAATCACAGGCTGTTCATCTTTTAGCCCCACCCTCTCCTTTATTCTTCAGAGTACACCAGCTGCCTAACTCGAATTAAAATACAGCTCATGTTCGCTCTCAATAGAAGCCCATCTGCACATGGCACCGATCATCTGATTCCATAAAATCCACTTGACTGTTTACTTAACAAGCAAGATTTTAAGTTTACATGAGACATGCTACTGAAATGAGGTTTCCACCTATTCTTATTACTAACTGTGGATAAATCAAAACAAGCAGCAACTTTCTACTAGAATCATAATAAGTTTGTTCTACAGGGCAAAAGGAAGCTGTGCTTAAAAAAATAGCACTATAATAATTATGAGGGAAGTATAGCACAAAGTTCACTAGTAAATAAAATTTATATAGTTACAGATCATTATATAAATTCACCTGGAAACCATTGTTGGGGCTTTCTTAAAAAAAAAAAAAGATAAAGTCTTCAAATAAAAATGACTTTCTGGACATATCCCTGTAATTTTTTACACAACAGGAGAAAAGTAGCATTTGCCATGGTCTTTAGGGATTTCCTCCCCAATTTGCTAGTTTAGCCTACAGACTTGGGAATTGCCAATTATCTCCCAGTCAACCTAATGAGGTCCTACTTGTATTAATTTTTCAAGACCAGGCAAGGTTTATTAGATGCCTACCTCACTAGATTTAGCTTTTATTATTACAAGCTGAGGTCACAAACCCATCCCAAAAGTTATGAAAATAGAAGTTATCAGGATGTCAAGTTAGAGAACTAAAAGACATCCTATTCCTAAAAAAGCCACAGATTATAGAAGTAAAGAATTTCAAAGAATTAAATTAAAGAATTTGCTCGTTCTCTGCCTCACCAGGAATTCAACTTCTGGGTTTAAAATCACCTTACTGGTCATACCAATGAAAGCTATTCTTGGTTTCAGGAGCCTTTCACAATGACCATGTACAGACACACACTCTGCCACACAGAAACAAATACATGATATCTCTTGGATCTCTGGTGCGCAGTGCAGTGACATGATGAAGTGTTTTATTAAACTTATTTGTACCTAACTTTGTTCCATTCTCTATATATTTTATTCACAGTAGATGCTAGCACTTAGCCAAACTTAACTCACCCTGTTATTGTTAAGAAATTAACACAGATTAGCAGCTGTGCTTGTGTTCAGGAAAAGAGAGAAAGATGAATTTATGATACTATATATCCTTTAAATATTCAAATCAGTTAGGGGAGACTAAATACAAAAAGGCCGATGCCTCACTTCATTTTCTTAAAATGTGAGCAAAATAAACATGAAGACATTTGTACACAATCAAAGCAGGTCAGTTCAAGGCTTGTGTAAAGAATAGAAGGGATGGGACTATGTAAACCTCGTAATTATTCCAGAGGGCGAGCATCATGAGAGGCAAGGCAATTTCCTAGGAAGTGATAATACCGCTTTAAAGATGAGATATAGAGCAGGCTCACTATGTTGATCCGACCAGTTGGACAGAAACAATGGGATAAAGTCAGTCCTTAGATAAGTGGGATTCATTCATTCATTCATTCATTCATTCATTCATTCATTCATTCATTCATTCA
>BLBF01000002.1:78028696-78095670 GCA_015471245.1 Laticauda colubrina
AGGTGTGTTCCAGCTTTTTTACTGCATTTTTGTGTTCATCTAGGTGGTAAGAGATGATTCCAGCAGACCAATAGAAGAATAAGTACCCGCCTAGATGAACACAAAAATGCAATAAAAAAGCTGGAACACACCTCCTCACTAGTCCAACACATGAAAACCACAGGTCACAACATCAACTTCAATGGCACTAAAACCCAAGCCACTATAGAAAACCCCAACCACAGAATCATCAGAGAAGCCATAGAGATTGAAAAAAGACCTGAAAGCATGAATAGAAGAGATGATTCCAGCAGACTGTCAATCATTTGGAAACCTGCACCCTCAAATAGAAAGATCTCCACACCACAAAACAGACAAACAGCTGAGCACAGACAGACTCCCTCTGATGCCTCCAACTCAAACACCCCCCCACCAGGCACCCAGGTGAAACCTAGCTTGCTAATGAATAACAGCCGTCCTTTCACACGAAGCCAAACTGCACTGAAAGCCTCCAACACAAGAACAGAGTGTTGCCAGCCAATCAAAGCCACAAAACAGACAGAAGAAACCAGAAACACCAATCAATCAAACTCCAAGTCCAGTGAACACAGATCCAGGCTCCTAGCCAATCAGAATGGACCAGCCTCGAATTTGAAACCAGGAGCTGTGAGACCCACATCCATACAGAAGCCTGATGATGGCAGATGAGATTCTGCTGAAACGTTGCTACAACTTTAACAGCACTACAATGATGTGGGATAATACCCGAAGGAAGCTTTTATATATATATAAAACACACACACACACACACACACACACACACACACATATATATATATATATGTCATTTTGACTAGGAGCACAGAACTGTAAAAACTGGAGTTCACAACATCTGTAAGATATCAGGTTGTTTATTCCAAAAGGACTCCACTTACTGGACTCTGATCCAGAAACTAGGAAATCATTTTAGAGTCAATAGTTGAATCTAACCAATATTTTTCAATATATCTTCCAACTATATTATGAAAGGAAAGGTTTAGTTTTCCAATCAACCTTTTTAAAACTATTGATTGATATCCAAGTCTAGGTAGCTATGTTGATTTAGATGATAATACTGGCTTTTCTTGATTCATTCATATTCTTGAACATACTAGATCAAGAATGGTTAACTAACTTTCATGTTCTCAAATGTAGGTTTTCCAAACAGAGGATGTGGTTCAAAGTAATCCACATTCAAATCCCTACTCAAGCACTGCATAATTTAGGCTATCACTTATTCTCAGCTCAACCTATTCACAAGGAAGTTGTTACGGGAATAAAATTAGGAATGATCATCTCCCTAAGAAATATGCCCTCTCTTGATCTCTCAGGGAAAAGCTGAAATATACAAACAAAAAAAGAAATAATATGCATTTTACCACACAAGCTAGTTGTCTTCAGAGATGTTTGTGCTGTAACAGAGATAATATGGTGCACCGTCCCTCTGGATCTCATACACTCTGGGCAGCAAGGCTGAAGAGATATTTACTTATAGCATGGATATTTGCTGCTTGCCTCAAAAGGCTAAATTGGACCCAGACTTAAAATATAGGAAGCTAGACTAAAACAGCTAACAAACACAAAACAGAATAACAGAGTAACAGAGTTGGAAGGGACCTTGGAGGTCTTCTAGTCCAACCCCCTGCTTAAGTGTTTACTATTTCAGACAAATGGCTATCCAATCTCTTCTTAAAAATGGACTCAGGTAAAATTCTACACATGCTATCTGTCTGACCCAAGATGATGCCCTACAAGATATGAGTGATGATACCTCCATGAGCAAAACTGCACAGCTCTCCTGTGAACAAACCTGAAAACCCATCTATTGACTACATGCTGCTCTACTAATTTATGAACCAATTGAGATAGTCCTCTCATAAATTTAACATTAAGGAAAAACATTCTCTATATCATCCATATGGCTAAATATTCCAAAGACTACGTCAGACTATTTCACACTTAAAAAATCAGTCCAGACTGAGAAGCAACCCTGTGCAGAAAATCAAAAGGCTATGTAAGATGAAACTATTCATGACCCTGGGCATTATAGTTTCTCATATAGGTGCTGTTATGAACAATCAATGATCAGGACTAGCTTTTCACTAAGTGGATTAATGACAGACTAGAAATAACATTACTAGATAGGAATGCAACATACAGTCTCCCTTTTCTATCAGAAGTTTTATTCAGCCTGATTGCTGTTGACTTCCAGATCACCATGCTTGCTGGGGAATCTGGAAGCAGCATGTCCAGATAACTAATAGGCAGAAAGTTAGGAAAGATTCATGATTATATATATATTTCCCTTCTCAAGGAGCCAAAGGTTCCCTAGGGTGTCAACCCTAGTGGGTCTTTGATGGATGGGTTTTGCCCTTTAGCTGGCCCAAAAGAAAACAAAGACAGAATGCCAGAGACCACATCACTACTTTAAGAAACAATTTAATCATGGAAAAACTTAGCACCAAAAACTCTTGCCTCACAAGTTTTCTGTAAAGCAAAGTACAGATTAATCAAAAGGGACATCCTCAAATGGAAACTGGATTTGAAAAAAAAGTAATAACTATTTCAGATATTTTTCCATTCCAATGTAAATAACGTGAAGTTTCAAACAGAACTGCTGTTTTGGTTCTTAAAATTCAGATTTTTGTTGCAGCTACTCTGTGCTGTGACGCTGACTTGCTGTTTTTAAAACCTCTTGCTGCTTTTTCATTCATATGTTTTCGTAACAGCCAAGGTCAGCTTATAAACTGAAACATATTCTGTTCCCATATTTCTTTCTCAGCTTATATTTCTTTAAGTTCTGGCTGTATTATGTTGCACCCAGAGGCAATATATTGATTTCAAATGCCTTGCTTCCACTTATTTCCCCTGACATCTAATCCCATATGGAGCCTGGATTTAAACTACATCTATCACTTTTAACACAGAAAAAAAAAGGGAAACGTAGGGAGCCTATCTGAGTTAGATATGCCAAAGTACTTATTAAATTGTAGCTTCCAGCTAGTTACTGACTTTCACAGAATTATCTTCATACTTTATCCATTTGTTAGTGTGTCATTCTTCTGAAAATTCAAGAGATGCAGCACAGAAGGCCTCACACCCAGGAGCCACATTAAAACCTTACAAGCCGTAGTTATATTTTGAATTAGGATATTGTATTGAGTGAGCAAAATTGCTGTGTTAATATAGTTGCAAAATGACCATGTCAGAAGTTAAGTTACTGTAAGTCTTAATGGACCAAGGTTTCTAATAACAGACACAAAAGCTTGTTTCTTTGATAGCTGTGATTAATCTCTTTTTCTACAACATCCATTAAATAGGAAGGCTCCAAGATCAGCTACCAAAACTGCAATGAAGGGGCTGGAGTGACATCGAGGGACCATGCTGAGGAGGGAAGAAACAATGCAGTACTTGCTTTCCTCTCGTTTCACTTCTACTGCATTTGAAACTGTTCTGCCATGTTGTATTGTTGGATCATTTATATTTTTCTATGCTCGTAGATATGTTACATCAAAATGGTGTATCAGGTCTTTCAAGTTTAGAACATGTAAGTCTGCACCTGGAAAAGTGATCCATTTAATTGTTTTATGACAAGCCTTTTGAAAGCTTGGAGCAAACCCTCAGTAGTGGTTATTCAAACTTTTGGATAAAAGATCAACTGTTGTGGAGAACTTGGTAAAATGAGCATTTTAGAATCTGGTTCACAACTCGATCACAGCAGACTTTTATGTTTCTATCAGTGTGAAGATCCTGAAATTTGCACAGCTTTGATCCCTGTGTTTTAACAAGATCTTATTTTAATCCATATCTTAGGAAAATAGATTTAAGACAGTTTCCCCAAAATGAGTCTTTGTTAAAATAGATGTCATCATCAGAAACACCAGGTATAAACATTTTCAATATGTCTTTTACTATCTATTCAGAAATAAGTTTCTTGCACTCTAATTTATTTTCTTATTCAAAATAATTAAAGTAATATATTGAAAGTAATTAATTTTTGAATTTTTTTTTAAAAAATATCCCACAATATGAGAAGTAGAGGTGTAATATAAACAGAATTAAAACTAAGTTAAATTAAAACTTTTAAGGAGAATTACATAGCTAATTATTTCTCATTAATATTTTACCAGTGTATATAATATTGTTTCAAAGTGTCTGCAATACTTTATTTCTGTTCAGAATTGAATGATTTTCCTGAATACATTTATCTGCCTTTGTGAACAAGTAAACATATCCTGAATGCATTAAATTCTGAAATTTTGGACTTTTTTATACAGGTTCCTAGGATGTATATAAAAATAAATTACTTTCCTCAAATGCCCTCTTCTTATATTTTGACTTATCCACCTGCATGTTTCCTTATATGGGTATCATGCAATTAACCTAATATAAAAGTTTTCCTTTTTTATGAAAATATACGATTTTGTGACAGATCATTTTCATCTAAGAATTTACTTTATGCAAACATTCTCCAACTTTCTTGATATATAGTACCCTTAGTGTAGCAAAGATGTGACATCGTAAATGGATATTCCTGTAAAATCCAGCTTTACAAATAGACATTGCAAAGATCCTCTGGCCCCCCTGTGAGTTCACTATGACTCTGGACAAAACATGAAGAAAATGCATTCTATGTGCACAAGACAAGGAAAAAACATGTTTGAGTAACCTATTCATTTGATTGTTTAAGAATAAGTCTGTAAAAAATTATGAGTCCATTTGTCACTGCCTTTGGGCTAAAAAAAATTAACATCATACCTCACACCACTTTTTATTCCGGTTCAGTGTCTCAATTATGCAAATTCTCTTATGCAAAGTTTTTGGGAACTTTAACCCTAGTATAAAATGAAAGAAGTCCTTATTTTTTTTCCAGAAAAAAGTAAAAGTGGGAAAAGCCATTCACATTACCAATTCCATCTATCTGATCAGTGCACACTTGAGAGATTTTTTTTAAATGAATGTATAGATTTTTTTAAACAACCAAATCTAAGCAGTGTGTAAGAGTTGCCTTCCTTCCCTTGAAAAAAAAACTTATCTTTACCCTGAGTAACCTGATTCCCATTGAAAAAACTGTTATTAATTTTTAAGCAGTCAATCAAAATCTGCCTTCCTCTAACTTAAAGCCATTATTCTATGACTATAGAGAACATAACATGACCTTCTATTACATAGCATTCCATCACCTGCTTGGAGAAGACCTCTCAGTCTTTCTTTGCTAGCTAATATACCCAGGTCATTCAATCTTTTCTCCGCATCAGAATCTTTTCTCCATGCCATGGAAATGCAAATGCTCCGTTGGATATCTGGCATGTCCCTTATTGACCACATCACAAATGACAACATTTGACATCATTTTGGAGTGGCACCAATTATAGAGAAGATGAGAAAAGGCCGGCTCCACAGGTATGGACATGTCCTGAAAGCAGCACCTTTTCCCCATTGCCAAGACTACCTACCAAATAGAAGTTAATGACTGGCGACCTCACAGGCACCCAAAACAGAGATGGCAAGACACCATCAACAAAGATATGCAAGCCATGGGCTGTGTCCTGGAGATGCAGCCAACTGTGCAAAGTGGTATTTAGTGATCCAAAAAGCAGACCCTGCATTTGTGAAAATATGCTCTGAAAACGAAGAAAATTCAATCTTTTCCCAGAAGAGGTCTCCCTAATTGCTCTTCTCTTGACCTGAATCTTTCTTACGGCATGGTTCCAAGACTGGACCTACTACTCACAACAAAGTCTGAATTTTATCCAGAGGACTTTTACTAAATAAGCTTTATTATATATGTTGAATTTCTGTTTCTTGATAAAAAATCTTTGCAATAACCTCTAGAAATTTCAATGTTTTGTCCTATATCTGGCATATCAAGATCTCTTCCAACTTTAAGTGATTACCTGCCCAACTAATTTTGTGTCAACAAATCTGACAAGTGCTTTTCTTCACTTTTTCATTAAAAGTTATTAATAAATAATATTAAGGAATACAAAATCCATGACTGAATCTTTCTCCAATCAAAGCATCCACTCAGTTACCCTTCAGATTAATCAGGAATCCTTGACCAGCACTTTTTCCATACTTTTGTCACTTGGCTATGAATTACTGTAATTAATTTGTCATGCCATCCAACTCACCCTTAACAAGCTTGCTGAGACTTCCAGTTGAGCTTCTTCAGTGATGGACTGAAATCCGCGATTGTGCGTGGTTTTGATCCATGCTCACTGCCGGAGCGTCCTGAGCCAGCTGGATTTGGGGCTAAGCCACCCTGTAGAGGTGGTGAAGAGGGGGAAGACCACCAGTAGGGTTGAGGAGAGCCGCATCTCTCCTCCCCAGCTGGCCATTACTCCCTTTCCCAAAGGAGGTTGCAGCAGTGGTCAGAAATGGCCACCTAAAGAAGAACTTGACTGGAAAAGAACGTGCAGGAGGAAAGTAAAAAGAGAAAATTTTGGTTGACCGGGTTGAACTGAAACTGAATTTGAACTATTAAGAATAACATTGTTCCCAAAGAAGATTTTGAAGCAGCGAAGGAGAGAAGAAAGGGAAAGGGTTTAGCTTTTTTTTTTCTTTCCTTCCTCATATTGACAGCTAAGAGATTTTAGTAAGAAACTGACAAAAATCCACTTTGACATCAATAGACATTATTCAAGCTGAAAATAAAATGTCAAAGGGATAACAAAGACTTTTGGATATTCAAAAACCTTTAAAAGAAGGAAAGGAGGGAAAAGGAAAGAATAAAAGGCCAGGATCTGGAAAAATGGAGGAAACTGCCTGCAAGTAAAAGGAATTTACAGCAAAACTTCAACAAGATTCCTAAAAGATACATTCTAACTGAAACTTTGTAACAAGATAATAGAACCCCATGAAGAGAAAGTGGAAAAAAGAAGCAAGATGAAACAACTTTGGATTATTTGGATTACTTGGTGATTTTTGGATATTGGATTTAAATGACTAAAATCAATCGAATGGTTGTTTAAAAATGTTTAAAATGGCATCACTCTAAGAAGAACTGAAAATGGAACTTTAAAAACAGAAAGAAGAGGCACAAGAAGGAAGAGGCTTTTTTGGTTTCATATTTCAATTTTTAGAAATGGAGATCTGGAATTATGAGAAACAACAAGAAATGCTTGTAGAACAAGAAAGGCGGGAAAAAGAAGAAGCCATCTTTAATGACCAAGTAATTTTAAGGGGGGGGGGGGGAAGGAAAGTGAAAAGTTTAAGATTTGAAAAAACAACCCCCCAAAATAATAGTTTGAAAAGTAATTACAATTATAAGAAGAAACAGAAGAGTGGACCACAGAAGAGAGAATTAGAATTAGAAACACAAGGGGTCAAAAAGGGGAGGGAGAAGAAGGGGGGGGGGGGAAGGAAAGAAAAAGAAGTTATAAAAGACAGAAACAAGATATAGAGAAACAGGGAAAACATACAAGGATTAAAGGTATAAGCCTATTTAGAAGACAGAGATAATGGGTGAAATTTAATTGAAAGAGGGATTCTGCAAGGGTACATAAGATAGTATTCTTATTTTGGAAATAGAAATAAACTTAGAAAATATGAAACAAGTGTGATTAAAATGACAGATAAAATACTGTAATGTAATGTTTGTTAATAAATAAGAGAGAATGAAATTGAAAGTGTTGAAACATTTTAATTATTATTAATGATTTATAAAAACTTAAGTGAAGAGAAATATGAAAGAAATATGGGAAAAAATTATGGAAATATTATAAGTGTTCCAAAGGAAGTATGATATTCAATTGAAATGTTAAAGATGTTAAAGATAGTAACTAACATTAATGATAGAACTGAATTTGAATAAGTGTTTTATTTACTATTGTTATATATTTTTTTCTCTTTAAGAACATAGTGTGTATTTTTAGAATGTACCAAGCAGAATTCGATTGGAAGTTATGTGTTATACTGAATGTTATAAATTGTAAAGGCATAAATTGAAGTTTAAGCCCATGTCACACTGCCCATCGGATGCAAAAAGGACACAGCAGACGAGCAAAATGTTCCATCCGTTGTTATCCGCTCTCAAAAGGGGCAAAAATTTGCATAACCGGAGTGGATAACACGGACGCGGGGAGGACGCAGGGCGGATGCAAAGCGGATGCGGAACGGAAGCCCAGCGGATGGAAGCGGATGGGAGCAGATGGCACGTCCGCTAGGCTTCCGGGGGACCTCAGCAAAGTGGACGCGGAACAGATACAGCGGATGCAGAGCGGACACGGAACGGATGAAGCGGATGCACAGCGGAAGCCAAATGGATGCCTGGCATTAATTGCGCATGCGGGGAGAATGCATTGCGTAAGCCCCGCGGATATAACGGAAGCAGCTCGGAAGCAGGTCGCCATTCAGAGGAAAGTCCTGCTGCCGGACGGATTGGCTGCCTTGCCTGCCCTGCCTTCATGTCTGCCTGCCAGCCTTGCTACCAGCCTTGCTGCCAGCCTCCCTGCCAGCCTGCCTGCAAGCCTTGCTGCCAGCCTCCCTGCCAGCCTGCCTGCAAGCCTTGCTGCCTGCCTTCCTGCCAGCCTTGGTTCATGTCTGCCTGTCAGCCTTGGTGCCTGCCTGCCTGCCAGCCTTCCTGCCAGCCTTGGTGCCTGCCTCCCTGCCAGCCTTGGTGCCAGCCTTCCTGCCAGCCTTGGTGCCTGCCTGCCTGCCTGCCAGCCAGCCTTCCTGCCAGCCTTGGTGCCTGCCTCCCTGCCAGCTTTCCTGCCAGCCTTGGTTCCTGCCAGCCTTGGTTCCTGCCAGCCAGCAATCCCACAACCATGCGGAAGCACAGCAAGCCTCAGCCATCTGCTGCCAGCCCTGGCAAGAGGGACAGGGCTACCATCCCGCCCCCTGGCCCTCACTCTGGTTCTGCTGGGGCTTCTGCAGCATGAGCTCACTCTTCTGGGGCTGAGGCTTCTGCTGCTTCTGCTTCTGGAGGAGCTGATGACAAGCACTCCAGCACCAGCCACCTCCACAGCCCCTGCACCCTTCACCCCTGAGACTGAGCGACCAAGAGGACTGCCAGAGACTCATTTTTGTCTTATAGCTTGTTGTTAATAAAGTCTATTTTTGATTCACACACTTGCTTCATTTCTTTTTTTTAATAAAGTTTTGCTGGAAACTTTTAGAAATGGTTTAAGCCTTTGCATGCTTGTGGGATGGGTTAAGATAGCTGTGGGATGGGTTGAGATAGCTGTGGGATGGGCAGGGATACCTGTGGGATGGGTAATAGCTGTGGGATAGATAAATCTCCAGTGCAAGCATAGTGGGACTGTATGGTCCACCCTCCCAGGAGCCACACCTACGGCCCTTTATTATCAATAATAATGTAATAATTATCCACACATGTCAACACAAACACAACTCTTTATTAAACGCCGTTCATTGTAGGCCAACCAAACATACATGGCCCAATCTCATCCGTGTGATGAGACAGGCTGAAGGAAGCATCCATTAAGCATCTACCATCCTGTCTTGCCACTCCACTGCTCCAGCTGGGAAGTTGCACCATTGTCTCAGGAGGTTGCACTGCTTCTTCGCTTAATGTGAGGCTCTGTTGGGGCTTTGCAGATCCTCAGTGTCGATAAGGTTTTGCCCTTGCCTCCATTCCCCAGGCTCCATGTCCCCATTGCCTTGCTGGAGGTCCACGAGCCTGTTCTGCAACACTGGGTAGCGGGTGCGCATGAGATTGTGCAGGATGCAGCAAGCTTCCACGATCCTCCTCATGGTCTGTGGGCAATGCTGCATGTTGGTGAGAAGTACCTGGAACCTGTTGGCCAGGATGCCAAAGGCGTTCTCCACCACCCGCCTTGCCCTAGACAGCCTGTAGTTGAAGATCCTCTCTTCACGGGTGAGGAGTCTGGAAGTGTAGGGCTTCATGAGGTAGGTTCTGAGGGAGAAGGCGTCATCCCCCACGATGAAGTAGGGCACATCTTGCGTGTCGTTGGGCAGGGGTCCTGGATCTGGGAAGCCCACAATGAGGTTGCCTTCCAGCTCCTCCTTGAGGTGACTGGCGTTGTATACCTGGGCATCTGAAGATGAGCCGTTGCCTGAAGCATCGATGTACATGAACTTGTAGTCAGCATCGACCATGGCGAAGAAGATGATGCTGAAGAAGCCCTTGGAGTTGAAATAAGTGGACCCCGACTTGGCTGGAGCTTTGCAGGCCACGTGCTTGCCATCTATGGCTCCAACGGTGTGGGGGAAGTTCCACTTCTGATACCACTGCTCTGCAACTTTCTTCCAGCCTTCTTCAGTGGAGGGGTACTAGAGGAGCTCCTCCTTGTATTCTTCGATGATGGCCTGCACCACTTCTCTGACCACAATGCTGATGGTGTTGGATGGCACCCTCCAGCCGTACTGCATGCTCCTGTAGGAGGTCCCTGAGGCCAGGTGACGCAGAGTGAGTGCCACCTTGAGCCCAGGTTCTAGGCTGGGCCGGAAGCTGGTGTTTGCCTTGGTCAACCTGGGTGTCAGCAGCTGCACAACATGGCTGGAGGCATCCTCATGAAGTTCTGGAATGCTCGAGTGTCTTCGCTCCTGAGCTCCACCATCAGCTTGTTGTACAGTCCGTCCTCTGCTCTTCTGGCGAACCATCTTTGGATCCAGACTCTTTTTGGGTGGCTCCTTTTCTTCTCGCAGTAGAGTTCACAGAGCCTGCAGATGGCTTCGCACTGTTGCAGAACGATGGTGGCTGCCGAAAGGACTTTGTTACAATTCACGGTGGACATGACTGGATGCTGTGGAAGAGGAAGAGGCAGATGAAGGCTGCAGAGGTCTGCACCGCTGGGCTGCTGTTCTGAAAGTGAGATGCAGGCGAGTTGCTCCCCCTTTTTATAGGCAGTATAGGTTTTCCGCTAGGCATCTTCTAGGCATCCTCTAGACATCCTTAATATCCGAGATAGGTCCCCTCTGCAAACGTTTTTTCCGCTTTAAACGCTTTGTTTCCGTTCTGCATCCACTAGGCATCCGTTCTGCATCCGTTCCGCTTCCTCCCTGCGTCCGGGTGGATGCGAGTTGCGTGGATGCGCAGCGGATGCCTAGCGGATATAGCAGATGCGTAACGGATGCCTAGTGAATGCGTAGCGGATGCAGAATGGACGGACTGGATACATTTTCCGCGCAAAAGTTTTGGGCAGCCCAAAACATTTGGAGTGGATGAAACGTCCATAAACGGATGCTTGACGGATAGAGAGGAAGCCAAACGGAGGCAGTGAATACATCGCGTTTTCGAACAGATGGCAAGGTTTTTTGTCCGTTTTACATCCTCTTTGCATCCGTTGGTTCAGTGTGACATGGGCTTTAAATAAGAGTTGAATGGACAAAATTAAAAGATATAAAAGGTGTCATACTCCAGTTAGTAACTTCAGGGCAAAACTTGTTTAATGAGAAAAGAAAATATGAAATTGAAACAGGACAGATAAAAGTATAAATATAATGATTAGAAAGACATTGAAACCTAGAAAAAGATATATAATTGAATTTGGATAGGTATGAAATAATTAAAAACAAAGTTGAGAAAACTTAGGGAGAGGGGAAATTATGGAGAAAATGTTAAAACAGTTATAAGATATGGAATAGAACACAAAGACGAATATGAAATTGAGTCTGTGTTTGTAGGGAGAAGTGATAACCCAGGATCATGCTATTCTCAAAAAAAAAAAAGATGTTTTATTTGTATTTATGTTTTGTGAAAACCCAAATAAAATTTATTTTTTAAAAAAAACAAGTTTGCTGATCAGATCGTCTATTTTTGTTAAATGTTTTGCCAAAATGACATGAATTATGCTAACAATATTCCTACAATTTAACAAAGTTACTTGAAGAAGAAAAAAAATCCAATAACTTCAGTCTTTCAAGACTTGACAAATTTTACTGTCTTTTGATAAATATTGCATTGTTTTGAAGATATTTATTGTAAATGAAAACACAAACAACACTGACAAATATAGCAACCACTATCAGATAAAAGAGACAGTCAATAACATCTCAGCCCAGAGAAAGGAGGGAGAGTGAGAAAGAAACTCAAAATAACTCTGCTTTGATTCTGCATGGTATAAAGAGGGCAGAGGGAATCTCTGGGAGACTTTTAAGATTCTCTTATCACAAGAGAGTGCCTACAGCATGTTTTCCAATTTGTTCTACCTTGAGGGACTTGATATTTACAGATCAATCTATTTACGATCTGGTTCAGCAAATTCCCAGGCAAAGATGTCAGGCTGACTGGACCTTCTTTCTTTGCTCCCCTCCAGCCCCAATTTTTTAAAGACAGGATCATTTGCTGTCTTGTGGATCTCTGGACCTTCATCTCTTCTTCAAGACCTTCTGTTTTAGTGTGTTTTTGAATCATTTTTTTAATCTACAAAATGGGCAGCTTAATTGAATGTTCCTAAATGGATCCAGCTTGGCTGGATGTTAGGCTACTCTGGATCTTCTCCTGTCCCTCTTGTTCTTGTAAAGACAGGAACATTTGCTCTCTGTGAACTTCTGGACCTTCACCTCTTCTTAAAGATATTTGATTTAATACGCTTTAATAAATTGCCCAGCAAGTCTCTTAACATCATTTGAGCTCTATAATAGGCATTGTAAGCTTCTAGAACTTCCCCTTGGAAAACAGATGTTTATTTTTGTTTTTACTTGCCTCTTTCTTGAAACATTGATGAGGCAAGAGGATCATTTATCTAAACAATACTAAAAAAACAGCGTTATAGATTCTCAGAAACAACACAAATCGAAACCGATGTGCCTTTACAAGAATTAGTCTGAGATCACAGCTGTAATTTTGGTTTCACAAAATGCTACTCTTATTAACATCCAGATTCTGTCAACAGTGTGGCATTTCTCCTTTTATCTCTACAGCAAATGACCTTAATGTTGTTGGCAGTGATAACCCTGTATTTCCCTCTATCAGGTACAGTAAGAAAAATGCTGATCTCATACACTGTGCTGGCATCCCACCGCAAGATGTAAGAGGTCTGAGTAGGAATTCATAAATTTTAACAGTACAAAGCAAAACGAATGTCAAGCAGAATGTCAAACGTATCCTCTGACTTGTTCTTCATGGTCACACAATTGCATAAGCACTCCATTTTTCATGCTGAGCAGGCATTTTTCATTTCAGGTTTCTCCATAGGACATCTGATTTGTCCTTCAAGATGAAATGATGCACTATTTTATCTATTTTATGGAGATACGCTGGATTTAGAAGATGTGTTTCAATGTTAGAGGTCTTCTGACTTTACTATCAAAGTTTTCCATTGCTACATATATACAACAATATATACTTGCTAATATCAATGCAGTTCTCAACACTAAACAGAGGAGGGAAATTCTACAAAATTTTCCAATGTTCTAGAACAGGGGTGGATAACTATGGCAACTTTGCCATTTGTGGACTTCAGTTCCCTGAATTCCTGAGTCAGCCAGGTTGTAAAATTGGCATAGTTGCCTGCCCGTTCTAGAATGTTTCTACAATGTAAAAGAAAGCAGTCTTTTAAAGTATTTGTATTTATCATTGAAGAGTGTGAGGCAAACAAATCATTAGAAAAAGTGAAAGCTAAAGTTGTTTTGGGATATTTTTAAATATTGTTATTCCAGGGCATAAACCAAAAAGAACATATCATGGTCATATATTAAGAACTGATATTTTTAATGGGTGTTTTCCACAAAAAAATAAAAGAATACTGCACAAGTACAGATTAAGCCCTGATTTAATTCAAAGCCATCTATGATAAGCTTTTGATCTCATTCCAATATCATGCAAACCCATGACCTATTACTATGTGAACCAAGTTGTATAAGCCAAAATCAAGCCTTGAACTCACATATACCAGCAATTAAACCCCCTTCCAGCAACCCTTATTAAGGCTTTGTTTTTGTTTTCTGGCAGCTCACTTTTTCCCTCAAAAATCTTGTTTACACTCTAGACTGTTGTTAACTAAATAAAAAAAGCCTACATAATTAAGAAGCACAGCCTTACATAGTAGACTGATCCAACAGTTTGGCCAAGCCCTTGAAGAACAGAAGCAAATCCTGGTTAAATTCTTCATCCAACTGCATAGGAAGTTGTCTTATCAAACACAATCTTTTTACAGTTCACTTGTTTTTAAGCTGCATTCTAAAACAGATAAAATAAGCAGTTACCTCATGCATTTATTTGCTTTGTAATGCTAATGTTGCATTCATGAGCAGCACATCCAAAACACTGAGTTGGATTAAAGATACTTCCATGTGAATTGAAAGCTTCTTCTCTGTCAGAGAAAGCTCGTATTTAACTTGATAGAACTGCACTGTGCAAAGAAAAGAAAAGAAACAATTGGAGAACTATTGTATTCATGTGGAAATATTTCAGGAATATTCTATGACTCTTAGAAATACTGAAATGTCTTAGTTTGCTGCAGGAGGGTCAGTTACCCACCAATATACACCAATGTCAGAAATCTGTTCAGAAAGATTTTACCACCAAAAAAGCAATATTAAAAGCTTTTTATTGTTTTATCTGAAAATAAAAACAGCAAAAAAATTATGAGGATGTTATCAACAGATATAGCTGAGAGAAGCTAACTGTAAGCAATTCATATTGGAAGTAGAACTTTCCTGTTGTGTCCATCAGAGTCTTCAAGGGGGGTGGATTGGAAAAATGGTGATGGACAGCACACAAGTCCCTCTTTAACTAAGACCCTGCTCCTTTCATCTCTATGGATTCAGTTGCTCATGATCCTGGGTCTGACTCCTATGGAATTTCAGTGTCACCAAAAATAAAGCAACAAATTGAAAAATGCAGCAGGAGTCCAAAGTTATTGGACCAAACAGCCTTATTCAGTTATTGCTAAGAGCCAGCCAGGTCCAGCTGGAGCTTAGGTTGGCAAAAATAAAGTAGAACACATTAGGAAGTTAATCTACTGGTTGGAGTTGTTAGAAACAGGAGACTGTAGTTGAAACCTCCTCAACTCTGTCTTGCTGACACAAGTTTCTCATCCTCTGATTCCACTTCAGATATATTTTTTTCACCCAAATCGCCTCAAATATGACATTATAGTTTCGGCTGTTGGATTAGTTGGATCATTCTTTTGCCCGTAATTTGTGGAGGCTGAAATATTTGAAAAATATCCTATCTCCCCTCAGTCACTTTAGTTTTCATAAGGTTTGTATTTTGGTAGGCCTGTTCTGAATGCATTCCAATATGTTATTAATCTTTGATGGTGCCCAAAACTGCACAAGTACAATCAGTGATGCCTCACTAGGGCATATTAACTTGAAATGGTTGCTTTCAATGCTCCTGATAATGCTTCACTGGTTACCATTTGCCTGTTTAGCATCTGCATCAGTCTTTAGCTGCAGCAGTGAATTAATGAGGAAGAGACGACGGTAATATCTAGAAGGTTCCTGAAACAGTGACTAATTGTCAGCTCTCACTCATAACCCTTGTGTGTTCTGTGTTTCTGCCTAAGGCTAATAATCTCTTTATATATATTGTCAGTCAGTATCACATTAGGAACAAGAAAGCATCTTCTACATCTCAAATTTTCCTTGTCAATACTCGTACTTTTTTTTTCTAGTTACAAAGACAAAACTGTTTAAAACTTAGATGAGGCAACACATAAAAAGCCTATTTTATTTTACTTTATTTTTTTGCAGACTGCAGACAAAACACAGCTTAATTACGTGTTCACACACTCACCACGCTGTTACAGAAAATAGAACCATAAGAACTCTTATTCCATCTTGAGGTAATCCTCGACTTACAGCAAATCATTTAGTGACTGTTGAAAGTTACAATAGTACTGAGAAAAGTGACTTATGACCGTTTTTCACACTTACGACCATCGCAGCATCCCCCTGGTCACATGATTCAAACTGGCAACTGACTCATATTTATGAAGGTTTCAATGTCCTTTTGCGACCTTCTGACAAGCAAAGTCAATGGGGAAGACAGACTGGTTGCTTTCATGATGTGGAGACAATAACTTGGTCCTCAACACCAATAAGACCAAGGAGCTTATAGTGAACCACAGAAGGAACAAATCACACATCCAGCCCTTGCTTATCAATGGAGACAGTGGAGCAAGTGGCCAGTTTTAAGTTTCTGGGTGTTACCCTAAAAGAGGACCTGACTTGGGATGCTCACATGGCAGCCCTGGTCAAAAGGGCCCAGCAGAGATTATACGACCTGAGGCTTCTCAGAAAATAACTGAATGAGAAACTGCTGGTGACCTTCGATCACTGCACCATAGTGAGTATCTTAAGCCCATGTCACACTGCACCAACGGATGGAAAGAGGATGTAAAACGGAGAGAAACACTTGCCATCAGTTGGTTACGCGATTCATCCATTCTGTACTCACAGGCCTCCGTTTTTCATCCTCTCTATCCGTCCAGCATCTGTCAACTGAGGTTCTATCCGCGCAAAAAATTTTGAGCTGCTCAAAACTTTTTGAGCGGAAAATGTATCCAATGCATCCGTTCTGCATCCACTACGCATACGGGGAACATCCGTTCTACATCCGTCATCATCCGTTATGCGTTCGCTATATCCGCTAGGCATCCGCTACGCATCCGCACAACTCATTCCGCTCCAGCGGAAAACGGACACAGGGAGGAAGCGAAACGGACGTGGAACGGACGTGCAGCATTAGTAGCACGGATGGAGAAAGGATGAAAGCAGATGCAGATCGCAAAGAAAGCATTTAAAATGGAAAAAACGTTCGCAGAGCGGACCTATCTCGGATATTAAGGATGTCTAGAGGATGCCTAGAGGATGCAAAAGGAGACATAGTGGAAAACCTAAAAGGGGGAGCAACTCACCTGGATCTCACTTTCAGTCCAGCAGCCCTGCTGTGCAGACCTCTGCAGCCTGCATCTGGCTCTTGCTCTTCCACAGCATCCAGTCATCTCCACCATGGATTGTAACACACTCCTTTTGGTAGCCACCATCGTTCTGCAACACTGCGAAGCCATCTACAGGCTCTTTCAACTGTTTTACGGGAAGAAAAGGAGGCGTCCAAGAAGTGTCTGGGTCCGAAGATGGATCGGGAGAAAAGCAGAGTACAGACTGTACAACAAGCTGATGGTGGAGCTGAGGAACGAAGACCCTCGTGCATTCCAGAACTTCATGAGGATGCCTCCAGCCATGTTTGATGAAGTTGTGCAGCTGCTGACACCCAAGTTGACCAAGGCAAACACCAGCTTCCGGGCCAGCCTGGAACCTGGGTTCAAGGTGGCACTGACTCTGCGCCACCTGGCCTCAGGGACCACCTACAGGAGCATGCAGTATGCCTGGAGGGTGCCACACAACATCATCAGCATTGTGGTCAGAGAAGTGGTGCAGGCCATCATCGAAGAATACCTGGAGGAGCTCCTCCAGTGCCCCTCCACTGAAGAAGGATGGAAGAAAGTTGCAGAGCAGTGGTATCAGAGGTGGAACTTCCCCCACACCGTTGGAGCCATAGATGGGAAGCACGTGGCCTGCAAATCTCCAGCCAAGTCGGGGTCCACTTATTTCAACTCCAAGGGCTTCTTCAGCATCATCCTCTTCACCATGGTCGATGCTGACTACAAGTTCATGTACATCGATGCTTCAGACAACGGCTCATCTTCAGATGCCCAGGTATACAACACCAGCCCCTCAAGGAGGGGCTGGAACGCAACCTCATCATGGGCTTCCCAGATCCAGATCCCCTGCCCAACGACATGCAAGATGTGTCCTACTTCATCGTGGGGGATGACGCCTTCTCCCTTAGAACCTACCTCATGAAGCCCTACACCTCTAGACTCCTCACCCATGAAGAGAGGATCTTCAACTACAGGCTGTCCAGGGCAAGGCGGGTGGTGGAGAACGCCTTTGGCATCCTGGCCAACAGGTTCCAGGTACTTCTCACTACCATGCAGCATCGCTCAGAGACCGTGAGGAGGATCGTGGAAGCTTGCTGCATCCTGCACAATCTCATGCGCACCTTGCTACCCAGTTTTGCAGAACAGACTCGTGGACCTCCAACAAGGCAATGGGGACATGGAGCCTGGGGAATGGAGGCAAGGGCGAAACCTGATCGACACTAAGGATGTGCAAGGCCCCAACAGAGCTTCACGTGAAGGGAAGAAGCAGCGCAACCTCCTGAAACACTGGTTGAACTCCCCAGCTGGAGCAGTAGAGTGGCAAGACAGGATGATTGATGATTAATGGATGCTTCCTTCAGCCTGTCTTATCACACTGATGAGATTGGGCCATGTATGTTGGGTGGGCCCACAATGAACAGGGCATTTAATAAAGAGTTGTGTTTATGTTGACATATGTGGATGATTGATTACATTATTATTGATAAAAAAGGGCCATAGGTGTGGCACCTGGGAGGGTGGACCATACAGTCCCACTATGCTTGCAATGGAGGTTTATCTATCCCACAGCTATTACCCATCCCAAAGGTATCCCTGCCCATCCCACAGCTATTACCCATCCCAAAGGTATCCCTGCCCATTCCGCAGCTATTACCCATCCCAAAGGTATCCCTGCCCATCCCACAGCTATTACCCATCCCAAAGGTATCCCTGCCCATCCCACAGCTATCCATTCCCATTCCACAAGCATGCAAAGGCTTAAACCATTTCTAAAAGTTTCCACCAAAACTTTATTGACAAAAATAAATGAGCAAGTGTGTGAAGCAAAGATAATCTTTATTAATAACAAGCTGTAAAAGAAAAATGACCCAAGTCAAGTGTCCAAAACAAAAATAAAGTCAACAAGTAGCCACCCAGTCTCTGGCACTCTTCTTGGTCACTCGGAGGCGTGCCCAGTCTCAGGGGTGAATGGTCCAGGTGCTGTGGAGGTGGCTGCTGCTGGAGTGCTGGTCTGAAGCACCACTGGGGTGCCTGGCCCCGAGAGGACAAGAGGTGATGGTGTGTTGAGGAAGCTCTCAGACAGCTGGCTCAGCCCCGTGATGTTGAGAGCCCCTTCCTGCATAACATGGGGTATCTGTCCCAAGACCGATGACAGCTGTACTGAGGCCGGGCTTGGCTGTGGGGTGGAGGAAGAAGCAGTGTAGTGGGGCTGCCTGGTCTGCAGCTGGGTGAGGACTGGCATCGGTGGCATCGGTGGCGTGGGTGGCATCGGTGGCATCAGTGGAACCAGTGGCGTCCGATGTACCTGTGCCTGGACTGGGAAGGGCTGCCTGTCCTGCTGGAGCTCCTGGTAGCTGTAGCCTTGGTAAGGTGAGGGCCTGTGGAAAGCCTTGGAAGGGCAGTGACATCACCTGGGGTGGAGGACCAGGCCTGGACTGGGTGGGAGCAGATTCAGCTGGGTCTGGAGGGCTGTGAAGAAGACCTGTGATCCTCTCCTTTATCACCTGGTACTGTGATTTGGACATGTCCAGGAGGGTCTGGTTGACGTAGGTGAGGAAGGGCTTTCGGTTGGAGGATGGGACGTCGGTGTGTACCAGCTGAGAGAGGAGATCTACACTGCTTCTGATGGTGTCCCTGATCTCCAGCAGGACAGTGTGGCTCTGCCCCTCCGGTTTGCCTCTGTGCCTTTCTGTGGAGGTGGAGCTGGGGGTGGATGTGGGTTGGCCTCTGGGGGAAGTGCCCTCTCCTTGCTTCTACTGCGTCAGGGGGTCCTCCACGCGCTCTGCCACAGGTAGTGCAGTTGTCGGGGGGGTCTCCGTCGTGGCACGCTCCACAGATACCTGCCTGGACACAGGAGCTGACTCTCTGCCAGAAGAGGACTGGCTCTCAGCAGGCTGCCTGAGAGAGAGGGTTGTGAGAGGGGCTGCTCCTCGGTGGTGGATCTCACCCTCCAGGAAGCTGCACCTGGCCATCAGGTAGGTCTCTCTGTCCGTCAGCTTGACCTTGGCCTGGCCAGATTTCTTGAGGTGCAGCTTCCCGTACCAGGTGTGCATGTGCTTCCACCAGCCGAAGAGCACCTCCGAAGTGTAGCCCAGGCTCTCCACCTTCTCTCTCCAAGCAGCCTGCTTCCTTTTGGTGTCGCGATAGAGCCTGTGTCCCTTCCACCATAGATACTCGTTCTCCCTCAGCCACTCCAGCACCTCCTCCTCATGTTCCTGTTCTATGTTGTATTGCCTCCTCTCCCGTTCACGCGTCTGCCTCTTCCTCCCTTTGGCAGGGCCATATGGGCCCTCATCAGACGGGCTTCGAGGTTGTAGGGGCTGCTCCTCCACACCACCACCACCACCACCACCAGCAGCAACAACAATAGCAGCAAAGCAGGACCAGCAGGACTACCAGCAGCAGCAGCACCAGGAGCAGGACCAGGAGCACCAGCAGGACCAGGAGCACCAGCAGGACCAGGAGCACCAGCAGGACTAGGAGCATGAGCAAGACCAGGAGCATCAGCAGGACCAGGAGCAGCAGCAGGACCAGGAGCAGCGCCAGCAGAGTAAGCACCAGCAGAAGCACCAGCACTAGGAGCAGCGCCAGCAGAGTAAGCACCAGCAGAAGCACCAGCACCAGGAGCAGCGCCAGCAGAGTAAGCACCAGCAGAAGCACCAGCACCAGGAGCAGTGCCAGCAGAGTAAGCACCAGCAGAAGCACCACCACCAGAAGCAGCATCAGCAGAAGCCCCAGCACCAGAAGAGCGAGCCCGTGCTACAGAAGCCCCAGCAGAAGCAGAGTGAGGGCCAGGGGGTGGGAGGGTGGCCCTGTCCCTCTTTCCAGGGTTGGCAGCAGATGGCAGAGGCTTCCGTTTCTTCCCCATGGTTGTTGGGTTGCTGGCTGGTGGGCTGGCTGGCTGGCTGGAGAGCTGTGTCTGGAAGCAGGTCTTTCCTAAGAATTGTGACCTGCTTGGGAGCTGCTTCCCTTTTTATCCGCAGGGCTGACGCAATGCATCCTCCCCGCATGCGCAGTGAACGCTAGGCATCTGCTAGGCATCCGCTAGGCTTCCGCTCTCCATCCGCTTCATCCGCTTGGCATCCATTTTGCATCCGTTTCATCCGCTCGGCATCTGCTCTGCATCCGCTGTATCCGTTCCGCGTCCGCTTTGCTGTGCTCCCCCGGGAGCCTTGCGGATGTGCCATCCGCTTCCATCTGCTTCCATCTGCTAGGCTTCCGTGGAGCATCCGCTTTCCATCCGCCCTACGTCCTCCCCCCGTCCATTCCTTTCCGTGTTGTCCACTCTGGTTATGCAAATTTTTGCCCCCTTTGGGAGCGGATAACAACGGATGGAACATTTTTCTCGTCCGCTGTGTCCTTTTTACAAACGTTTTGCATCCGTCGGCCAGTGTGACAGGGCCTTTAACGTACTGCACCTCTGTATGGTTTGCCAATTGCACAGTGGCAGATAGGAAAGCAGTCCAGAGGGTTCATATCATTGTCCAGAGGATCATGGGTTTTCCTCTCCCCTCTTTGGAAGGTTTTTATAGCTCTCGCTGCCTTAAGAAAGTTCAAAACATTCTCAAAGATCCATCTCATCCTGGGAACCCTTTTTTTGAACTATTACCATCTGGCAGATGGTAGAGAATAATAAAAACAAGGGCAAATAGGCTGAAAAACAGCTTCTATCCCAGGGGAATAGCTCTTTTGAATTCTACTGTATAGTATAGTGTTGGTGCGGTGTTGGGAGCTTTTGGTTCAATGTGTGGAGTGTGAAGGATGTGTGTTTGTGTTTATTTTCATGGTCATGATGTGCCCTGAAGATGGTGTTTGATTGCATTGCACATTGTACGACGTGCAATGACAATAAAATAAAATAAAATTAACTCACTTAACAACCCTTCAAACTAACTTAATAATTGCAGTGATTCACTGAACAACTGTGGCAAGAAACGGGGCAAAACTCACTTAACATATGTTTCACTTAACAACAGGAATGTTGGGCTCAATTGTGGTTGGAAATCAAGGACTACCTGTATTATCAGACAAAAACTGGGGGATAAAGCTTTCTTGTCTTAAGTGAAAATGCACTCAGCGTAAGCAAGGAAACTTTTGCACTGAAAAGAAAACAGAGAAACCTCAGCTACTTCCAGTGCAAAGGTAGTATTCAGCAGGTTCTGACCACTTCTGGAGAACCGGAAGCACAGAATTTGAGCAGTTCGGAGAACCGGCAAATACCATACCTCTGACTGGAGATTTTACAGTATCCTTCCCCTGTCATACCCACCAAGCCACGCCCACAGAATTGGTAGTAAAAAAATTTGAATCCCACCACTGTTTCAATGGTCAAGAACTATGCTGTATTTCTCATTTGAACAGATCAAAATAATATCTTACCACCCCCTATTAACCACATGGCAGAGTATAAATCAGTATCTAATAATAAAATAATCTCTTAACTCAAGACTTACAATCCTTTCTGACACAAGATACCAGATTATCTTTATCTTTGAGACTACATCAATTGAAATTTTCTTTTCCCTGCTTAAATAGAGCCCATCCTAAATCCTTAAAAGGAATCTCCCAAACTAAACACTCCAAAGTGAAGTGAATAACCTTGATACAAACCTAGATTATGACTGTTAAGGCTAGGAAAGAGCAGAGCATTGTCAACTGATGTACGATTAATTTAAAGGATGTTGACTTTATATATCTGGATGATACTATGAAAGCTAAATTGTGCAAATGGGCAAATAAAAGAAAGCACACATGAGTTGGCCCATGGGATAAATTTTCTTCCTGCTTTATAATTTTGCCTGATTTTTGCCAGACTTAATTAAACAAACTTAGAGATGTGCTCATATGGCAGAAAGCAAAGCCTTTCTTTTTTGAAGAAAAATAGCATTTTAAGGTAACATCTCTTTGTCTACATGGTTAGAAGAAAAATTTACTCTTTTAAAATTAGAATGAATTCATAGCCACAGGCTATAAAAAGGCTAGGATTCTGCTTTTAACCTCTAGAGCAGGTGTGTCCAATTTTGGCAACTTTAAGACTTGTGGACTTGTGAAGTTGAAGTCCACAAGTCTTAAAGTTACCAAAATTGGACACTATTGGACTAGAACACTACTTTGATTTATCTATCTATAGAATGCAATGTCTCCCAGCACAGATATTCTGGAAGATTCCACCTATCAGCCAGTAAAGCCAACGGTTAGGAACAATAGGAATCCTTTGAGGCTGCTGCAGAGCTCAGCTCAATGGTTTCAATCTCCATGTCATAAATTCTGGCTGTTAAGTTTCATCAGTATTTCTAATTACCAAATGCTCTTATCTCTTATCTCACCCTCATACTAAGGGTGATTTAATATTCTAAGTCTTATTAAATTCTGTTGACACATAAGTAGAAACAGAACCCGATATCCAGTCCTGCAACAGCAACCCCAAAGTTTTAAAAATATACTCAGTTGCTACATGCACTTGATTAAATTGAATATATTCAAGGACAGATCTGTCAAGCTACAAAGCGGTTTTCTAACTACAGTATTAGAGAAAAGAGAACTGTCCAAGATAAACTGTTGCTTTTCTACAATACTTAGGCTTTAAAATAAAAAGCTATACACACTTGTATTTCTTGCATAGTATATTGTAGGCGTGTTTATCTTGTAGCTGCAGTTTATTTCCAGATAATACTCTCTGCTAATTGTAAGGCAAATATATTTAGTTAATACCAGTAATTACCTAATCTACATATACAGATTCCTACTACACTGAATTAGCGAAGAGCAAAAGGCTATAGAAGTGATGTAGCTATCTAATATCAAACAAACTCAAGTGCAGATCACTCTCGGGTAGCCATTCGCTTAAACCCTAACCTCACAGGGCTGTCTTTGTGGAGGAAAACTGATTTTTGTATGCATTGCCAATGGTCCTGGAAGAATAGCGTTAGCAATAGCATATTGGCTTATATAGTAAACCATAGCATTTTACAGCACTCTATGAGAGGTTTATGATATAGAAATATTATTTGCATATTGCCCCCAACAATCTGGGTTCTCATTTTATCAACTTCAGAAGGATGGTAGGTTGAATCCACCTTGAGCCTCACCAGGATTGAACTCCAGGCTATGGACAGAGTTTGCCAGCAATACGGCACTTTAAAAACTGTGCCACTGTAAAGGCAGCAAAACAGAAAAAAGCAACAAGGCCTAAGATATGAATTCAACTTTTTTCCTTAAAGAACACGGGCAGCGAAGACTGACACTGTAAAAAAAAAATTCAATGCCTGGAACTGCAGGTGCTTGATCTATGTTGTCATTCCTTAAGGCCAGCAAAGAAAAATGTATACAAAATACTAAAAAAAAAAGTACAATGATAAAAAGTTATGCAAAATATATTTGAGTCATTACTCAATTTGCACTAACAGGATCTAGCTTTTTCCAGTGATAAACTGGGTTTCTAAGAAGCAGTGTTTTTTTTTTTTAATCAACAGTCACAGCATTAATTATAGCAGTACAAAACCAGGTTAACTTTTTAAGAAGTGGCACCCTCTGTAAACTGATTACTATTAGTAATTCTAGGAATCTGTTTTAAAATACTTTTAAACTTGAGAGTTAGACTGCTGTTACCTGCACAATGTGGTTACTTTCTGATTACACGAGGACAAAAAATTCAAAAATGCTTCTTTCCCCAATTGCAAAAGGCAATATTTTTGTGAAGTAAGATAACTCAACACTTGTAATGTATCAAGGCAGATTTTAATCCATTTTCAAGCCATTCCAACTGAACTGTTTAGCAATCTGGAAACACACACATACACATGCACTCAAACACACACACACACACAGAGGTTTGAGTCTCATTAGTAATCCAGTTAAAATTGCTAATGCAGCTATTACTTAATCAAAAGGAAAACCAACTATAATTTTGTTCTAAGATTTCCACAGGACCATTGTATGATTCAGAGTACTTTTTAGACCTTGTTGTCCCATCCAACTATGAACAAAACTTGATACCTGCCTCCATCTCCATCCCCATCAAGAACTTCTTTTATATGAATGAAAAGCACATTTTTCATAAAATTAGTCAGGCATTGAAGACATTGGTCTTCAAGCAAAAGGACACCATTGATTAAAAAAAACTTTATGCTATCTTCTTAAATAGGGGAGCCAATATTTGAAGAATCAGACTGAAAATCTGCTTTAAGAGAGGATAATTTTAAAAAATCATGATGTGTACACATATCAATAGATAATATGAAGACATTATTCAAGGGTTACCTATGTCTGAATTCTCTGCTTTTCTGTCCAGACAGGCACAGGAGATATCAACTGTTGCCTATTGTGCTGCATTTTCTGCCATATAAATATGTAACTGGAAAAAAAATATCTGCTCCAATAACCTTTCTGTGGAGTTTAAGAGAAGAGTGATCTTGCTGAGAGATTGTCTCCAGCTGTCACAGTTATCCTTCCACTTCCTAAAAGGTCCACAAAAGAAGGAGGTGACTCATGAACTTGCTATGCCTGGGGATGGGGATGGGGGTGGGGTTTAATCTTACACACTTAAGGCCCTGTCACACTGCCCAACGGATGCAAAATGGACACAATGGATGAGCAAAATGTTCCATCCGTTGTTATCCGCTCTCAAAAGGGGCAAAAATTTGCATAACCGGAGTGGATAACACGGACGCGGGGAGGACGCAGAGCAGATGGAAAGTGGATGCGGAACGGAAGCCCAGCGGATGGAAGTGGATGGCACATCCACAAGGCTTCCGGGGGGCCTCACCAAAGTGGACGAGGAACGGAAAGAGCGGATGCACAGCGGATGAAGCGGATACAGAGTGGAAGCCTAGCGGATGCACAGCGGAAGCCTAACGGGTGCCTGGCGTTAATTGCGCATGCGGGGGGATGCATTGCGTAAGCCACGCAGATATAAAGGGAAGCAGCTTGGACGTGGTACATCGAGTCCTTGCCTGCCCTGCCTGCATGCCTGCCTGCAAGCCTTCCTGCCAGCCTGCCTCCAAGCCTCCTGGCCAGCCTTGCTCTCTGCCTGCCTGCCAGCCTTGCTGCCAGCCTGCCTTCCAGCCTCCCTGCCTGCCAGCCTTGGTGCCTGCCTTCCTGCCAGCCTTGGTGCCAGCCTTCCTGCCAGCCTTGGTGCCTGCCAGCCTTCCTGCCAGCCTTGGTGCCTGCCAGCCTTCCTGCCAGCAACCCCACAACCATGGGGAAGAAGCGAAAGTCTCAGCAACCTGCCGCCATCCCTGCCAAGAGGGACAGGGCCACCCTCCCGCCCCCTGTCCCTGACTCTGCTTCTGCTGGGGCTTCTGCTGCTCGGGCTTGCTCTTCTGCTGCTGGAGCTTCTGCTGAAGCTGCTCCTGGCGGTGGTGCTTCTGCTGCTGCGTACTCTGCTGAAGCTGCTCCTGGTCCTGCTGGTCCTGGTGGTCCTGCTCGTGCTCCTGGACTTGCTCGTCCTGCTCGTGCTCCTGGTCTTGCTCGTCCTGCTCGTGCTCCTGGTCCTGCTCGTGCTCCTGGTCCTGCTCGTGCTCCTGGTCCTGCTGGTGCTGGTGCTGGTGGGGCTCCTGGTGCTTACTCTGCTGCTGCTGAACCTGGTCCTGCTGCTGCTGCTGATGATGAAGATGATGATGATGATCCTGCTGGTGCTGCTGCTGCTGGTGGTGTGGAGGAGCAGCCCCTACCACCTCGGAGCCCCTCTGATGAGGGCCCATCTGGTCCTGCCAAAGGGAGGAAGAGGCGTATGCGGGGACGGGAGAGGAAGCAATACTTCATCGAGGAGGAACACGAGGATGAGGTGCTGGAGTGGCTGAGAGAGAATGACTATCTGTGGCGGAAGGGACACCGGCTGTACAGGGACACCAAAAGGAAGCAGGCTGCTTGGAGATAGAGGGCGGAGAGTATGGGTTACACTTCAGAGGTGCTCTTCGGCTGGTGGAAGAACATGCACACCTGGTACGGGAAGCTGCACCTGAAGAAATCTGGCCAGGCCACGGTTAAGCTGACGGACAGAGAGACCTACGTCATGGCCAGGTGCAGCTTCCTGGAGGGTGAGATCCGCCACCGAGGTGCACCAGGAGCCCCTCTCACTACCCTCTCTCTCCGGCAGCCTGCTGAGAGCCATTCCTCTTCCGGCCGAGAGTCAGTCCCTGTCTCCAGGCAGGTTTCTGTGGAGCGTGCCACGGCGGAGAACCCGCGGACAGGTGTTGCAACCGTGGTGGACCGCGTGGAGGACTCCCTGGTGCGGTGGGAGAAAGGAGACATTGAGTCCACCACAGTCGTAGCTGCATCAACCCCCCCCAGCTCCGCCTTCACAGAAAGACAGAGAGCCAGACAGCAGGAGGGGCAGAGCCACACTGTCCTGCTGGAGATCAGGGACACCATCCGCACCAGCATAGATCTCCTCTCTCAGCTGGTCCACACCGACTCCTCATCCTCCAACCGCAAGCCCTTCCTCACCTATGTCAACCAGACCCTCAAGAACATGGAGGAACTCCAGTACCAGGTGGTGAAGGACCGGATCACCGAGCTGCTTCACAACCCTCCAGATCCAGAGGAACCTGCTCCCACCCAGTCCAGGTCTGCTCCTCCACCCCAGGTGATGTCCCTCCCATTCCAAGGCTTCCCACAGCCCCTCACCTACCAGGGCTACGGCGACCAGGAGGTCCAGCAGCACAGACAGCAGCCCTTCCCACCCCAGGCACAGTCATCGGACGACACCGTTGCCACCGGTTCCACTGATGCCACCGATGCCACCCATGACAATGATGCCACCGACGACAGCGATGCCACCCACACCAGTCCTCACCCAGCTGCAGACCAGACAGCCCCACTACACTACTCCTTCCTCCACCCCACAGCCAAGCCTGGCCTCAGTACATCTCTCATCAGTACTGGGGCTGACACTCCATGGAATGGAGGAAGGACCTCTCAGCATCGCGGGTCTGAGCCAGCTGTCTGAGAGCTTCCTCAACACACCATCCCCTGTTGTCCTCTCGGGGCCAGGCACCTCAATGACGATACAGACCAGCACTCCAGCACCACCCACCTCCACAGCACCTGGACCCTTCACCCCTGAGACTAGGCACACCTCCGAGTGACCAATAAGAGTTCCAGAGACTGGGTAGCTGGCTACCTGTAGACTTTATTTGGACACTTGACTTGGGTCATTTTTGTTTCATAGCTTGTTGTTCAATAAAGTTTATCTTTGATTCACACACTTGCTTCATTTCTTTTTTTGTAATAAAGTCTTGGTGGAAACTTTTAGAATTGGTTTAAGCCTTTGCATGCTTGTGGGATGGGTTAAGATAGCAGTGGGGTGGGCAGGGATACCTTTGGGATGGGTTAAGATAGCTGTGGGATAGATAAACCTACAGTGCAAGCATAGTGGGACTGTATGGACCACCCTCCCAGGTGCCACACTTTTGGCCCTTCATTAGTAAGCATTGATCCACACATTTGAACATAAACACAACTCTTTATTAAATGCCCTGTTCATTGTCGGCCCACCCAACATACATGGCCCAATCTCATCCGTGTGATGAGACAGGCTGAAGGAAGCACCCATTAATCATCTATCATCCTGTCTTGCCAGTCCACTGCTCCAGCTGGGGAGTTGCACCAGTGTCTCAGGAGGTTGCGATGCTTCTTCCCTTCACGTGAGGCTCTGTTGGAGCCTTGCACATCCTCAGTGTCTATCACGTTTCGCCCTTGCCTCCATTCCCCAGGCTCCATGTCCCCATTGCCTTGCTGGAGGTCCACGAGCCTGTTCTGCAACACTGGGTAGCGGGTGCGCATGAGATTGTGCAGGATGCAGCAAGCTTCCATGATCCTCCTCACGGTCTCTGGGCGATGCTGCATAGTGGTGAGAAGTACCTGGAACCTGTTGGCCAGGATGCCAAAGGCGTTCTCCACCACCCGCCTTGCCCTGGACAGCCTGTAGTTGAAGATCCTCTCTTCACGGGTGAGGAGTCTGGAAGTGTAGGGCTTCATGAGGTAGGTTCTGAGGGAGAAAGCGTCATCCCCCACGATGTGTGTCTTTGGGCAGGGGGTCTGGATCTGGGAAGCCCATGATGAGGTTGCCTTCCAGCCCCTCCTTGAGGTCACTGGCGTTGTATACCTGGGCATCTGAACATGAGCCGCTGCCTGAAGCATCGATGTACATGAACTTGTAGTCAGCATCGACCATGGCAAAGAGGACGATGCTGAAGAAGCCCTTGTAGTTGAAATAAGTGGAGCCCGACTTGGGTGATGTTTTGCAGGCCACGTGCTTGCCGTCTATGGCTCCAACGGTGTGTGGGAAAGTTCCACCTCTGATACCACTGCTCTGCAACTTTCTTCCATCCTTCATCAGTGGAGGGGCACTGGAGGAGCTCCTGCAGGTATTCTTCGATGATGGCCTGCACCACTTCTCTGACCACAATGCTGATGGTGTTGTGTGGTACCCTCCAGCCGTACTGCATGCTCCTGTAGGTGGTCCCTGAGGCCAGGTGGCGCAGAGTCAGTGCCACCTTGAGCCCAGGTTCCAGGCTGGGCTGGAAGTTGGTGTTTGCCTTGTTCAACCTGGGTGTCAGGCGCTGGACAACTTCGTCAAACATGGCTGGAGACATCCTCATGAAGTTCTAGAATGCATGAGGGTCTTCGTTCCTGAGCTCCACCATCAGCTTGTTGTACAGTTCGTACTCTGCTCTTCTCCCGATCCATCTTCAGACCCAGACGCTTCTTGGCTGCCTCCTTTTCTTCCCGTAGTAGAGTTCACAGAGCCTGTAGATGGCTTCACACTGTTGCAGAAGGATGGTGGCTGCCAAAAGGACTGTGTTATGATCCACGGTGGATATGACTGGATGCTGTGGAAGAGCAAGAGTCAGATGAAGGCTGCAGAGGTCTGCACAGCTAGGCTGCTGGTCTGAAAGTGAGATGCAGGTGAGTTGCTCCCCCTTTTTATAGGCAGTATAGGTGTCCCTTTGCATCCTCTAGGCATCCTCTAGGCATCCTTAATATCCGAGATAGGTCCCCTCTGCAAACGTTTTTTCCGCTTTAAACGCTTTGTTTCCGTTCTGCATCCACTAGGCATCCGTTCTGCATCCGTTCCGCTTCCTCCCTACGTCCGAGCGGATGCGAGTTGCACGGATGCAGAACGGATGCCTAGCAGATATAGCGGATGCGTAACGGATGCGTAACGGATGCGTAGCGGATGCGTAGCGGATGCAGAATGGACGAATTGGATACATTTTCCGCGCAAAAGTTTTGAGCAGCTCAAAACTTTCTGAGCAGATGAAACGTCAATAAACGGATGCTGGACGGATAGAGAGGAAGCAAAATGGAGGCAGTGAGTACATCGCGTTTTCCAACGGATGGCAAGCTTTTTTGTCTGTTTTACATCCTCTTTGCATCCGTTGGTGCAGTGTGACAGGGGCTTTAGCTGAGAGTAAGCTGCAACTTATATTTTGGGTATAAAATTTCTTGAACAAATTAGTCAGGGCCAGGCCAGTGAGTTTCCTCTGGCTTCTTCCTCCTTCACATTAAGGCATTTTACCCAAGCAAGCAATAAATACAGAGTAATATCACTGCTGTGTGCTAGTTCTTGATGAATATTAAACTGAGAATAAGATCCCAAATTGATTCTGTAGTGGGTTTTGGCTTCACTCTGACTCAGCACCAACTCAGCTGAGGTTAAACAATTGTAATACCAACTAACTGGAAGCTCATGGGATGCCTGCACCTGATGGAGTTCAATAACCAGTCATTTCAGTGTGCAAAGATGTCGGACTACCACGTAGTGTTTATTAGGTAATAAATCAATAAAATTTATTGATAAGTAAATAAAAAAATAATATTTTTTAGAAGCAAGGAAAAGTAACATAGATACAGCACTTGGATTAGAGAATAGATACAGCATTAGGATTGGGGAAACCTCTCCACCAATCCTTAAGAATAGTGGTGATGTTAGTAAGGTGAGATCACATACAAGTCCAGGACTTTCCAGCCCAGGACAGGGAGTGAGATCATGCAAAGAGGCCCCTGTATTGGACACAGCAATATGCTGCACGTGCCATCTACAGGATCTCTCTTGTTGCTACATGCACCCAGGGATGGGATTCAAATATCCCAGCAATGGGTTCTCTGCCCGGTTGCTGGGTGGGCGTGGGCATGGTGAGTGTGGCCTACCAGAACTCCCGGAGGGCCATTTTTTGCCTTCCCCAGAGTCTGGAGGCTTCCCTAAGGCCTTTGGGAAGGTGAAAACGACCTCCCCTGGGTTCTGGAGGGCCTCCGGAAGCTAGAAACAGGCCTGTTTCCAAACTTCCAGAATTTCCAGTTCTGGTTTTTGTCCTCCCAGAGCCTCCGTGCAGACCCTGCACTTACCAGCATCCAAAATGGGCTGCGTGGGCACTCCAGGGGGGAGGGGTGGGCAGGGCCAGCTGGTCGGTTCACCTACCTGTTGGATGAACCAGGTGTAAATTTAACATCCAGTTCACTTGAACCGGGCAGAACTCGCTGAATCCCAACCCTGCCTGCACCCCTCCATATAATTTTCTTAGCTTGCAACAATACTTTGAGCAGACTATCCACAAAGTCCAAGGTCACAGGTAATGCTTCAGAAAATGGCTAGTGGCGGCCTGGCAACTCACTTTGGGCCAATCTACCAGATCTCCCAGAAACTGTAGGATCGGATCTGCTGAGCCACACTGAGTTGACATGCTTCCATAACATGTGGTGGACATTGCTTCTGAACTCTTCATTGCCTGACTCTTCAGGCAGGAATACCTGAGAGGAAAGGCCAGAAGACTTGGGCTATCCACAGGAGAGTGCTAGAACTAGGCTAGTAGGAAGGCTAAAATGATCAATTTACCTTAAGGGGGATGGGAGAGGAATTCAAAAAATTGCAAAGAAGTAAGTCTTTTGTGCCAGGCAGAGTAAAAAGAAAAAAGATATGAGAAAAAGACGAAGGAAAGAAGGCCTTTCTGCTCTGCAAGGAGGAGGAAGAGAGGCAAGATTTGGGCAGCTCTGGAATGGAAGTTAGATAGGATCTTGGGAAAAAAATATGTATCAACCATGTATTAAAACCGAATAGTATTTTGCTGAAACAAAAAATGTATTGGGCCAAATAGTGAAAGTATTTTGTGATTTACTAGCTTTTAATTTGGACTTGTTATATTCTTTTGTATCACAGAATGAAAAGGCTTTCATGTTGCAACTCTCAAATAATCAACTAGGTCTTGTATACAATATTCCAGACAGTTGGTATTTGACATCCCCTAATTTAACTAAGGGAGTGATCAAGATGATGCAAAGCCCGGACAAAGTTCTCTGAAGAGTCAAATATGTTCAGACTGAAAACTAGGACTGTGAAAAGCTCTTATGACAACCATTTTCTAACATCTTCTACCTTGGCATATTGTTGAATTAGGTGTTATAGTGACATGGAAGTCCATCTTTAATTCACCTCAGACCTAAGGAAACCCTATAATTATCTTTTTGAGAAAGAGACAGTGAGAAAACTGATCCAAACAAATAAGGCAATGCTAAAATGATACTTGGGTGAGAAAATTAGTAGTCATTCATAGTGGTTTTTTCTATCTGAAGTTACTTTATTTGGTTTAAGAAAGACGCAACAGACTCACAGATGGTTCCACAGTTGCAATTTTTCAACCACTAAGATTATACCACTGAAATTTGCTGATGCTTTTCCCCCTCTAATTTTGGCACTGTATCTTTTGAACTCACCCCACCTCCCTCCATTGTCCCCCACACAAAAAAAGTTTACTTGGCTTAGTTAGGTCTCTGGGAGGTTTGACCAACCTATTTAACATTTTTAAAAATCTGTTCTTCTCACAAAAGAAACAATTAAAAAGGACATACATCTTTAGACACTGAAGCTACCATCAGACACATATTTCACAGAACCCAAATAATGACTCAGGCCGAAAAAAAATCCCTGGGCAGTAAGCAGAAAATAGCATATTCTGGGCTATTGTTGAAGGCTCCTCTTATTGTATCAGCCAAGTGTTACGTTAAGGGCCTCTATACAGTTGCCACCTAACCAGCCTACCCTGGCAATCTCTTTTTCCTGCCAAGTCTCTATGACATTGCCTGCATCTCATCTCCAATCCCCGAGTAAGACCACTTCCAACTGTCCCTAGATGTACTGCTATTAGAACATGGTTCCACCTTTGAGCCATCTTATTATCCCTGAAGCTGAAAAGTATATAAAATGTGTTACAATTCACCACCCATATAATGGAGGCAGAGTCAAGTCACCAGCACTGAATCAATTAAATTAACATTTACTAGTATTTCAGTGCTCAAGAAGGACATCGATATTTTTAAAAATCACATGGTGCTCTGGTCAGTAAACTTGACAACACTGTTTTGGCGGTGACTTAGGACAAATGCTACAGAGACATCAAATTTCATGGCACTATAGTTTGCTGCTGAGTCAAGAATGGATGGGTAGCACTGCAACTAAGCTGTTGGAAAGATTGTAAGTACTTTAAAAACAATGGGTTTATCATCTCAAAAGCAATAACAAATCACAACAATGTAATTCTTGCTTATTTATTTAAAAGATAATGGTTTGCTTTCTAGACTTCAGAAAAGGAGAATACCTACCAAGAGCTGCGAGCCAGATTTTATTTTCTGCAGCTTTTAATCATTTGCTAGGTTTCTTTCTGTTTACCAAATAAATATAAATATGTTTTTTGAAAGTCCTAGAAGTTGTTTCCAAGGAATATAATTCCACTTTTCATAATTATTCTTTTGTGCCATAAAACTCTACAGGATCAAAAGCTAACACCAAGTTCTTTCTTTCCTTTCCATTAGCATGTTTTCCTGCTTCTTTCCTTTAAGGTTTTTTTTTCAAGAATAACACAGCTAGCGAAATACATGGAGTCATGTTAAGGAATACAGGATGCTAGGCATGCAAAAGGTCCAGACCTGAATTTCTTTGTCTTCACAGATTTGGGCTCAAGAAATCCATTTCTTATTTGGGCCTAGATGTTTGAACAGTTCATGAAAAAAGTATTTTGGTTAAGTATATGTTTATGTCTGTAAGTAGATACACATGTATCTGTAAGTACATATACATGTATGGAAAGCAGAGGAAAAACAGTCCAATTTGGGATATTATTTCTGGAACTAGGATTATTAGTGATCATAAGCTATATTATACACATACATGCATACGTGTGTGTGTGTGTGTGTGTGCATGCGTACATGCACACACATATTTTTTATTTGTCACATTTCTATACTACCCATCACACCAAATGACCCTTAAGTGAATATACCTCTCCCATCAAAGTAGAGTTAATTTTTCCAAATGCAGAAGAGGTTTATAATCATCACCCTCTTGTTTGGATGTCTGCAGGATATCCTCTACAACACTATACGTAGTCCTCGCTTACCAACCTCATTTAACAACCCTTGAAAGTTACCACGGTGTTAAAAATGAGCTTTGCGGCCATCGCAGTATCCCATGGTCATGGGACCGCCCTTTGGGTTCTTTGCAACCAGCATTCTTTTAGGACCATCGCAGTACCCTGCAGTCACACCATCATCATTTTTGTGCTTCGTATCTGGCTTGTGAAAAGCAGTATGAAGAGACAAGGTGGAAGTAAACTCATAAGTTGCGGATACATGATGTTTCCCTTAAAGACTGTTAAATCTTGCGATCGGCGGGAGAAGAACTAAGGTGACTCAGAATAACAGTGGCTAACAAGGTTTATTTCTAATAGTGGGTTGCCAATGAGCATTCAACTAACTGCCCCCTGCACTAACGGAAACTTGAGGTGGCTTCCTCTTGATAGCTCTTTTATACTCCCAGCTGTCAGGCGGTCAGCCAATCAGGTAGCTGTATTGCGCTCCCTAGCTTGCGGACCGGAGTGAAGACAAAAAAGACTGTGGTGATTCCTTTTATAACTGAAGGGGAAGTGAGGTTGTAAGCCTGTCAAGTCACATGACTTAACAACTGCAGCATTTTAGCAACAGTTGCCAGCCACAATTATGGTTACTAAGCTCCCTGTACTGACTAACAAGCAAGTCCAGCCTGACAAACGGTGTCATGGTAAGCTTAAAATGATGGTTGATAATGCTGGGAATAATTAATAGTAAGTAGCAATGCAAGTAAACAAGACGGTGAGAAGGCAAAGGGAGAAAAGGAACATACAAGGAAAATAGTACCCTATGGCTTTTCTCTATCCTGACCATAAAACATGAATTTCAAAGATCATATCCTCTGGAGGATACATATGTTACTTTTGGAAAGTTGCCATCCACCCAATACTTTCATAATCAAAAGGTCAAACAGTTGGAAAAACTGACGACTTTTATTCTTTCTGAATCTTAAAAACATGATGATAGCATAAAAGACAAAAAGAAAGAAAAGAAAACTGGGGTCATTTTCATCTTTTGTTTTGTAAGCACTGGCAAATCCACAAGTCTATATACAAACAGCTCTCTTTTTTTTTAGGTTCACCCAGATTACCTTCCTCTAAGCAAGGAAGCAAATATTATGCAAATTTCAACTCTTGATTGCAAATATAGAGAGGGGTTACATTAAGTGCAAGGCCACATTTAGCATGCAAAGTGCATGGAAAAGTTTTTATCCTGAGAACCGGACTTTTCAAGTTCCCTTTTTGCATTGTATGCACGCTAATCCTTTTCATATCAAGGTTGGATTGCTTGACAAAAGATAGCCAACATATTATGCAAATAGTATGAAAGAATCCTTGCCGGTTATTTTTTGTTTTTGTAAAAAAATCCAGAGCAGGGTATGTGTGTAAAGGACTAGATGTTTGCATAAGACATTTGCAAGGGTTGGGTCAAAGAGAAACCATGACGGTGTAACGGAAGGTTCTTGAGAAGCTCAAGGTCCATTGTGTAGAAAGTATGCTTGAGGAGCCGGTAGACTTAACAGGAACAAAGAAGTCAGCAAGGACAAAAGCAAATAGGACATCGGGAGACCTTTCTTGACAGGAATAGCTAATAAAGTTATCAAAAATAATTATTACTCATCCCTTTAAGATTTGCCAATTTAGGGACAGACGTGGCAGATTTCTACATTTAATCAGACAATTTCAAAAATAACCTTTGGCTAATCTGGAATAACAATAACACTTAAACTTATATACCACTTCGAAGTGCTTTACAGCCTTCTCTAAGTGGTTTACAGAATCATGTGTTTCCTCCAATAATCTGGCTCCTCATTTTACCAACCTCAGAAGGATGGATCGCTGAGTCAACCTTGAGTTGGTCAGGATCAAACTCCTTGCACCAGGCAGAGTTAGCCTGCACTACTGCATTCTAACCACTGTGCTATCAATACAACCTACCAGGACCAGAGATCTACATAATATCTAGTTACAGCCAGTGGTGGGATTCAAATTTTTTAACAAACAGTTCTGTGGGCGTGGCTTAGTTGATGGGCATGGCTTGGTGGTCATGTGACTGGGTGGATGTGGCTATATATTCATTAATCACCTATCCATTAAATGTTATTGGCTGGGTGTGGCCAACTCAATATCACTCATATCGAGGCACGCATCTCCTCGCCTGGCCTCTCATGACTGTGGGGATGTTGCACCAGTTTTAAATGTGAAAAATGGTCATAAGTCACTTTTTTCAGTTCCATTGTAGCTTTGAATAGTCACTCCACACAAGCAAAGTACCAACAAAAGAGGGAAAGAAAACTCCAGAGACGTTCCTGAGACAGGAAGTCTAGTACTGCCAAGAATGTAATAAGGGGTAATGGAGAGGCAGTTTCTGCAAGCAACACCAGAATGTTTCCTTCCTGCCTTCCTTACAGGATTAGGCCAGTAATTTTTTCTAACAGCCGGTTCTCCAAACTGCTTAGAATGTTAACAACCGGTTCTAGTGAATAGGCACGAACTTGTCGAATTCCACCCCTGGTTACAGTTCTTAAAATTATCAAACAAAAGCCATCTTGGTCTGAGGTTTTGGGGGATTAAACCTGCTCATGTTTTTAACACAAGCATACAGCACATTGCATTGCATATGAAGGTCCAACTTCTGAGGGGAAAAAATGTGCTTATACTTTTTAAAAACAGAACTTATATGACAGGTACCTTTCCCCTATTTTCCTTGGACAAATATTACATTACTGACTTGTCTGGGTGATGTTAAAATTCCCCACTAATTCCTTCCATCTGACAGCTTAGTATGCAGCTTACTGCCATCTCTGCAGACATAACAACTAAAATCTTCCTTGATTCAAGCTTGATTACTGGCCAGTATGGGTACATAACCAAACTGAAATGAAAATTCCAGTGCATTTGAAATATTTAGCTAAGATAATGTGTTTCCCATATTTTTCTACCTCTCTCTCAGACACACACACTTTTCATTCATTCCCTGAATTCAGATATTTTTAATCTTTTAATCTGAAATTCTTTGAAAGCGAAGAAGCATCAAAATAAGAGTTCCTTAAGTTCATAACTTCTCTCCCTTCCAATAAATAAATAATAAATAAATAAATAAATAAATCTCAAAGAGATCAAAGAGACCTGTGCTAATTGGTTGAATTCAGAAATAAAGCTTTATGTCCAAAAATTCTGACAAAATTCAAGAGACTGCACACATCCCACATGATGTCTCTTGATATTGGGGCACTGAATATTCAGAGGAAAAACAAGTTAGCAATTATCTAGATTGAAATAAGGGCTGTTTTGGCTGAAAGTGCTATATTGAAACTTTCCCTGTACAACAGATCATGCTAAAAAGAATTCTAGTTTTATAAGTGACCTAGGCCAGCTCTTAATCTGAACAGAAGTGGTTTTACATCTAAGATATCACCTTGTATCCTGGCAGACATTAAGCTGAGTCAGATGACTGTTGGGCAGCTGTGTTCCACCTAAATCATTGGTATAATCCAGCCCATCACTCATATACACAAAGATCCATCTTGTTGTGGTACTATTGCTGAAGCTGCTTATTTCTTATCATTCTGACAACACTGAGAAATACAGCAGATGGTCTGCTTCAAACATAATTCTATCTTTTGTGCAAAGATCTGATAACAAAGGCAATAGCAATAATCTACTTAATACTTAAAGTGAAAATTTACGAAACACAAGCTGCTTCGTTTTTACTATTTGAACTGCTTCCCACTTTTTAAATCTATCCTGCAATCCCTATGAAATAAATCTGTTCAACACCAGGTAAATAAATGAATGGTAAAACAGAGGGAGTTCAATTATAAGATAACTGTCAGGGAAGCATGAGAAAGTTTTTAAAAACTTAAGTGTGTATGCAACAATATAATTCTCAAAATCAGAGTAAATATGTTCTTCCTTTCAGTTTCTTAAAATGTGAAATAAGTTTATCAACAGACTATAAATTCTCATTAGATAAGTCAGCATCTCCCTGTCTCCAATCCTGCAGTTATGTTTTTCATTTTTTTTTAAAAAAAATAGTACCTTGATTAAGCCAAGAACTGATACAGAATGACCTGCTCTGGAATCATAATTTACTCAAAACTTGTAGTTGTGAAACTGTAATTTGTCTTCTTAACTGGACCAAGGTTAAAAAAAAAAAATTAATTCAGGGTGAAATAGTTCACATTTGTTATACAGTGGTACCACGGAACTTATTGTCAATTGATTCCATGAGGCACAATGAGTATCAAAAATAATAAGTACCAAACAAATGTTTCCCATAAAGAATAATGTTGTGAGTCACAAAGCAGCCAACACAGATGAGTTCTAACTTGTGCATTGAGCACCAAACAAATGATGAGTAGCAGGATAAATTTTTCATGTAAAAATGCACTGAGTGCCAAATTCGATGAGTTTTAAAGCAGTTGAATAGCAAAATCCACAAAAATCCATTTAGAGTTTTAACTGTCACACAAACGTCCCTTTTGGGTCAAGCAATGTTTTATATCATATGGAAGGGTCAGAAATAGTAGGGCAAATAAACATATGGGAAAAAACAACAAAATTATGGGTACTAATTAATACCCATATCATTTACTTCTCTGTCCACATTTTTCACTCCTCACAAACCATCATTGCTCCAACCACAACTATATCCTCTTCATACACTGCTTTTTTTTCTTTAAGACATTACTCATTGGATGGGTAGGCTTATTATGTAAGCCCAGCCAACCTTGATTTTATTTAATAAGCCACAATTGGTTATCGACACAGACTACATCTTTAGATGGAGAAGTACTAGGTATTTTTACGACAGATCACCTAGCTAAACTTCAGAGAAACTAAAATCAAGGTAACAAAAGGCTACATATATTTTACATGAGCTCTTGAAGTTGTTTGTATGTCTGAATACCAACTTCAGAAAATTTTCAATATTAAAGTAAACTATCATTTTATTGTGTTGGAGTCATATATTTAAAAACTATTATTTTCCCCAAGGATTCCCAAAATGTGCGTCCTGCCAAGATATATCCAAACAACTGCAAGACATCCAAGGAGACATTAAAAGCACCAGACATATCCACATTGATCTTTCAATATAAGTCATGTTTATTTCACCATTGGAAAAATATACAATGGCTTTTTTAAAAAAGTAACTAAATGAATGGGAGTACGAGGGTCACTCCTTAGAATGACAGTGGCAAGCAATGAAGGATTTTGCATTCCATGGCTATTGCACTGATCCATACTAAGTTGCTATTTTCAACTGCATGGTTGTCCACTATTTTTAATTCCCATTATAGCAAACATGAAAATTAGAATCTGTTTCTGAACTAGGCTTAAAAGATCAAAGTCACATTGCAGAACAATTTCAAGTAGACCTAATAAATATATATTTGAAGCAAGAAGACTATTATGATATTTAAATCAAATATTTTCCTTTACCATGCAATGAAAGATACCAACGTATTTGTCACATATGGCCAAGGCTATTCAGGTAAATAATATAAAGAACAATTAAAGCCACAAATTTAATTTAGCTCACATCTTGATTACTACATTAGATCATCATCAGCCAAAAGTGCAGAAAAAAAGAATACAAAGAAAGCTCTGTTCTCTCTTTTATTTTTTATTTATTTTAGATTTTATTTTTCTTGTTTAAATTTTAATAAAGTTATTATTGAAATGTCACCAGTCATTTTTATTCTTAGACTGTATTATTGTACATTGCATCATGTTGAGCCATGTGTTAACTATATTTTAGAGAAAACCATGATTAATTAATTATCTTTATTTGTTTTCAAATATAATGGCTAAATTCATAATGTTTACACATTACGGCTCAGGCTGGAGTAGATGATATATCAACTACCATTAAACTGAGGCAGTTAAGGGAAAAAAAGCAACTCTGAGATTTACAGGCTGAAAGCAAGCCAAATCTGGCCCTTTGAAAAAGAAATTTAATAAAAGATGTGTCTAGCAATAGCACTTAGACTTATATACCGCTTTATAGTGCTTGACAGCCCTCTCTAAGCAGTTGCCAGAGTCAGCCTCTTGCTCTTGCTCCCAACAATCTGGGTCTTCATTTTACCCACCTCAGAAGGATGGAAGGCTGAGACAACCTTGAGCCTGGTGGGATTCGATCTGACAAACTGGAGGCAGCTGGCTGCAGCAGAAGTACTTTGCAATACTGTATTCTAACCACTGCACCATTGAGGCTCTAATGCCATTTCACACAGGACTAACTTCCAGATTACACGAGACTAGTAACTATTCTACCTTTCAAACTTGCTTTATAGGTGCTGCAAAACCTCTTTAAAGTTATAAGGAGTCACTCAAAATCAATATAATTCATAACACTTAGATGGATTCAAAAATGGCATATGATACACAGGTTATTACTGGTTCACTTTAGACATTCTGACAGTTAATATAGAGAAATGTTGTAGAACAGAACAATTTATAAATGAAACATACTAGTACAACAAGTATTCAATTGTGTCCATCTACTGGTGTAATAGCATCCACCAAAGGAATGGATTCTTCCTCACATAAACCCTTTATGTACTCACAAACCATCTGTTCAAAGGAATGAAGGCACAAATATGTTCTTAAAGCCCTGTCACACAGCACTAACGGATGGAAAGAGGATGTAAAACGGAGAGAAACACTTGCCATCCGTTGCTTAACGCGATGCTTCTGTTCTGTACTCACTGCGTCCGTTTTTCATACTCTCTATCCGTCCAGCATCCATCGACTGAGATTCCATCCGCTCAAAAAGTTTTGAGCTGCACAAAAAATTTTGAGCGGAAAATGTATCCAACGCGTCCGTTCTGCATCCACAACACATATGATCCGTTGTCATCTCTTATGCATCCGCTATATCCGCTAGGCATCCGCTCTGCATCCGCGCAACTCGCATCCGCTCCAGCGGAAAACAGACACAGGGAGGAAGCGGAACGGATGTGGAATGGACACAAAGCGTTAGTAGCACGGACGGAGAAAGGATGAAAGCGGATGCAGCTCGCAAACAAAGCATTTAAAACGGAAAATACGTTCGCAGAGGGGACCTATCTCAAATATTTAGGATGTTTGCAGGATGCCTAGAGGATGCAAAAGGACACCTAGCGGAAAACCTATATTTCCGATAAAAAGGGGGAGAAATCACCTGGATCTCACTTTCAGTCCAGCAGCCCTGCTGTGCAGACCTCTTCAGCCTTTATCTGCCTCTTGCTCTTTCACAGCATCCAGTCATCTCCATCATGGATCGTTACACACTCCTTTTGGTAGCCACCATCGTTCTACAACAGTGCGAAGCCATCTACAGGATCTTTCAACTCTACTACGGGAAGAAAAGGAGGCAGCCAAGAAGCGTCTGGGTCCAAAGATGGATCGGGAGAAGAGCAGAGTACGGACTGTACAACAAGCTGATGGTGGAACGAAGACCCTCATGCATTCCAGAACTTCATGAGGATGCCTCCAGCCATGTTTGACGAAGTTGTGGAGCGGCTGACACCCAGGTTGACCAAGAAGAGCACCAACTTCCGTCCCAGCCTGGACCCTGGACTCAAGGTGGCACTGACTCTGTGCCACCTGGCCTCCGGGACCACGTACAAGAGCATGCAGTATGGCTGGAGGGTGCCACACAACACCATCAGCATTGTGGTCAGAGAAGTGGTGCAGGCCATCATCTAAGAATACCTGCAGTGCCCCTCCACTGAAGAAGGATGGAAGAAAGTTGCAGAGCAGTGGTATCAGAAGTGGAACATCCCCCACACCGTTGGAGCCATAGATGGCAAGCACGTGGCCTGCAAAGCTCCAGCCAAGTCAGGGTCCACTTATCACAACTACAAGGGCTTCTTCAGCATCATCCTCTTCACCATGGTCGATGCTGACTACAAGTTCATGTACATCGATGCTTCAGGCAACGGCTCATCTTCAGATGCCCAGGTATACAACACCAGTCACCTCAAGGAGGGGCTGGAACACAACCTCATCATGGGCTTCCCAGATCCAGATCCCCTGCCCAACGACACACAAGATGTGCCCTACTTCATCGTGGGGGATGACGCCTTCTCCCTCAGAACCTACCTCATGAAGCCCTACACTTCCACATGCCTCACCCGTGAAGAGAGGATCTTCAACTACAGGCTGTCCAGGGCAAGGCGGGTGGTGGAGAATGCCTTTGGCATCCTGGCCAACAGGTTCCAGGTACTTCTCACCACCATGCAGCATTGCCCACAGACCGTGAGGAACATCGTGGAAGCAGAGCTTCACGTGAAGGGAAGAAGCAGCGCAACCTCCTGAAACACTGGTGCAACTCCCCAGCTGGAGCAATGGAGTGGCAAGACAGGATGGTAGATGCTTAATGGATGCTTCCTTCAGCCTGCCTCATCACACTGATGAGATTGGGCCATGTATGTTGAGTGGCCCTACAATGAACAGGGAATTTAATAAAGAGTTGTGTTTATGTTGAAATGTGTGGATCAATGATTACATTGTTATTGATAAAAAAGGGCCATAGGTGTGGCACCTGGGAGGGTGGACCATACAGTCCCACTATGCTTGCACTGGAGGTTTATCTATCCCACAGCTATTACCCATCCCATAGGTATCCCTGCCCATCCCACAGGTATCCTAACCCATCCAACAGCTATTACCCCGCTCACAGGTATCCCTGCCCATCCCACAGCTATTACCCATCCCACAGGTATCCCTGTCCATCCCACTGCTATCCTTACCCATCCCACAAGCATGCAAAGGCTTAAACCATTTCTAAAAGTTTCCACCAAGACTTTATTGACTAAAAGAACTGAAGCAAGTGTGTTAAGGAAAGATAATCTTTATTAATAACAAACTGTAAAAGAAAATGACCCAAGTAAAGTGTCCCAAGCAAAGATAAAGTCAACAGGTAGCAACCCAGTCTCTGGCACTCTTCTCAGTCACTCTGAGGCGTGCCCATAGTCTCAGAGGTGAAGGGTCCAGGTGCTCTGGAGGTGGCTGCTGCTGGAGTGCTGGTCTGAGGCACCATTGGGGTGCTTGGCCCTGAGAGGACAACAGGGGATGGTGTGTGGAGGAAGCTCTCAGAGAGCTGGCTCAGTCCTGTGATATTGAGAGCCCCTTCCTCCAGGACATGGGGTGTCAGTCCCAAGACCGATGACAGATGTTCTGAGGCCGGGCTTGGCTGTGGGGTGGAGGAAGGAGGAGTGTAGTGGGGATGTCTGGTCTGCAGCTGAGCGAGGTGAGGCGTGGGTGGCATCGGTGGCGTGGGTGCCATCGGTGGCACTGGTGGCGTACAATGAACCTGTGCCTGGACTGGGAAGGGCTGCCTGTGCTGCTGGAACTCCTGGTAGCCATAGCCTTGGTAGGTGAGGGCCTGTGGAAAGCCTTGGAAGGGCAGTGACATCACCTGGGGTGGAGGAGCAGGCCTGGACTGGGTCGGAGCAGGTTCATCTGGGCCTGGAGGGTTGTGAAGAAGACCGGTGATCCTGTCCTTAATCACCTGGTACTGTGATTCGGACGTGTCCATGAAGGTCTGGTTGACGTAGGTTAGGAAGGGCTTGCGGTTTGAGGATGGTATGTTGGTGTGTACCAGCTGAGAGAGGAGATCTACGCTGCTTCTGATGGTGTTCCTGATCTCCAGCAGGACAGTGTGGCTCTGCCCCTCCGGTCTGGCTCTCTGCCTGCTTTCTGTGGAGGTGGAGCTGGGGGTGGATGTGGGTTGGTCTCTGGTGGAAGTGCCCTCTCCTTGCTCCCACTGCGTCAGGGGGTCCTCCACACGCTCCGCCATGGGGAATGCAGCTGTTGGGGGGGTCTCCGTCATGGCACGCTCCACAGATACCTGCCTGGACACAGGAGCTGACTCTTGGCCAGAAGAGGACTGGCTCTCTGTGGGCTGCCTGAGAGAGAGGGTTGTGAGAGGGGCTGCTCCTCGGTGGTGGATCTCACCCTCCAAGAAGCTGCACTTGGCCATCACGTAGGTCTCCCGGTACGTCAGCTTGACCGTGGCCTGGCCAGATTTCTTGAGGTGTAGCTTCCCGTACCAGGTGTGCATGTGCTTCCACCAGCCGAGGAGCACCTCCGAAGTGTAGCCCAGGCTCTCCGCCTTCTCTCTCCAAGCAGCCTGCTTCCTTTTGGTGTCTCGATAGAGCCTGTGTCCCTTCCGCCATAGATACTCATTCTCCCTCAGCCATTCCAGCACCTCATCCTCATGTTCCTCTTCGATGGAGCATTGCCTCCTCTCCCGTTCACGCGTATGCCTCTTCCTCCCTCTGGCAGGGCATTCTGGGCCCTCATCAGAGGGGCTTCGAGGTTCCAGGGGCTGCTCCACCACACCACCATCACCAGCAGCAGCAACAACAACAGTAGCAGCAAAAGCAGGACCAGCAGGACCAGGATCAGCAGCAGCAGAGTAAGCACCAGCAGGACCAGGAGCAACAGCAGGACCAGGAGCAACAGCAGGACCAGCAGGACCAGGAGCAGCACCAGCAGAGTAAGCACCAGCAGAAGCACCAGCACCAGGAGCAGCGCCAGCAGAGTAAGCACCAGCAGAAGCACCAGCACCAGAAGCAACGCCAGCAGAGTAAGCACCAGCAGAAGCACCAGCACCAGTAGCAGAGCCAGCAGAGTAAGCCCCAGCAGAAGCCCCAGCACCAGGAGCAGCGCCAGCAGAAGCCCCAGCACCAGAAGAGTCAGCCCGAGCAGCAGAAGCCCCAGCAGAAGCAGAGTCAGGGCCAGGGGGTGGGATGGTGGCCCTGTCCTTCTTGCCAGGGCTGGCAGAAGATGCCACAGACTTCCTCTTCTTCCCCACGGTTGTTGGCTGGCTGGAGCTGTGTCTGGCAGCAGGTCTTTCCTCTGAATGGTGACCTGCTTGCGAGCTGCTTCCCTTTATATCCGTGGGGCTGACGCAATGCATCCTCCCCACATGCGCAGTGAACGTTTTGCATCCGCTAGGCTTCCGCTAGGCATTCCCTAGACTTCCGCTCTGCATCGCTTCATCCGCTCGGCATCCGCTCAGCATCCGTTCTTTCCGTTGCGCGTTCGCTTCGCTGTGCTCCCCCGGAAGCCCTGCGGATGTGCCATCCATTTCCATCCGCTTCTATCCGCTAGGCTTCCGTGGAGCATCCGCTTAACATCCTGGCTACATCCTCTCCCTGTCCGTTCCTTTCCGTTGTCCGCTCTGCTTATGCAAATTTGGGGCACTTTTGAGAGCGGATAAGAACGGATGGAAAATTTTCTCGTCCGCTGTGTCCTTTTTACATACGTTTTGCATCCGTCGGCCTATGTGACAGGCCCTTCAATTGTTAAATTTATTTGCCATATATTTTGCCATGGGGCTACTCTAATCATAATGATAAAAAGGAAGAAATGAAGAGTGTGTGAACAGAAGTAAGACAACAGAACTCCCTTTGTATGACCCTGTAGTTCCTATTATGAGTAGAATCAGGGTGACTGGATGCAGTTGAGCATTTACTGGCCAGATGCCCTTCCTGACACACCATGTGGAGTACTCAGCAGATATTTTTTCTCTGCATTCTGAGAGAAAACATTTGCTGCTACCTAGGTCTGAACTTTCAATCTTCTGAATGGGAAGCAAGCATCTTCACCACTAGGCCACCACGCATTCAAGGGAGACAACAAACATAAAATAAACAATAAAAAAGAACACCACAAGCAATATAACTATATGGTTACAAATAAAAAAAATAAAGATGTAGAGAGCAGAGAAGATAAGAAAGTAAGCACAGAAGGAAGGTAAACAAGGAACAGTTTGATGGTATCTGTTCATATGGCAGATTCAGTCCACACACTCTTGTGAAATGAATACAGCGGGACATTATTCACATTAAAACAGAATAGAATACCCACTTTTGAAGCATTACTTGAAAATTAAGCACTTCCAATTTTGAACAAAAATGTACTGAATCCATTAAAAAAAAACAAAAAACCAAAGGCAGCTTTACAGTAATAGATGTTTACACTAACCTAAGAAAACATAGGGGACATAGTGGCTCAGTGGCTGACACTGAGCTTGTCGATCAGAAAGTTCGGCAGTTCGGCTCCCTAGCATCGTGTAAAGGAGTGAGCTCCTGTTACTTGTCCCAGCTTCTGCCAACCTAGCAGTTTGAAAGCATGTAAAAATGCAACTGAAAAAATAGGGACCACTTTGGTGGGAAGGTAACAGCATACTGTGCACCTTCGGCGTTTATGCCGGCCACATTACCACAGAGACATCTTTGGACAGTGCTGCTTCTTCGGCTTTGTAACGGAGATGAACACTGCCTCCTAGAGCTGAAAACAACTATCACGCATGTGCAAGTCCTTTATCTTTAAGTAAAATGTATTTTTCAATATTTAGAAATCCTCCCAAATATCTTCGTTTAATTTGGTATAATCAAAGATTGGATGTAATGAATTTATTAAAGCTACTTTGTCTCATATGAGTATTAATTGCAACTTTAACATTTTTATTTTTAAAATACAATATTTTTTAAAAAACTAGAGGATGAAATGTCCCAATAACTCAAGTTATTCAGTGTTTATTACCTTCTACAATTAAGATATTTAGCATACAGGGCACACACTCTTTATTTAACATGAATAATCCATTAAACTGTATTGATTAGAATTTTCTATGTCTACCAAATATGTCCATTAGAGTATTTCAAGAGCTGTAAAAATGATAGACAGTTTAAATTAAGTGAGGTTATCTAGCACTGCCAACCCTACCTGTACACTTGGTAGCTCAAGGATAAAGAAAACTCAGCAATTTTGCTTAAATAGCTTCTCTGGGATTACTGCAAATATTGCAGACTTTAGCTGAACCTAAAATATCTTGGCTTTAAAGATTCATTTACTCTGACCATGAGCACGTCAAACCAACAAAATGTCTGGCTGGATTGAAAGATGCAGTGTTAATACTAAAATATACATTCATTATAGGTCAATAGTCATTCCAGCTTCTACTTGGTGGTAAAAATAATGTATGCATTAAAATGCATGTTATACATGTCAGCATGCTATCTGCCAAAAGCAGTTCTCAGAAGGAAAATGGGATTGCGGAGGACACATTAGATAAGCCAGAATTAAACTTTTAATTGCCCCATATCTAGAGAACATAAGAACCAAGACATTTCAATGAGATTCTAAAATATTATTACTCTGCCTCATCCAACATTCATAAATTCTCGCCAAACAAGGCAACTGAATAATTGTTTCACTGTTTGGGATGAAAAATTCTGAAGCTAGAGAAAAGAAGGATGAGAACAAGGCAGATTGCAATTTTGCATGTCTGTCTACAACTCTTTCACTACTATATGAGGGTAAAGTGAAGTAAGGAACAGGGAAAATTGGCTCTGAATACACAAAGGAAATGTAGATAACATATAGCAGTGATGAGCTGCTTTGAGGGAGAAATCTTGCTCAATGTCCCACAAACTGGAGGTGCCACCTTAAGTCTTCCAGTTTTGAGTTTCTTTGTCCCTATTTTAATAAATCCACCAAAGAGGAGGACAATATTGAAGTACTCCAGCAACACGCCTCTGGCTTCTTAGGTAATGGAATTATACTTTTTAACAATTGAAAATGAGAAGACAAATGCCAAGTGCTAATACAATAGAAACTTTTGAAGCATGTATTACTCTGGTAAGTTCTAATTAATTTAATGTATGTTAATGTATATTAATAACATAGTATCTGTAATAAGTTTTCTGGCTCCTGTAAGATTCCACTGATCGATGGTACCTGAAGCATGCTAATCCTGTCAGATCTTGAAGCGTAAATACAGTTAGAGAAAGGTAGCCCCATTAAAATAAATCTGGGTATTGTGCAATCTATAAACTCAACCATATTTATAAAAAAGTGCTTCTCCTGCAGGACCAACATGGCACAGAGGGTTAAAAAAAAATAGTAATATTCATTATCATCATCTTTTAACGACACCATAATCCCTTGAGGGTTGGAGTCTGGTCAACTGAATGGAACTAGCAGAGTGCTGAATGGCCGGATGCCCTTCCGGTCACCAATGTGGAGTTTTATTCAGCAGATATATTCTCAGTGTGCCCAGAGAGAGAAATATCTGCCTCTCTCTAGGATCGAGCTCACAGCCTCCTGATTGTGAGGCGAGAGCTCCACCTCTAGGCCACTGCACCACTCCTAAAAATAGTAATATTGTAAGCATGAAAATTTGATCAGTCACAGAAATGTTATGATCAAGAGAATACAAAATAGGAAGGGAAAATCTTCTAACCCTCCAATCCAACAGGAAGTAGACTTTTGCAAAGAAACCAAGTACTCTGAACTCTGTGGATATCTGATGCACAAATTCCACTGTTCTCATATGGCGGGGCACCCTAATAAGCCACAAGAGGAAAAAAACTATGTGATACAGGGAACAATTCAACAGTTCCCCAAACCATCAATGTTTATTCCTTGCCACAAACAAGTTATTTTTCATGGCATATCACTGAATGTGCACATGTAACTCAATTTGCACACCAACTTACAGGTGGTTTCTTGATACGATTTATTATCCTGAAACCACTTGTCCCTATCACATGATACGTGGAAGAGACTGAATGGTTCAGAAAGTCTCAAATACAAGTAGTCCTTGACTTACAATAGTTCACTTAGTGACTGTTCAAAGTTACAACGGCACTGAAGGGACATGACCGTTTTTCAGAGTTACGACTTTTGCAGCATCTCCATGATCACGTGATAAAAATTTGGATGCTTGGCAACCGATTCATATTTATGTCTCGGTTGTGTCCCAAGGTCATGGGATCCCTTTTTGTGACCTCCCGACAAGCAAAATCAGTGGGGAAGCCAGATTCTCTTCACAATTCGGGTTGCTAACTTATCAACTGCTGTGATTCACTTAACAACTGAGGCAAGAAATATCCTAAAATGGGACAAAAATTCACTTAACAACAGAAATATTAAGCTCAATTGGGATTATAAGTCGAGGACTACTTTTATTTCAATTCTGGGCTACATTTCAGTTGATCTCTTGATCTTGTGTTTCTTGCCAGGGGTGTTGGGGATGGGGGTGATGTTTGAGCCCAGGGAGATCTGCATCAAACTACACACCATATTTTGCAGGTGTTTTGTTGTTTTATCAAAGCAATGGCCCAAAAAGGCCACTGGGGGTTGCTGCCTTGTTGCGTTCTTTGCGTAAGTCTGAATTCTATGGATGATTCGCTGGTTCTTGGGAAGGATCCATTGCTTGGTTCGGTTGACTGATCTGTCTTGTCAGTCAGCTATGAACAGCTTGGAACCTGCGCTTAATTAAGTGGTAAATGGTATCCAATTCTATTGTTCTCTTGATGGATATTTGACTGCCTGGCTTCCAGGAATTCTCCACTCTTCGGCTGTTTTGCCCATTGTTTCTGCATTATCCCAGTCAAATGTGTGGTTCATTCTGAGGGCATGAATGGCTGCTAGGTATTTCAGGTCAAAAGTTCTTCCTGGTGGCCCTGGATTTTTTGCTGTAATTAGCGTTCGATTTGCCCTATGTTAAGTTGCAATTCTGGGCACTTCTCTCTGAAGATGATGGTGAAGCATCCAATCTTTGGGTCTACACAAAAATTTTTGTAGCATTTTTTTGTGGGTTTGTGAGGCCTACTGGTCAGACTGATTTGCTGGCATGTTCTGATACATTTCTTATATATGGATGTATTATTCAGGAAATGTTTAGCTTGTTGGAAGTGTTACTATGGCAATGTTCCTTTAGTTCGAGTCATGTTTAAATTGTTTCTTTGGGCATCTATTTTTGAATGAGTTCTAATGGAATATGGAAAGGTAATAGATTCTGCTGGCATTATTACTTGAATGTTATGTTGCATAAAGATGGTTTGCCTAAATATTTAACTAATATATTGACCGAATTACATATCTCAAGAAGGCATATTTTAATAGAGGTCTCCCAACTTGGCAACTTTAAGACTTGTGGACTTCAACTCCCAGAATTCTCCAGCCAGCTATGCTGACCGAGGAATTCTGGGAGTTGAAGTCCACAAGTCTTAAAGTTGCCAAGTTTGGGGACCCCTGCTTTAACAAGACAATCGTCAAGTTTCTTTTTTTTTAACTGTTTTTCCATTTTTTAAATTAGAAATAAGAACAGTCCTCTCAGTTTTCTTTCCACATAATGCGTGCATTTATAAAACATTTAGCCTAACAAATTACATTTAACGCACCTAATGTGATATCAAACACTGAATGAAATATATTTCTGGCAACAGTCTTAGATATAGCCTTGAGTCTGAACTATTCCAAGCTTCAATGAAGAGAAATCATTTTTCTGGCAGATGATGTTCAATTTGGGAGGCTGGAGCCAGGAATTAAACAAGTGAACTGTAAATGAGAAAAAGTGCTGTCTCCACTATATATATTTTTCCTCGCTCAAAAATAAATGTATCTTTTTCTTTTCATTTTCTCTTTAAAATCAAAGTGGTGCAAAAAGCTGAAATTAGAAAAATAAAGGTAGCACTAGTAATGTAGTAACTAAGCTTTTTGGATTGCAATACTTATTAAACAAATAAATCTTACTATTAATCATCCAGACACTATATTATACTAAAGTTCACTAATCAACTATAATACTTAACAAGTTAAATCAAGTTAAATCGTGTTTTCCTACAAAAAACAACAAACTTTCAAATAGTCCTAAATGAAATTGCATGAAGCAAAGTTTATTCAAGGCTCGTAGTCATAAGAACACATTTAAGCTTTAAATCTTAAAAGCCTAAGAAAATAAGGGAGGAATTACAGAGTTACTTCAAAATATATACAGCATATAGTGCAACAGAGTTATTAAAAACAGAATTATGCAGGAATTAGAATGTTGTCCTTCATAAGCACAGTAAAGAAAATGTGTTACTTTAAAAAGTATGCAGTCTGCTTACTTATCTGTTCATGTTTATCTCCTACTAAAGTGTAACAAGGAAAAGGGAGACAGGAAACTGTTACAAATATGTTTGTTTTTGACTGCCTTTGGGTCTTTTTCTAAAATCTTTCAATACTCGGCAAAGATACATCTACAACTTAAGCATACGAACATTACAAAAATACATAGGAGGCCTAGAGTTTCTAGTAACATCTAGTCTTTATGAGAAGCACAATTGTTTAATATTCTCTGTTTCTAGGCTTACAAATGAGAATCACTGGTGAAAAAGGACTAAAACTTAAAACACAAAACAAAAACAAAATTCAGAGCATATGGTACTTTAACTGGACAATGAAAGTCCAATTTGTAGCACATCACTAACTTCAAAACAAAACAAAACAAAAACCCTTATTGGTATACAGCTTGATTTCATAATATTTCCAGAGACAACCGATAATACGATGTAGCACCATTACTTTCTATGCTTCATTCAGAAGCCAGTATTAAAAAATATCTTTAAGAATCTTGATTTCATAAAATACCTGAAATTAAGTTAAGAGTGTTTTAAGAAGATGTTTCATTACTACACAAAATAACTATATTAATGAAGTGTCTAATAGTTCAATTTAAAACAAGGTTGCTAAAGAATGTTATATATTAACTGGTATGGAAGCAAAATTATCTCTCCTATGATATTACACACCTTGAAGATATTCAGTTTTTTAAAAATAATTCTAACAAATTCAGTACCACCCTTTAACATTGACCATATTTTTTTTAAAAAAATTATAAACCAACCTTAGCAACAAAAATGCCTGATCATAGCATTATTCCTAATTAGATCAACAACATAACTAAAAAAATTAAATATAAATTTAAAACAAAACAAAACAGTATCACTTCAGTATTTCTGAAGAAACTCTGGTACAGGTTATTCACTGCAAACATAAACAGTGCCATCTTTTGGCAAATGATTATTTTGCAGGTCTAAATTAATAAGGAAACATATGTTATGCTCCCAATTCTTAAAAATGGCCAAAGTAAAGATGAACACAATTTTTTCCCAGTTGCCCTTCTTATTGTTGATAGTGTGACGATGAAATACACCTCATCTTCAATAAGACAGATGCCTGATATATGATCTAACTATAATTAGCACTCATCATTATTAATTCTGACAGCAGTTTTCACCCTCATGGTCAGTAAAATAAATCTGCATGAAAAACTGGGATTCCTCCCAGCCCTAGGGTCTGCTTGTGACAAGAAGCAAATGAAGCATTGCTATAATTAAAATTTGCATAGGAGCTCAAAACCTTCCTCAAAAGAATCCAATAGGTGGGATCATCTTGTGGTAGTTTTGCTCTCCTTCCCCCACCCTTTCTCCTTCCCAGTGCTAAGCCAACCTTCATGCAAGTATTCCTGGATTCCTTCTTCAAGGTTATCTCTTTACTCCTCTGCAGCTCATTTATTACGGTTTTTCATCATTTTAGACCGTCCATTCAAAATATGCTTTATTGATGTAGAATAAAAAATTAACTGAAAGAGGAACCATAAACAGCAGCATTAATAAAAGTGCAATTAAACTCTAACAAAACTAGCTAAAAATACATTGACCAAATGAGTGCCCATTTGGAAATAATCTTTTTTTCAGGATCTTCCTGACTGTCAAGAGTGAAGGAGCTGAGCATCTGCCTGAAGGCAGTGTGATCCATAAAGTGAAGGAAACCACAAAGAAGGCCTGACTTCTAGTCTAGGGGTCTCCAAACCTGGCAGCTATAAGATTTGTGGACTTCAACTTCCAGAATTTGTGTGGCTGGCTGAGGAATTCAGAGAGTTGAAGTCCACAAGTCATAAAGTTGTCAAGTTTGGAGACACCTCTTCTAGTCCATGTCTCTGTCATCTCTTGAGGGGAATCTTATGAGGGGAACATATATGGTTTTTATAGGAAATTATTAGTACTCTGAATTAGGTCCAGAAGTCTACTGACGACTACAAAACAGAAGCTATTTCTACAGGGGTTCCCTCATCAGTATTCTGAGCACTGCATTCTGTGCTAGTTCTATTATAACCATCATGGTTAAACATATGAATTCATCCTAGTCCTAAAACACATCAGTCTGCTAAGAGCTAATCAGCTACATGAATAAGAAATATGAAATGCCACATGCATGAAGTCCTTTCCATAGAAAGGGTTAGTCATATAAGAATAGAACTCGGACTTTTCATGCTTATCTTAGAGACGTTTTCAGTCAAAACAAACTAAAATCTGATTTCTTCAGGTATGTTTTCACACACTTTTTTTTTCCAATGGTTTTGTGTGAAAAATACATTGTAGGAAATACTTTGTTTCCTATAGTTGAACACTATGATTTATGTGAAAGCAAGTCTTCGAAATCTCCCTGAAGTTTCTTTTACTGGTATATTTTCTCATGCTTTGTTTTGAAACATTTGTTAGATCCACTTTGAATCTGTTTGGCACAGAGATGTACATAGATAAGGAAAATTCTGAACTCAGATTGTGAAAAACTCATCTCTTATAGAATATTTATTGAGACTTAAACTGTCACAATATTCAGTATAGCTTAAGCCAATATAACCAAGCAGAAGTTTCCAATTATAAAGCTCTTTCCAAGACTCCAAATTTATTCTAAAAGTAAGTTAAATTCTTTTCTATTCATACCAATTAAGACAAGTGTGTAACTGAAACTTGGAAAACTTACACATCTACACAGTGCACATTCTATTCCTTTTTTTTTTTTTTTTTGCATGTTAGATTAGATCTTAGGTACTTTGTGAAGGACAAAACAATACCACCCCATCAATAAGGAGCTACTTTTTGCAGATCGAAGAATAATTTAGTTTTGCAAACAGAACCAATGAGCAAGCATGTTTTTCACTCTGAAATAAAGCCAATGAACTCTCAAGGTCTGAAAAGTCTTACAAATATATAAGCAGCCAAGAAATCTGTCTTATATTTAAAGCTGAGCCAAAAAGCCCACTCCTTTATATTGCAATACCTTTTACTAATCAACAGCTATTCACTTTTGGCTGGATAAAGTCAAAAAGCTATTTATAATCATCCAAGACAAAGTCGCTCTGCACTGTAAGTAGATCCCAGCGCCAAGGATTTTGACATGTAAGACAAATGTCAGTATCTTCTACTCAGTGGGAGTCTCTCCCTTTGCTTTTATACCCAATAATGTTTCATTGTGGTGGGCCAGAAATGCCAAAAAATGTTCACAAGCATGCCATTGACTGCATATCTCAAACTACATTCATCTCAGGTTGGCAGCTCAACCATTTTAGTCTTTGAGAAGATATCCAAATCAGTCCTTCTGCGATAGCACTTAGCTGACTTTCCATATGTATGTTAAGGAAGGAGGGAAAGACTCCAGATGCATCTTAGGTGAACAAGTTAAGAAGTAAATAAAATAAAGAACATTCTTTGACAGAAATATGGCATCTACCACATCAATTCTGGCAGGCTCCTCGGGTAAGAAATTTGAAAAAAACAAATAACAAAAATGAAGGCATAGAAAAATACCTTTGTTTTGATATACTTCACTTTCTGAATTAGATACCAATAGAAAGTTTAAGCTGAGGATGTCTGAAAGATACTGAAACATTATACAAACCATGTGTGTTGATCTGAAATCTACATCTAGCAACATGACAATTAGATTTCCAAGTTATATTAACAGTTTGTTGTTTAAACCACCATTGGCTGGATACAGTTATCAAGCTAAGCCACAGATTGGTGGTTCCAAACCAAAATGACTGGATTTATATAACATGCTCAACCAAAACCAAATAAGCCAAATTTTAAATTGGCATGCTGTATGAACCATACCAGTGGTTGTTGATCAAATCACAATGGCGTTCATAAATTACGCTATACTTAAAGTTGGAAATCTACAACTCCCAGCAGTCCAGTTGGTATAGTCAGTATTTAATACTATGAATTGCAGTTTACCAACACCTTGTAGGCCACAGACTGCACAGATACGGTCTATGTTAAAATGTCAACATTCAGTTACCAGTAGCGGCAGTACCTTAACATCCATTTATTGTTTGTTCATTCCAAGCAATTAACATTTAGAAGAATATTACCAACAAACCCGAAGATACAATTTAAGCATTGTGGCCGAGTTCAATTATCTCATCCTTTAAAATATATATATGATCTCTGACTATCATAGGATTGGGTGGCAACTGACTATTCCCCACACTCTGGAGGTCAAGACAGACAATGCTTGGAAGTGTATGCGAGTGTCTGGGTGTGGGTGGGTGTGTTTTCCTGTGGTAGTCCAAGGCCCTTTGGAATGGTCTCCTGTTTGAGATTAGATATGCTCCTATGCTACATAAGGTACGTTCTTCAAGAAGGTGTTTGGGTCATTGACAGCTCTTTGTTTATTATTGTACGCTTTATAATTTTTTGGCCTTTTCTAAATTTTTGCATTTGGTTTCTGTTGTATTTGTAAGCCTCCAAAAGTGAGTGTGTCAGATTGCTGGGAGAGGGGAGACAAATGCCTAAGTACATAAATAAACTGATTATTCCACATTGATGATTATTTTAAATGTTCTGATCCAATCAACTGAGAAAGAAAAAACATCAGTTCTTTCTATAAACCATTTTATAAAGTACCTGTTTGCTGTTATTGACTTACGATCACAATTGAGCCCAGAACTTCTATTGCTGAGGAAGACAGTTGTTAAATGAGGTTTGCCCCATTTTACAACCTTTGTTGCCACACTTGTTAAGGTAGTAACACTATTGTTATGTCAATCTGGCTTCCCTTTGACTTTGCTTCTCAGTAAATTGCAAAAGGGGATCATATGACCCCAGGATACTGCAACCTTCATAATACATGCCAGTTGCCACATGTCTGAATTTTGATCATGTGACTGAGGGGTTGTAAGTGTGAAAAAGAGTCATAAGTCACTTTTTTCAGGGCCATTGTAACTTTTAAATGTCACTAAACAAAAAGCTGAGTGTCATGGACCAACTGTAGAAGATTGTTCTTAAAATTCTTTTGATTGTAAGCTTTTGTTTAAGCTTACAACCGTGATTTCTTATTTTTGAGGGCAATTAAAATTGCACTATGGATTTGTACAAGAGTCTTTTAATACTAATATTTTTAATTCCAATATCTTTTCGGTCGACTGCCACACAAAACATTTTCACTTTTTAGCACCACAATAAAGTACATTCTGAATCAATATCCACCAGTATCTTAAAATCCAAACAATAACTGCCAATTTAAATCATATGCTACAATAAAGCCATTGTTTTAATAACTGATAGATCATGTATGTATAAATGTATGTAAGTATGTAATGTATGTATAGTTGGTTGGATGGATGGACGGGCAGATAGACAGACATAACTGCAATATCTTCTGATGAATATCATTTATATTGTGCTGCTCTGAAACTTAACAAAGCAATTAGTACTGAAATGTTAGATTTTTAAGCTTTTTCAAACAGTATAGTACAAGCATTACTGTACATGACATATGTAAAACCAATATCTTAAATATTGTGTAGGTAAAAGTTTAAGAATGAAGAATCATATTTTTTAAAAATATGCATCTGGACTTTAAAATTCAAAGAGCTAAAATTTGTTAATAGAAAATTTAACATTGAATCCATAAATATGCCAAAAGTTAACTATATGATTTTGATAATCTATCAATTAGTAAATAAACAGAAATCTATTAATTCCATTATTGTAGCCAGAAAATTAAACAAAGACCAAAATATTTAATACTATTCTATCAATAGTTCTTTGAATTACAATTTCAACTGAAGAAATAGATCAAAATCATAAGTATGGCTTAAAAATAATTAGAAAGCATGACAGATTAATTTCAAAATTTAATAAGTCAACTCAAAAAGCTATTTAATACTGCCACCTAGTGTATGTTAAACATCATCAATTATACAAACATTATTCACTGTCATTATTTTATCCTATTAGTGAACAGCCATTTTTAAACACAATCTATAAATTAAACAATTATGTTGTCAAAACACAAATTAAAATCTGTAAAGCATGAAACAGGATAGATAAAAAGTATTTTTAATGATAGTTGGAAATTAAGAAAGTTCAAATAATATCTAAACGCAGCATGTAAAGTGTAATATCAAATATTGGCAATGGCTAGAAATTCAATGATATATACGGCAAAAACATTGTAGAAATTATGAGAGGCATTATTCATGCATTATAGTCTCCTTCTGAGAAAGCAAGAATGCTTTAACTCTACCCTGACATCTTCCTGACATCCAACTTTGTATTCTGAACATAGCTGTCTGCAATCTTAATGAACAGCTGTTTGTAACATTTTATTTACTGTAATGCATTTAACTCCTTATTTTTTCTTAGGAGGCCAAGGCAGGTATAAAATTCATGTTTTAACCCTTAGAAGTTTCCTTGTGATTTAAAGCCAATAGTTTTAAATATAAAAATAGGAACAGCAATAAAATATTTCAAGCATATTGAAAATAAATTTAAACAAGAAATTATACATGCTTGATCAGTGAATAGATTACCTCCCATTTTTTTACCAAACCTTCCATCCAGTCTATGACATTAAGATTTTCCTTAGTAGTCTAGGCTTGTATTCTCCAATAAGACTTTACTATTACACCTGTAAATTAAACAAATCTACTTGATCTACATAATAGAGTGACTAAAATAAGCAACTGGAAATGGGATTTATAAAGGAAACCTCAAAATCTGCCCCACCTGAACTACTCAATATGTGTATTAGCTAACCAGTGAAAATGATTCCAATTACTCAAGGCACTGCTTTATTTTGATTTAATTTTTAAATAAGCACAGAAGAATCTACATTCTGAAAAGAATATAAATAAAGAGCAAACACAAAGAAAACAGCATATTTAAATCTCATTTTGAAAATAAAATCTTTGAAAGAAATATAACATGTTCAACTCATTTACCTGTTATACTGTATCCATAAGCAGCTAGCTGTCCAGCCATGTATTCGCCATCTGAACTATTATGGGAACATCCCCATGTACGTACCCAGATTTTCTGTATACCAGGAATCACACTGTCAAGTTAAAAGACACATAATAAATTTCCCCACAACAGAAAAATTTGTCCAGCAGTGATTACAGATACCGAGAAAACTCACAAGCCCTAAAAAATATTCCCTGAAGGGAAAATATTGCAATGCTTAGACAATATACATAAAGTAAAAAAATATGAATAACATTAGATAATAATAAAAAAATTGCTCTTGATTTTGACAAAATGATAACACAGTGAAAGAAAATGAAAAATAGAGGATGGCTGAAATCAGGGATTTAGGGAATTGTGCATACGCATTTCCTGTTCCATACAGCATTCTAATATTCTCTGGATCAGGGGTCTCCAACCTTGGCAACTTTAAGACTTGTGGACTTCAACTCCCAGAGTTCCTCAGCTGGCTGAGGAACTCTGGGAGTTGAAGTCCACAAGTCTTAAAGTTGCCAAGGTTAGAGACCCTGGTCTTGATGATCCTAAACCTTATTTTGATAGCAAATGAAATTAAAGACAATGTGCAATGGTTTGTGAACTTTGTTAAGTCTCATTTATTTGATCTTGGCATGTAATGCATGTCTTTGCAGCTTTTTTTTTATGAATGGCGTCCTCAGCAACTAGGTGTCCTGAAGTATTTATTCTTCATAAACACTATGAGTACTCTGAAATGTCCTCGGCTCTTTCCCAGTAGCATGTGGGCTCTCATCTGACCTGAAGATCCCGTCATCTGACATGACGTTGCCAATATCTTGTCTGGCCATGTAGTTTTCTTGATAAAATATAGGAACAGTTTACTATTGCAGTACGAAGTGATGCCTCTGCTATTGTCACTAAATTGCCCCCAAGACCTTTCTGATACAGGTACCTGCTTCTGCTTGCTTTAGTTGAGAAGCTAGCTGGGTAGTTTAATTGAGAAGCTAGCACACCTTGGGTAACTCTGCTGGGAGTATACACTCCTAATATATACTTAAAGCATTTTTCACTCATCCTTCCCAGGAAGGTTCCCTACCCTGAAAAAAAGGCAGTATAGCAAGATTTGTAGGTGGAGAGAATTTTTAACATTTGGTTTTGCTTTTAAGTCTCCCACTCAGCAGAATAATCTCTATCACTATGTACAGTAGTTGCTTTATGAGTTTCTATCTAAGGTTCAGTATTTCAGATTCCTTATTCCCACGTCTTTCATCACCTGAAAAAGCAGAATTATCTATGCTAAACACAAATCAATCTAATACAGATTAAAGATAATGTACTTTGAAGGGTCCTTGCTGCTTTTTGAGCTTGGTTGCTTTCTTGCAAACATCTCATTACCCTAACTATGTAACAACATCAGTGCCAGTGACATTACTAGCACTGATCATGCTACCTAGTTTTGGTAATGAACCGCTTGCAAGAAAACAAGCAAACTCAGAGAGCACCAAGGACTCCCTCATTTCAACCCTGACCTACAGATATTCTCCCTTATTGGTACTGTACTTTATATGGCAAAATCTTACTTATAATTATAAATTATAAGAAAATTATAAGAAAGGTAAATATGTACCTATCTCTAGGGGGAGGATCATCCACTTCCACATTCTTTTGCGAATGACGTTTTCGCACTTTAGGAATAATGTTTCTTCTACTGAACTGACGATCAAAGGGCTTTGGATCTTGTGCCAACACAATATCTTCAATGTCTTCAAGGCAAAGATCATCAGCTGCAATCATTTTCTCTGGGAGATAGAAATATAGGAAAAGCATAAAGCAAGGATCCTTATCCCTGTAGAAGTAGCGCACAATTATTCACACACCCCTCCCACAAACTCTGCAAGGATAACAGATCATTTCAAAGAGCAAAGAGTGGCAACCGCTTGTAGGTCTCCAGCAAAAGCCGCAATAACGTCACCCATGCATCACCATATCATTGTCCAAATGATACAAATTATGCAATTTGGATCAGCCGAGCCATAATGCAAATTACAAATAGTACCTGGTGACCTGCCATGTCCCCTCCCTCCAGCAAACCCCTGCTCATTCATGTCAGAAAGTTGAACTTTAAAATAATAAATGAAACCACGGATTCAGTTAACAATATCACTTAGGGAAAGCCAAACTAATCTCAAAATAATAGAAAAAGCACCAATACTGAAACTCGGCACCACATTTTAAGAATATGAAGATTTATAACATGTTATTTTTCCGGAATAGCTAGGAACAATACATTTCAATGCACTGTTTGCTTCTATTATATAGCTTTCAAAAATAGTTTTACAAATACTCAGCGAGTGCTTTTGCCCCATATGCGCACAAAAAATGGTGGGCGAGCCACATTTCCTCAGGTAGGGCTTTCTTAGTCCGCTGACAAAATTGATAGCCAGCCCTGCTGGGTCAGGCCTAGTTAGGTTATACTCTATTCCATGACATCAGGTTGGCCAGACCACAAAACTAATGTCATGCAGGACAATACTAGGGGCAGTTCTCGACTTACGATCACAATTGAAAATTGTGAGCAAGATAGTTAAGTGAATTTTGCCCTTCCTTACAATCTTTTTTTCTGTCACAGTTGTTAAGTGAATCACAGCAATGTGATTGAGTAACACAGTTAAGTGAATCCAGCTTCCCCATTGACTCTGCTTGCCCGAAGCTCACAAAAGATGGTCACATGACGCAGGAACTCTGCAACCGTTATAAATATGAACCAGTTTCCAAGCGTACAAATTTTGATCACATGACCATGGGGATGCTGCAGTGGTTATCAGTGTAAAAACAGTCATCCATCACATTTTTCAGTGCTGTTGTAACTCTGAACGGTCATTAAATGAATATTTGTAAGTTGAGGGCTATCTGAACTTTTATTCTAAGATCACAATGTATTTTCCTTCTCCCTCCCTTTATCTACATGAGAACTAGAGAGGGGCTTGCCTGAGATGCTTTCTCAGGTTACAGTTCTATCCCAGACTCAGGTTTCTTTTATCTGACCCACTGTCTTGGTATAAGCGGCTCTTCCTCCTGTCCCTTAAGGGCATTATTTCTGCCCATTACACATGGTGATCCATCAGAGACATCTAAGAAGCCCACTAATTGGGTTATACCACAAGAATTTAGAAGTGTGATTTTCAAGCTGATCGATTTTTTGGGGGGAAAAAAAGGAAAATATTCTTAATGCATCTGATATCGTGTAGAAAAGCACTCCATCTTGAAGTCCCAAATACTTGACATTGCCATCACTGTCATGCTCTCTACAACATTCAGACAGGCTAAAATAATTAGAAATTGCCATTGCCTACACTTACATTTAACAAAGTTATTATCAAGTTATCCAAACTGCAGCAAGCCCAAGGTTCTTGTCTCAATCACAAACTGAACTCATGGTTTGTAAAAAGGCAATAATTCTATCAGCCACAATTTCAGAAGCCACCTGACAAGGAAGTAAAACAATAATTACTCTGCTGAATTATAGATATAATGACCAAGAGTAACCCCACAGTGAGATGGGCAGTAAATAAATTTAACATATACCGTAAATAAAATAGATGATCAGATGGCAGGAACCACCTCTAAACAAGACTCTTATAACAAAATCTTCGCAACTCTCAGCAAAACTCCATACCCCTTCAGGAATCCAGGTCTTCTTTTAAAAAAAGAAGAAAAAGAAAATTGGCTTGATTAAAAACTAGCATTTCTCACTTCTTAGCTATAATCGCTTCTTGGCTATAATCCAAATTAATTTACCAGCTGAGAAGGTCTGAGTAACTTTTATTCAGGAGAAACCCTATTACCCAAGATTAACCTAAACTATACATAGGTGCATTCTACAAACTTGTTCAACAGCAAGGGTAACTGCATAGGTAAGAATGACATCACACAAAATGTCATGTATTAGAAATCCTGAGACAAGTACCTAATCATTGTATTTCTGGAATGATGTCACAATATGAATGCAATTTTGTTGTAATTCAAAAGCTAAGGGATTCAGTATTTATAATCCTAGCTAAATGAGCAACTGTACTTGCCAACAGGTATTAGATACAGTCAGGTGGTGTAGAAATTTAAAAATAAAAACAGCAGCTGCAAGTAAGAAAATAAATGATACTGCTGAATGGTTGTTCAGGACAAGAATCAAATATTTCTTTCGAAATAGCTAAATGACACTCATATGGAAACAAAATACAATACTGCAGATAGTATCTTCTAATAAAACTTTACCTCAATATTGCTAGGTATTGGGATCTTTCAGCATTTTTTCCTGAAAGGAAATGGAAATTTGTTAGCAGTGATCACATGTATCACCAAAGAGAAATAAACAGAAGCCTCATTTTGACATTATTGACAAAGGAAACCATCTCTGGAGAATCTCTTCCATGGCCTCTGTAGCCTCCAAAAACTGTGTGAGATCATAGCCCTCTCACACGACTTCTGGAAGGCCCAGGGCCCATGCAAGAATACAGCCCATTCTTCCACAGACTCTGCAGCTTCTGAAAATCAAGTCAAATGGGGAACACTTTCAAAAATAGTTGTTTGAGTATTGGTGAATACTGGTGTGCCACCCAAAATATTGTGGTATGGCACCATTGATACATGTGTGACAGATTCACCATCGCTGGCCTATTATGTGAATACTTTACTTTTAAAAAGTATTTTTGAGTACTTTATTCAAAGCGCACTTGCATGTCCTGAGAACCTTTTGCTTTTTGGAAATTCAAAATTCAAACCTCAGATAAATCCAAATCAACGGATACTTTTTCCTTTAAAATGGGTTATAAGAATTAAGGTAACAAAAACTGAAAGTAAATTTTGAATAAAAATTATATGAACACAAAATATGCTTTCAAAAACACTTTAAGATACCGTAAATATGTGCTCCTAGCCATATTTTAGGTGCAACTTCCTGAAACATTATTCTGTGTCTGGCTTCAATCAGCATTCCTTGATTTTTTTAGAGGAAAGTACATTTGATTCTGAAGCTTAATGTTTAAGCATCATGTTAGATATGTTATTGTCAATGTTTTTATTATATGTGCTGTATTGGATTATTTTGATTTTTTTGGAAATAAACTTCCCTTTTTAAAAAAATCAATTGGTTTAATAAATGTTTTAAAATTACAAAATAATTACACTGCAAGTAGATATGAATAATATAATGTCTCAGTATGTGGAGGTTATCTTTAAATGCTGCATCAATGCACTCTGAATGTGCAGTCTTAGAAACATACATTCATTGTTTCCTTTTTCAAACAAATATTCATGTCCCATTCATGTCTGATTCTCAGAAATTGCTTGGGCACACAACCCTGCAGTTTTCTTGACAAGATTTATCAGAAGTGGTTTGCCATTGCTTCCTTCCTGAGAGAAAATAATAGGCCCAAGCCAGAATTAATTTAAGTGTCTTCAGTTACTTCCATTTTAAGACATTTTAAAACAAATCACATCATTTGACTACCTCCCCTTTTCGCATTATTATTTTGTCTGTCTGCTTCTCTAGAATAAGGGAACAGAAAGATTTACATTGTATTTTGTGATCTTCAATTGGCTTAAGATATAGATTTTAAAAGGATTTGTGATTCACTTCCCTAAAGTAATTTGTTTATTCACTCTATTTATAAATCAGTAGTTTACAAAACAGTCAACAAACCTAATATCTAAAACTACAATAATTATAAGTAGCCTTTAGAAGGGATGGAACAAGTCTTAGACCCGTATTAGACTTTAGCTCCATCACATTTAGCATACAACGGCACCAACTAAAAAAAAAATTATAACTCACAGCTTGCAACTTGGGCAAAATCCCCTTTACTCTAGTGTAACTCCTGCATCCCAGGCATACAGGTGAAACTTGAAAAATTAGAATATCATGCAAAAGTTCATTTATTTCAGTAATTCAATTTAAAAGGTGAAACTAATATGTGAGATGGACTCATTACATGCAAAGCAAGATAGTTCAAGCTGTGATTTGTCATAATTGTGATGATGGCTTACAGCTCATGAAAAGAAAACCCCAAATCCACAATCTCAGAAAAATATCAATATCAATTTTCATATCAAAAAAATATCAATCAATAAAACAAGGATTGTACATAGAACAATATTGGACCTCTGAAAAGTATAAGCCTGCATATGTATTCAGTACTTGGTTTGGGCCCCTTTTGCAGCAATTACTGCCTCAATGTGGCATAGCATGGAAGCTATCAGCCTGTGGCACTGCTGAGGTGTTATGGAAGACCAGGATGCTTCAATAGTGGCCTTCAGCTCTTCTGCATTGTTCAGTCTCATGTCTCTCATCTTTCTCTTGGCTATGCCCCATAGATTTCTCTGTGGGGTTCAGGTCAGGCGAGTTTGCTGGCCAATCAAGCACAGTAATCCCACGGTGATTGAACCAGGTTTTGGTGCTTTTGGCTGGTAGACAGCTGTGTTGACCCTGGACTTAATGAAGCACAGTGGACCAACACCAGCAGATGGCATGGCTCCTCGAACCAACACAGACTGTGGGAACTTCACACTGGATTTCAAGCCTCTTGAAGTGCCTCTCCATTCTTCCTCCAGATTCTGGGTCCTTGGTTTCCAAATAAGTTGCAAAAGTTGCTCTCATCAGAAAAGAGGCTTTGGACCACTGAGCAACAGACCAGGGCTGTTTTTCTTTAGCCCAGGTAAGACCCTTCTGAAGTTGTTTGTTGTTCAGGAGCGGCTTGACAAGAGGAACACAACATTTGAAGCCCTTGTCCAGGATCCGTCATGTGTGGTGGCTCTTGATGCACTGACTTAGCCTCAGTCCCTCCTTGTGAAAGTCCCCGACCCTTTTGAATGGCCTTTTCCTGACAATCCTCTCCAGGCTGCAGTCATCCCTGCTGCTTGTGCACCTTTTTCTTCCACACTTTTCCCTTCCACATAACTTTCTATTTATGTGATTTGATACAGCACTTTGGGAACATCCAACTTCTTTTGCAATTACCTTTTGGGGCTTTCCCTCTTTATGGAGGCTGTCAATGATGGTTTTCTGCACAACTGTCAGGTCAGCAGTCTTTCCCATGATTGTGATTCCTACTGAGCCAGACTGAGAGACCATTTAAAGGCTCAGGAACTCTTTGCAGGTGTTATGGCTTAATTATCTGAGTAGAGTGGGACACTTTGAGCCTAGAATATTGAACCTTTTCACAATATTGTGGATTTGGGGTTTTCATGAGCTGTTAGCCATCATCATCACAATTATGACACATCACGGCTTAAACTATCTTGCTTTGCATGTAATGAGTCCATTTCATATATTAATTTCATCTTTTAAGTTGCATTACTGAAATAAATGAACTTTTGCACAATATTCAAATTTTTCAAGTTTCACCTGTACATAGACAGAAAAGCCACACTCACCAACCTGTCAAAAACATAGGGAAGGAGTATACACCGATATGTAAGGGTGGATGCATTTTGCACAAATACGTCATAATCCCACTGCTCATATCATGAGCCTCAGTTGACATCAGTTGACACAACAAATGGAGCCAATTATTTTTTCTGATAAACTCTTTTGACTGACTGGGCTAGTTGACAATTTCTGGGTTTTTGCTGCGCATTTCAGTACAAACTATAGTGACTTGACCAGAATTAGAGTCAATGAGAACAAAAGTGGGGGGGGGGGGAAGCTGATTCCACCTCTCTGTCTCCACTGGATGACAAAAAGTGAAGAAAAACAAAAAGGATATTCAAGGTATGCCCTACTGCAAGGGACTTCTGCTGACTGCAGTTCGAATCTCACCAGGCTCAAGGTTGACTCAGGCCTTCCATCCTTTCCCAGGTGAGTAAAATGAGGAGCCAGATTGTTGGGGGCAACATGCAGGCTCTGCCAATCGCTTCGGGAAGGCTGCAAAAGCACTGGGAAGCGCCCTATAAAAGTCTAAGTGCTTCTGCTATGTTGCAGCGACCCGAATCTTTGTCTTAACGGTTGGCAATCGCGATTGCATGCTCACCGGGAAATTTGAGAGTTGAAATCCTTGCTTGCTTCGGGTCACCAGCACCGGTTCCAAGTGCTGAGACCCACCTGTCGCCGTTAAGAGTGTTATTTTAGACAAAAATTAAACTGCCTTCGCTCCAATTTGCCGATTACGTCCGCTTCGATTGTCTGATATTGTGTCTGATTAGGGTGCCCCCCAGTCGACTGGGATGCCTGAACGAGCTCCTAAGGTAGATTTTTCTCCACCTGCTTGAGACACGGGATCACGCTTCGCAACCGATCGGGTGAGATCCCCGAAAGGGATTCCCTCCCTCCCTCCCTCCCTCCCCCAAACGACAAGAAACCGGCGCATCTCACCCACCGGTGGACCGGACGGAAACACAGTACCGGGCTAAGCGATTCTCCCGCCCACGGAAGACGAAATCTCGCTCTCCTCCCCGACCGGCTACGCGCTGACAGAGGCGACAACCCTCCAATTCAGCAAACCGCTTGCCTGGCAGCGCCTTAGCTCAGCTCCGAGCAGCCGCACATGCCCTGCGCCATGATGTGGCCACGCCTTTTCACGCGTCACAGGAAGACGTGGACGACGGGACGACGGAGGGGACAAACGAGGCCCGTTTTTCGCTTGGCGAAAGTCAGCCTTCCAAGGCGGGAGCGGTTTCACTCTTCCCTCGGGCATCTGCGCGGCGCTCCAGGACTGCGGATTCAATGGCAAGGAGGGAAAAGGCTTCCTTGGGAAACGAACCAGCTCAGAGCGAAAGAAGCTTCTGGGATGAGAAGCGAAACGTCTTCCCAAAAAAAAAAAAAAAACCAAGAAAGTCCAGTTAACTCCGGAAAAAGCATCTTTGGGAAAACCGTGACCTGGATTGACTGAGAATCTCCATAGACATCAAGTCTCAGGGGG
>BLBF01000002.1:78095680-78124504 GCA_015471245.1 Laticauda colubrina
CAAGTCTCAGGGGGGAAGACTTGATTTTTAGGCAGTATTTATTTGACTTGGATTGACTGAGAATCTCCATCAACGATCAAGTCTCAGGGAAAGACTTGATTTTTAGGCAGTATTTATCACTGAGATACTGGATCTACACAGTATCTGCATATGTTGAATGAGAGACAATAGAACAATTAAAAGGATTTCAACTGTGGGGGGAATGGCCATGAAGAGCGAAGTCCCAAAGCTGCTTTTTTTCAAAAGGCCACTGGACAAACTCGACTGGATTTTTCCCCCTTGAAAATGTTACACTTCTCAACTAAGAAGCTTCCTCAATTCTACAAAAGCTTCTTGGACGAGAAGCGAAACGTTTTCAAATGGGAGGACAGGACAATCCAGTTGCCTTTTGAAACATTCAAACCTGGTTGATTGAGAATCTCCACAGACATCAAGTCTCAGGGGAAGTCTTGAATTTTAGGCAGTATTTATTCCTGAGATACTGGATTTATTTGCAGTATCTATGTATGTGGAGACAATAGAACAATCAAGAGGATTTCAGCTGTCATTTATAAAGTTTTGGGGGAATGACCATGAAGAATGAAGTCCCAGAGTTGCATTTGCAAAAGGCAACTGGACTGGGGTTTTTTTTTCCCTTGAAAACATTTCATTTCTCATCTAAGAAGCTTTTTTGGTTCTTGGATGAACTGAAGAAGCCTCTTGGATGAGAAGTGAAACATTTTCAGGGGTGAAGAAGAGGGTGAATAGTCCAGTTGCCTTTTGAAAACATTTTAGAACAACCATGACTGTTGAGAATCTCCATAGACACAAAGAATGAAAGTTAAGTTAGCTGCATGTTAGTTGGTTTAAAAGGCCCGGTCCCACTGGCCAACGGATGCAAAACGTATACATAAAGGACACAGTGGATGAGCAAAATTTCAGGGGTGGCTCCATCCGTTGTCATCCGCTTCAAAAAGTGGCAAAAATTTGCATAAACAACAGAAAAGAACGGAAAAGAACGGACGTGGGTAGTATGTAGTGGGGATGTTAAATGGATGTTCATAGGAAGCCTAGCGGATGAAAGCGGATGACACCTCTGAAGGGGTTCCGGGGGATAATTGCGAAGCAGACGCATAGCGGATGAAGCGAATGCATCACATATGCCTAAAGGAAAGGAAGGGGATGCCGCGCTGATGTATATTGGATGCAAACCGTTTACTGTGCATCCTTTCTATTTCCGTGCTACTAACGCTGTGTTGACATTCCGTGTACCTTTTGTTTCCTCCCTCTTTCCGTTTTCAGCTGCAGCAGATGTGAGTTGCGAGGATGCCCAGAGGATGCAGAGAGGATACAGCGGACGTTTAACGGATGATAAACGGACATAGAACGTTTGTTGCTCGGATGTCGCAGATTTACATCGTACACGGCAGAAAGTTCATCCATTCACAAAGTTTTGTGCAGCTCAAAACTTCTTGCGGGGATGAAATCACAGTGGACGGATGCTTGACGGATAGAGCGTATGAAACACGTATGCAGTGACTACACAACGGATGCATAGCGTTTTCCAACAGATGGCAAGCTTGCTTTAACCTTTTACATCCTCTTTGCATCCGTAAGTGCAGTGGGACAGGGCCTTTATGATTTATAGCGCAATACGGAGCTTTGGATTCTCCTCCAAAATGTGCTTTTGGGGATGCAGGTGTGGAAACTTAGCATGTGTTGGCAACATTTTAAAAGAGTTGCCTTCCCCACCCAATGGCTGCTTTGAAGTAATAATACACAACATCCTGCTCTTCCTCCGAAGCACTTCTTAAAGGTTTAACCCTGTAGAACTGAACAACAAAATCACAACATTTTCTTTCTTTTCTGGCTTTCTGGGTTAAGAGATCATGCAGTGGCTGTTTTAAGGAAAGGATATGTGCATATTGAATATTTTCAGCATTTGCAAAGGTAACTTGCGAAGGTATTTATTTGCTCAAAAGACTGACTTTTTGAGGAGATATTCATGAATTTGCACTGATCAAATCACAAGGCTGAGTTTCATCGATAAATCAGTTTACTGATCTTTGGAAAAGCTTGAGCTGCATTTTTACTTTGGACAGGCTATGCAACTTGATACAGGTAGTCCTCAACTTAGAACAGTTCATTTAGTGATTATGTGAAGTTACAACAGCACTGAAAAAAGTGACATGATCATTTTTCACACTTGTGACCATAGCCTCCCCGTGGCCACGTGATTTACATTGGGATGCTTGCCAACTGGTTCATACTTATGATGGTTGCAGTGTCCTGGGGTCATGTGATCCCCTTTTGCAAACTTCTGACAAGCAAAGTCAAGAGGAATGCCAGATTCATGTAACAACCATGTTAACTAGTTTAACCATTTCAGTGATTTGCTTAACAAATGTGGCAAGAAAAGTTGTAAAGTGGGACAAAGCTTGTTCAGAGTATTGTAGTGTAAATTCAGCACCAGAAAAGTAAACACAGATGGCTGAGGCTTCATTTAATTTCTTTATTTACACGTAAATTTTACAATACCAGTTGTAGATTTTTCCAACATGGAGCAAACTCAAACAGAAGCAGACATGTTACAGAGGTTCAGAGCAGAGCTCTGGTTTTCAGCAAGCAAGCAAGTTTCTCTTTCACTTTAGAGCTGAGCACAGAACAGAGATAAAACACGCCCGGATTCTCTCTTTAAGTCTCTTCGTTCCAGCCCTCAATTCAGCTCTCATTGGCTGATCTTGTTACTAAGCTCTATTCCAGTTCATAAATATACTCTGACAAAGCTCACTTAACACATTCCTCATTTAACAACATAAATGTTGGGCTCAGTTGTGGTTGTTGAGGACTATCTGTATTTGGTTCTACAATAGTTTCTTCCTTGTAGAACATTTGTGCTTTTTTCTACTACATTTGGATAGGTAGTCGCTGTTGTCAGACAATTAGGAATTGGAATTTTAGCATAGTTCCTTTGGCCTCAAGCTAGGTAGAAATAAAGTTTTAGGAGCCCATCAAAGCACACTTTATTCTTATTTTATATCTTTTTTTCTCTAAGACACAGGAGTAGAATGCCACACGACTGGATTCAAGGTCATATTGACTCAGAATGACTCAGAACGAAGAGGTGGACAGAATACAAGTAGTCCTTGACTTACAGTCATAATTGAGCCCACAATTTCTGCTGTTAAGCAAGCCAGTTATGTATGTTTTCCTCCTTTTATGACCTTTCTTACCACAGTGAATCACTGCAGTTAAGTGAATCTGGGTTCCCTGTTGACTTTGCCTGTCAGAAAGTTGCAAAACGTGATGACATGACCCACCAGGATACTGCAACCGTTATGTGAGTCATCAGTTGACAAGGGCTCAAAATTTTTGATCAAGTGACTCTGGGGATGCTGTAATGGTTATTAAGCTGTAACTTCAAATAGTCACTGAACAAATTGTTGTAAGTCGAAGACTACCTGTACTTATCAGATCCGTGGATGATGCAGAGCTATGGTAGAATCAATGCTCAACATGATTCAAAAAGATCTTGATAGGCTGAATCAAACTGAAAGCAATGGGAATTAAACAGAGACAAAGGGAAGGTAACCTACGGACCTTAGGAAGTTGCTGAACTACAGCATGCTGCCATTTTCACTAGAAGGGCTAATAATCTTGGATTTCCAAGTCCACGTGGAGGCAAGTTCAAAGTTCTTCACTTACAAAAAGGAAACTAAATGCATTTATCTACAGTAGTGACCATCAAACTGGGTCATAGCAGACTTGAAAATATTGGAATGGTTGCTGATCACAAGCCAAATACAAGTCAGCAGTCCACCATTGTAGCAGCAAACTAAAAACAGAAATAAATCTTGTTTCCCAATCAGTGAGAATATTTAATTCAATCTGGGATTTTCATAACTCAGTCAGTTATAAACTGCAGGGAATCCCCGACTTAGGACACAATGGGGACCAGAATCATTGTTGCTAAGCAGAATTACTCTTGCTATGTCAACAATTTTACCATCTGTTTTTGGTCACAGTTAAGCAAATCATTGCAGTTGTGAAGTGTATCACACAATCTTTAAGCAAATCCAGCTACCCCTATTGGCTTGTTTGTTGGAAACTGGTTGAGAAGGTTGCAAATCGTGATCCCATGGCACTAGGACATTGCAGTTGTCCTTAATATATACCAGTTGGCAAATGCCTGGATTTCTTAATCATGTGGCTGGTGGGGATTTCACAGCTGTCATAAGTTCGAGGACCAGTCATTGGTCATTTTTTTCACTGCCACTTTATCTTCAAATGGTCATTAAATGAATGGTTATGTTAAGGACTATCTGCAATTGAATAGACTGAATTTTGTGCTAGCTACATGATTTACTAATTTGTGTTGTATGAATGTAGGCAGTAATAAAAGTTACAGAATTTATTATTTGTTCAGCGAATGGCCAATGATACAGAAGAGCAAGTCTTATTGTTGCCAACACCAGCTGGAATGGGCGGTCAACTTCTATATGACTAGGATATGTTGCTCATCACTTTGAGGGTAAAATGCATTTGAAATAATTTGAAGCAGATGAAAAAAAAAAACCCTCAAGAAAAAAACTAATACAGTACGTACTCATATAAAGCTTTATTGATTACCATTTAAAAAGTCAGTTACATTTAATAAGGCAAGGTCCCAGCTATATAGAACAGGTTGCCTTTACAAATGAAAAATTATTTTTGCTTTTTTTTTACATTATTTTACACATTTTGGAACCAACACACTAATCAAAGTATATTAAGGTTAGTATTTTGCTGATACCCTGGGGGAAGTATGTAATTGTACAAAATGGCATTTTATTTTCTTCCCTTTCATTTTATTCTACCCAGAGATCCTCTTCATATAATAAAAGTATTCATGCATACACAAACTCCTGTTTCTTCATATGACATACTTAAATACTACATTTTTTTTATTTACAGATTTAAGGTTTTATGGTTTTTTTTAAAGAAATAACAAGCAAACTATAAAATACTCTGCAGGCTTTACAAATTCATTCCTATTGTACAAAACAGTTATATGACTATAGTTTAAGAACATACAACTTAAATAACCAATTAACTATGCACATGTTTGTATACATATAAAACACATTTAATACTGTTTAACAGTTCTCAGTGTGTTGCCTTTTTTTACACAATTATTTGCCAAGGCTCAATCGTACAACTTTCATACTATTACTCAGCCATTTCATTGTGAGTGTCTGTAGCAGCATTTCAATGGTACTAGAAAACCTGCACATATATCATTTAAAACAAACATTTTAGAAATGTTTTAATCTTCATGTAGAAAAAGTAATGTATACTGCTTAAACTATTCAACTAATTAACCAAAGTGACATTTCATACAGCTATGTTTACATGTATGAATTCTATCCATTTTCGGAAAGCACATGTCAGCAAAGAGATATCAATTAAAATTCAGCTAAGACAATCTTGACAAGTATATTATTTACACTTTGGGTGAAATGTCAGCTTTGTAGCAAAGGGAAATGGGAAGTGAAAGCAACTAACCTTCTCAACTAAACACAGAGTACTGAAAAAGTGAAGCTTGGCTTAAATAGAATTTCTCAGCAAAAAATAAAATAAAAAAAAATAAAGCCCACAGTGCAATTCTGGTAGGCACTTAACACAGAGCCCCACTTCGTACCACAAACTTCACGTTCCAGTCCTGTTCTACTTTGCAGACAGTGAAATTGAACTGTGCATCTTTGCTTTATATTATAGCAAGGGACTTCCTCGTTACAAGATTTCTTTCTAGTGGGGAAAATAATCACCTTCAGTGATCTGAAGGTGAAACAGGTTGACAACTACATGCAGAAACTGATACTGTGTGCAGTTCACCAGCCAAATACAAAGATGGGATGTATAAATCTAGCTCTTTGGAAAGAAGGTATAAACCACTGGATTATTCTACAGACAGTGATAGAAGCTAGAATCAATCCACCCTGCCGACGCTCTCTTTCTAAAGCAGCTGATATGCACAACTTTTCATTTTTTTAAAAGGTTACTTAGAGGTTACCCAGATGTACTGACTGGGGTCACCCCTTCTCTTTCACCTTGGACAGCAATATCTTTAAAACCTATTCATATTAACAATTATTTGAGGCTTATTAATATCCTCAGTGATAAGTGAATGCTCAAAAATGGAGCACAGATAAGAATTTAAATATTTCTAGATAACTTTGGAAGAAGTCTATTTCACATTTTTGTTTGTGTATCTCAAACATACTTCTCTGCAGTTACTCTTTGAATGAAAAAGTTGAACAGACATGTTTTACAGAAGGCACAGCTTGAAATCGTAAGGAAAAAAAATGCTATTTTTGGCTAAAACAGTTCTTTAGCCCTTTATGAAACTTATAGACACAGTATACCAGAATAAAATAGGCATAGCCATTTCCTCCAATTCTCTGTGCAGTGTTTTATAATTACTAAATCAGTAGCTCCCTGAATTTGAGGTTAAGGTAACTCTGATAAGAAAGTCTGCCATTCTGTGTTTGTACGATTTTATGAAGTATTTCCATATAAATATGAAATACTATAATTTCTAATCTGTGAAATGGAATAAGGGTTAGAAGATAAGAGGAGAGATAGTGTGGAATGTCAGCAGGTATTCTGGTTTCATTTTTAAAAAGAAAAATAGAAACAAAAATCAGCTGCATAAAAATCCATCCATCAAGGCAGGTACTTTTTCAAAGTCATAAGCATCAAAGAGGTCACTAATCCCTTCTTCTTCATCAAGCCCAAGCAGATAGTCTTCATGAAGTAAAGGTGGCAACAAGTTTACAAATGGGCCATCAAGACTTGAAGTAATTTGGTCCTCTGTCTGTTGCAAAAGGTTAGTTGTAGAAACTAATGGGGAGATGGCCATGGCATTTTCTGAACAGTCAGGACCTCCTGAGTTCAGATCTGTTATAAGTAAGAGAACAAAATATCAAAACTTGGATACAGAAACCTTTCACAACCATACTACATATAAAATGCTTTGCCTTCCACCCAGCTTATTGTAAAAGTTAACCCTTGCTACTATGGAATGAGACAGCAGCCCAACACCTCCCAGCCTCAGGAACTGCTTAAGTCTGGAGGACTAGTAGTTTTGTGACATAAGTAGGATTTACACAATTCAGTGACAATGCTAATTACAAAGGGAGATTCTCTGGAATCATCTCTTCTGTTCTGTATAGACCTGCTGAAGCAAGACACTGTGGCTCTTTCATTCTTTAGCCATGAACTACCATACACGGACTTCAAAAATGCAGAACAATCACCAGATGGCAGGAAAAAGATAAATTGTACTTCTCTAGCAGTCACTTGGAGTTTGGACCTTTATCTGACAACCCTAACCAATATGCATATTTTATGGGTATAAACTATAAACCAAACTGAAATTCAAACATCCCATGTTGCTTTCTATATTAAAGCGCACACAATATATATTTGGAATGTATAAGTATTTATAAAACATCAGGATAAATATTAATCATGAAATTTCAATCTTCCAGCCATCCTCCTCCTGGATTTCAGGTTAAAAGATAAAAACTAGAAAGAGGCTAACTGAATGAGAAAGAAACTATTAGCGTGTGCTCTGTCAACACAAAATAAATCACCAAATTTAGTCTGCCTTCCTCCTTTGGGGGAAATCAGAGTATTTGAGGGTATATTGAGAGAAATGAAGACATACTGGCTTCTAGATATCAATAAGCACTTAAACTTATATAGTGCTTTACAGTGCTTCACAGCCTTCTCTAAACGGTTTACAGAGTGAGCATCTTGCCCCCAATAATCTGAGTCCTCATTTTACCAACCTTGGAAGGATGGAAATCTGAATCAACCCTGAGCTGGTGAGAATCGAACTGCTGGCAGAATTAGCCTGCAATACTGCATTGTAACCACTGCACCACTACGACTCTTTGAGATACCCTCAAAACATACAATTAATTTCCCGCAAGGAAACCTTCTGTATAATTCATATAAAATGGAAAGCATTCAGTGAGTTCGAGCAGAATCTCATGGAAAGGAGGCTTTAGTCCTTTTACCCTCACTCACATATCTGCCCACTGTCATTTACATAGCACATCCATCTGGGGAACAAAGGTTTCAGGAAAAGCAATGTCAAGCTTGGCTTTTGAAAAAGCAATGCCTGCAGTGCATTGCTAGAAATGCAGAGAGTGCCAAAACCCTGCTCCTTTTCCTTCAGTTGCCCAAAGGTAGCTCTTAGGCTGTATGCGAAAGTGCTAGATGCTTCCACCTCCTTTCTGCCCTCCGCAGATAAGCTCTTCTGCTTTGGCCAGAGAGTAGTGACTTTCCAAGTGAGTGGATGCTTTAAGGGAAACGTATTCGATGTAGATAAATTCTGCCTCCTGTGACAAAATAGAAACTATTTTTTAATGTGACAATTTAACTTATGCATTCCATGGCTCACATTAATGTTTAGGTATTGCCAAATTATTAATTCACTCACTCCTTATTTAGTGATTACACAGTTATTGATTGTTTGCAAATATGATCAGCCAAAAATCATTTTCCAAGCAATGCACGCATTTATGACCAAATTTTGTGTGTTTGACAATGCATGCCAGAGTGGGAGTAGCACTGGTATTGTTGCAAATTAGGAACGTACACATCACTATAAACACAAGTAAAATAGTAAAACATAATAATCTGTACTCAAGAATAATGAATTAGGAAAAAAAGTTCTTTAGTTTACTTTAAAGTCTAGCACTTAAAATATTATACAACAGATGATACGTTGACTTTAAGCTCTGCATATATGTGGTTATCGCCAGTGTTCAGATTACCTTTGGAAGTGTTTCTTGAGATATTTCCATTGTGATCCTGATCCTGAGTTTTAATACGAGTGGAGTAGTCGGTTTCTTCTGGACACAAGTACACTTCAATAGGTCCTTGAGTACTACATAAGTGTATCAGCTTATTCTGCAACAAGAAAGAATTTCAGTTTTCTGCATCCCTTTTGCCAGTAGTACAAATAACTACTGGAACATTTTTCATTCTTAATGTGCTGATCTGCAAAAAAAAAAAAAAAGAGCCCAATGCAGGCTGAAAGTTTGCAAAATGATAATAATCGGCCTAGCAGAAGATATAAATTCTGCCCTTTCTAATCAATGTAATTTTGCAAGATTATTTTCTAAGCCTTTCATCATCATAAGGTTAAGAGACAGGGAAGTGATTTTGCTTGGAGCTTATTTTCTGACCAGACTATTTTGGTTTTCTGATGGCTCAACTTATCAGTTGTTCCTTGAAGCTTACTCCTAAGCAACGGAACGAAAAGACGCTGGCCAAAATCCAATTTTAAATCAACGGGATGGGACAAGGTTACATTCATGTGCCTGGTTGGGCTAATGAGATAACCCTATCTTCCTTAAAACAAGGTCTTGTCATGTTCTCTGTCATGTTCTTGACCAAACCACCTTCATAGAAAGTAAGTTGCTTCCAGGGTTTCTTTTCCGAGGTTTATTGAAAAAGGTACCATAGGTTATAGGAATTCAAATTATGGATTGCCCTTCCCCCCCCCTCCCCAACCTTTAATGCAATATATCTAAATTGAAGTTCCCTAAGGTGGAGATTTTGTCAGCCTCTTATTTACAGTACTTGTACAAACTGCTTAGAAAGCCCTTCTCTTAACTAATAAGGGAGGAAAATTCGGTGAGTAAAAAAATATGAAACTTTCTCCATTTCTAAACCGATCAATATAAGGCAAGGGTGTCAAACTCACAGCCCGTGGACTGGATACCTCACATGCTGGGCCCGCCCCCGCCCAGTTTAGTGAAGGGGAAAAAGTCCCGATATGTGACATGATGCTGCCATGATGACGTGAGTTTGACACCCCTGATGTAAGGCCTTACATTCTCTTATAACTCTTGTAGTTGCTGGAAAAGATTTCTGTGCATGTGTTCCATGTGCATATAAGCACATCCGAATAATACAAGAGTTAAAGAAAACAGCATGGCTGCTTTATTCTTAGAAGTGAGGGGACCACATTGCTTTGTGAAATAAGGGAGATGCTTCCCTTAAAGATTTGCACAGCCCAACTAGTACTAAACTTGGATGTCTTAGCAATGCTGACAGAGAAGATGCCCTGAATACAGCATGAGGACTCAAAATGGTAAAGTGTGGGCCCAGATTCTCATGTCAGAGGCAGCCATTTAGTGAATAGAACTGATGATGGAAAGCTTCAAGGCTGAGAGAAGAAAAATCAATTTCTTCAAAAAGGCAGAAGATGCAGAATTTAAATGTTTGGGTGGACATGCAAGTATAAAATAGGTTTCCAATGTGCTGCTCAATGCAGCACTTCTTTGAATGTGTGGTTTCCTCATAAAATTACTTTTCTAACTTTCTCATGTTTGTTCAGGAATGTGGAACTGAGAAGGAATGTTCTTGCTTTATCTAGCAGCACAGTGTGCATCTGACTTCTAAATACAATGGTTCCATCTCAGAGAATTTATAATCTACTGCATGTTGCAGGAAGGCAGAGAGAGAGAGAGAGAGAGAGAGAGAAGAGCAGCAGAGACTGCCAAAGAAAAAGTCAAATGGCAGTGGTGCTGCTAGCAATGAAAGGCATAGCTGTTTAACATGGATCACATGTGGCATAGATGTTACAGAGCTGGTCTTGGACTAGAGAGATCCAGCTTAAAATCCGCCTCAGCCAGAAAAATTCACCAGTAACCTTGGGCTGTGTATCATCTCTCAGCACCCCTGCCCCCTTCAAAAAATAGTTAAGGAGAAAGGAAAGAACATGAGTAACTGCGATTTGATGCAGAGTCAGCAGGCATAACAAGAAGCTAAGTCAAGATATAAAGAAGCCTAATACTAGCTATAGAAAGAAGACCAATCCCAGGTATTTGAAAATAATACAATGGGATAGTTGTAGATAAGCATTCTCAGGGAATGGAATGTATAAAACAGAGCCTAATATGAGAAGAAATTCCCATAGGTTGACAATATCTAGAAAACTTTGGCTGGTTTATCTTTTTAGTGCATAGCTTCTGAAAAAGCAAAACTGAACAGTCATTCCAGAAGAAAAAAAAACTGCAAAGCTACTTTTATATTCCTGCCAAGAAAGCACCATGGAGGCCTCCATGCAATCCCCAAAAATGGTGTTCAAGTCGCGAGAAACTTTATTATGAGTTCCATCTTTCATTTAGGCATAAAAGCTAATTGGGTAGCTGATTTTGCTAGGTCAATCGTTCTCTCAGCCCAACCCACCTCACTGGGCTGTTATTGCAGGCAAAGAAGGGGAGAGTAGCATTAGTTGTGTATGCTGCCTTGAGTTGAACAAAAAGGCAGATAAAAATAAAGAAAAATCAATCAGTCAATAAGCAAAAAAATAACAAAAAATAACTGTAAACCGAGTTATATAGAAGTTTTGAAAGTTTTTGTCACCCATGAAAACTTATTTCATTAAATCACTCCAACAAATAAACATTAGTTTTAAAATGTAGAAAAGAAAAATGACTGTGCTATGTAATAAAATAAGTTTTTACCTTTTCTGGGTCAAGCATTTCAAGTTTTGTTTCTGGAGGAGCTTTGACAAGTATGACAGTTTGGTCTTTAAGGCTCCTAATTTCTTGAATATCTTCATACCTAACATACGCTAATGTAATCAGTGTTAAAGAATTGTTGAACAGCTGCTGAGAACTAGAAAACTAAAGTAGATATTTTAGTAGGTGTTTTTATATTGTCTTCCCTATCTTCGTTAACTTGGTGAAGTTGTGTTTTTTTTTTAAAGATCATGGCTGTCTGTGTAGAAATTATAGTGAAGAATGCACAAATTACAGTCTGGAATGTCACTGCCAGGCTCAATCACAAAAATGCAGGAATGGTTCCTAGATTTGGGACAGCTTGAAAAGACTCTTGGACTCGAACTAAGCAACAGACTCTGTTGATAGTCTTTTGAAAGGCATTTTTGCTGATATTTTGCAATATTAAAATAGCCAAGGACATATGGGCTATAGATCACTATCTTATGAAATATGCCAAATATCAGCCCTATAGCCTAAGCCAGTATTTTTCAATTTAGATAATATTAAGAAAGCACAATGGTTGAGGAATTCTGGAAGTTGAAGTACACACGTTTTAGAATTGTAAGATTGAAAAACACTGTCCTTAACAACAACAACAAATTAAGAGCACGAAGTATATTTATTAAAAGAGTGTATCTTCATTCACTATAAAAGGATATCTCCGATCTTCAGAATCCTTTAGCAATTTGAGGTCATGAGAGCAGCTTTGGATTAACTCATCCAGCTTCTTTTCTTCCTGGCTGAGTTCTGCTACCTCTTTTGACAAGCCTTGACAGTGTGCCAACATGCCCCCGAAATCAGATAGACTGCAGCCCCTTCAAAACAAATGAACAAACAGTTCGTGGAACACACAGCAGAGTTCCAATCTGAGGAAAGGTGTGTCTCATTCCTTAATCCAGCTGTTCTTTATCTTGGAAGAACTACCGGTAATTTATTAATATGAAGAGTAGAAGAGGAACATTTGGAGTTGCACAGCATTCTTTGAAAATGAGATAAAAGGCCAATAATGGATACCTTTACTACTAAGAAGGACATAATTAAATACAATATTTATTTATAAATATAACATATTTATATTTTATCAATATAAAATTATCTTTATAGCCTTTAAGGCATGAGCCCAATTTATCTGAGGAACCATCTCATCCCAATGAGATTGGCCTATCCCACTTCATCTGACAGAAGAGGCAAGCTCTGGATTTCTTAGGCCAAGAAATTGTAGCTGAAGGAGAAGAGGTTTTCTGCCATGGATCCTGCCCTCTGGAGCATCAGGCCTCTCGGCATGACATCTGCCCTCCATCCTATTGGTCTTTCAAAAGGGTCCAAAAATCTCACTTGTCTTGAGCCCGATGGGAGCATCTCATTCTGGAGGTGACTGGTAGAAGATCCCAACTCCTCCCTATTTACGTATTTTTCATTGTTATTCAGTTTGTTGCTAATTTTAACTTTTAATGTCCAATGTTTTTGATATTTTAACTTTCTAATTTTTTATTATTGTTATTTTATGTCATTATAAGCTGCCCAAAGTTGCTCGATAGTGAGATAGATGGCATATAAATTTAATTAATATATACAAACATGTATAAAGAGTTACAGCTGGCTTGGTCTAGTGGTTAAGGCACCCGTATAAAAACACTGAGTTCTAAGCCAAACTAAGGCAATCAAAGCCAGTTCTGTGAATTTGGGCCAATCACTCTCTCTGAGCTCAACACATCTCACAAGGTTGTTGTGGGGAAATAGGAGGAGAAAAAGTATTAGGTATCTTTGTCTCCTTGAGTTATTTATAGAAATGATAAAGGAAGAAAATAAAAATAAATAAATAATACAATGGCTGGATTCATAAATTGTACCTAATCAAGCCTTGCTTGAACATGATTTGTTGAAGAAGACAAAATGGGAGAGTACAGTACTTAAATCATCTAAAGCCATTAACCACGATTAACAAAGCATGAAGCTTGTATGAAAGCCAGTCTGGTTCAATGATTTAGATGCTGGTGAAGAAACCAGGAGACTGCAGATTCTAGGTTTTCTTTAGTTATGGAAGTTGATTGGGTGACCTTGGAGCAGATACACTCTCTTGGCCTAACTCTCCTCAAAAGGTTGTTGTTGTGGGGAAAATAGAAGGTAACAGTATTAGGCACAATATATTCGCCATCTTGAGTTATATATAGAAAAGGTGGGATTAAATATCTAATAATATAGTTCACACGTACGAACAAGTTATAAACAAAGAGCCACACTATGGCTCAGTAGGCTATCCAAGCCCAGCCCATGTATTAAGAGGAGGAACTATGAAGTAAACTTTGTGTTATATACAATGTATTCAGCAAAGGAACAGCCTTATGGGAATAATGTTAAATTGCTGTTGGATGTTGATAAACATCTAAAAGGCCACAGAAAAGGGGGGGGGGGGTTAGCAGAAAAATATGTAATAGGCTATATACATGAAGAGGTTTCTTTTTATATCCCATTCTTAATCACAGAAGAGTTTAGTGCCATAAACTATAATGCGTAACAACACATACAGAAAAGGCTCTTCTGCCTTAGTTTTCTGCAACTTTGAATAAATCATCAACATATATATGAAACATTTCAGACACATTATTAATTTCCTTAGTCTAGTGCCCTGGGAAGCACAGAACAAAGTCTGCTATGCACGGTCAGCCAATATGTTTTAAAAGTTTTCCAAGTAGTGGACCTTTCTCCTGAATAAAATATTTTGTTAAGTGTAATAGATTGTGATCCTCAAATTATGTGTATCTGTGGAAACTGTCACCTTCCCCATCCCGCATGTTGGAATACCCTTCACAAAATGACTGCTAAGTTTAGTTTTATCTCTTCCTTCTTGAAAACAACTTCCTCCTTAACTTAAAACTAAGCTAAATGTAGTTTTACCATCATAATTAAAAACTGAAAGCTAGCATCAGATAACTTTTTTTTCTAGAATGCAAGACAAATACAGAAATGTGATACGTACATCCACTGAATGTTGTTCTTGGATTTTTTCTTAATGAGATGAATGCCTTCCAGAACATTGGTAATATCATAAATCCTCCTTTTCTGTACCTTAAGGACCTCTGCTGCTTTGTTCAGATCTACCACACCATCAGGAGACTGGCTTAATAATTGAATAAACTTTTTTGTGAGAAGGCCAAGTGATGTATCATACCGTGTCTTTTCTGAAGGAGATTTCGGAGCTGGAAATAAAAACCATTTAATGCCAATTTTGAAAACATGGCAAAACATTTTGTTTAAAAAAAACTTCTAAGGCACCATATGAGTTGTATTAAAGAACACTCCTAGACAGTTTCACTTCAGCGGTACAAAGGTAGTCCTCGACTTATGACCATAATTGAGTCCAAAATTTCTATTGCTAAGCAAGACAGTTGTCAAGTGAATTTTGCTCCATTCCGTGAAAATTCTTGCCACAGTTCTTAAGTGAATCACTGCAGTTGTTATGTTAGTCACACGGTTGTTAAGTGACTCTGGTTTCCCCATTGACTTTGCTTGCCAGAAGGAAACAAAAGATGACCACGTGACTCTGGGACACGGCAACTGTCATAAATATGAGACAGTTGCCTAGCATCAGAATTTTCATCATGTGGCCATAGGGATGCTGCAACAGTTGTTAAGTGTGAAAAAGAGTTGTAACTATTTTTTTCAATACCACTGTAATTTTGAAGGATCATTAAACAAATGGCTGTAAATCACTTGTAATTAACTTGGTTAATTTTCATGGCTAAAACCTCAGTGTGTGTTAGGGTTTTGATCCAGCCTCTGCAAGCATAATTAACTACTTTTCATCCACAATTTACCCAGGAAGAACATGTAAGAGATTGAATGCACTTCATATAGCTATGCACAGATTTTCTTACTTTTTGGACTCTCTGGACTTCTTGTTGCAGCTCTGCCTTTCCCCTTTGGAGTTCTCAATCCTTCAGGTAGAAATTGCTGTCCAGGTTCTTCTAGTTCCAATCTTCGTTTTGCCTGCCAAAGATGCAGAATTCAACAGCATCAGAGCAAATCCAAGCTCAGTTTTGCATCATTTACAAATTAAGATAGACACTAACTGACTCAAAATAATTAAGACTTTATTTTGTTGCACAGTAGTTGTAGAAAAGATATTTTCAGTGGTCTGTCTGTGGTATAGAAAATTACTACACAGTTAGCACTAGCACTTAGATTTATGTACTGCTTTATAGTGCTTTACAGCCCTCTCTAAGCAGTTTACAGAGTCAGCATATTGTCCCCAACAATTTGGGTCCTAATTTTACCCACCTCGGAAAGATGGAAGGCTGAGTCAACCTTGAACCTGGCGGGAATTGAACTGTCAAATTGTAGGCAGCTGGTTGCAGAAGTAGCTTGCAGCACTGCATTCTAATCACTGCACCACAGAGGCTCCTAGGATAGGATTGGATAGGCTCCAATCTCCTATCAGATTGCAACTATTAGGCAAGAATATTCCACTTGCAGAGGATTTTGAGCACAACTTCCAAACGCTCAAGGCAGCATGAGCACTGGGAATTAATTGATTTAGTTGTAGTCTAAATCAATTGATAAATCAATCTATCCATCTATCTATCCAGGAGCAGTAAATTCACATTTAGATAAAGGTTGGGAAATGCTAAATTAAGGCATGCAGTAGACAGTTTGAAACCATGCAAAACCTTTCTCCCATAAAATTACTGTTAACTTTATAAGCTTACATATATTTTTCATACCAGCCAAGACAAAATATCTCATTACTTCTTTTGTGTATGGAATAGAAAATCACAGTTTAAAAATGCCTTCTAATCTTATTGTGTTTTTTAGAAGCTTGTTCCTTGTTTCCTATTTGGACTTTTAATAAAGGTGTATAAATACAAAAACTCTATCATAGTATTGCTACCATTCTTTCAAACAGGCTTACTTCATAAAAACTTGAATAGAATAATCCTTTTTCATAAATGCTCAAGTAACTTCTGCTGAATTCATTATTCATTTTTTATTTCCTGATATCCCCATATAGCTTTGTCCGCTGTGAGATAGTAGGCTTTAATGTGACTGTTATAGATAAAGTTCTGTGGACACTGGATATAACCACCAATACTAGTGTTAATTCCAAATCCTTAAAAAGTGGTTTCTTTTTAAGCACCATTCTTAAATTCAAAAAGAATATCTATGTATATCATAAACTGAATGGCAGTCTTTTTTTAAAAAAAGAAAAATTATTGGTTTTTAAAACAAACATAAACAAACAAAACATAAAAACACCAGGCCATCTTCCATATATGTACATACAGTGTGCCAGTTGGTTTACAAATTGTTTTGTGCTTCCATTTCATAGTCTTCAATTATAATTACATTATACATGATCTTATATTTTCAATCTAATATTAAATACATTGGTATCATTATTAATCAATCATTTGACAATACTTTTATTCATTTATGCTTTAGGAAATAATCATATTTTACTGAATTTATTTTGTGACAATTCATATTATCATCCCAAATCTATCCTAAAATCATTTTGTAGATATAACAAGGAAAGAATACATCTTTATATATTTTAGTATTTTCTAAAAGTCTATATATTTCGTTACTATATTTTATTGTCTAACCATTGATAGAATAGATCGCAAATTTTATAAAATTGTTTATCATCCTGTTCTCTAATTCCAAATGTCAATCTACTCATTTCAGCACATTCCAATATTTTCTTAATGATGTCCTCTTGTGATGGTATTTTCTCATGTTTCCAGTTTTTAGCAAATACAATCCTAGCTGCTGTTAATACATTTACAACCAGGTATTTCAAGTCTTTACTATATATTTCAGGTAAAATTCCCAATAAAAATATCTCTGGTTTCAAATCTATGTTTTTTTGTCATTTTTTCCAACCATATGTGGATTTTAGTCCAGTATTTTTTAGCATCCACACAAGTCCACCACATATGGTAATATGAGCCAGGTGTCTGATGACATTTCCAACATTTGTCGGATTTATTCTTGAACATTCTTGCTATTCTTGTCGGGGGAAAATGCCACCTGTAAAACATCTTATACAAATTTTCTTGATATGCTGTTGACATTGTCATTTTATAATTTTGGGACCACAATTTTTGCCATTTCTCTAGATCAATCCCATATCCAAAATTCTTCCCCCAAGCAATCATAGTTTCTTTAACTTATTCTTCTTCTAGTTTAATTTTTAATAAATATCCATACAGTTTTTTAATCACCTTTTCATCAGTACCTGTCAAAATCTTATCTAAATCAGTTTATCATAGAAACCTTCTGTTTTGGAATCTTTATCATACCTTGAATGTATTTGTGCATATGAAAACCAATTCATCTTTATACCTTGTTCCTCTAGTTTTTGAATAGATTTAAGTTCACCCTTTTCATTCAATATTTCACCATATCTGTTTGTTCCTTTTTGTATATTATAGGATAAGAAAATGCTTCAATAGTCGATAACCAGACCAGAACTTTCAGATAACATTGTCTTTTAATCTTCTTCCAGTTTAACCACAGAGACTCCCGTATATGTCTTCTAAAGTACCCCTGTGTTTTAGTTCCTTTATACCATAAAAAAGCATGCCACCCCAACAACACATCATGTCCTTCTAATGTCAACAATCTGGTATTTCTTAATGTTATCCATTCCTTAACCCACATCAAATTTGTAGCCAGGTAATACAACTCCCAATTAGGCAAACCAAATCCTCCTCTTACTGTAGCATCTTGCAAAAGTTTTAACTTTATTCTTGCTTTCTTACCTTGCCATATATATTTCAACACAATTTTATTTAAATCTTCAAAATAGTCTTTTCCAAGCCTAACTGGAATTGTTTGAAACAAATATAAAATTCTGGGTAATATATTCATCTTGATTGTTGATATTCTCCCTATTAATGACAGTTGTAAATTTTCCCACTTCGCCAAATCTAGCGCTATTTGCTGTTTAAGTTTGATATAATTATTCTCTTTTAGTGTACTGCATCTTGCTGTCAAGTATATCCCCAAGTACCTGAATTCGTGACCTGAATTTTCAATAGTTCTGCCAGTTCTTCCTTTTGTCTTGATAGCATATTCTTTGTCAAGATCTTTGTCTTATCTTTATTTATTTTCAAACCAGCCACCTTTCCATATGTCTCCATCTTTTCTATCAGTTTTGATGCTGTTTCTAGTGGGTCTTCTAAGATAAAAACCAGATCATCTGCAAATGCTTGCAACTTAAATTCTTCCTTTTTAATTTTCATCCCTTTTATATTCTTTCCATCTCTAATATTTCTATTTAGCACTTCCAAAGTTAACACAAACAACAGAGGTGATAGTGGGCACTTTTGTCTTGTTCCTTTTCTTATATCAATAGAGTCTGTCAGTTCTCCCTCTATCATTATATTTGCCATTTGCTTCTGATATATAGCTTCTATTGCTTGAATAAATTTTCTGGCAAAGCCCATCTGTTCCAGCAGAAATAACATGAATCGCCAATTCACATTATCAAATGCCTTCTGTGCATCTAGAAATATCAGAGCCATTTGTTTTTCAGGATGTGCCTCGAAGTATTCTAAAGTATCCAAGATTACTCTCATATTGTCTTTAATTTGTCTCTTTGGCAGAAATCTATTTTCATCAGGATGGAAAAAATTATTTAAGTATTTTTTAAGTCTTTCTGGCAATATTGAAGCAAAAATTTTATAATCTGCGTTTAGTAGGGAAATAGGTCTATAGTTCTTGATTTGTAATGGATCGGCTTCCTCTTTTGGAACAAGTATGATATAAGCTTCTGACCATGATTTCAGTATCGTTTAACATAACTTCATTCATAACTTCTAGCAATTCAACGATTCGTGTAATGTTTTATAAAATTCTGCCGGAAGTCCATCTAGGCCTGGTGCTTTTCCATTATTTTGCTTCTTGAATGCTTCAGTTAACTCCATCATCATTATATTGCTTTCTAACATTGTTTCAATCTCTTTAGGTATCTGGGGTAGATTAGCATCCTGTAAATACTGTTTGACTCTTTCCTCATCAACATTCTCTTGTGTGTATAGTTTCCCATAATAGTCTCGAATGATTTCCTTCCTCTCTTTACTACCATAGCAAACTTGGCCCTGATCATCTATTAATTGCAATATTTTCCTTGATTCTTTCTCTCTTCTCAATTTATATACAAACCATCTACCTGGTTTATCTGCATCTTCAAAATAGTTCTGTTTAGCACCTCTAATTTTCTGTGCTAATTCTTCTTTTTCTATTAGACCCATTTTATGTTTGGTTATATCCATTTTTAACTTAATGTCCTTTTTCTGTGGTATTTTCTGTAGCTCTTTTTCAAGTCCTTTATACTCATCCTCTAATGCCTTAGAGGCTAATCTTTTTGTGGTATTTCTTTTCCTTGTATAGTCTATTATCAAGCCTCTAGCATATGCCGTCACTGTATTCCATACATTCTGAATTGATGTATCTTCTTTTTTGTTTTCTCTAAAGAAGAGAGCCAGTTCTTTCTCCATCCACTGTGTGAAGTCTTTTTCCTTTAATATAGTATTATTTAACGTCCATCTAGATCTTCTTCTTTGTCCTTTCCATTTAATTGTTATTGGATTGTGATCTGCCCAAATACTTGTTTCAATATTTATTTCTTGAATATTAGTTAACAATTCTGTTGACATCCATATATCTATTCTGGACTATGATAAGTGTCTATTTGAGGAGAAGTTGTATTGTTTAGTTTTAGCATTTCTTTCTCTCCATGTATCTTTTAAGTATATTTCATCTACCATTTTAAAAAAAGATTGAGGGAGAGTCTTTCTGTTTTGCTTTATTGTTTTTTGTGCTGTATAGTCCAGGTTGTTGTCTACAGTTCCATTAAAATCTCCCATCATAACTATATTAGCATAGTCCAGTTCAATTATTTTCATATGTAATTTTTTATAAAATTCTTCTTGTTTGTCATTCGGGGCATAGATTGCAATCAGGAGTGTTTTTATGTTGTTGTCCATTATTTCCACCATTAGTATTCTTCTGTCATTGATCAGTATAAATCAATTTCGCTGGAATGGTTTCTTTAATATATAAAACTACTCCTCTTTTCTTGCATTGTGTCAGGGAGGAAAATATTTTCCTTAGGTTTGGCTGTATCAACAATTGTTCATATTGCTTTTTAATATGTACTTCTTGTCGGCAGATTATATCAAATTTTAATTTCTCTAATTTATGGAAAGTTTTCCTTCTTTTAACGGCTGAATTAAGTCCATTTATATTAATTGTAATCAATTTTTTCTCTTCCATGGTTATATTTTATAATTAGGTTTAGCAGCTGTCATGGATCTTGGTTCATGTTGTTCCTTAGCTTCCTCCTTTCCACCTACTGAACCTTCCTCTTTTTCAGTCATCATTTGGCAGTCTTCTTGGAATTCAATTAGTGAAATTTCTTTTTCTGCCTCTTCCTCTTTCCCTCTGAAAAATTATGTATAAAATGATTCAGCTTTCTCAATTGAATCAATTCTGTATCTCTGTTCTTGCCATGTGAACATTAAACCTTCTGGAATCAGCCATCTATAATTTACCTCTTTTTAAAGTAGCAATTTGGTCAAGAATTGGTATTTTCTTCTCATCTCTCTCATTCTTCTGGGTACTTGTTTCAAAACCACAATCTCATCTTTATATTTCAATGTTTTCTCTCTTGCCACTTGCAATATTTGCATTTTAATGGCTTTCTTTGTAAATCTGATGTGAACTTCTCTTGGAAGGCTATTTCTCATTGCATATCTTGTGAAGACTCGATAGACCTCATCTATTCCATCCATCATTTTCTCTTCAGTTATTTCCAAAGCTTCAGCCAATATTTTTATCATTATCTCAGCTAGATTTTGTCCTTTTTCTTCCTCTATGTTTTGGAATCTAAGATAAAATTCTGATCTGTCCATCTCCCATCTCAGCACTTTTTTCTTGTTCAACCACAGTTAATCTGTTATCAACGTCTCTGATCTTATCTTTTTGTTTATCTTCTTCAATTTTTAGTAATCTCTCATCATACTTCATCATCATTTGTTGGATGTTCTCCACTTTTTCATCGGTTTTCCCTGTTCTTTGTTCAATATTCTCTGTTCTTTGTTCGATGTTCTCTGTTCTCTTTTCAATATTCCCTGATCTTGTTTGAATGTTTTGAATTCCTTGCATAATCATCTACAGGGTCATATTTTCTTTTTCTTGTTCTTTTTCTTGCCTTAACATTGTCTGTGTTGAACGCTGTCCTCCAGATGGTGGAGAGGAGGAAGTAGAAGAACCGGGAGCTGTTAATTTCCTACTCATTTTAAACTATTCAAAATTTTCAGATTCTTCTAGACCTTAATCCAATTGTGAGATAGCCAATTGTATTTCCAAATAAAAATAGCAAGGAAAAAGAAGCCAAATAGTAATAATAATAATAAAAAAAGAAAAAATAATTTCTTCATGTTCTTGTATACCTTAATCCAATCGATTGGTTAGATAACAGTGAAAATTCAAAAATGAAGGAAAAAACCATAAACACACACAAAAGAGAAAAAGTTGTAAAATCCTAAAAAAGACGGAACAGTGAGGAATAAAAAGCTTTTTAAAGAAAGGAAAAATTCTTCAGGTTCTTCAACACCTTAATCCAATTAAGGGGTCTCAAAAAAGGCTACATAAGACAAAAAGAAAAAAAAAAGGCCAAAAAAGTAAAAAAAAAAAAAAAAAAAAAGCAGTATTGGAGGTAGATGGAAAAACAAAAGTACCAGAAAAGCAGAAAGAGAGAGAAAAAAAAAAAGGCTATTCCCTTAAAAAGAAAAGGAAGGGAATCATTAATAATAAAACTTTTCTTTTCAAATAAAAAGCAAATGTAAAAATTAAACTTCCAAAGGCAAGCAAAAAAAAAAAAAAAAAAGCAAAGACAAGTTCCAAAGAACTAAAAATCCAAATAGCTATTTCAAAAAGTAAACTGTTGAGGAGGGGTAGCGCAGCTTAAAAAAAATCAAGAGAACACACTGCACTTTGTTTAGTTATCCAAGGCTCTTGTTATAACACTCTTCTCCAGAAACTTATCACCTTTTCTTTTCCTATAAACTTCAACACCAGACTCCAGCTGTTGATAGAAACCCAGAACAGCACCTGCAATAATACTCTCCCATGCTCTTCCCTCTATCTTATCAAATAGCAATGTCCTTGAAAAAAAAATCTCAATTCTTTCTTTCTCAACTTTGTCTGGTCACAAGAGAAATAGAATATTTCCAAGCCTCTAGTTGACAGTGTTACAAAGTTTCTTTGCTTTGATTTCCCCCCTCCTTTTCCAAGCAAAATATCATAAGAATTAATAAAAAAAAGAAAAAATAATTAAAAAAAGAAATAACTAAAAGGGAGTCTCTAGCCTAAAATGTTACAAAATCAAAAAGGAGAAAAAAAATAGATGGAAAATAAAACAGTCTAGTTTCAAAATATAAGATCATGTATAGAAAATCCAGCAATGAAAAAAAAAAAAAACATTACTTTGACATTCCTGTTTAAAATCGCCGCTTAATCACTTCTGTCAAAACTTTTACAGCTTCTTTCTTTTCCTTAAGGTGTCCTTTCAGATCTTATAATAAAGAAAAAGTTCTCACCAAACTGGCACACTCTCTCTTTCTGTTCTCTTTCGTTTCGGAGCTGTCCCAACTTCAGCAGCTTTAATGGCTGCCTCTTTGCCGCTGGCAAGAAGAGCTTTTGCTGGATCTACCAGGGACTTTGCAGTATCCCTGGGATCGACAGGATGCGCTTTTCACTTTCACCGTCTCTTGGGATGGTTTAGATCCGATAGGACCGTCCAGGAGCAAAGATATCAGCAGCGATCTCAGACCTCCAAGATCGCATGCCGTATCGTCGCAACGCCAGCCCCGCACCCCATTAATGGCAATCTTATTGCAAACATTGCCCAATACAACATCCAGTTTTACACGTAAAATCATAAAATTATAAACTCCAAGTGAGAATAGAAAAAAAGTTTTCCTAAAATGACTGTAAAGATAAATACCGTTATTCATTTATTCAATGATATAACCACACGTATCAAATACCTGACTCTAGGCAGGTAAAAATTAATAAAAACATGTTAAGAAACAACATACTATGAAAAAAGGGTGACTCATAAAGAATAGGAGCTAAAATATTTATGTGATCTTAGGAACCCCAAATCATGTAAACTAATTGGATAAAATACCATATCTATAAAATGCTTTTGAAAAAATACTATACTCCATAAAATGATTCAAAAAGTACAATAATATTTTAACACATCTGTATTTTAACATACCATAATATTAATGTTTAAAGCACTAGAATATTTAGGCCTAAATTTTACCAAAACATATATCAAATTCTTTATTAAGATAACAAGTCAGTGCCACAATCTAAATGTTATTATCATAATGCTAATCAACTTCCATAAGATTTGTAATATAATAAAAATCCTAAAATATTTATCCCATAAAGTTTGGTGCACTTTAAGAGAACTCCATATCAGCATACTCTTCGGTAGAATGTTGGTACTTGCCAAGTAATTTTTCAAATAGATATTTTGCATGATTATTAATATGGGACATTTCGGAGTTTTTTGCATCAAGGAGGCTAGCAAAGCTGTATTTGCATTTGTAACGAAAATACAATAAACTTACTACGAGAGATAGCAGCACAAAAGAACGTGGGCAAGAATTTCTATGTCCCATATCCACATGGACAGGATCTTTCCTTTTGAGGGAATCTTCCAAGATATGCCTTCAAGGATTGCTGATGGGAAATCATCAAAATGAGTACTCTTCTATACTTTGAGAAAATATATGAGATACTGGGTTGCTTGCAGGATAAACTCTAAGTAAGACCTGCAAAACTTATTTGATCTTTTTGCATGTCCATATTGATTACTTAGTCTTAATTCACAGTCTTTCTTGTGTTGTACTATTTTATTCTCAAGAGCATTGGGAGGGATTAGAATAGCTACGCTGCTTCTGCGTGTCTTCTGTGAGGCATAAAACATTGGAAGCTTTCCAACATTTATTTGATTGAAAGATCATTACAGTGTAATTTAAAAAGCCAAAGTGCTCAAATTTCTGCCCATTGACGGTGAAGGCATCATCATCTTGAATAAACTTTACATTGTGCTACCTAGACCAGAACACCATGTTACAACAAGACAACTCTGATAGGGCAGACTCAATCCTATCTACTCGACTTTAGTACATTTTACTTTTCTGACTTAAAGACACATCCATGCAGTTTCTTGGCAATAGCCAGAAATTGTTTGCCACTGTCTTCTTCTGGGATGTTTTTCAACTTCCCAGTCTGTACTGTAGCCCTGGGTTTCCCTGGAAGTATTCTATCCAAGTACTAACCAGGTCCAATCCTATTTAGTTTATATGCACCGGCAAGATAGCCACATATTGCAAATTTCGAGATGTACACAGTAGATATAAACACATTATTGATATAAAAATAATATGCATATCATATATTAACATTACATTGACTAATAAGAAGATACTTGGTCTATACTAGGCCATATATTACTTTAAAAGGCTACACTAAAGATGTGACCAAGAGAATACTAAATATTGATGGCCAAAAATAAAACCACATGTTTAATAGTAAGATATCCTAGAGTTTAATTTATTCATAAATGTATTATCTCAAATATCTCCATGTGTCTCATAATAAAGACATTGCGCTTTTGCGAACATGTATACACAGAACACACACATGCAGCCCCCCCAAAAAATTGGCACCAGAATTGCTAAATCAACATATTTCGAAGAAATACCCTATTAATCATATTAATCATGTCCAGTATTTCCTAGTTGAACCACAGACAATTACAGTGATCTAATACATATCAATTTTACAGAAGACAATGTTGAAAAAGCACTATGCAATCTAAAACCATCTCTATCTATTGGACTGGATGGAATATGTGCCTACTTCTTAAAAAAGCTATCCACTGCCATAGCCGAACCTCTGAGCATAATCTTTGAAAAATCTTTCAGGACCAGCTCCTTGCCAAAACTATGGTCACAAGCCATGGTCATCCCCATCTTCAAAAAGGGAGACCCCAGCCTAGTTGAAAATTACAGACCAATCTCCTTATGCTGCGTCACCTGTAAAGTCATGGAATCAATTATTAACCAATCCATCATCCTCCACTTAGAAAGATACAACCTACTCTCTCATAAACAATTTGGTTTCAGGAAAAAACTATCATATAATCTGCAACTCTTTCACTGCAAAAACATATGGATTACAGAACTCGATTAGGGCAAACCAATAGACGCAATCGACATAGACTTCTGTAAAGCCTTTGATTCAGTGGTACACGACAAACTACTCCTACAACTAAAATCTTACGGTATCTCTGGACACCTGCATAACTGGATAGAAGCATTCCTGTCAAACAGACAACAAAAGTTTAAAATTGGGAGCGTCCTATCAAATTCTGTACCTGTCAACAGCAGTGTCCCCCAAGGCAGTGTTCTAGGACCAACTCTTTTCATACTCTACATAAATGACCTCTGTGATCATATCAAGAGCAATTGCGTTCTCTTCGCTGATGATGCAAAGCTATTCAACATCACCGACAATACTACTACCCTTCAAAAAGACCTTGACTATGTATCAGAATGGTCAAACAAATGGCAACTTCAAATCTCAATAAATAAATGCTCTGTCCTACATATTGGCAAAATAAATCAAAAAATAAAATACAGGCTGAATAGTCAAGACCTTGTTGACGATCCAAACTCTGTCAAGGATCTTGGAGTACTCATCTCAAATGACCTAAGTGCGAGAACCCACTGTAACTACATAGCCAAAAAGGTGTTAAGAGTTATTAACCTAATCTTATGTAGCTTTTTCTCTGGTAATATTACACTAATAACTAGAGCATACAAAACATTTGTGAGATCCAATACTCAAATACAGCTCTTCAGTCTGGTACTCACATTATGTATCTGATATTAACACAGTTGAGAAAGTCCAGAAATATTTCACAAGAAGAGTTCTCCACTCCTCTACTTGTTGCAGAATACCTTATGCCACCAGACTCGAAATTCCAGACCTAGAAAACCTAGAACTATTCCACCTTCGGTCCAATGTAAGTATAGTATATAAAATTATACATTGCAATGTCCTACCAGTCAATGAATACTTCAGCTTCAACCATAACAGCGCAAGAGCAAACAATAGATACAAACTCAAGGTTAATCCAGGAAATACGACTTCAGCAACAGAGTGGTCAATGTCTGGAATACTCTGCCTGACTCTGTGGTTTTTTTCCCCAAACCCCAAAAACTTTAACCTTTGACTGTTTACTATTGATCTCACTCCTTTCTGTAGGGGCATGCATAAGTGCATCAATGTGCCTACCATCCCTGTCCTATTGTTTCTTTTATATATTTCTTTTCTTATTTGTATCCATGTATTCATAACTATGTTTTTACTTATACCTATTATCTTGGAAGCAATTGACAAATAAAAAAATAAATAAAATAAAATAAACTCAGCTATTTGTATAGCAAGAGCATTGCTTGATACATTACCAAAATTTTTATAGCTGCTTAACGTTTAGATCTTTGGCTGTCAAATATTTTCTCACAAGACAAAGCTCCAGTCTGGCGACTAAGCTTTGTTTGAAAAAATCAAACTAATTGTGTAAAACATGTAAAGGAAAGAATGATACCAAATTTCTTTGCCTGGAATATTATTCTTAGACATCTGGTTAAAACAAAGACAGATTATAGGCTTTCAAGACTTATTGACTGACAAGCCACTGCTATACCAAACAATTGCTAGATGCAATATAAAAGGTCTATGAATATTCAGAATTCCTTTTTGTAGAGTTATTTACAAAAAATGGTAAAGTCTTAAGATTTTATTCAAGCATACTCAAGCACTGACATATGCTGCGAGAGTATTCTAACAGTACAGTAAAGACAGCAAACTAAAAATGCTTCACTGAATCCTTTTCAAGACAGTCCAATTGTACATCTAAAACAAAGTCTTGTAGAAATGAAAAACATACCAACAGTCATCTGGAAAACATGATCATGCTAAGCACTTCAAATATGCAAGTTCAAACTCAGTTTCCACACTAATCAACTTGTCAGTAAACATCTTTCCAGTCATACACCCACTGATACATTGATTTAATTATTGCATAAGTAGAAAAATGTTTACCATTTGTTAATTTCTGAAGACTTTACTCACAGACAATTCTAAACATGCAATTTAACCATTTTCCCCCAGATATGTGCATTACTATTATCCTTTAATTCTAATAGAATTATAATTCAAACGGTTACAATTTTTGTCTCTTCCAGAATTGATGCAAGACTCTTAGTTTTTTGTTGGTTTGCAGTTCAGGTGATATTTCAGGGTGGGAATGATGAAAAGCAGTGAAAGAATTTCAGTTTTGGAATATAGTGTTTTCTATGTGCTTTTAAAATTCACAAAGTTTATCTTCAGAACTGTTGTAGCCTATTCTGAGAGAGGTGTATGCAGCTTTTATAATGACTCATCACTTTTAAAACACCACTGTCAGCTATGAACTGAAAATGCAAGCACTTAATTACCACAGATAGCAGAAATCTAAGCAGCAACATCTGTAGTCAAATATTTTACTTCCTGCAGCTCAAATATTCAACATTTTGAAATAACCATCCATCCCCACTAGGATGTCTTCCATATAAATTGACACTAATTCAACCAGGATTCAGCTGGTGTAACAACCGGTCCAGTGAGCGTGTCCTTTGTGTGCGTGTGCAGCATTTGCAACTCATCTTCTGCTGCAAGCGTTGCGTGTAAAACAGCTGATGCACAGCAATCCGCTGTGTCATGCAAAACAGCTGAGATGGAAAATTCAGAAATAAAGCACCAACTAGGTGCTGGGTGGGCCAAACAGCTGATCGTCTGAGAGAACCGATTTTTTCCCAGCTGATCTTTGGAGCTACTGGTTCACTCGAACTGGTCCAAACCAGCAGAATCCCACCCATGAAGTATAGCTGCTATCATTAGAGACTTTTATGCCTTCCACAATAGCCAATAAGCATTTTCATTATAATTTCATATTTAAAACATCTGCAGACCAACACTATATGCAAACTGAATAAATACGGTATATGTTATGAAAATAAAATCTGCCTTCCACAATAATCACCTAAGGAATATTTTGCTAAACTGATATTTTCAGCCAAATGCATATATATGTATGTATGTATGTATGTATGTATGTATGTATGTATGTATGTAT
>BLBF01000002.1:78124514-78214472 GCA_015471245.1 Laticauda colubrina
TATGTATGTATGTATGTATGTATGTATGTATGTATGTATGTATGTATGTATATGTTTCAGAATCACGTTCTCAGATAATACTTATCAGCCAATTCTAAAACTTATATGTGGATTTATGGTTCAGATATAAATTCCAGTAAAGTGCCTTTAAAAAAATGTTTCTTTATGAAAGTGAAAGGCAGTATCTTCCCCTCCACCCTTTAATTGAAACAGTTATATTTCAGTGGCTCACAAGCCTAAAATACTATCGTCAGTCATGTGAAAACAAAACCAAAAAACAAAATAACTAGTACCATTGCAGAATTTGCTTCTTAAATTTGAAGTGGTGCATAAAAAACCCCTAAGGATTTAAAGGCAAAAACCCATTCTACTTTACGCCTTCTAGTGTACAGAAATGTTGGCTGTTTTTCAAAGATTTTAGATTCCTGAAAATTAAGTACCACTTGAATTCATTTGCAACAGTAAAATATACTGTTGCTCTTCTCAGCCCAATAGGGGCTTGTGATATTCCAACATCATCAATGTAGAGGAGCATGGGGAATTTGTGCTGTTACATTTAAGAGTACAAAAATATGGGGCCATTATTGAACTTGACATATAAAGCGTGAAGGGAAAAGAATATTTTCTGAACAATTACAATATTGTGTCAGAGAAAACCCTGAGACTTGTACTTCACTCATAAAATTGTGTTGGAATATAACTTCAGTATTAGTAAAAGAAGCTGCAGTGTTATTATTGTAGTTATAGTTGGTCACATAGCCAGATATTTAGATTGGATTTGGCATTTTTGTTCAACTTATTAAGACCTATTATATTATGCACAATGTGAAATCACAGCTTTTAAGTAGTGTTGACCATGTCTCTTCTCATGTTTACTACACATTTCATGTACATCTACCAATTGTCTTCCACTGCTTATTTTTTCTATAAAGATTGTAATGTTTTACTGCCAGCCGTTGTTTCCAAACATTTGATGATCCAACTATGTGGTAGTGAATCAAACATCTTATTTATAATCAATTCAGACACGTAAATTGGGTTTTGCAATTCTCCAAAACCATTTTATGTTTTATTTTTGTATCTTTGCTTTTCCTTTTGTTTCCTTTCTATAGTACTGGAAGGATGTATTTTTCCAAGATTATTTAGAACAAATCTTAATCTTGGATAATGTATTATTCCTGCATGTAATTTAAAAACAGTAGGCAAACATCTTGTTTCCTGATTTTGTTCCTTTCAGTGGTTTTTTTAGAACCAGTATATTTTGTCAATTATTAACCAGTTGCTGTCTTTTTAATGCAATGCTTTATTAAACTATCTAGCTATAATTGCATGTAAACTAGTCAGATATCTGAGCCATGCAACGGATATTTCCAGGAAATGTCATTTTTAATCACCTTCACTCAGTTAACCATTTCTACTGTAATACTTGCATTTGATTTTTACTAAATTCATCTTCACATTCTTCCATCTATCCAGTATTTTCATTATAGCATTTTTGAAATGTCCATAAATCTATTTGAAACTGAAATATTTTTGGTTTTCTATTTTCAGAATGTTATTGCCATTTATACTTTGGTTGAATTGCCTGGTTTGACTGAACTTGTTGATTTTGATTACCTTGGATTATTTATGCCTGATAGTGTTTGATTTTCCCAGCTATTGCTGTTGTTTGCTTTATGAATGGTGCTAAATTAATGTTATTAAACTTGTCTTGATTCTTATATTCTTGAATTTTTGCTTCTCTATACAATTTAAACTATTTGTATCATATCTTAATTTCTTTATCTTGTCCTTTAGTCTGATCTTCCACTTAAATATGATTTTGCTTTTGGTTTTCTAATTTCAGTAGTGATTTCTTCGGTAACTGCCACTGCTGTACTTATTCATATCCATCATTATAGGTGCTAGGTCTCTTTTGGGAGACTACTTTCACTACTGGAAGTCTTGTCTTTCTAGTGATAATTCTGCATATGCCATAATCTTCCATTTCTTTTCCTTGTGAAAGAATGGGTCAGTTCATAGGTTGTGTTCGTGAAGACCCTATCTATCTATTGTATTACTCCTTCTAAGTTATTGTCTCTGTAATTCACAGTAGCTTTCTTCTACTTTTTGAATGGTTGTTACTGTATCTGGGTCTTCATTTTCACAATTTTTCACAGTCTCTTCCCGTTCTGCATCCTTTAATATTTTATTTCTGTGATGAAACTCCTTTTATCTATTAAATTTTGTTCAATGGCATTTTAGTGTGGATAAATTCTTTTCCACATTTCAAACATCCACTTTAAGTAGGCCGGCTTAGTTGGTTCCAATTTATCATTGCCAAGTGATAGTGGTGTATTTTTCAAATATACTTTTGTCTGCAGTCGTTCTTTCAGTAATCCTACAAGGCTAAGCCCTGGTTGCTCAGCCATAGTTCCTGAGTCCCATTCCCCCTTTTCAACAGATGTCCTGGAACTCTAGCATCTGACACAGCAATAAGCAATCTGGTACAGGATTCTTTTTCTGGTTTCTTACTATTAAAGGTTCTTGGATATACTTAGTCTGGCTCTTCTGCTAATACTTGCCAGGAATGGGTGACTTTTCTGATATGGGTATATGATGGGTATGTGAAAACATGTCAGTTTTTCAATGTCACTGTAAATTTGAATGTTTACTAAATGAATGGTTGTAAGTTGAGGACTACCTGTACGGAGCCCTTCCCACAGACCAGGACTAGGTAGATTTTATTTGATGGTGTTAAAGATATTGTTGCAGGATGTCTATTTTTGAGCTCCCTTTTCTGAATCCTGCCTGTTCTGTTGCTGTCCAATATTGGGGCTTATGGTTCAAATGTTTAACGTATAATTTGCTAACCTTCAGGAGAGACTCAGAAACCTGATTGCACAAATCATTCTATTTCCCTTTGTATACATTTGTATTATTGCCAGCCCTGCATATTGGAATATACCATTCTGATCAATAAATGTCAAGAGATACTAGCTGAAGCCCCCTCTAGTTGGAATTCTTTATTATTATTTCAGGCAAAAAACAATCAACAACTCCAGCTTTGCTCATCTTAAGCAATTGGTTTACTTCTTGCACAGAGACAGGGCACCAATTTTACTCCTGGCCCAGATTGATGTGATTCTCATTTGTGTTACTACCAGAGTCTATGTAAAATACTCACAGATTTAAAATGCCACTTAATTGACGGACTGGAAGTAGGAGGAGAGTGAGTGGTTTACCTCAACTGGTAATTTGCTAGAAGTGAAGAAATCTCTCTTCTTGATACATTGAATTAATTTCAGCGTGTCTCCTTTCTGACAGTTTTTCCTTTTTTTTTTTTAGGAGGGACTTACAATGAGCATTTAAATTCAATAGGGAAAATATTGGTCCTCAGATTATTTTTCTACTTGCAGTCTGACATAACATTTTCAGCTGTGCACAATCCTGATCAAACTATTTTTTGTTCTTTACGTTCCAATTTAAGTGAGACATTTGCTAAACCATATACTGTATCTGAACATGCTTTTAGAGAGTTGCCTGGCAGGTGCGCTCAAATTTTCTAAGGTAACTCTGGCTGCCAGTCATTCTATGGCCATTTTTAAATTACTTTTGTTCCATCTATACATACCTCTGCGGTTGTTTTTTGCAACTATGGGGTGCCAATTGCATCTGTTCTTACAGATTGATAGAAGGATGACATGATTAGTTTTAGGGGAGTGGTGATAACTGTATAATTGAGAATCTACCTCTATCCACTGTAAGGCATTTAGGAGATTACATGACAGATGGGTTGGCTACTGATCTTCTCCCTGACCCTCCCCACCCCCAAAATAAACATATTCTGTCATGTGATCTCCATTTAGGGAGCCATTGAGTTTATATTACATATTCTGACAATAAAACACATACTGTTTAGCAAATATATATATTCTTTTAAGGCATCTTAGAGGTCAGTGATGTGTTATTCCATTTCTGTTGCCAGTATCAAATGGCAGCTTCATTACCAATATTTATGAATGTGCCTTGACTTCATGTTCTCCTTGCCTCCCCCACCATGCTGTACTCTATGTGGAACAGAAATTTATGTTAATATTGTCAGTGCAATTCCATCAGCAGAACTGGGATCAGCGGGATTGACTTTTTGGCAACAGTACATATAATTTGTTTAGGATTTTAATCTAAATGGCATATTCAGTATATTGAAGCAATGCAATCCAAAGGCATTTGTATTCTTCGCAGTCCTTGTAATCAGTAATTTTTTCCTGAAACTTGGAGGAAATGTATGAGTAGAAGGATAGCATAAGTAAACTTATTGAACAAAGCTGAACTGCAATTTGCATACTGAGCGATAGTGCCCAAATTCTAGGTATTATCCTTTCAGTGATGTTTAAAACTGTCAATAACCAGGAGAATGATTCTTAACATTTTTGTTGGGCTTCTTCCATAGATTGTAAACAATCGAATAAATTTAAGTTATCTAAAATAGCTTCTGGAGTAAAGCAGAAATCTTTTGGTTTTCTGGATACTTACCAACTTAAAGGATTTTATTTCCCATGGACTTGTAATTTAAAAACTAGAGATAGACATGTATTACTATGACTCATGTTGAAACTTTGATTTTACACTTCAAATTTCAGAATATAATTTTATGCCTATATAGCGCTACTTTAAAATACATGTTCTGAGAGTACAGTTTTAGACAGTTTCTGGAGATTATAATATTTCAGAAAGAAGCAGAGCCCTAATGAAATGGGAATCTCACAAACATAAACCTTGTAAAATAATACTGAATATTCTAATCTTCCTCTTCCATCTCCCTCTCTTCATTATACTGAAGTCACAAAACTGCATTCAACACAAAGAACTGAGAAGTTGCACTAAAAAGCAGGAATAGTGAGAAAAGGTAGCTTGGAATTTCTACGTCAAAACATTTAGTTGTAAATACTTACTTGACAAAACATCCATGAAATTATTTCCAAACATGAAAAGATAGAATAAAGATAATGAAATAAAAGACAATTTAAAATTAAATTTTCCTTTCACTTAAATATATTTAACTTTCAATAATTGCAAATTTTCTTTTGATAAATTTTGGCATAGTATATCTCTAGGTACCACAGACAAATACAAAATACTCCCAGGGAAGATTTTTTATTTCAAAGCGAACAATTATCAACTTTTATTTAATTTGTTTCAATTGAATCTTTGACTTAAAAGAAAAATGTATTGTAATTAAACATAAGCATCACTACAGATGCTTTCAAGAAATGATATATATCATACTTAGCCAATAAAAAGGAGAATGGCCCTAGTGGAGTTAAATAGAACTAAATAAAACAGAACCTAAAAAAAGAATACTTATACTTTAAGTTTACTCATCTGTGATTTTGCAGTCATTTGTGTATGACTCATGGATGAATTTGATCATTTCATAAACTGGTTGCAATACGTATTTGTTCACCGATATCAATCTCAGTCATTTATAGATCAACGGTGGCCTTCAAATACCATGCAACTCCCCAGTCATCTATTTTCAGTTCTAATTCTCACATAATGGTACTGAAAGCAAATTTTTAGAAACAAATTAGGTCTATGTGCTCCAAAGAGGCAGAAATCAAAGTCACACACAGACTATAGGGTAAAGCATTTCTGACCCACCCATTCATCCAAGAAAGCTCCTGCACCTTTTCATAGACAATTATTTTTTGCCAGTAAATAAGTCCTACTCTGTTTCCTTGACATACATCAAAGACATATAGCTGAACTGTGCGGAAACCTAAGCATGTAGGCTGCATGTAGTTTCTCAGGAAGAACTACAATTCGTCTTTTTTCTTCTTCTCTTATTTGAGGATTAGAGTTTTGGCAGGGGGTAAATTAGGCTTAAAAGTATTCATTATTCCATTTCTCATTCCCAAAATAATGCCAGTTTTTCAGATTTGGAGAAGTTTAAAGATTAATGCTGATTCTTGAATCCTTTGCAATCTTTGTAAAAGAAAAGAAAAAGAAAATCCTGAAAGACACAAAAATTTCAGCCCTGCCAATCTGATTGAGATCACATCATTGCCCTGCCCACTTATCACTCTCAAATAGGAAAGATACAGGATAGCAGCATACTGAAAATACAGGTGAAACTCAAAAAATTAGAATACTGTGCAAAAGTTCATTTATTTCATTAATGCAACTTAAATGATGAAACTAATAAAAGAGATAGACTCATTAATGCAAAGCAAGATAGTTCAAGCCGTGATGTGTCATAATTGAGATGATGATGGTTTACAGCTCATGAAAGCCCCAAATCCACAATCTTGGAAAATTAGAATATTGTGAAAAGGTTCAATATTCTCGGCTCAAAGCATCCTATTCTAATCAGCTAATTAAGCCATAACACCTGCAAAGGGTTCCTGAGCCTTTAAATGGTCTCTCAGTCTGGTTCAGTAGGAAGCACAATCATGGGAAAGACCGCTGACCTGACAGTTGTGCAGAAAACCATCATTGACACCCTCCATAAGGAGGGAAAGCCTCAAAAGGTAATTGCAAAAGAAGTTGGATGTTCCCAAAGTGCTGTATCAAAGCACATCAATGAAAAATTATGTGGAAGGGAAAAGTGTGGAAGAAAAAGGTGCATAAGCAGCAGGGATGACTGCTGCCTGGAGAGGATTGTCAGGAAAAGGCCATTCAAAAGGGTTGGGGACTTTCACAAGGAGTGAACCGAGGCTGGAGTCAGTGCATCAACAGCCACCACACATGACGGATCCTGGACATGGGCTTCAAATGTCATATTCCTCTTGTCAAGTTGCTCATGAGCAACAATGTCAGAAGCATCTTACCTGGGCTAAAGAAAAACAAAACTGGTCTGTTGCTCAGTGGTCCAAAGTCCTCTTTTCTGATGAGAGCAACTTTTGCAACTTATTTGGAAACCAAGGACCCAGAGTCTGGAGGAATAATGGAGAGGCACACACTGCAAGATGCTTGAAGTCCACAGTCTGTGTTGATTTGGGGAGCCATGTCATCTGCTGGTGTTGGTCCACTGTGCTTCATTAAGTCCAGGGTCAACGCAGCCGTCAACCAGGAGACTTTGGAACACGTCATGCTTCCTTCCGCAGACGAGCTTTATGGGGATGCTGACTTCATTTTCCAGCAGGACTTGGCACCTGCCCACACTGCTAAAAGCACCAAAACCTGGTTCAGTGACCGTGGGATTCTTGTACTTGATTGGCCAGCCAACTCGCCTGACCTGAACCCCACAGAGAATCTATGGGGCATTGCCAAGAAAGATATGAGACCGAAAAGTGCAGAAGAGCTGAAGGCCGCTATTGAAGCATCCTGGTCTTCCATAACACCTCAGCAGTGCTGCAGGCTGATAGCTTTCACGTGATGCCGCACTGAGGCAGTAATTGCTGCAAAAGAGGTCCAAACCAAGTACTGAGTACATATGCATGCTTATACTTTTCAGAGGTCCGATATTGTTCTATGTACAATCCTTGTTTTATTGATTGCATGTAATACTCTATTTTTCTGAGATTGTGGATTTGGGATTTTCATGAGTTGTAAGCCATCATCATCACAATTATGACAAATCACGGCTTGAACTATCTTGCTTTGCATGTAATGAGTCTATCTCATATATTAGTTTCACCTTTTAGGTTGCATTATTGAAATAAATGAACTTTTGTATGATATTCTAATTTTTTGAATTTTACCTGTACAACTTTGAAACTGTATCACTAGATTTGTATAGAGTTTTTCAAAAGTAGGAAGTGTGAGCTGTAAGGCAGCTTCTTTATAATTTTTGGTGGTGTGGGCAGCAGCCCTCCCCCCAGAAACCAAAAACTATTAAAAGTGGTGGTATGGTTTCATGATAGTCTATCATTTTGAAGAACAAATCATACTAATTTTCTCACAATAAATTCAAGACTCATTACATTTTCATGATTTGGAGCACAGGAAAAGTCTCACAAGCTTTATTCTCTTTCTAGCATCGACGCTACTTCCAGCAGCTGCCTTGATTTAAAATAATTTTTCCCCACCAAAATTCTTATATTTAGCAAGATTTACTAAAAGTAATGGGAAGCTACTATAAAAATTCCAAAAACGGAATTAATTCAAATTAAAATCAATATATCTCTGAATCCACTGTAGCAAAGATTTCCTGGTTTTCTAACAGCCTTCCTGTGCTATGGCACAAGGCAGTTTTCTTTTTTGATAACACAGAAGTTTGTTGCTGCTAGTTTACATAATCCGGCATTCCACTATTATATATATAATCAAGATTCTGTCAAAATGACAAAATGTACATCATGTCATTGTTCAAGTTCCATCCCTTATGTACAACACTGTATGATCTGTATCTTTGCCCATTCCCTACCCATCCTATTTTATTTCTTCAGCATCTCATCAAGATAAAATAAAAACCTTAATTTAAAACAATACTGCATTATTTGTATAGTATTATTTCAATATCCATTTTCCCTTTCCAATTGACTTCTGCAATAAGTTAATTTTTAGAAATGGCATTTGGTTAAACCTACTAACTGTACTTTGTTTATAATCCTGAAAGAGAATTGCAAGCAGTAGATTGTGTTGCTAAATCCAGAAATAAGACTCACTTAAACAGAGTTAAATTAATCCTAAGTAATTTAGAGTTACATCAGGATTAAACACAACTTTCTCTGAAAGGTGGTTTTAGCATAAGCTGTAAATTGTATTCTAACTGTTTTATTCAATATATTCTATATGACCATTGGGGGTACTATCTAATGTGTTTTTGCCAAATGTATCGTTGCCAATTCTAGATCATATTTTTTTAAATTACAATCACAATTACTGAAACAAAAACAATTCCACCAGAAGCTTCAGATTGTAATTTCTGGCATTATAACCACCTAGAGTTGCCCCTCCAAAATAAGATATGCAGTATACAAGTAATAAAATACATACTACTATTCTCTGATATATTTCAATGTGCAGCGTCCACAATATATATCTTGCCATTTTTTTACATTTCTGTTCTAATTACTGCCAGAAAAATCAAAGTCCCCAAAATAAAAATATTATTTTCTACTTTAGATCTTCTCAGGGAATCCTGTTATGATGGGATGACTTAGAAACTTTAATGACCTATGTGAATTGTTTACAGTGTGGTAAGCCCCTCCCATAAGAAGAATGAAATGTTTTGGGGAATATAAAAAAAGGCAGAATGTTGTATTTCCCAAAAGGAGAAATGGAGGAACATGTTTTTAGTAGTAGGAAACAGTCCCAAAGTCTTTCTTAATAACCCACAGCAGATGCCAACATTTAAGAGATAAAGAGCTTATTGAAAGAGGAAGACAAGTATCCAGATAGCTGTATTCATAAGCAAAGCAAATATTGCAGCCAGAAATCCATTCAAGACAGGATATTTTGAAACTCCCTGCAGCTAGGTCTGAACAAAGGCAGAATGGTAGGATTAGAAGCAGTCCCTCACCCAAGAACCAACACAGGATGATAGTCATTAAACCACAACAGAAATTGCCCAACACCCTTTCAGAACACAAACCCCTTCATTGCACCATCTCAGAGCAGTTCAAATTTTACCCGGGAGCTCAGATAAACAATAAGCCAGAGGTTGACCAGATTAGCTCAAACACCTAGGATTTGCATTCCCTCTTTTGCCTACAGAGCTAGCTGTGACCCCTACATAACCACTACATGACCTCATAGGAATCTGACAACAGCCAATAGAATATTAAAGGACGTGTTCTTGCACAGGAACAGGAAGCTCAAATACAAAACCCAAAAAAGGTATAACCCCTCCCCCAACTCTCAACTCCATTTTGTAAGCTGCACCAGAACCATAAACGCTGGTAGTTCATTAAACCATCTTTCCAATCAGTCTCCATGTTTCCATTGTCTTTTTTCCCAGCTTGAAACTGAATCAGATGGGTTTTCCTTCCAACAACATTAAAGGGTCACCCTTGCAGGGAAGTTCAAAAGACAAGAAATGAAGTTAAGCGGTAATTCATAATGTGGGTAAGAGAAAGATGGGATCTACAAAGCATAAGAAAGGCCACCCATGTAGGAGAAGGAATTCCAGAATCAAATAAAGAAGCCAACTGTATGGATGTGCCAGAAACAATTACCCAAGGTTGGGTGCTAAACGTTTAGCCTCTCAAATTGGACAACAGTCCTCTAGTTACTATAAAGCATCCCTCTCACAGTACCTGGAGGCTGTTAGGGGCTGGATGGGGAGCAACGGGTTGAAACTAAACCCTTGCAAGTGGCTCTGGGCTTGAGGTTCGTTGGCTCAGGGAGAATTGCCACCTTTAGTCTTGGATGAGATGGCACTACCCCAAACAGACCCTGTGCATAATCTAGGGGTTTTCCTAGACTCACAACTCCTGCTCGAAGAGCAAGTGGCAGTCATGGCCAGGAGGGCCTTTGCACAACTACGGGTTGTGCACCAGTTACGCCCTTTCCTGGACCAACACTCACAGTCACTCATGCCCTGGTCACTTCCCGTCTTTATTATTGCAACATGCTCTCCATGGGGCTGCCCTTGAAGAACATCCAGAAGTTCCAGTTGGTCGAAAATGCAGCAGCCCGCATGGTTTTGTGCAGACCCCAGTGTGCACATTTCACCTCTTCTGCGGGAGCTGCATTGGTTGCAGTTTTGCTTCCAGGTACAATTCAAGGTGCTGGTTGTCATCTTTAAGCCCTTCATGGCTTGGGACTAGGTTATCTGAGGGACTATCTCTTTGTTGGTCATATCTACCCGACCCATCAGAGCAGGAAGGCAGGAAATCTGCGGGTCCCATCGATATGAGATCAGATTATTAATGTAAGGTTAAGGAAGAAAACAAAAATAGGTGGCTTCTCTTTGCTTTAGAAACTACAGCAATGCCTTTGATAGTATTAATCATGCCAAAATACAACTTGTCTATGTCCTAATTCTCCCTATATACCAATGACTGCATCTCAAATGATCCATCTGTTAAAATACTGAAGTTTGCAGATGATACAACAGTTATTGGTCTCATTCGAGACAACAACAAATCCGCATACAGACGGGAGGTTGCATAACTTGTCTCATGGTGTAACCGGAACAATCTGGAACTGAACACACTCAAAACTGTAGAAATGGTGGTAGACTTTAGGAGAAACCCTCCCATACTACCACCTCTTACAATACTAGACAACAAAGTATCAACAGTAGAGACCTTCAAATTTCTAGGTTCTATTATATCACAAAACCTAAAATGGACACCCAACATTAAAAACATCATCAAAAAAGCACAACAAAGAATGTTCTTTCTGTGATAACTTAGAAAGCTCAAACTGCCTCAGGAGCTGCTGATACAATTCTACAGAGGAATTATTGAGTCCATCATCTGCACCTCTATAACTGTCTGGTTTGGGTCTTCAACCCAACAAGGAACACTAGGAAGCAGTCAATATAAAGGATACAAGCGACAGTTACAGTCATACAGTCACAAGTGGGAGGGGATAGGTGATAAGGAGTGATGAGAAAATTAATTGCAATAGTGCAGACTTTGTAAATAGTTGGACAGTATTGAGGGAATTATTTGTTTAGCAGAGTGATGGCATCAGACACAGACTTCAGGGAGTAATTAGGACTGCAGAAAAAATAATTACTAACCACCTGCCTTCAATCGAGGACCTGTATACTGCACAAGTCCAAAAGAGGGATGTGAAAATATTTAGACCTCTCACATCCCGGACATAAACTGTTTCAACTCCTTCCCTCAAACGACGCTATAGAGCCATGATGTCAAACCTATGGCACAGATGACAATACAGAGCCATTTGTGCCTGCATGCAAGCTGCAGACAAATTTACCTCACTGCACATGTGCGCGCCTCACAGCTGATTTTCAGTGGATTTGAGGCCCTTTTCAGCCTCCCGAAGGCTTGAGGAAGGCTTCTATAGAACTAGCCCCATTTCATCACTTCCTGTTTTTCCGAAAATACCAGAAGTGATGAAACGGGGCTAGTTTTCGGCCTGCAAAAGTCTTCCTCAAGCCTTTGGGAGGCCGAAAAAGGCCTCAAACCGGCAGAAAATTAGCTGTGAGGCACAGTGCAGGTAAGAGGGCAGTGGGGGGTGGGTGGATATTGCGCACACATGTGCAGGGGACGTGGGGGGGGCGCATATTGCCTTCTGGGTGCTGACACGCGAGTGCAAGCGTGTGCACAATTTTTGGCACAGGAGCCCAAAAAGGTTAGCCACCACTGCTATAAAGCACTGCACACCAGAACTAGACACAAGGATTTTCCCAAATGCCATCACTCTGCTAAACAAATAATTCCCTCAACACCATCCAACTATTTACAAAGTCTGCACTATTACTATTAATCTTCTCATCACTCCTTATCCATCCCCTCCCAGTTGTGACTTTGTTGCTTGTATCCTTTATATTGACTTTTTCCTAGTATGATTTGATTGCTTATAGTACCCTGTGACTATTAAGTGCTGTACTTTATGATTCATAAATCATAATGATTTATGATTCATAATTCTTGACAAATATATCTTTTATATACACTGAGAGCATTTGCACTAAGACAAATTCCTTGTGTGTCCAATCACACTTGGCCAATAAGTAATTCAATTTAATTCAATTCTAATATTTGGTTATTCTTCTCAAAAATATTTACAATTGAATAAAAAGCAACCTTTAAAGACTGAGGTTAGAAAAACAGCGGTTCAGAATAGGAAGTAAGAAAAGAATATCTAACCTGTTTCCCAAAAATTATGACCTACCCTGACAGTAAGTCCTAGCTTGATTTTTACACATGCACCCAGTATAAGCCCTACCCCCAATTAAGATCCCACCCACTTGAGTGCATGGCTAAAATTTAAGCTAGGGTGAAGATGGGAGGGTGGAGCTGCCCTACTTACCTTTGGACAGTTGTAGCCAGGCCTCCCACACCCCAATACCTGCCTTGTTGGCCCATTTCTCCTGCAGCTGGCAAGGCTTTCCTGAAGGCCTCTGTAGCTGATAACAAAGCTGTGGATTGATCCGGAGCTCTGTTATCAGCTACGAAGACCTTCAGTAAAGCCTTGCCAACTGCAGAAGAACAAATTCCTGAAGGCTTCTGACAGCGAAAAGGAAACCAGGGGCGACGCACACAAGTGAGGTTAGTCAGTGGAGGACATTCCCTAATATTAGACCTGGTGACTTTTTTGGTAGCAAAAAAAAATATAAGACAGGGTCTTATTTTGGGGAAAACACGATATTATTCCTATAGTTATTTAACTTAATACAGCAAATGTTATAAAAATGTATAACACTTCAAAAATAGATCAAAAGTCCAAAACAAGGATAAGTTTGAGATATGTGTGCAATACCATTAGGTTAACCAAGTTTAAAAAATTCATTATGAAATTCCCTTTTGTTTTTATATTCTTAACATGAATATTAAAGATAAAAATGTGAACCAGTATACTCAGTTATTAAATATAGGATAAAGTGACAACAAAGATCATAATAGTTTAAACAATGATCCTCTCAGTGGCAATGTGTCCATGTAATCTGGATATTGAGAAAATACGGTAGATAGTTGTCAATCTTAAATTAAGGATCCAAAGAAAGAATGAAAAACCAGCGAGCTCATCCTGCAGCAATGCTTCCTGAATGCAATAATTAGCAAATAGAAACTTACCTATTTTGTTTATGTGATGCCAGCAGATGATGGGCTAGAATATGACTATGCTTGGTAGATATAAGGGGAACAGAAAAGGGGTAATACAATGCATAAACAGACAAAAAATGTATAAAATTGTCCATGATTTAGATTATAACTTGAGGTAGGTCAAAACAGTATTTATCCATGCAGTCACAAAGTCACCTTTCATTTGATGGCACCTAACTAATTTTTGAAGGTGTAGTAAAACTATCCTTGCAAACTAGGCAATCACATTTTAGACTAGTGTTAATGCAAATACGAACATTATGGTTAGTTTATGGTTACGTGCATAAGAAACAGACAATAAGTTTGAATAAACCATGGTTAAAAGTATTTATAGGTAAACATGAGGAGTAAACTGAAACTGCTTTTATTTAGGTGATTAGACTAAACTTTTCCAGTGGTACTTACAACTATTTGACTCTCCGCTTTTAATCATTCAGCCAGAAATTTCAGATCTATCTGTCTCTGTATATCAAGATTAGAAATGGGCAAAAATCCTGTTCCTTCTTTAATTTCTATGGGCAGTAATGACAGCATCAAGAACCTTTTTTTATTGGTTATCTGCACCAATTTATTGCAAGCATAAATATAACCATCTGCTTGATGATCTGCAAATGTGTACTTTAGATAGCCAAAGGAAGCTTCTGAAAAATATACAGTAGCTCTCCTCTTCACCCACTTTTAGGTTAGTGATGTATCATAGATGACTAATTTTGATATTGCTGATCTTCTTGTATCTGTGTATTGTGCAACTGTCTGCAAGACTGACATTTTAAAATCCTAAACAGCATATTTTGATGCCGAAAATTTCCCACCATATATCATTTAAATTAGAAAAATGCATATTATGAGACTGTAATCAGCACTTTTCTTGATCTGAGGAAATATAAGCTACTTTAAAATTTGAAACTGCCACACCACTGTAGATGTTTACTTTAATTCATCCATGTGAATTCTAACATACACCCTGAATGTCCCCTTTGTTCCTCATCTATCAAGTAATATACATAATCACATTTTTTCATGGATGTTTTGCCATTTATGTCCACATACATTTTTCCAGCATCTATTCATCTCTAGAGCAGAAAGTCAATCTGAAGCAGTTGATAAAAATACGGAAGGTCCAAATATTCAGTTATTTTTCTTAGTGCATGTAAATACATACAACAAAGATAGCAAGATAGAAAAGTAATGTCCTAGTTAATATCCGATAGTCTACAGGTGTCAAACTGTCAGCCCATGGCACATACAGGCCATGCCCACCCCAGCTCCACAAGGGGGGAAATGCCGTAATATGTGACAGCAACATGATGCTGTGAGTTTGACACCTGTGAGTAAATTAGGATTTTTAACTGAGCCAACAATTTTAGTCATAAGTCATGACAATTGTAAAGTAGGTGTTCACCTGACTGTACCTAACTTTATAACCTTTTATGCAGCAGTTGTTAAATGGTCATTAAGCAAACCTATTGCTCATTGTGGGGCAGTTTTTTGGGATGGGTGGGTCATTTTTGGGATATGTCGTAACTTTGAACAGTTTTAAGTTGAGGGCTACCTGTATTTCTTTTTAATGAGGCTGTTCTTTTTCCCTTGGTATAAAGGTAAAAATAAAAGTTTCCCCTGTCCAGTTGTGTCCAACTCTAGGCAGCTATGCTCATCCTCTCCATTTCTTAGCTGAGGAAGCCAATGTTGTCTGAAGACACTTCTGCAGTCACGGCCAGCATGACAATACGCAGAGGCACACAGAATGCTTTACCTTCCCACCAAAGTGGTACCTATTTATCTAGTTATATCTTAAACAGCTAGGTGGCAAGAGTTGGGGCAAGTAACAGGAATTCACCCCGTTGTGTGGTTCTTGGGTCTTGAACCAGGGCTGTCAGCTTTTCAGCCAACAAGACCACTGTCATAACTGCTGAGTCATTGGGCCCGTTTCTTGGTATGTGTAATTCAAACTCAGCTGTGTACAGATTTTTCTTGACACTGACAGGGGTCCTTCAAGGGTACTTGAAAGCTGCAACTGCAAACTATGACTAAAACTGTTCTATTTATCTGTGTGATTTATATGGTCACTGATCTCACATAGGTGACTCTGGACAGTATACAAAAATTAAGAACAAAAATACCTCACAATATATAACCCTGAAGCCCAAGGATAAACAAACAAACAAACACACCAGCAGTAGCAGAGCTGATCTAAATTCCTGACCCAAAGGCTTGGAAAAACAGCCATGCATTCAATGCAAAACAGAGTGGAGGCCATCTGAATCTCTGGAGGGAGTGCTGTTCCATAGGGCAGGTGCTCCCACTGAGAAGGTATGACTTCAGGGTTCAAGATACTGTTTGATAGAAGAGATTTAGAACATGCCCCTTCTATTAGATCTGGTGAGATGAGCAGAGACTGAGAGAGATAATCCTGCAAATAATTTCTAGTACTTCCCATCTCATTCTCAACACACTGGAACTATAATGGGATTATGGGTATGGAAATCCCAACATATATGGCAGTGGTGGCTAACCTTTTTGGGCTCCTGTGCCAAAAATTGTGCATTCGCTTGCACGCTCGCATGCCAGCACTCAGAAGGCAATGTGTGCCCCACATGCCCCCTATGCATGCACAATCCCAACCCCACCCCCCACAACCGCCTTACCTACACTGCGCCTCACAGCTGATTTTCAGCAGGTTTGAGGCCTTTTTCAGCCTCCCAGAGGCTTGAGGAAGGCTTCTGCAAGCTTTGCAAGCCAAAAACTAGGCCTGTTTTGTTACTTCTAGTATTTCCAGAAAAACAGGAAGTGATGAAACAGGCCTAGTTTTCCACCTGCAAAAGCCTTCCTCAAGCCTCTGGGAGGCCGAAAAAAGCCTCAAACTGGCCGAAAATCAGCTGTGAGGCGCATGCATGTGCAGTGAGGTAAGTTTGCCTGCAGCTCGCGTGCCAGCACAAATGGGTCTGCGTGCCACCTGTGGTACTCGTGCCATAGGTTCGCCCTCACTGGTATATGGAAAACATAAAGTTGGATAAGGATACCTTACTTTTCATTACGGGACATAAATTATCATGGCGGTCATGATTAGAAATACACAGTGTTTCTGAACAGAAGGAACACTGCAACATAGTTTGTACACTTGCTTAATACTGTAATTTTAACAACTACAATTTAGGACACTGCCATTAGAATATAAATTGACTGTTCTTTAATTTAAAAAAAGATCTGCACAAACCCCATTATTAGAAACAGATATCCTAAGCAGATGGTCATCTGTTACTCAACAGATTTAAGTTCATACATCCACTATGTCATGGGTTGTTTAAATCATAACTTGTGAATGTAAAAGTGCATATCTCACACTAAACCATTCATGGATGCATAATGTGCATCCTTCCATATGTTGCTGTAACTAGCACAGCCAGCAGAAAGAAGTTTTCATTCAGTAATATCTGAAAGTCTCCATATTAGTAACCCATGCAACAGTGGGTTATATAAAACATATAAAAGTGGAACACAGATTAATACAAAGTACTTTTATTGAATAAATATTCAATAAATAAATATTATTCAGAAAAAGAGTTGAGCAAACAATTTTCTAGTATTTGACACAATTTAGATATGTTTAGAATTATTTATTAGCATAACTCCGATTGTGCCATCAGGGTTTTCTTTCATATTACATTTCTAACCCAAATACAGAAATGCATATCATACTTTTTAGGAAGGAAATGTAAATCACCGCTCTCCTTTTAATTTTTATATTTTTTCTGTTTTATATTTTCATTCTTATTGCAAAAACATAAAACTGAATATGCACTTTTTAAAAAATGCTAGTATAAACCTAATTGCTTTAATTGGTTTTAAATAACAGGACAGTTTCAATCAAGTGTCAACCCTGATTATCTATGACACAAAACAATGTATGATTTATTTTTGCTCTTGCTCTATACAGTAGTCTGGCTACAGTCTTCTCTAGAGTGAATATCCCTAGCCAAGACAAACCAAACATAACAATAAAAACCAGTCATATGGGGGCACAGATATTGATCTTTTAGATTCAAAGAATGGCTCGAAAGATAAAGCATATGAAATAGATGATCATCTAAACATGTACTAAGAGGGGGAAAAGAAAAAGGAATGCAAAGGCCCACGACCAACAGCACATGCTTGTTGCGAAGCTTGGCAGAATAAATCTGTGTAACCTTCTGACTCTACCTGTGAAAGGCCTTGAAATCTAATAAGCCTCACCAGAAATGGTTTCTGAGCTAGGCCCAGGATGGGGCATCTTAGAATTCAAGACCACAGCTATTCTCTTCATTTTATTTCGCTTACCTATATTTCCTCCCACTTGCCCAAAGGGGAAACCTTTATTTTCCTTCCGTCTTCCCCCACATCGCTCTTCTCTGCTTTGATCCAAATTTTCACTTCAATTTCTGAGCTACCAAGTCGGATGACAAGTGTATTTGTTATAACAAGCAGGAATTGGGAGGAAAAAGAGCGAGCCTCCAAGAACCATTTCAGAAAAGAGCAGGGAGGGCGCAAGGAGTTAAAATTATTCCACAACACCCAAACATTCTCACACTTTTTAGTCTTATCCAGCAGGGTTTTTCAACTAAACCCCAACACACACACACAAATACCCCTCAGTTACCCTTTGCTCTCTCTTCAGGGTAGCAGCCAAGACATTATAATCAAATTATACTTAGGAGGGGGAGGGGGGAAGTTGAAAGTTGTGGAACAAGAAAGTGAAGGCTTCATTTGGAAGCCGACCAACCTCATCCCAACCCAAAAAAAAACCCCCCGAAGACATTTCAAACATAAAGCATAAGCAGGCAGGCAAAACGGTGGCTGGCCTGAAGCAGTTACTCGAACCGGCCAACTTTGAGGGAGCCATCTCCAGTGACAGCAGAAACGCCAGAACTCAACTCCAGAGGAAAACATGAGGGAGGGGGGGGGGGAAATGCGGGGGTTTCCATAACGGTAATTTTAGCAGAAGGGATACCAAGGGCCACGAGGGGACACTTTGGGTGGGCGGGTGGGGTAACTTAGTACCCCAACTTCACATGCCCTCCCCGGAAACAGAAGAGGGAGCCTTCCCTTGAGGGGGAATTTCTGTTGGGCGAGCGGAATCTGCTCACTTCGAGGAGCGACTGTTGCAGGCAGCACCTCAACTGCCCCCCCCCCCCACACACACACACCACCACCACCACCACCACCCGCCCCTCCCCTCACACGCTTCCCTAACCTACCTGCTGCAGGGGCATTTCCAAGCCAAACAATGCCCCCCCCCTCCCCTTTCCGACAGCTCCAAGAGTTGAGGATCGGGAAGGGCCGCGTGTCTGTGGGCGAGAGAGGCGGCGAGGCGGGCAGAGGCGCGCACCCTGTTGTGTTATGTGTGTGCAGTTCTGTGTGGTTTGCTCAGGCCAGAGGAAGGCTCTGGTGTGTCCCCCCCCCCCCCCCCCCCCCCGGATCAGCGCCCCCCCCTTCCCTCTCTCTCTCTCTCTCTCTCCCTCCTTCGCCCGGCTCCCAGTCACAAACGCGGCCTCGGCGCACGTGTGCGAAACGTCACCGCGGAGTCCGGGGGTGAAGCGAAAAAGCGACCAGCGGGACAGAGAACCTTCCTTTTCCCCACGGCCATGCTGCCTGCTCAGGCCGTGAACCCCCCACCCCCACCCCGGGCGAGAGAGGGACGTCGAAAACCCGGCCGGCCTTCTGGCGCTTTCACACGAGCACGAGTTCTCCCGTGCCAAGGGCGCTGCTTGCCAACGCCGGCCTCTTTGTTCCTGCCTCAAGGCAAGGAGAGGAGATTGCCCCCTCCCCCCAGCAATCCCCACCCCCACCCCTGACTCAGAGGACGACTGCCACCCCCGAGGTTGACTTCGATGACTTGGGGACGCCCTGCTTGTCCCCAATCCCACCCCCTGCTGCCGGGCCATGGTGGCTTCCCGCCGGAGGAAAAGGAAAGAAAAAAAGACGAAAGTTTGCGGCGCTGGGGGAGAGGCGTCCTGTACAAAAGCGGCCACGGCGCCCTTCTTTCAGGGAGCGCACCCCAGTCCCGCAGCGCAGAAAGGAAACGCAGCCCCCAGAGACCGGGAAGGAGGAATTACCAGGGATCGGCCTTCGCTTTCGCTGGCGGGATGCACCAGCACCACCCGTCCGGCGGGCCCGTGCGGGGTGCAGCACAAGGAGGTGCCTCCTCCGCTCACGAGACTAGGCCGAGCGCCCTCCGCCGCGCCACAATCAGCCCCGGGAAAGCTGGAGCCCCAAGTCGGCCCCAGCGAGGATGCCCCGGAACTGCTGTGGAACTGAAGAAAAGAGCTGACGGTGGCGGCGGCAGGAGCGAAGCGAACTGGGAGGCTGACGGCAACCGCGGGGCTCCCTCCGGAATCCATGGGAGCCGAAGCCGACCAAGCCGGGAGGCCGTGCGGGTGGAGTCCCCTCCGCATCCTTCTTGTGTGGATCTGCACCCGAAGCCGAGTCTCCTCCCACCACCCCTTTCGCTCGCCACCCCTTCCCCCCGGGCCTTCCCGAGTCTTTTAGCTACTTAAGGCCCGGGCCCGGCCCGAAATGGTCCAGGTTGCAGATCCCGGGGAAGGGTCCAGCTATAGGAGACGACGTTGCTAAGGCGAAGGAGCCCGCATTATGGGCAGATGCGGCGGATGGATTTTGCGGCCACTCCCGCTGTGTAGGGCTAGCTGGAAAATGGCTCCAGGAAGCGGCGGCAGCTGCCGCTGACAATGAATAAAGAGAAGGGAGAAGGGTTACGCGCCAAGAGCCTCCCGCGAAACTCAGATTTCCCGCTCGCTTTTCAAACCAGATTTGCATGGCCCCGCCCTTTCAGCGTGCCAAGCCTGGATCGTGAACTCATTGGTCGACTCCCTCTGCCAGGTTCTCCCAATCGCGAGAGTCTGGGACACTTTGCCAGTTTCTCATTGGATCGTAAAGGCACGGGGTTGCCCTGTTTTGCATTGTCCTCGCCGATTGGTTGACTCGTTGGGGGATTCCCTTTGGAGATGCCGGGATTCGGGACTTTTGAAGCCGAGCCTCCCGCCCTTCCTCTTCGTTCCTTTCCGAAGTTTCCTTCTGGTTTGCCGGGTCACAGACGAGGAACTGAACTCAGTGGGTTGCTGGGATATTGAAAACAAAATCGCCGATACGGTTCGGAATAAATTAAATTGGAACGGCTGCCTGAAGAATCTTGTAATTGATGTCATAATTAAACGTTTAATCACCTGCAAGACTTTTCCTTCCCTTCCCTTTGGTCATCGGATAGGGATCTGACTATTGTCGGCACATCGCTAAAAACGTCCCACTGCTCACAGCAGAAGCGAAATTATCCCTTGGAAGAACAAATGACGTTGCTTGAGTGACTTAAAACACCTCATCTTTTGGGGAAGATCTGTGGACAAATTGCTTTCTAGCGTTCAAAGAGTTGGTGGAGTCAGAATCAATGGCAATTTACACTAGATTCTGTTTGGACTGATTTAGACTGAAAAATATAAAGTGGAGCCCACATACCTGAACTGGGTTTGTCATTGATTGTGGCAGATACAAGTTTCAGGGCATATATGTGTGTGTGTGTGTGTGTGTGTGTGTATGTATGTATGTATGTGTATATATATATATATATATATGTGCTGTTTAGCTTCCTTTGGGTATTATCCCACGTCATTGTAGTTCTGTTAAGGTTGTAGCAACGTTTCAGCAGAATCTCATCTGCCATCATCAGGCTTCTGTATGGATGTGGGTCTTACAGCTCCTGGTTTTTAAATTTGAGGCTGGTTCATTCTGATTGGCTGGGAGCCTGGACCTATTTCATTGGACTTGGAGTTTGATTGATTGGTGTTCCTGGTTTCTTCTGTCTGTTTTGTGGCTTTGATTGGCTGGCAACAGTCTGTTCTTGTGTTGGAGGCTTTCAGTGCAGCTTGGCTGCGTGTGAAGGGACGGCTGCTCTTTATTAGCAAGCTGGGTTTCACCTGGGTGCCTGGTGGGGGGGTTAGGTTGGAGCTTTCAGAGAGAGTCTGTTTTTGCCCAGGTGTTTGCCTGGCTTGTGGCATGGAGATCTTTCTATTTGAGAGTGCAGGCTTCCAAATGATTGACAGTCTGGTGGAATCATCTCTTCTATTCATGCTGTCAGGTCTTTTTTCAATCTCTATGGCTTCTCTGATGATTCTATACACACATACATACATACATACATACGTACATACATACATACATATATATGACCCCGATCCTCTTTGTAGTGCGTGCCTTTCCTTTGAAGCTTTCTTCAGCTTGATATCAAACTATTTGGAGGGCTGAAAGCCAAGAGCAATTGTGAAGAGCTCCAAAAGGATCCTTTTCAAATTGTAAATGTGAGCCATGTGCAAGTTCAGTAACATGGGGCAAACTCTTCCCCTCCCCATTCACTTATACAGATGGAATCTGAGCTATCAGCAGCTAATGGGGGGGGGGGGGAGGGAGAGAGAAATCTGAGGGTCATATTGGATAGCCAATTTATATGTCAAATCAATGTCTTGGTAAATGTGAAAAAACATTGTATGGTAAGGATTATTAGAAAATGGCTGTGAAGGTGCAGATATTTTTCTTCATGGATCAGGGGCTCATCAGTGAAGCTGACTGGGAGAAAATTTAGAGCAGAAAAATGAAGGCGTTTCTTCACACACTACAGCTATCCCATGGAATTCATTGCCATAAGATATGTTGATAACCAATAATGGGGAAACTTAAAAAGAAAGGATAAATATATGGATGACAGCTGTGTCAAGAATGATTAGTGTTGAAAATTCATGGCTTCAAATATCAATTGTAGAGAAGCGTATGTTTCTACCTCCCAAAGACATGTGGTTTGGCCTGTTTGAGAAACAAAATTATGGAATTTGCTGTGCCTTAACCTGATCCAGCAGAGCTATTCATATGTTTACTGTTATAAGACAGATAATCCATGTAAATGTAGCATTCCTAAAAGAATGTGTAAAAAACACATACACCAATTCCTTCCCCCAAATAAGGGTGGCTTTAGGCTACAGCCGGGTAGACCTTGGGCTACAGGGCACCAAAGCTTAAGGATGCCATTGCTGCCTTTTTTCCAACGTTAAAAATGCAAATCTGCATCAGTAAGTGATGGGCCCATTAGTCATTGTGGCTTAGGCCCTACTGGCATAATATACCCTTGAGCTGGCACTGCCTCAAGAGAGAATAGATAACTGCAATATTGTACTTCATATGGACATAACATGACTCAGTGGTCTACTATTGCCCCTTTCCTACCAAATGCTACATTTTCTTCTTTATTAAGAGATGACCTACTCTTCCTTTATATAATTTATTAAAACTGGAAGTAACTGTTACCATTGCTATTAGGAGATATGCAATTATTAATCTAAGCAGATATCAGTTCAAATATTGACTGTATTTTAGATCAGCAATCCCCAACCTTTTGGACACCAGGGACAAATTCCACGGAGAAAGGTTTTTCCGTGGATCGAAGGGGTCATGGATTTATGTGCTGCCTGCATCCCGCATATGGTTTTGCTAGTTTGTGCGGCCCGGTTGCTGGAATGTCAAAGCCCAGTGCCAGCCCGTGGCCCAGGGGTTACAGACGCCTGTCTTAGATGATAAGTTAATTTTGAGTCCATTTTTAACATTTTGGTTTTATTTTCTCAGCTATTATTTTAATGTATTGTTGGAGTCAAACTTTCCTTCAGGATATTCAAATGACATTTGTTTCCTCCTCTTCCTATCCTTCCACAACAATAATCCTATGAGGACGGTTGGGCTGAGGCAAAGTTTGGGCTATCAGTGAGGGTAATAATTTATGAATAATTCAATTTGCATTATTTTATCATCAGGATTACTATTTTAATTTTTGATTTTAGGCAACCCTATCGGGTAGTTGAAACAAGACACAGTCACTCATTTGTCTAATTTGAGACTTAGAAGTCACAATCTCCTGATTTCTTAGTTGATTTGGTTTTAGCATCTGGTCCACATGAAATTCATAGGACGTGAAGCCTCTGATTCGGCTGAGGACAAGCTGCATGCAATAGAAAGGGAAAGGATGGTTTGCATGGCTTTTTTAGCAGGACTTTTTGGTTGAAAGTTTCTTTCTTTATATATTTCCAGCTTTATGCCACAGTATCATAATTGCCTTTCACTAATGAAAACAATATATTCAGTGCTTTCTAACTAACAGCCTCCTGTAAAATGTCCCAGTCACTAAACCAGGTTGTTCCTAATTGACTCAGAGGGACCACTTTTTGTAAGTATTGCTAAATATTTCGTAAGTATTGCTAAGCACACCAGTAAGGTTTAGTATAAAGAACTTGCCCAACAGATGAGCATGAATCCTTGTTTTTGACCTTGATTTTCCTGCTTCTCAAATTTCTAAGTCACCCAGGCCTCAAGTCATGTCTTCCTTGCATAATTTCAAAAATAGATCATAACGCAACAGAAAGGATCATTCAACTGATCTTGGATGAAGATCAATAAACTAGTCTTCAACCCAGCAACGAGAGGAGCAGTCTGCATGTAATGCATAAATAAAGGCATAAAGATTTAAAAGCTTAAAGCAGGGCAGGCATGTCCACTTGGCAGTCTCTGAGTCACCCTGGACAACTATCAGTAGTAATGCAGCCACACAAGATTTGTTAAAAAAGGAATTTTTATACATAACCCAAGACAATTCATCTTCACTTAATGCAACCCCGGCGAGACAAAAGGTTGGAGACACATAGCTTAGGGGAGAAATTCCTAAAGGAGTACTTCTTGTAATATCTTTTTGTGACTTTTCATACGTCATCTCTATCCACCAAAGTTTCCTTCATGGTATAGAAGGGCAATTACCTGCTGTCCTACTTTCCATCCCTATTTTATTATTTTTAAATAAATTTAAGGCTGGAATAACCAAAAGCCATCCCCTTTGGGATTATCCATGCTAATTATCCACAAAAGTTTTTCCCTTAGTCCTGGAAAGCACTGTCTGATTATGTGTTGTGGTTTTTTTTAATCTCTATATATGAATTGTTGATATTAAGTCCCATTCCCTTTTTCCCACTCATCTGTTGTCTATACCTCTCTCTGTGTTACTTGACTGAACAAGTAACTGATTGATTGACTGGGATGGGTCATACTCTAATCTCAATACAGGATATGATTGGGAGAATGCCGAGAACAAACTAGAAGTTGGGTCCTGGTTGCTGGTTCCAACAGAATTAGATGATACCTACAATATTTCCAGCAATGATTTGGGATTTTTCAATGAGGACCATCGAGTTATATAAATGCTAGATTTCCAAAACTAAAAGGACCTTGTTAATTCTGCACACTTTGTCCTTAGTCTGGATGAGTTGCATTGCGATTCCCAAGTTCAGCAATTAGCACTGCCATTTGGAAGAGACTAACCATAATTCATGTTCCCTCAGTACAGGTAGTCCTCGACTTACACAACAGTTTTGTTTACTGACCATTCAAAGTTACAATAAGACTGAAAAAAATGACCTACTATCACTGTGGATAAACGTATTAGGATCTACTCCCAATCAGAAACCCTGGATGACCAAGGAAGTCCAGCGCCTTTTGCATGACAGGACCAAGACCGTTAGGTCCGGTGATGGGGCAAGATACAGTATTGCCAGAGCTAATCTGAAGAAAGGTATTCAGAAGGCCAAGACTGATTATAAGAGGAAGATTGAGGATAATTTTTATAGCAATAACATGAGGCAGGTGTGGCGAGGGATTCAACGAATTACAAACCATAGCCAAGCCATGTCATCTCTCCTGAGGGTGATGCTTTATTGGCAGAGGAACTGAATCATTTCTTTGCTTGCTTTGAAGTAGAGACATCAGAGACAGATAAAACACAACTACCAGCCAGTTGTAGCCCCCACCTCATTGTGGAGGAACAGGAGGTGAGAAGTATTCTGAGGGCTGTAGACCCTAGAAAGGCTGCCGGTCCTGATGGTATCTTTGGCCAAGTGCTTAAAGACTGTAATGATCAGTTGGCTGGAGTCTTTACCAGGATCTTCAATCGGTCTTTATCCCAGTCCAATATTCCACCTTGTTTGAAGGTTTCCACCATTGTTCTGCTGGCAAAGAAGTTCCCTATCAATAACCTCAACAATTACAGACCAGTGGCATTCACTCTTATCCTTATGAAGTGCTTTGAGAAATTGGTCTGCCGGAACATCATTTCTGGTCTTCCGCATACATTTGATAAACACCAGTTTGCATTCAGAAAAAAAAGATCTACAGAGGATGCTATAGCCATCACTCTTCACACTACTCTGACTCATCTAGAACAGTGGGAGGGCTATGTGAGGATGCTTTTTGTGGACTTTAGTTCTGTGTTTAACATAATTCTTCCACGTAGACTAGTGTCTAAACTTCTGGACCTTGGGCTTTCTAATTCAATATGCTTTTGGATTATGGATTTCCTGCCTGGCTGCTCATAGAGGGTCAGATTCATACCTCTTCAGCCCTTATTCTTAACACTGGTACATCACAGGGTTGTGTGTTGAGTCCCTTACTCTATACTCTTTATGTGCATGACTGCATTCCCACTCACGTTAGTAATACTATTGCTAAATTTGCAGATGATACAATAATGGTGGGATTTATCTCCGGGGAGGATGAGTCTGAATACCGAGATTAGGTGGACTGGTTGCTTTCATGGTGTGGAGACAACAACTTGGTCCTCAACACCAATAAGACCAAGGAGCTTATAGTGGATTATAGAAGGAACAGGCCAGACATCCAGCCCTTGCTTTTCAATGAAGACCGAGTGGAGCAAGTGGCCAGTTTTAAGTTTCTGGGTGTTACCCTAAAAGAGGACCTGACCTGGGGTGCCCACATTCTCAGAAAACAACTGAATGAGAAACTGCTGGTGACCTTCTACCACTACACCATAGAGAGCATTTTAGCATACTGCACCTCTGTATGGTTTGCCAATTGCACAGTGGCAGATAGGAAAGCATTCCAGAGAATTAATGTCATTGCTCAGAAGATCATTGGTAGCCCTCTCCCCTCTTTGGAAGAGTTTTAGAGCTCCCACTGCCTTAAGAAAATTCAAAAGATCCATTTCATCCTGGGAACCCTTTTTTTGAACTATTACCATCTGGCAGATGGTACAGAATAATAAAAACAAGGACAAATAGGCTGAAAAACAGCTTCTATCTCTTGAATTCTGCTGTATAGTGCAGTGTTGGTGCAGTGTCGGGGGTTTCCGGTTCAATGCATGAAGGGTGAAGAATATGTGTATATTTTCATGGTCATGATCATGGTCATGATGTGCACTAAAGATGGTGTTTGATTTCATAGTACAAGATGCAGGGACAATAAAGTAAACTAACTACAATCCTTTTTCACACTTATGACCGCTCCAGAATTCCCACGGTCATGTGATTTACACTCAGATGACACTTGACAGCAGGTTCATATTTATGACTGTTGCAGTGTCCTGGGGTCATATGATTACTTTCTATGACTGACAAGCAAAGTCACAGGGAAAACCAGATTCATTTAACAAACGTATTATTAATTTAACAATTGCAGTGATTCACTTATCATATGTGGCAAAAAAAGTCGTAAAATTGAACAAAACTCACTGAACAAATTTCTCACTTAGCCACATAAATTTTGGGCTCCATTGTGATTTTAAGCCAAGGACTACCTGTACAGGATAAGTCCACTCAGGTTTAGCTTACTACATTAAGCAAACTCAGTCTGTGAGTTGTCCTATACTAGTGCAAACTAGTATATAACAAGCATAACAAAGGCAAGGCAAATAAATGAACAGTTCTCCTGTTTCTAAGGAAGGCACTGCAACGGAAAAAGGCGGCTCTGAAAATGCAAAGTATGTAATAAAGTTCCCAAGACATTGGCTGAAAAAAATAGACCATTTATTTGAACAGAAGATGAACAGCAGCAAAGTGGATGGACTCAGTAATGGTGGCGATGAGTACACAGTTGGAAGAGATGAAGAACCAGATTAGGAACAGGTTGTTGTTGAGTCAGTCTATTCCCTAAGTATCAGCAAGAACTTGATGGCACATAATCAATTTTCTGATGTACAAAACTGTGCAATGACCACCTTGATAAGATGCTTATTTTTCTAACAGATTACCCAGGAAAATGAAGTGTTCTAAACTAATCCTAATAATTAGAACTTTTCACTTGAAAAGTTTCATGGTTCTGTGAGCATCTTTTCTAATTCCATCTTAAAATATATACAGTTGTATCTTATATATCAACCAGTAGGGGTCAGCTTCACAGCTAATTCTAAGAAGTCATTCCATACAGGGATAAAGAAAGAGAGCATGATTGTAAAGCAGATCTTAGTATTTCCATCTTATTATTCTAAAAAAAAAAAGAAAAATAATGCTGATACAAATATACATTGGAAATATAAAATACCATAAGGAAGAGAAGGGGGGGAAACCTCCAACTACTACAAGCAACAAAAGAAAAGAGTTTTGAGTAGCGATTAAGGCATCAGGTTAGAAACCAGGAGTTAGCTGTGTAACCTTGAGTGAATTAATCACTTTCTCTCAGTACGAGGAAGCAGGCAATAACAAACCACTTCTGAAATCTTGCCCAAAAAATTTCAGGAACTTGTCTAGGCAGTTACCAGGAGTCAACACTGACTCAAACCGAACAAAAGCAATAAAATAAAGGGAGATGACTAACAAGATTCTCATAACCAGCAGCTCTGAAGTATCATATGGCTAATATATATATTAACAACTTAGTGTACTACAATATATGTTTTTATATCCAATTCCTATCACATCTTAAACTATAAAATTGGTGAGAAGAAAAAGTAAAAGCTATACATGGAAAAAATCCTATGAATAATGTGTAGGATTATTGTACACATTCTATAATGGAAACTTGGAATTAGAGAAGTTGTGCTTGATTAGTAATAGGTTCATTTGAAATTGCGATGATGCTGAATGAGACTTATGTCCAGTTCTTGAAGTTGCAGTCACTGCAGCAGCACTAGGGTCAAATGATTATGATTTGGGAGCTTGACCACAGGTGTGTACTTAAAAATGGTCATACCGTCCCATGGTCACATAACTGCCATTTGCAACTCACTGCCAGCATCTGACAAGCAAAGAAAGTCACAATCAGATAATCTTGCGCACAATTTACTTAACAACCACAATAGAATCCACTAGAACTGTGATTTTAAATTGGTACTATTTTGTGTTTTTTCACTTTACAATTGCTTTTGGACTTCCCAATCTCAAATATGTCCTTAACTGAGGATTACCTGTACAGTATAAAGCTGCTATAAAAATAAATATCTGTAACAGGATTCTGTCTATCTGATGTTCCTTTTTAGGCTATATCATGGAATTTCTACTAGCCCCTTTCTTTAATCACAATTTTCTATTGTTTTACAAAATTCAAAAATGCTCCTTAGATATTTTCAGATGAAATTTTTGTGAATTTTTCTTGCCTTTTGGCATCAGGAGTTAATTCTTATGGAAGCATCTCTTATGCACAGCTATCACTGTTTACCTTTAAAACAGAACACAAAATATAAAATCCTCTGCACATCTGCAAAGTCTTCTGTAGCTTCAGCTTACTCTTTCTCTAACTCTTTCTTGGTGGTTTTCACACAGCCACCAAGTTTGTCATTAATGGGAATCATTCATAGCCTATTTTACAGGTGCTTCCAGTCCTTTTTTCAGGTGCTTCATCTTTGTAAAAAGAAATACTAGCTTCTGGTGAAAAAGAGCATCTATAATTTCCTAAACTGGCAACAAAAGCCCCTTTGACTTTCATTCCTGAGTTATTTACCATTAATTTTATTATTTTTTAATCAACAGAAAAAAGAACTAACAAGTCTGGTACAAATGTATCATTCCTTTCCAACAGATATCAGAAAGAACCTATACATCACATGATGTTTCTTGAAATCAAGAAAGTTTGTCATAGTAATTCAAACTTGATGGTATCCAAAAGGCATATATATGGTATACCACCTACATTTTGCACAATTACAAAAATGTGAAGCCTTGAAAATGTGCACTAATGAATTCACTTTTAACACAAAAATGGGGAAGAAATGGGTAACAATGGATATTAATGTATAATTTCAAATCTCACCAGCCCATAGTTAGGTTGCCATGGGTCCTTAGGTCCTATTTCAACTATTTCACAGTATACTTCAAGAAATACCAGATTATATTTGTAAGAACAATAAGGATTGAGTTGTAAATCCACAATAGTCCATGAAATATGAGGACATTTTACAGGTTATCTTGCATGGATGAGAAAACCTTGGGCCAACAGTTCAAGGATTGCTTATTCTCCTCTAATAATCACTCTAAGACTAATAATTCCAGGAAATTTTATATGAATACTATAAAGGTAAGTACAGACAGTCCCCATCATTTCCTTAGTTGCATAGTCTGCAATTAAGGCACTATTTATTTCTCCTCTCTCATAAGGTTTGCAATTAGAGCCATCTTTTGCAGAAAATGTCCCTGCTCAGCTTGGGTTTCATGCATAACGCAGGACTAGAACTCACACACACCTGGTTTCTAGGCCAGCACTTTGACTATTACATCGGACTGGCTCTGTGAAACTGTAAAAATATTTTTAGTATAGATACATCAAATGCAAATCTGAAACCCCTGTCACACTGTACCAACGGATGCAAAGAGGATGTAAAACGGACAAAAAAGCTTGCCATCCGTTGGTTAACGTGATGTACTCACTGCCTCCGTTTTGCTTCCTCTCTATCCGTCCAGCATCCGTTTATTGACGTTTCATCCGCTCAGAAAGTTTTGAGCTGCTCAAACCTTTTGAGCGGAAAATGTATCCAATTCGTCTGTTCTGCATCCGCTACGCATCCGTTATGCATCCGCTATATCCGCTAGGCATCCATTCCGCATCCGCGCAACTCGCATCCGCTCGGACGCAGGGAGGAAGCGGAACGGACGCGGAACGGATGCAGCATGGAAACAAAGCATGTAAAACGGAAAAAACGTCCACAGAGGGGACCTATCTCTGATATTAAGGATGTCTACAGGATGCCTAGAGGATGCCTAGAGGATGCAAAGGGACACCTATACTGCCTATAAAAAGGGGGAGCAACACATCTGGATCTCACTTTCAGACCAGCAGCCCTGCTGCAGACCTCTGCAGCCTTCATCTGCCTCTTCCTCTTCCACAGCATCCAGTCATGTCCACCGTGGATCGTAACACAGTCCTTTTGGCAGCCACCATCCTTCTGCAACAGTGCAAAGCCATCTACAGGCTCTGTGAACTCTACTACAGGAAGAAAAAGGGGCGGCCAAGAAGCGTCTGGGTACGAAGATGGTTCGCCAGAAGAGCAGAGGACGGACTGTACAACAAGCTGATGGTGGAGCTCAGGAACAAAGACCCAGTCTTGCTACCCAGTCTTGCAGAACAGGCTCGTGGACCTCCAACAAGGCAATGGGGACATGGAGCCTGGTGGAGGCAAGGGCGAAACCTGATAGACACTGTGGATGTACAAGGCCCCAACAGAGCTTCATGTGAAGGGAAGAAGCAGCACAACCTCCTGAAACACTGGTGCAACTCCCCAGCTGGAGCAGGGGAGTAGCAAGACAGGATGATAGATGCTTAATGGATGCTTCCTTCAGCCTGTCTCATCACACTGATGAGATTGTGCCATGTATGTTGAGTGGCCCGACAATGAACAGGGCATTTAATAAAGAGTTGTGTTTATGTTAAAATGTGTGGATCAATGATTACATTGTTATTGATAATAAAGGGCCATAGGTGTGGCATCCGGGAGGGTGGACCATACAGTCCCACTATGCTTGCACTGGAGGTTTATCTATCCCACAGCTATTACCCATTCCAAAGGTATCTCTGCCCATTCCACAGCTATCTCAACCCATCCCACTGCTATCTTAACCCATCCCACAAGCATGCAAAGGCTTAAACCATCTCTAAAAGTTTCCACCAAGACTTTATTAAAAAAAAGAAACGAAGCAAGTGTATGAATCAAAAATAGACTTTACTAACAAGAAGCTATAAAACAAAATGAGTCTCTGGCACTCCTCTTGGTCGCTCAGTCTCAGGGGTGAAGGGTCCAGGTGCTGTGGAGGTGGCTGGTGCTGGAGTGCTTGTCATCAGCTCCTCCAAAAGCAGAAGCAGCAGAAGCCCCAGCCCCAGAAGAGCGAGCCTGTGCTGCAGAAGCCCCAGCAGAACCAGAGTGAGGGCCAGGGAGCGGGATGGTAGCCCTGTCCCTCTTGCAAGGGCTGGTAGCAGATGGCTGAGGCTTGCTGTGTTTCAGCATGGTTGTGGGGTTGCTGGCTGGCAGGGAGGCTGGCAGGAACCAAGGCTGGCAGGGAGGCAGGCACCAAGGCTGGCAGGAAGGCTGGTAGGCAGGCAGGCACCAAGGCTGGCAGGCAGGCATGAACCAAGGCTGGCAGGCAGACTGGCTGGCAGCAAGGCTGGCAAGCAGGCAGACAGCAAGGCTGGCAGGGAGGCTGGCAGCAAGGCTTGAAGGCAGACATGCAGGCAGGACAGGCAAGGCAGTCGATATGTCTGGAAGCAGGTCTTTCCTCTGAATGGCGACCTGCTTCTGAGCTGCTTCCGTTATATCCGCGGGGCTGACGCAAAGCATCCTCCCCGCATGCGCAAGTAATGCTTGGCATCCGCTAGGCTTCCACTGTGCATCTGCTGCGCTTCCGTTGTGCATCCGCTTCATCCACTCTGCATCCGCTCTGCATCCGCTGTACCCGTTCCGCATCCGCTTTGCTGCGGCCCCCCGGAAGCCTAGTGGATGTGCCATCCACTCCCATCCGCTGGGCTTCCATTCCGCATCCGCTTTCCATCCGCCCTCCGTCCTCCCCGCGTCCGTGTTATCTGCTCCAGTTATGCAAATTTTTGCCCCTTCTGAGAGTGGATAACAATGGATGGAACATTTTTCTCGTCCGTTGTGTTCGTTTTGCATCCGTTGGGCAGTGTGACAGGGCCTTTACATGTCACATGAAGTAGACATTGCTTGATTAAAAGAAAAAAGAATTTCAACTGTCAGTGTAATATTCTAAATAGACCATAAGGTGGCACTGATCTATTAAAAAATATTAAAGTGGAAAACGAGATCATCTGAAACATGCCTGATATAGTTTCAAGGCTGCCATAAAAGAGTTATTTAGCTTGTACTGAAATATTTAAAAGAATTGATCTTAAATGTACACAGCAAAGTAAATTAAATTTTGACATGGCTTTTGCTTAAAGCATTTTGCTGTTTCTTAGACATAGCCCAAATCCTGAAGCAAACTCTTCTGTTATCTAAACCAGGTTAGCCACTTGGGTTAATTGGATCATTTATTTATCAGAGCTTTGGGCGAGGTAGTACACTCACTTTACTTTTCCCATATCAGGTACAGAAGAGTCATTCAGTTTCCTGGGTTATGCACCAAAAACTGAAAAATAAGGAGACGTTATGAATTCTGACTCAACACTGTCATTTAGACTGACAGTGAGATTTGCAGTATTATGAATGCAAGCTGGCTATTCATGAAAGGTATCATAGCACGGATTCCTTTGTCCACTCCCCACTAAAATCTACTAATACTCCCCATTACCATGAAGGAACAATGTTTACCTGTTTAAAACCCTTATCCAACGAAACAACCTTTCCCCAAGTCAGATCAGCCCAAGGTGGTCTTCTGCAAAGGGAAAAAGGCAAGTTTTTCTACAGTGCGGAATATCTGGGGGATAAAGAATGTGCACCATCCATGTTACTGTTACCTTGTATGAGTAATTATGTGCTTAATCAGGGCTGGTTGTAGGCCTGGGCAATGTAAACAGTCTCCTAGAACACTAAATTCCAGGGGGTGCCAAAGTGAAAAAGACATCTTAAGTACACAATATAAGTCTGATAATCTTTCCTTGTTGCTTTAGAATCTTTTTCTAGTTTTTAAAAATCATTTACCCACAAAGTCAGTTGCATGGTTAATAGCCCACTAATCACACGTGACAATCACACAAAAATTATTACAGCATTACAACTAAGGACTTCAGGAAGCTGATATTACTGAAGTAAAACAAAAAGTCTGCTAAGGTGGTACTGAGTGAGCAAGTTGTTTGACTATGGAGCTTATCAAAGTTATACCCAAAAATGCAGTAATGGTGCACTCGGCGATACTGTTAAGCCGCAGTGATTTACAACCAGGAAAGCAAGACTCCCAATTTAAGGAGATGAAGGTTCTTTGAAAGGAAAAATAAATCTTGGAAACTCCATGTGTTACTTTGCCCTCACTTCTCAATGAGTTTATTAAGGCAATACTTTCATACTGCTCTGGTCTTCTTTACAGCTGATTGAACAAACCAACCCAAGGCCCATCTTCATTTTCAGGCTCAGAATATTCCATCATATCCTCTTTATGAAGAAAATTACAAATTTGTCCCTAGCAACTTTAGGGGTTTCTGAAATATTGAGTCGCCAATAACTTGAGCTAGATGGGTCCATGCCCTGCCTCTGAAAGCTCCTTCAGTCCCACAAATAAAAAACTTGCAATATGAACAGCCTATTTACCTTTCACCTGCTTAGCAATCTTGTAATTTGGCATGCACTCTTGTCATTTGCACGCTAGGGTCACCAAAACCTGTGTTACCACTGCCTGGCCTGTGGAAAGTGATCTGTAGATAAATGCAGCAGCAAAGAATACGTCTAGAAAACTGGCCTTCGGGCAGCATTTCTACTCATGAATGTTTTTGTGTGGGAGGCACTTTCAAGACTCCTGGTGAGTCTCTAGTCATGTGCAGGCCACACCCACCCCAGCTCTGCGAAGGGGAAAAAACCGTCACAAAATGTCACGTGACAGCAAGATGACGCACCGAGTTTGACGCCCACGTGCCTGGACTATCCCCTGCAGTTTTCCTGGCAGGATTTATCAGAAGTGGATTGCCACTGCCTTCTTCCTAGGGCTTAAAGAGAGTGACTAGCCTAAGGTCACTCAACCACCTTTTTGCCTTAAAAGCAGCACTTGAACTATGGTCTCCCAGTTTCTATAGCCTGATGTCTTAACCAGTGCTCCCTTCAGGCTCTCACAAAAAAGTTTAGCGAGGCATCAGGTTTCATTTCATTCATGAGACAAAACATCAGACTTCAAAATCAGAACTGGGTTTTGTCCCGTGGCCTTCCAGCTCTCTGCAGGCCAGACATGGTAGCCCTACAAGCAGCCTCTCTTCATAACTTCTAAATTAAGCACCTAATCCAGGGGTCTCCATGGGAATTTGGGGAGTTGAAATCCACAAGGCTTACAGTTGCTAAGTTTGGAGACCCCTGGCCTGCATGAAGAAGAAAAAAAAAAAAATGGCCACTGGAATTCCAGCTTCTCTAAGTGCCACACCTCAGCCAGCTGTTGTTTGGCTTGGGCCTCAAGAGGAACTCCTCAGGCGCTTGCCACATCCAAGATGCCTAAGCGTGGAATAGAATAGAAGAACAAGAGTAGGAAGGGACCTTGGAGGTCTTCTAGTCCAACCCCCTGCGTAGGCAGGAAACCCTCCACCATTTCAGACAAGTGGCTGTCCAACATTTAAAAAAACAAACAAACAAACAAACAAACAAAAACTTCCAGTGTTGGAGCATTCACAACATCCTCAGGCAAGTTGTTCCGCTGATTAATTGTTCTAACTGTCAGGAAATTTCTCCCAGGTTCCAAAGTTGCTTCTCTCCTTGATGAGTTTTCCACCCGTTGCTTCTCCCCTGTCCTCAGGAGCTTTGGAGAATAGCTTTTGACTTCTTTGTTGCAGCCCCTGAGATTCGGGTGAAACACCTAAGCTTCGCCAGGCCTCGATCTGTTGTTCATCGCACAGACCAGGGCTCGGTGTACTCGCGTGCTTCCCCCCCGTGAGGGGAAGGAAAAAAAACAACAACACCAAAACCAAACTCGAGCCTTGCTGCCTCTGCACGGTCTGCTCCAAGCCAAACCCGGAAAGATGGGCCTTCCCCGGGCGGTTGGTTGTCGCAGCAGCAGAAGCAGCAGGCGCGCAGAGCGACCACAACCCCGCGGTTTCCGAGCACATTCCTCTTTTTCCTGAGGCGGGCGGGCGGGCGGGCGGTCGCTCGCAAAATCTGGACGGCGGCCCGGACCTCGCCCGCTGACGAGGCGCTGGCTTCCCTTTTTGGCCGAAGGTCCCTGGGACTCTCCCTCGCGTCGGGCTTTTCAGCTGGGGGGAAGCAAGGCGAGGAGCCGCAGCGGCCCAATCAGAAAGGCGGCGAAAGAGGCGCGCGGTTGCGTTGGTGCTGGGTTGTGTGTGGTGTGCGTGAGTCTGTTCCAAGCGCTGGGTTGGGTCCGGAGGAAGCGAGGAAGGCGCGTTTAGCGGCCGCGCCGGGATGCAGGATGACCGAAGCAGGCAGCATTCCCCGTAAAACGACGGGTTCCGCTTTCTTGCACCCCGTTAGCGACCTTTTCGCCATCCCCCTCGAGCAGGTGAGCTAACCGAGCGCGGCTTCCCTTTGCAATGAAGGTCGGCGGAGATTCTCAGTCATGCAGGTCAGGGGTGTCCAACGTTAAAGTTGCTAACATTGGACACCCTTGATCCAGGTCACGGTTGTCCGTCTCCCCACCCCACCCCCCACCCCACCCCAAAGGTGCTTTCCCCCAAAGGCAACTGGACTTTCTTGAGGAATTTTCCCCCCCTTTCTTTGAAAAGGTGTCGCTTCTCCTCCGAGAAGCTTCTTCAGTTCTCTAGAAAGAAAAATCTAAAGGAAGGCCAGTTGCCTTTGGGGGAATTTTTTTTTTTTTTTTTTTTAAAAAGGATCTTTGGGATTTGCAACCAGTGGTCAAGGGCGTGTGAGGGGTCACGGCGAAAGCGGCCCTTTGCTGATCGCCGGCGAGGGAATAGCAGGATGGTGGTGCTATCATTTGCTCTGCCTTTTGCAAGAAAGTAGTGGAGCTCAGTGGTTAGAGGGTTCTAAGGGTGAGGCAGGGTTTCTTTCCCGGCGTTTGATAGGAAACACCTGTGTCTGTTAGGGCGTTGAACTCCTCGGTTGTGCAAATATAATATCTTTTTAAAAAGCAACAAAACCTCATATGTTTTTTTTTTCTCAAAAATAAGACCTGATTTCCAATCTTATGCTTGCAGGGAGGGTTAAAGATGGGCTTCCACCTGCAAAGGTTGAAAGCTAATAATAGGATAGGCTATGATTTACTTTGGGTCAAAGAACCAGGAGGAGGACAGAAGGGGAAAAAGGGAAAGACATTTTTATTGTGATTAATCGCATAAGTAACTTCCTTATCCACAATCTGCCTCGATTTTTCTTTATAAAAGACCAGCAACATGTTTTTTTTTTTTTAAAAGAATAGTGGCAGTGCTGTAAATATATATTTTTTTCTCTCCTTTTCATGGCAAAACTATCCAGATTCAGACTAATCTGACTGCTGCTCTGAGGTGAAAAACTTCTGGAGAGGATGAACTTCATTAAAACTGTCCTTACTTGTAATGAAGTCCCTTGTCCCAGGTTTATTTGCTTAAAATATTTTTAATCCTTCCTTTCCAGACTGAAAGTATATGCAAATATATACTTATAATTCATATATATTTGGCAGGTAGGAAGCTTATCGATTCCGCTGAGTATTATGAGAACTTGCTTCAAAATAAACATGCATGGGACTGCAATTGACTTTATTATAAAGTGTCACTTGTGATGAAACAAATGCTTCAGTTGCCTTTGTTTCACTACAAAGGCAACATACAGTATCAAGTATGCTTTCTAAAACTCCTCATTTTGTTTCTGTACTTAGCTAAAGTAGTGATTTGCAGTGTCACCATTTGACAAGCAGCAGAGGGAATGTTTGATATCTTCGGCTCTATTCATGTTACACTAATTCAGACATCTTGGTTAATATGCTGTCTGCCTTTTACTTCTTAGTATATGGTGAACTTTAATGAAGCTTTGTGGCTTTTTGTGTCTTCAGCGTCAACAGTACTAGGTAGACCACACCAGGAAATCAACTCCACTAGAAGGCTGAAACTTCTTTTATTGGTATCAGCTGTAATTACAGAATCTTGCAAGTCCGATTTTGTTGTGCCTCTTCCTTCTCTTTCTTATAGTTAAGTGAATTGAGGAGCAGAACTACTCCAAATGTTATCTCACTGTTGTGGAGTTCAAAAATGTTTCTGCCTCCTTTGCTTAGCAACAGTTTCTGCATGCCTCCATCATTGTCATCTTCATGTCTACACCCAAATCTGAAATAGCCATTGTTTTTATTTTTGCCAAACAAGATTTTGTAATCAGCCTTTAGAAAACTACAAACTTTCATTTGTACAAAGCCAATGTAGCAGGAATCTCAGGTGCAGAGAAGATACTAGGCCTCAATCCTTGCAGAAAATCCAGTGTGTGATGAATTTGAGTAAATAACAGTGTAATTTGAATTGTTGGGGTTTTTTTTGTTTTTTGTTTTGCTTAGTGGCCACTTCTCCTACAGTAAAGCAGTTGTGACCTTGATTATAGTCCTACTAGGAGCTTAGTTTTCTTTAAAAAAACTTACTCCAAAATACAGGTATGCAGTTTTCTCATAATTCACACTCATGATACACCACAGCATAGTTTGTCCTTGGCTTGTGACAGTTGTCAAATTTATTGTGCAACGATGTATGTGACAATTGCCTTGCAACAGTTTGTAAAATCTTGAGAAACAAGCTTTTAGTTCGGTTACAAGTATTTAATGAAATAGCTTTACCATATCCTTACAAGTTTTAATTTTTAAAATTAATATATTAAGCCTGCCTACATCTTGGATATTTTCATGAACGGATTGTCTCAGATTGTTATGCCAATTTTTCATGGATTCTTGGAGTGATGTTCATTCTTGATCTTTGATGAAAGCAACTCTTGTGGGACAACAGCATTGACAGTAGTGCTGTTTGTTATAAATGCATATTCTCAGTTGGAGCAGTTGTTTTTGGCTATTTGCAACTCCTTGCAAATTCGACTCCTGTGAGAGAAGTGCATTTGCAGGAAATAAATGGAGGAAGATAGTTGTAGTTGTGTTGGAATTCTGTTTAAAATGTTTTTTTTTTAAACTTTTTAAAAAACTCAACTTATGACCTCAAAGAGACTCATCATCTGATGTTAGATTTTCTTTTTATCCCGGCACCTGTTGGCTTTTTTGCTTTCTTTGCACAACAAGGAAATGTGTATTCCTTCAGCAATGAGGAAGTATGTGCTATATTAACAGCAATTAGCTCACTAGATTGTATTGACAGATAAACCAGACAGAAGTGTAGATTGTTATAGGGGTTTTTTAAAAAAGACCATAAACGAGTGAACTAGTTCAGGCAAGACTGATTTTAGTCTTATGTAATGGGATCTTTTTTTATGAGTAGAATTTAATACACATCCACGATCTTGTTTTCAAAATAAACAGTAATATGCATAAGAAGAGAAGTAAGAAGTAAAGTAAAATAAAGATAAGAAATAAAAGGCTAGGAAGGCTAACTATACATCTATTTTGTACCAATTCTACTCATTATACTTCTCTAAACCTTTTTCTTGTGGTAAATACGGTATTTGTGTAAACCACATCCATACACTGAATTTCAGGAATTTCAGTCTTGTGTAAGTGTCCTTTGTTCCTTTTCTGAGTTCCAGCTGTAGATAAATGTGTATTTTTACATAGAATCTCATGGTAGTTAATGTGTATCTTTTAAGTAATTCATAATATTTAAGGATAGTGAACATTCTTTTAACACTTATGTTTTAACAAGCATTTGTGGACTTGCCAGAGATGGGTTGATAGTTTTTCAATCAATGTTTATTTTTATCAGGTTCAATTATTTCACTGTGGCAAAAAGTCACTAAATGTTATCTTGGCAATATTATCTTCTTTTTTCGTTCTTTTTCTGATTTTTTTGATTTAGAGAGAGCAAGATTACAGAGTTTGCTGAATCTTAATTTCCATCAGCCTTTAGAGAATATGGCCTGTAGTGAGAAGATGGGATTTACCACCCATGAGCCGAATATGGAATCACATGTTGTTGCTGTTTTAAATAAAAATATTTGTTAAATAAAAACTAACTATAACTAGTCCTTGCTTAACAATCATATATTTATTGGCCATTCAAACTTATGATAGTGCTAAACAAAGGTACAGATAGTCTTTGACTTAGGACCACAATTGAGCCCAAAATTTCTGTTGCTAAGTGAGAAAGTTGGTAAGTAAGTTTTGCTCCATTTATGACATTTCTTGGCACATTTGTAAAGTGAATCATTGCAGTTGTTAAGCTAGCAGTTTCATTGTTAAATGGATCTAGTGTCCTCATTGACCTTGTTTATCAGAAGGTCGCAAAAGGTGATCACATGACCCTGGGACACTGCAACCATCATAAAAATGAACCAGTTGCCAAGCATCCAAATTTTGATCACATCACCATGAAAATGCTGCAATGGTTGTGTGAAAAACGGTCATAAGTCACTAAACTGTTGTAAGTCAAGGACTACTTGTACTTATTTATATAATTTATAGATCACCCATATCACTGAGAACAATTTTGGGTGGTTTATGCTTGGTCCCCAAAGTTACAGTATTGCTGTTGCAGCGCCCATATGGTCATGTAATCAAAATTAAACAGTTTGTCAGCCCACCTATCCTTATAGCCACAGGAGCACTTCAACTGTCCCCACCCGACTTTCTCTCCCATCGATCTGCCCTTTACAGCAACACTCCTTGGCCAGGGCCTTCAGCAATCTCAGCTGGCCATCACTAATCATGGGCCTCTACTTCAATTCTAGTCCCAGTGTCACCAATGAGTAGTGGTACCTGGAAGAATGCCATAGTCAGCCACCCCAATACCACAGTGCGAAGCTCCAGCCTTTTCAAAATTGTAGTATGTTACAAATCAGATTATTACATATAGTTGTATGTCAAAGCATTAATTGTATCTGACTTAATGGCATTATATAAGACGAGGTCATTTTGAGAAATAAGCAATTATTTTAGAGTGTAAAGCAGAGGTCTCCAAACTTGGCAACTTTTAAGCCTTGTGGACTTCAACTCCCAGAATTCTCCAGCTGGCTGGAGAATTCTGGGAGTTGAAGTCCACAAGGAAGGCTTAAAGTTGCCAAGTTTGGAGACCCCTGGTGTAAAGTATAAGTTGCATGACAGCATTCACAAATGGCAGTTTACTTGAATTATGTTAAAACAAGGTAGAGAAAGCATGCCAAGTAACAGAATAACAAAGTTGGAAGTGACCTTGGAGATCTTCTAGTCCAGGAGTCGCCAACCTTTTGGACCTCAGGGACCACCAAACTCATAATTTTAAATCCTGGGGACCACTAATATGAATTTTGACTGATGGTGGTTTGCTGACATTGGTGGGAGAAAGAGAGAGATCTGATCTAACCCTTCTCTCTCTCTCTCTCTCTCTCTCTCACACACACACACACACACACACACACACACGCAGGGGTGGGATTCAAATTTCTTAACTAGTTCTTGAGCGTGGCCTAATTTGTGAGTGTGGTTTGGTGATCATGTGACTGACTGGGCATGGCTTATATGTAAATATTATAAATATTTATGTAAACATTGGATTTTTTGATCAAAAAAAGAGCAACTTTTACCCAAAATCAGGCAAAGCAGGCAGGCAGATTGAGTTGCTCACAGAATCACAGATTCACAGAAACACAGATCTGTGTTTCTGCCATCGGCTATCTGAGTCTGCAAATGAGTAATAGAATTTTTAGCCTTAACGGAGGTTCAGCTCTGCTTAAAAGCAGAGCCGAAGATCTAAAGATTAGCTAAAAAGCAAGAAATGCAACGATTTCCTGCTTTCTAGCTAATCTAAATCTCCCAGAACAGGGGAGAGGGGGGAAAGGAGAGGAAAAATAGCAACTTAGCAGGCAAGTTTGCCAGGTAAGGAGTGAGTGGGCGGGGAGGGTTCCCGCGGGCCCTGTGGGGGGTGCAGCCTTGTGTTCCCACACAGCCTGGATTAATTGCTTTGGGGGTGCTCTAAGGGTGACATTTCTCGCAAACCACCGGTGGGCAGTGGCCCACCGCTTGGCGACCACTGTTCTAATCCAGTCTCCTGCTCAAGCAGAAGACCCAATATTTCGTTGTTCTTCTCTGCACTATTTCCAGAGTAGACCTTCTTTATTTCTTTAGGAGGAGCTGATTCACAATTCCTTAGCTTGTCACAATACAATTAGTTTTAATGTGTGGGAATGGTGTGGTGAGATTTTACCTACATATTCCAAGAAGTTTGTTTGGACCAAGTAAGCTCTTATAATTGATGATAATTAATGCCCAATCTCCCCATAAGATAATTATCTCCAAGCACACAAGGAACCCTTCCCATATGTTTGTGCCCCAGGAGGAGATTGATCCAAAGGTCAGAAGTAGAGTTTCTTTGTTTAGAATAGAATAATCAGAAATGTCTTCGTAGAGACACAGAGCAAAAGTCTATATCAAAGCCACCATTTTCTTCAACCCTCATAAAAAAGATGACAACAATATCAGACTGTCATGTGAAAAAATATTGAACTCTACTCTTAATTTGAAAGAGGTTAACTGAAATACTTTCCCATTTCATGTGCTGACTTTTGGGCTTCATAATCAGTCTTGTTTTCTCCTGGCAGGTCATTACTCCTTCATTTGTTTCACAGTAGGTGGTCTATGAAGAGGAGATGTTCCAGTGTTCAATTTGGAATATCGGGACCTTTGTAGGGTATTTAAAGTAAGAAAAGAGTAGAACTTACTGATAAAATCAGCGATGTACAAAACACAGACCATATACCCAAGATGAAATAATGCTTCCATCATCATCATCATCATTATTATTATTCTGTTTCTTTGCATATGCACTGAACTTCTGCATCTAAGACAAATTCCTTGTGGGTTTAATCACACTTGGCCAAATAAAGTATTCATTTTCAATTCAATTCAAATAAGATATGTATTAATAAGTCCACATTTTATTATTTTTGTGAAAAGTTTATGATTTTTTATTTCAGAATATTACCAACATTCTACAAAAAAAATTATTCCTCTTGTTGCTTTGCAGACAATTGTCATTTTCTAAAATAAGGCTCTGTTAAATTATATGTATCATAGCTATATATTATGATTTTAGCAAAGTTTAGTGCTAGATATGGCTTCAAATGCCTACCATATGAAAACAAAGCCAACTGAAGTATATGACGCCTTTTGAATTCTCAGAACTTTTCATTAAGCAAGATACTGCAAAAATGGCAAGAGGAAGAAGCAATGAAGTAACAAAGAAAGACATAATGCCTTGCTTATTTTGTCAGGGAAGAGCTCTAGAGAACAGAAAAAGCTTGTGTATGTGTTTGTTGGGGATGACTATTTTAGCACATGAAAACCTCATGGGAAATTGCCCAAGTGGAATATGAATGTTTGTATTCCAGTCTTTAATACTGCAAATTTGATTCTGTAATAGCAAGCCACAGCATGCTTCAATTAATTTGAGTAAAATCTTTGGAATTAATTTGGATAATTTTTTTGTTTGCCTTTGAATTCAAAGAAATGTTTTTTGAAAGCAACTTTCCTTCCTCCTAAAAAGCTTGCAAACTCTACTGAACTCATTGGATCTGTGTGTAAATAAACATGTATTTTTTTAATTTTTTTATTTTTATTTGTCAATTGCTTACAAGATAATAGGTATAAGTAAAAACATAGTGATGAATACATGGATACATAAAAGAAAAATAAAAAAAATGTATAAAAGAAACAATAGGACAGGGATGGTAGGCACGTTGGTGCACTTATGCAAGCCCCCTACAGACCTCGTAGAAGAACTGCACTGTGAGTCTGAATTTAACCTAAAAGTCTGGATTTTTAAAACCAAGCTGGATTGAAGTGTCTTCTTTTGCTTGAAATAAATATCAAAGGCAGTTTACTCATTTTCAGTGTTGCCAAGCTTTATATATAGTAAACATAGTGCTTCCTTTCTTCCCACTTCTTTAAAGGAGAATTGTGATGAGTAACTTCCTATTCCATCTCCAGGGTTTTGTCATTTTTTTCTTGCTAATGATTATGAGAGACTCCAACCTATTTTCATATTCCTTTAGGTCAATTTTGTTGCTTGTCAGCTTTGTGCACTCTTGGCTGCATTTTGGTTTCGTTTGTACTTAAGGCCTAGTCAAGCCAACTCTGCCGTTCGTCATGCATTTGCCACAATTTTGGGGATATATTTTGCCCTCTTCTGCTTTGGTTGGTGAGTCATTCTTGTCTAACTTTCTATTCACTGTGACTATGAACTGAGTATGCTGGGAATTGTAAAACATTCTATTGGACAACCCTAACGTTATGAAAACAATACGTCAAAGCTCTTTTATCAGCAGATACATTTTCCAGGAAAGAAGCATGTATTCAGTCTGTGATTTAAGAGGAAGATAGCAAGAGCAAAGGAGTTTACTTAAAAAAAAAGAAACATTGATTCAGATGGATTTTCACGACTGGGTTCTTTCTACATAACTTTTAATTAATTTGAGGGTGATGCATGGCTCAGTGGTTAAGAAGCTGAGCCTCTCGGATGGAAAGCTGGCAGGCCAGGTTCGAGACCCAAGTACCACATGATGGGGTGAGCTCGCGTTCTTGCCCTTCTAACAGTTGAAAGTATGCAAATGTGAGTAGATAGGTACCACTTTGGTGGGAAGGTAATAGCGCTCCATGATGTCATACTGGCCACATGACCATGTAAATATCTTCAGATAGTGCTGTCTCAATGGTCTTGAACCAGAGATGAGCACCACCCCCTGCAATGATTAATGGAATAAAAATCAGCAGGGACATCTTCACTTTTAGTTAATTCAGAAATTAACTTGTTGTCTATTAGCTATTACTGACTTTGGAAAATGGAATTACTTTTTCTTCTTCTCTTCCAAGGTACTCCATCCATATTTTTACTTTAGTGATGATAAATTATTTTATCATGAACATGGCCAGTATTTCCAATATTCATAGGTAAGTTTGTATGTTTATTGTAAGTGTTAAAAACTGTAATATTTTAAAATGTTGTTGTTCCTTTACTGATCTGATTAAAGGTTGCTTGTAGTCTTGTGGCACCTCTTATTTCAGCCATTTTAAGGTAATGTGGAGTCCTGATTAAATGCAGTTATTACAAAGAGCAAGGAATTACCTCTATGGAGATGTACAAATTGCAATGCCAGGATGATGGGTTAAAATACTGTATATTTTTACTTATTTATTAAATATACATGTGTCACACGTCTCCCCATAAGGTGACTCTTTAAGTCTACAACAGACAGAAAATACTCTGAAACTTCTCAGACAGACACCTTCCTAATTCACTGAACTCTTAAGGAGGGAGGGGTATAGCACAATCAGATTCACATGGTTGATGTCCGCCATACCAAATAGACCAAACCAAGGCATCAATTCCACAGGATGGCTAAAACTATTTTTATTGATATTGATTATATTTTAACTATAGTTTATAGACCCAAAGATTATAAGAAAGCCATAAGGAATTATGAAAATTTGCTGTTGAAACTTTTTGAGAATAGATCAGAGGCAAGCAAACCTAAGCAAAATAAATATCTGGATTGGGAGCCAGGTTCTACTGTACTTGCAGTTCTTTTTATTATAGTGTTTTGGCTAAAGTGTTTCATACTATCAATGCATATGATTCTAGGTATTCTTTTTTGGTAGCTATGGGATACCTCACACTGTGCCATATTAGCCGAATATATATATTCCAGTATGGTATTCTCACTACAGATTTCTCAGGGTAAGTAGTAATAATATATATTTTTATACTATAAGAAATAGAAATCAGAAGAATTCAGTATCATACGATTTATTTTAATTAATTGATAATGTGTCACAATGGACATATGGATGATGGAACTAGATGAATGTTAAACTGTTGCTGAGGGAAATAATCTTCCAGTCTTTTTGTAAATATTTACATTTCAAATGAATCAGGCCTTTTAATAGGGGCAAAAGTGAGAAGATGAGTATTGGTACTATGTGTCACAATAGCAATAGCACTTAGACTTATATACTGCTTCACAGTGCTTTATCATGACCCTGGTGAGATTCGAACTGCTAAATTACAAGCGGTTCGCAGAAAGCAGAGGTAGCCTACAGTACTGGATTTTAACCACCACAATTTCAAAAATTAGAAATGTATTTTATATAAAGTGTCTTTTGTGGGAATAAATACTGTGCTGTTTTATTCTTGTCCTTTTGCTGCAGCCCTTTTCTTGAAGTGTTATTTAGTCCACTTTTAAGTCTATGCAATTTAATTGGCTCACCTGGAATAAGTAGAATTAGTAACCTTCTATTGAAAATAGTCTTTTAAACATTGCAGGATTTCTTATACACAGTAACTAACCATGGCCAGTCTGAATGTATTCAAACATTTTAATTAAAATAAATTTCATTTTGTGATTTTTTTCTATCTGCTTAAAGATTACAATGTTCAGACAATCTTGCATTTCATTCACTGTCCTGGTCCTTCTGTAATTTTTTAATGATTTTATACATTTATAACTATAGTTTTATATTTTTTATAATTTTTAATGTCTTACTTTTTTATATAAGAGGAAGTTTTATAAATTTCTTTCTTTTTCCCCAGTTTTAACATCTGTTTATAATTCAGACAAAGAGAAGAGATTTGACAAGAGCTCTTTGTTTAGATATTTAACCACTTCATCTTTTCCATTGTTCCAAACATACTTAATCAGCAAAATCCTACAACTTTAATGGCTGTACAGTAAAAATGCATTCCAGTATGCATCTTCATCAGACCTCCCAAAAAGATTCCTGGCCCTTTATCATTTGAATCTAGCCATTCCAGTGGCTTCAGTTGCAAATTTAGGGTAAACATACTTATTAAGGGTTGTGGGAAATAGACTGTACAATAAGCCTATACCTTTCAGATAGGAGTTTTGGAAATGCTGTTGCCAGTGATAGGTACATTTCCTTTAGATATTTTGGTTCACAAAACTTTTAATTCCATAGCAGCATAGGTGGATACATTTCAAGAATATTGGGTTGGGAAAGTGCCCCTAAATCAACAGTAATCTAAGACTAACAAATCATGTAACAACAAGTATTGGAAGTGTTACAACAAAAAATATTTTGTCACATGTGGTAATCACACAAATCTCAAAAGTATTGGAAAGGCATCAAAACTTTCATAAATGAATAAAGATCAAATTTGAACTGAAACTACTAATATTTCAGTTGGAATAATTCCATGACTATGGAAAGCTTGAGGCCGCCCTTTTCGGTGGTGCTATTAACCCTGGGGCTAAGTTGACACCTGGAATAGTCAGTTGAAATGTCGAAAGGCCCTACTCCTCTACTTCAGCCCCAGTGCCACCACCAAAGGAGTGCTGCTATGCAGGTTGCTAAAGGGCAGAGATGAAGGACAAAAGAGCGGGTTGCGGGACTAGAAGTGCCCCTGCACTCATAAATGCAGGTTGGCTGTAAAGCACCCAAACATTGATCCTGTGACTGCGGGTAGCACTTCAGGGATCAATGGTTATCACTGATTCAGCACTGCTATAATTTCAGTCACTGAATGAATGGCCATCACTCAAGCCCTGTCTGTATTCTCATCCAAGCTTTACCTGGAAATTATGTTTACAGATAGTCCTCTGGTACAACGGCAATTGGGGCCAGGATTTCCATTGTTAAATGATGGGGTCATAAACTGTAACCTCATGTGACTATGTTGTTTAGCCACTGAAATTATGGCAATTCCAGTTGCTGTTGTAACCCCAGAACTGTGCATGTCATTAGGTGAGGACCTTGCATGACCGCAATGTAGGAAGAGTTAGGAATCCCAGGCAGGCCACAAAGGGAGAGATCGGTCTGCAGAGTGGGTGCCTTGGTAGGCACTAGGGAGTGAGGGCCTTTTTCTGGTGTAAGGCCTGAGGCTGCATTCCCCGACAATGCTACCCTTCAGTAATTTCAACCCATTGCCATTGTCCCAGGGCATAAGGCTAGTGCTGGCTGAGGTGCCACCACAGGCATCATACTTTAGCCAACTCCATATCCCCTAGCTGCACCAGCCAGCCACAAGGCCTTGGATACTTGATTTGGCCAAGTGTGTTTAAACACAGAAGGAATTTGTCTCTGGTGCAGAAGCATTCAGTATACTTGCAAGGCAACAGAGAAAATAATAATAAGATAATAAAAGGAATAAATAATAATACTACAGCCACACACTATGGGTTGATATACCTACATATTAAACTGTAAGAATTAGATGTTCAGCAGAGTGATGGCATGAGGGGAAAAAACTCTTGTCCAGTTGTCTTAGCATGCAATAGCCCATAGTGCCATCCTGAGGGGAGAAGTTGAAACAGTTTGTGTTCAGGATGTGAGGAGTCTGTTGATATCTTCGCAGCCCTGACATCCTGGACACAAAAGTGTTTCAACGCCTTCCATCAGGACAGCACTATAACGCCATGATGTCGAACCTATGGTACGCGTGCCACAAGTGGCATGCAGAGCCATTTGTTCCAGCACATGAGCCACAGGCAAACTTACCTCACTGTGCATGCACAAGCCTCACAGCTGATTTTTCAGCTGGTTTGAGGCCTTTTTCGGCCTCCCAGAGGCTTGGAAAAAGCCTCTGTATGGCTTTTCAGGCCGAATAGGCCGTTTTGTCACTTCCTATAATATCGGATGTGATGAAACAAACGGGCATATTATTTGGCCTGAAAAGCCTTGCAAGAGGCTTTTTCCAAGCCTCTGGGAAGCCGAGTAAACCAGCCGAAAAATAAGCTGTGAGGTGTAGTGCAGGTAAGGGGGTGATGGGGGGGATAGGGCGTGCATGTGCAAAGGCTGTGGGGGGCACTCACATTGCATTCTGAGTGCTGGCACCCGAGTGCGTGCACGCTCATGTGTGTGCAGTTTTTGTCACAGGAGCCCAAAAAGGTTAGCCATCACTGCTATAGATTATTGTATGTATGCCAAGACATTAGATGCAGGGACAGCTTTTTCCCATCATTCTATCACTCTGCTAAAAACAGATTGCTACAATAAGCCCCACAGATAGTCACTGAAATATAAGGGCTAAAAACTAACAATACTCTAATTTTAATTAATCTGAAAGAGCATGTGTGTTTATATACATGTTTATGATAGAGAATCAGCATAAAATCTGAGCTGCTGAGTTTGAATTAGAACTATTCAGCATTTATTATTCTGCTACTAATTTTTGAAACCGATTGCTTCTCGTAGTAGAAAAAATACAGTAAATAAAAATGATCACCCCACTCATAGTGTTAGGTGCTGTTAGGGTAGCTTCTTGTGTAATAGTTTCTTCTTCACAAAACATTGTTATCTTAGCTCACAGGTGAGAAATTAAAGTTAGGAATCACTGACAGAGAATTGTCTAAGTTAAGCTTAACATCTTGGCTGTCATTTAGATTCTGGTGTTCAGCTGAAAGTACACAGATTTAAGTTCATTACAATGTTTCTCTTCAAAGCAAGCTACAGTGCTTGTTAATTATATACCGTAGGCATACACATTTGGAAATTTGGAAAGATACAATGTTGTTTGAACTATGTGTACCTAGAGATCAGCTTGTAATGAATTTGCTACGAAATTGGCTTGACTTGTAAGATGTGTGTTTGAACACAAAATGATCAAGAGGATGTGCTGACAAGAGAATGTAATCAACCTATTGCTGAACAGCTGTTTCAAATACACAGCCTCGAAGTTTTGCCACCTCTGTGGAATGTTACCGTTCAAAACAAATTTCCTAAAGCAAGAAATAGCATGGATTAAAATATAACCCTTTAAAATTTTATAAACTATACATTTATATTGTTTGCACATGTACGCTACCAACAAAACAGCAAGATATTATTCATTTGCCCTCCTTGCTATATAGCAGATACACACATTGTATGCAGCTTGTAACTTCTAAACAGTCTTCAGGGTAGCTTTGTAAGGTTTCCATTTCAGTGGGTGAATCCTGATGTATAAAAGCCTCTTGCTATTTTCAAACTATTGTTGCAGTCGTAAGCATGTTTGTATGTAAGGAAAGTCTTTGTGCACAAAATGATAGATCAAATATCAGTTCTGAACAGGGAAAACACAAGTTTCACTTTTTAGACATATGTGAAGGCTGGTATGTGATATTGCCTAATCTAGATTATTGGTGTGATGCAAATAATTCTGTATAGCGGAGTTTATATAAACTGCTAAATTGTAGTTGAGCTGGCTCAATTTTGCCTGACTGCACGAGGTGAATCCATCTCTTGTAGTTTGTTAACTATGATTTATGATGGTTATATGAAATGCAAGTCATTGTGGTATAGTCAATAACCCAGGCATAAGCAAATTACATTCTCCTGTTGTGTGTGAACACAGTCTATATACTGGTGGCCACAGGGAGACCTTCTGATCATTTCTGGATACTCTGGACTTAAATTCTTATCATCCAGGGGTATCAAATTCAAGACCCTGGGGCTGGATTCACCCTGGAAACAGGAAAGGACCAGCTTGTGGTGCCTTTGCCAGCGAAAAGGGAGCTCGGGGGGGGGGGTGTCTGTGGTCTCCCCGAGTTCTGTTTTCACTGGCAGAGGGCTGCAGGAGGCCGTCACGGCTAAACATGGAGCCCGGGAGGACTGATGTTGAAAATAGAGCCTCAATGAGTGATATTGACCTGGCCACTCCCACCCTGACCATGCCCCTTCCTGGCCCCCCAAGGTCAGACACAACCCTGATGCGGCCCTCAATGAAATCGAATTTGACACTCTGTTATAATCCATTATCTTTGCCATGTTACCTGTGTTTGATGGGAATTGGTACAAAAATATTTGATCTGCAGCTTGTTTAAATCATAAAAATGCATTAAGGTGAAAAATCTAAACACATTGGAGCAAGCAAATGCTATCTATCTGCATTTTATTACAGCCCATTGATGATTGTTACACAAAAGATCACAACTCTTGCATTCCAGGTTCATGATGGTAAGGAAGATTATTTTACCATTTTCCATCTTGTATGTAAAATTCTCTGAATAGACATTGGCAGCCTTTGGGGAAAAAGTAGTCAGTATGTGTTGTCTCTGCCAAGATCTTGAAGTCATCTTGTTACAATTAAGGTTTAATGACAATAATTTAAAAACCCTTGAAGTCTATGAACAGTTTTACTTATTTAAGCCTTAACTGTTCTGTTTTTTATAAATAGAATAGAACTGAAAACATGACAACTAATGTATATAAATCATAAGCAAGCTATCAGAAATTGCATCTTTAATTGTTTGATGAACTGAGCTATATTTATGGAAGGATTTAAGGAAAGAAAGAAAAAAAAAAGTGTGGTAGCTAATGACTCACCAAGATTCATGAGTTCCAATTCCTAGTCAAACCTCAACCATGGAAACTATCTGAATGACTTTGGTGCACCCCATATAACTAACTCCTGGAGGAAAAGATATAATTGTCAAACAAACAACTGATTCCTTAACCAGTTGAATGATTTTGTTAGTTATAGAAGAGTTTAAAAGCTGCATAGACCCTTTTCACATAAATAGTTATCAATTTTATTTTCCCCTTGAGAGCAGAGGTATCAATATTTATTTTAGAATGAACATTTGTAGGTTTAACATTCTTTTAACAGTGTTTTGAAACATTGTGTTCTGCCTTACCTATATTACAAGGAAGGAGCCTGGAATAAATGAGAGCATTTAGATCCTGGAATTCTTGTGGGAGGTTGGGGAAGGATTTAAATGGTTACCTCTCTTCAGTGTCAGATCACTGATATACAGCATGAACTTTTGGCCCATTCTAAATTACTTAAACTAGATTGAGTCTAACAAGTTTTTAAAATTTCCCTCAGATCGAGACTGGCTCCTGGGAGACAACATTACCACATTCATAAAGTTTTCTTATGTAATTATATTTTCTTAGTAATTATATGGAAGGGTCCTGGATTTCTCTACTTCCATTATGGTTTTTTTCAACTTCCTAGTCTACTCTGTAACCTTGGATTTCCTGATAGACTTTTTGGAAAAAAGCCAATTCTAACTTCTGAATGCCTGAGGACATTGATGGAGCAGACAGTGTAGGTCCAAATAAGAATCAAACATTCTGTTTACATCACATATTTGTTCCATGCTCCTATTTTTGCTTAGAAGTCCATTAAATGACACTTTCTTTTAATATGTTCATATAAAACTGTAGAGTTAATATCGTCTCATTTTATAGGAACAGTAAAATTGCTTTTTATTATTTTATTACACTAATTTATAATATGGTCTACCCTTACTGTTGGTAAGTTTCTAGCTATTGTTCACCTATTTATTCTTTTCAACAAAGGTCCCTGGCAGTGCTTAGCACCTTTGGCAGAAAAACACACATGCTACTAAGAGCTCTATTTCTTCACCTATTCTGAAATTAGAGTCTGATAAGATTGTTGGGATAACTGGAGTCCCTTGCTGGCTACAGTTCCTAATCTGAAGAACTATGAAAGTTCATTTAATATAAGTTTATAATAAATGTATACATCAAGTATTTTTTTATCCAAAAGCCACCATAATTTCTAGGAATCGTCTAAAGTAGTTTCGACAGCCCAGATCCCCTTTCTGAAGCCCTCAGAAAATAAATGTTAAATGCAGCATCTATTGATGTATGAATTTTGATTAGAATTGAATTTTATTGTCGATAGTTGCCTCCTTTTTGCAAAGTTTAATTGTTTTGTCTTTTTGATAGGAATAGGTAGAAAAGCTGAAGATCTAACTTCTGAACAAAAGCAGCTTGCTATAAAGTAAGAAAATACAGCAGCACTTAATGATTTTTTAAAATCTAATATCTGGGTTTTCTTAGATGCTTACTTCTATTCAGTTTCTATTTAGTGTTAATGTAATGTAAATAATTATCCAGGCACTTTTAAATTCTGGAATTATTTTATGTTCTTGAGATCTATACTCTGAAAATTGCTCCTTATTAAGACTCTTTTCAATGATCTAAATATATAAAGAATAAGATAGATTTTTACTTGATTTTCTCCCATTACAACTATGATTCACATTCAAATATCTAAACAGTGTCACGTATTATAAGATTCTCAAAAAGATATTTTCAATTCTAGATTTATTTTTCTATATATGCATCTTATTTAAACAAATTGTAGGAGATCACCAGGCTGAGCCCAAAGGAGGGGTCAAGTATATCATCAATTTGGAATTCCTTTGTGTCCACGAGAGATCTAAGTCCAGCCCACTTTGAATTCCATTGATTCTTAACTACCACCAATTTGCCTTGGCTATTAATAGTTCAGATTCTTGTAGAAAGCTAAGTGTGGATTAAACTTATATTCATTTGAATCACCTTAATTCCTGATTTTCTGTTATACTCCAGATGCAGAAAAGGCAGGTATAGATAAGGATTTCATGTCTACTCGAGCAAGAAGTAAAATGATAGACAGAAATAATAGAAATTGCACATGTAATTGAAAATATTTGAATACACATACATCCTTATACAAATATCTATATCTATAGCCTCATGGATGAATTCTTTATGTGGTTTCTCTTGACTGCACAAATTGTTTTATTCATGAAATAATCAATTTCCAAATGTCATTGTAGGAGAATTTTCATTCTTGACAATACCTCTCAAACAACTGTATCTTGTAAATTTATTATGTTTCACTAGATTTTCTTTCTCAGACTTTTGAACTATGTTTACAATAAAACTGCTATTTATTTAAACAATTAATATTTGCTTTTTTTGAAAAAAATGTTTGAAGTATACATATATTCATGATTATTTTGACAGGACAAGACCTTCCTTATTGGAGTATCTGAGCTATCATCTCAACTTCATGAGTATTATTGCTGGCCCATGCAGTAATTTTAAGGATTATATCGAGTTCATTGAAGGGAGACACGTGCAGATGAAGTTATCAAAGGTCAGCTGGCAACAGAGGAATTGCGATAGATTTCCTGATCCTTCTCCAATGGTAAGCCACAAAATGCTAAGCTTTTATTCTGAAATGTTGAAATTGTTTTGAGATAATAAACAGTATCAGTTATGATAAAAATATAAAAAGAGCTTTCCTGCTTTAGAAGAAAAACCTTCACGTCCTGCACTCTGTTCCTCTAGCAAAGGGACCAGGAACCTATAAGAAGCTCACAAGGAGGACTTGCTTATGTGTATATATGTATGCTGTTAAGAAGGGTCATAGTGGAGGGTGGAGCTGGCGTCGTGACGATACGGCATGCGATCTTGGAGGTCCAAGATCGCTGCCGATATCTTTGCTCCTGGATGGTCCATTTGGATCTAAACCGTCCAGAAGAGACAGCAATCGTAAAGAGTGCGTCCTGTCGATCCCAGGGACATTGCAAAGTCCCTGGTAGATCCAGGAGAAGCTCTTTTTGCCAGCGGCAAAGAGGCAGCCATTAAAGCTGCTGAAGTTGGGACAGCTCCGAGACAGAAGAGAACAGAAAGAGAGAGTATGCCGGTTTGGTGAGAACTTTTTTTTTATATTTTAAGACTTGAAAGGATATCCTAAAGAAAAGAAAGAATCTGCAAAAGTTTTGACAGAAGTGATTAAGCAGCGATTTTAAACAAAGATGTCACAGTAATAATTATTTTTTCTTCATTGCTGGATTTTTATATATTATTTTATATTTTGAAACTGGACTGATTTCTTTTTTTTCTTGTCATTTATTCTTGTCTCCTTTTTGATTCTATAACATGTTAAGCTAGAGACTCCTTTTTAGTTATTTTTAAAATATTTTTTTCCTTTTTAGTTAATCTTTATTATATTTTGCCTGGAAAAGGAGAGGGGGGAAGTGAAAGCTAAAGAAATTTTGTTGCACTGCCAACTAGAGGCTTGGAAGTATTCTGTTTTTTCCTTACTAGACAAAGCTGAGAAAGGATTGAGACTCTGTTTCAAGGACATTGCCTGGTTGATAAGATAGAGGGAGGAGCACGGAAAGTATTATTGCAGGTGCTCTTCTGGGTTTCTATCAACAGCTGGAGTCTGGCGCTGAAAACTAGGAAAAGAAAAGGTGATAAATTTTTTGGAGAAGAGAGAAGACAAATAAGAGCCTTGGATAATTAAAGCGCAGTGTACTCTTTTTTTTTCTAAGCTGCACTATCCCACCCTCATTAGTTTTTTTTTTTTTTTCTGGCAGTAGACATTTGGACTTTTGGCTTTTTGGAATTTGGCTTTCTGGAGCTTGTTCACATTTCACATTGGTTTCTTTTTGGTCCATTTTTATATATCTTTCCATATTTGAGATCTCTTAATTGGATTAAGGTGTTGAAGAACCTGAAGAACTTTTTCTTTTCTTTTTTTTAATTAACTTTTTCTTCACCTTTTTGCCTTCTTTGGGACTTCTTAACTTTTCTTTTTTAGTGTTTGTTTAGGATGTTTTTATGCTTTTTTATTTTTTTTCCCTTTTTCTTCAATTTTGAATTTTTAACTAATCGATTAGATTAAGGCATACAAGTGCCTGAAGAAATATTGGGTTTTTTCATTTTTTTACTATTTTTACTTGGAATTGTAGCTGGTTATTTTATAACTGGATTAAGGTCTAGAAGAATTTGAAGATTTTGAATTTTCTAAAATGAGTAGGAAGTTAACAGCTCCTGGTTTTTCAACATCCGCTTCCTCCTCTCCACCATCTGCAGGACAACGTTTAATACAGATAATGTTAAAGCAAGAAAAAGGACAAGAAAAAGTGACCCTGCAGATCATTATGCAAGGAATTCAAAATATTCAAACAAGATCAGAGAATATTGAAAAAAGAATAGAGAACATTGAACAAAGAACAGAGAAAACTGATGAAAAAGTGGAAAATATCCAACAATTGATGATGAAGTATGATGAGAGGCTCCAAGAAATATATTTTTCATTTACAAAGAAAGCCATTAAAACGCAAATATTGCAAGTGGTAAGAGAGAAAACATTGAAATGCAAAGATAAGGAGATTGTGCTCTTGAAACAAGTACCCAGAAGAGTGAGAGAGATGAGAAGAGAAGAGAACACCGATTCTTGACCAAATCATTACTTTAAAAAGAGGTGAATTACAGATGGCTGATCCCAGAAGGTTTAATATTCACATGGCAAGAACAGAGATACAGAATTGATTCAATTGAAAAAGCTGAATCATTTTACGCAGAATTTTTTAAAGAGGAGAAAGAGGCAGAAAAAGAAATTTCACGAATTGAATTCCAAGAGGACTACCAAATGACGACTGGAAAAGAAGAAGGTACAGTAGGTGGAAAGGAGGAAGCCAAGGAACAACACGAACAAAGATCGCTGAGAGCTGTTAAACCTAACTACAAAATTTAATCATGGAAGAAAAAAAATTAATTACAATCAATATAAATGGACTTAATTCAGCTGTTAAAAGAAGAAAAATCTTTCACAAATTAGAGAAATTAAAATTTGATATAATTTGCCTATAAGAAGTACATATTAAAAAGCAACATGAACAATTGCTGAGACAGCCAAAATTAGGAAAAATATTTACCTCATTTGCACAATGCAAGAAAAGAGGAGTGGTCTTGTATATTAAAGATATTACCCCAATGAAATTGATATATGCTGCTGATGATGGAAGAATAATAATGGTGGAAATAATTGACAATAATATAAAAACACTCCTGATGGCAATTTATGCCCCGAATGACAATCAAGAAGAATTTTATAAAAAATTACACATAAAAATAATTGAACTGGACTATGCCAATATAGTTTTGATGGGAGATTTTAATGGAATTGTAGATAATAAACTGGATTACATAGCACAGAAAACAACAAAACAAAACAGAAAGACTCTCCCTAAATCTTTTTTTAAAATGGTGGACGAAATAAACTTAAAAGATACATGGAGAGAAAGAAATGTTAAAACTAAACAACATACTTTTTATTCAAATAGACATTTATCATGGTCAGATAGATATGATATGCAAAAAAATCAGGAAGATGGTTAGCATATAAATTGGGAAAGGAGAAAGAATCAAGGAAAAATTTGCAACTAATAGATGATCAAGGCCAAGTCTGCTATGGTAGTAGAGAAAAGAAGGAAATCATACGAGATTATGATGAGAAATTATACACACAAAAGAATATTGACGAGGAAAGAGTCAAACAGTATTTACAGGATGCTAATCTACCCCAGATATCTAAAGAGATTGAAACAATGTTAGAAAGCAATATAACAATGATGGAGTTAACTGAAGCACTTAAGAAGCAAAATAATGGAAAGGCACCAGGCCTAGATGGACTTCCAGCAGAATTGTATAAAACATTACAAGAATTGTTGAATCTTTCATTTTTAGAAGTTATGAATGAAGTTATGTTAAAGAAGAGAGTACCTAAAACATGGTTAGAAGCCTTTATTACACTTATCCCAAAAGAGGAAGCCGATCCATTACAAATTAAGAACTATAGACCTATTTCTTTACTAAATGCAGATTATAAAATTTTTGCTTCAATATTGCCAGCAAGATTTAAAAATATTTCAACAGTTTTATTCATCCTGATCAAAACAGATTTCTGCCAAAGAGGCAAATTAAAGACAATATGAGAGTAATTTTGGACACTTTGGAATATTATGAGGCTCATCCTGAAAAGCAAATGGCTTTGATATTTTTAGATGCGCAGAAGGCATTTGATAATGTGAACTGGCGATTCATGTTGTTACTGCTAGAACAGATGGGCTTTACTAAAAAATTCACTCAAGCAATAGAAGCTATATATCATAAACAAACAGCAAAAGTAATGATAGAGGGAGAATTGACAGACTCTATTGATATAAAAAAAAAGGAACAAGACAAGGATGCCCATTGTCACCTTTGTTGTTTGTGTTAACATTGGAAGTGTTACACAGAAATATTAAGAGAAGAAAAGAACATAAAAGGGATGAAAATTAAAAAGGAATAATTTAAATTGCAAGCATTTGCAGATGATTTGGTTTTCATCCGAGAAGATCCAATAGAAACAACACCAAAATTGATGGAAAAGATAGAAATATATGGAAAGGTGGCTGGCTTGAAAATAAATAAAGACAAGACAAAATTCTGACAAAGAACATGTTATCAAGACAAAAGGAAGAATTAGCAGACCTATTGAAAATCCAGGTCACGAATAAGATTAAATAGTTGGGGATATATTTAATAGCAAGATGCAGTACAATAAAAGAGAATAATTATATCAAACTTAAGCAGCTGATAGCGCTAGATTTGGCAAAATGGAAAAATTTACAACCGTCACTAATCAGGAGAATATCAACAATCAAGATGAATATACTACCCAGAATTTTATACTTGTTTTAAACAATCCCAATCAGGCTTGGAAAAGATTATTTTGAAGATTTAAATAAAATCGTGTTGAAATATATATGGCAAGGCAAGAAGGTGAGAATAAAGTTAAAACTTTTGCAAGATGCTAGAATAAGAGGAGGATTTGGCTTGCCTAATTGGGAGTTGTATCATCAAGCTACGAAATTGATGTGGGTAAAGGAATGGATAACACTAAGAAATACTAGATTGTTGACATTAGAAGGACATGATTTGTTGTTGGGGTGCCATGCTTTTTTATGGTATAAAGGAACTAAAACACAGGGGTACTTTAGAAGACATTATATACAGGAGTCTCTGTGGTTAAACTGGGAGAAGATTAAAAGACAATGTTATCTGAAAATTCCGGATTGGCTATTGACTATTGAAGCATTTTCTTATCCTATAATATACAAAAAGGAACTTAACAGTTAGATAAACAGTTAGAAATACTGAATGAAAAGGGTGAACTTAAATCTATTCAAAAATTAGAGGAACAAGGTATAAAGATGAATTGGTTTTCATACGCGCAAATACAATCAAGGTATGATAAAGACATTCAAACAGAAGGTTTTTATGATAAATTGACTGATTTAGATAAGATTTTGACAGGTGCTGATGAAAAGGTGATTAAAAAATTATATGGATATTTATTAAAAATTAAGTTAGAAGAACAAGTTAAAGAAACTATGATTGCTTGGGGGAAGAATTTTGGATATGGGATCGATTTAGAGAAATGGAAAAAGTTGTGGTCTCAAAATTATAAAATGACAGTGTCAACAGCATATAAAGAAAATTTGTATAAGATGTTTTACCAGGTGGCACTTTCCCCCGACAAGAATAGCAAGGATGTTCAAGAATAAGTCCGAAAAGTGTTGGAACTGTCATCAGACACCTGGCTCATATTACCATATGTGGTGGACTTGTGCGGATGCAAAAAAATATTGGACTAAAATCCACATGTGGTTGGAAAAAATGACACAAAAGCATATAGACTTGAAACCAGAGATTTTTTTTTGGGGGGGGGGGGATTTTGCCTGAAATATATAGTAAAGATTTGAAATATCTGATTGTAAATGTATTAACAGCACCTAGGATTGTATTTGCTAAGAACTGGAAAAATGAGAAGATACCATTACAGGAGGAGATTATTAAGAAAATATTGAAATGTGCTGAAATGAGTAGATTGACATTTGAAATTCGAGAACAAGAGGATAACCAATTTTATAAAGTTTGGGATCTGTTCTATCAGTGGTTAGATAATAAAATACAGTAATGGAATATGTAGATTTTTTTGAAAATAAATATATATAGATGTACTTTTCTTTTCTTTTTTAATTATATTTACAAAATGATTCTAGGATAGATCTGAGAGGACAATATGAATTGTTATAAAATAAACAAAGTAAAATATGATTTTCTTATAAAATATGAATGAATAAAAGTATAGCCAATGATTGATTAATAAAGATATTAATGTACTTGACATTTGATTGAAAATATGAGAGGAGATATAATGTAATTGTAATAGAAGACTACGAAATGGTTGCACAAAATAATATGTACCAACTGGCACACTGTATGTATATATATGGAAGATGGTTTATGTTTTTATGCTAAGTTTGTTTATGTTTGTTTTAAAATCAATAAAAATTTTAAAAAAATAAAAAAATAAAAAGAAGGGTCACAGGGACTCAGTGGCTAAGGCACTGAGCTTGTCGATCAGAAAGGTCGGCAGTTCGGTGGTTCGAATCCCTCGCACTGCGTAACGGAGTGAGCTCCCGTTACTTTTCCCAGTTTCTGCCAACCTAGTGTTCAGAAGCATGTAAAAATGCAAGTAGAAAAATAGGACCACTTTGGTGGGAAGGTAACAGCGTTCCATGTGTCTTCGGCATTTAGTCATGCCGGCCACGTGACCACAGGGACATCTTCGGACAGCTCTGACTCTTCGGTTTTGTAACGGAGATGAGCACTGCCCCTAGAGCCAGAAACAACTAGCACGTATGTGCGAGGGGTACCTTTACCTATGCTGTTAAGAGGCAGTGCCACAGTTAGAGATCATATCATTTTTAACAGTAATAATCTAAAAGAAAATATCTTTTTTTCAATATTAGCAAGTGTAGATAATGTCATACTTTTTAATAGTTTGTTTCTTAAAACACTTCATTTTTTTTAAAGGCTTTATTCTCTCAGATGTAATCATGCCGATATTTTATTCTGTTTCCTTTGTAGGGAGCCATCCTGCAGAAACTTGGTATCACACTTCTATCTCTTGTGGTGTTCTTGACGCTTACAAAGACCTTCCCAGCAACTTACATTGTTGACGATCAATTTATGAATCGATCTTCCTTCTTGACGAGACTTGGTTTTCTATATGTTGTCATGCAAGCCTCAAAACCAAAATACTATTTTGCTTGGACACTTGGTAAATTTCGTTTAAGATTGTTTTGCAGGACATACTTCTACAGGTAGTCCTCAACGACCACCCAAATTTTGTGTTGCTAAGTAAGACAGTTGTAAAGTGAATTTTGTTCCAAATTTTGACCTTGCTTGCTACCGTTGTTAAGTGAATCACTGCAGTTGTTAAGTTAGTAACACGGCTGTTAAATGTTAAATGAATTGACTTTGCTTGTCACAAAATGGGATCACATGACCCTGCAACACTGCAACCGTCATTATTTTGAGTGAGTTGCCAAGCATCTGAATTTTGATTTTGTGATCATGGGGCTGTTGCAACGGTCATAAAATGGTGATCAGTCACTTTTTCAATGCCGTTGTAACTTTGAACAATCACTAAATGAAGTGTTGTAACTTGAGGACTACCTGCACTTAATGTGAATGTATCCATTTTATCCATTAAGGCATAAATGTGATATAAAAAATGGAATATTACTGTATTATATAGTTGACATTAAGCACATTATTTCTGATTCAAAATTATGGCTTTTCTAATGAGAAATGCACATCTATTTAGCACTCCGAATACATGTCAGAGGATATCACACAAACTAAAATTCATATATGCATTAAATATCTGATAATATTTTTATGTAGAATTACTTATTTTGTGTAGAACATGCCCTTGCAGTTCTATAACAGTTTTTAATGTGGTGTTAAACACACAGTCCAGAACATTGTGTTTCAGTCCATTGTACTTACTAACATTGCAACACCCATATATATAGCATCACTAAGATGAAGTCTTAGTATCTTCCTGATACGTTGGATTATATTCCACAATCTTATAGTGGTTGTACTTGTTATAGGAATCAAAATCTAAATGCCCAAGTTAGCAAAGGCTGGTCTAAATTTTCCAGGACCAAGACAGTTTAGGCAAAGTAGACCCCAGATCCTGCCACAAACTATGCAATATGCAGAGGATCATAATTTTAATGCTAATCAATTCTCGCTCAGGACAGAAGCCACCCAGAAAACCTATTTTTAGGAATGAAAATATCTGATTTCAGGGCATCCATAGTTGCATGTTAGAAAGTGAATCGCTTTGCATTCTTCATCAAATATGAGATGGGCTAAGAAAAGGCTGCTTCTACACACAACTGCTGGAAAGTGAAGCCTCTTTTGGAGAATGTTTGCACCCCTAAGTATTTTGATGATATGGTTAACTTTCCTTTCCTTGATAACCTTTTGAAAGAGAGTGATTTCTGCCTGCTTCTTGCCTGCTACCCTTTCCCAAAATAGTGTTTCTGAGAAGATCAGATAGAGATTTTCAGGGGGTGGGGAAGATTCCTGTCCTATTACCATATCACAAGTTACTGCTACTTAAAATATGGCTATTTGCATTTTTGCAAGTGCCAAGTTAAGCAGCCATTGTACTTTGGTACTGCCTTCAAGCTCAGCTGGCTTAAAGTTCATTGGATATTTTAAGGCTTAAAAACAATTCAGACAGAAACAGGATGGAACAGGCATACTGGATCAAGTCATTCTCTGTGAAGGGTACGAACAATCCTCTAAATCATATTATGGTTTGTTTAGTTTTGGCGTCGTGCGTTGAGCAAAGCCAATAAATTGTGACTGACGCAATTATCCAGTATGTGGACAGGTCATGATGAGAACTTGAGGCAAAGATGAGTTATATACTGACTCAGGTTCTAAAATGAGAGTATAATGTTCCCAAAGAAGAGCTAGAACTGACTGCTTTTCTTACTTTGGAGGACAAACAAAGCTCAAAGAATTAAGTTTGTGTTTTTACTTCATAATATTCCTTGAAGGCAGTAGCAATCATATTGTGAATGTCCTGCACACAGCAACCTCCCTAGCAAAAGATTTTCCCTTAAGCATCAACATGCATATAATGCATTTAAAATTAATGCATATAAAAATTAAAATGCATCAGTAGAAGAATGAAAAAGAATACATTAGATCATTTGAATGTTGTTCTCTGTTGTTAGAAACAAAATATAGAGTTGAGTTTGTGGAGCAATTGGGATAATAAATACCTTTCTGTATTGAGAAAAGAGAAAAGCAAAATGCTTTCTATAGCAGTAAATCCTAGAGTTTATCATTTTTCTTAACACCGAGTAACATTAATGCCCCCCTTTTTTTCTCTATACAATTTATCTACAGAATGTAATATTTTGTTGATCATATCAAACTTTCTATTCTTGCTTTTAAATGGAACAGCCCCCTTTTTATATGAGAAACAGTATGGATTTGCTATTGAAGAAAGTTGCAAAACAATGAAAGATCATTCTGTTCTAATGTTAACTAAAAAAAAAATTTGGAAGTCAAATAAAAAAAATCAAAGTGTTTAAAATTCCAAATCTGTTTTTTAAAGTTAAAATATTGTTTCAGGACTGTTTGTTTTGGTCCACAAATATATAGTCCAAAATGTTACTTTAAAAATTGATTTGTTTTATTTTATTTTATAATTCTGAATATAAACTTAACTGAATTGGAATTCTAATTAAAATGCTTTTATATTCATTTAGAAGCAGTGGTTTTGTTAATTGAATACTAACATGTATACAGTATATTTACATACATTTGGCTTCTGCTTCCTTGAATTTGCTTTCTAAATCAGGCCTACTTCCAAAAACTAATGATGCCTTTCATATATATACAGAGGGGCTCATGGTTTCTAAAACAACTATTTTATAATTTCCCTACTAATAAATTCCCTTATAAAATGGGAATTGAAAAATAGTTCTATTAGGACATAACATTGGATGGATCATTCTAATTGTTAAACATATGTCAGTTTAATATTTCATCCTAAGATTTTTTTTCTTTTTTTGCAGCTGATGCAATTAATAATGCAGCCGGTTTTGGATTCAGTGGTGTGGATGAGAAAGGCAATTATTGCTGGGATCTACTGTCTAATTTGAATATCAGGAATATTGAGGTAAGTTGAAGTATGGGCAGTCTTCTTTAGATATAACACTGAAACTGGAAATTGTTCTAGATCCCATAGGGAGAAGAACTTGTCTAAAGAAAGTGGAGAAAGTCCATACTTCATAAAATAGCTTATTGCAGGAAGATAATGCATTTGCTGCACTGGTACAATATTCAGGCAAGGACAAAAACTATTATTCTGGCTTTTAAATCTTCTTTTTCCTCCTCCTCCTCTTCCTCTCCTTTCCTTTCCACCAAAGGAGAATTCATATCCAAATATATTATTCATATCCAAATATAGTAACCTGATATATTTTCCAGAAAAGTTTTTTTTAACTGCGAAACCCCCAATATTGAACCTGTGAAATGATACACTGCTTGAAAAAATAAAGGGAACACTTAAGCAACACAATGTAACTCCAAGTCAATCACACTTCTGTGAAATCAAACTGTCCACTTAGGTAGCAACACTGATTGACAATCAATTTCACATGCTGTTGTGCAAATGGTATAGACAACAGGTGGAAAGCATAGGCAATTAGCAAGACATCCCCAATAAAGGAGTGGTTCTGCAGGTGGTGACCACAGACCACTTCTCAGTTCCTATGCTTTCTGGCTGATGGTTTGGTCACTTTTGAATGCTGGCGGTGCTTTCACTCTAGTGGTAGCATGAGATGGAGTCTACAACCCACACAAGTGGCTCAGGTAGTGCAGCTCATCCAGGATGGCACATCAATGTGAGCTGTGGCAAGGTTTGCTGTGTCTGTCCGCGTAGTATCCAGAGCATGGAGGCGCTATCAGGAGACAGGCCAGTACATCAGGACACCATGGAGGAGGCCGTAGGAGGGCAACAACCCAGCACCGCTACCTCCGCCTTTGTGCAAGGAGGGACAGGAGACTGCCAGAGCCCTGCAAAATGACCTCCAGGGAGCCACAAATGTGCATGTGGCTGCTCAAACGGTCAGAAACAGACTCCATGAGGGTGGTATGAGGGCCTGATGTCCACAGGTGGGGGTTGTGCTTACAGCCCAACACTGTACAGGATGTTTGGCATTTGCCAGATAACACCAAGATTGGCAAATTCGCCACTGACACCCTGTGCTCTTCACAGCAGGTTAACACTGAGCACATGTGACAGACGTGACAGGGTCTGGAGACGCCGTGGAGAACGTTCTGCTGCCTGCAACATCCTCCAGCATGACCGGTTTGGCAGTGGGTCAGTAATGGTGTGGGGTGGAATTTCTTTAGGGGGCCGCACAGCCCTCCGTGTGCTCACCAGAGGTAGCCTGACTGCCATTAAGTACCGAGATGAGATCCTCAGACCCCTTGTGAGACTATATGTTGGTGCAATTGGCCCTGGGTTCCTCCTAATGCATGACAATGATAGACCTAATGTGGCTGGAGTATGTCAGCAGTTCCTGCAAGACTAAAGCATTGATGCTATGGACTGGCCTGCCCGTTCCCCAGACCTGAATCCAATTGAGCACATCTGGGACATCATGTCTTGCTCCATCTACCAACACCACATTGCACCACAGACTGTCCAGGAGTTGGGGGGTGCTTTAGTCCAGGTGTGGGAGGAGATCCCTCAGGAGACAATTTGCCACCTCATCAGGAACATGCCCAGGCATTGTAGGGAGGTCATACAGGCATGTGGAGGCCACACACACAACTGAGCCTCATTTTGACTTGTTTTAAGGACATTACATCAAAGTTAACGATAATTGTTGTGTGATTTTGCTGTCAGCACATTCAACTATGTAATGAACAAAGTATTTAATATGAATATTTCATTCATTCTGATCTAGGATGTCTTATGTTTGTGTTCCCTTTATTTTTTTGAGCAGTATATCTTTTTAGTTGACTTTTGCCAATTAAAAAGTGTATTATAGGGTGTAAAATAGCTGTAACGAAACATACAAAATGAATGTAACTTAAAATATGGCTGGAAACTGATATTTTTAGTATTAGGAAACCTAATGCATGCTTGTTTCACTCTTAGATGGCAACCAGTTTTAAAATGTATGTTGAAAACTGGAATATTCAAACAACGGCCTGGCTTAAACGGTAAAAAAAAATTAAGTGTTTTGTGGATTTCTTCAACAGTGGTTCAATCTTTATTTAAAATCAATGTTAGAGATACGGTGTTACATTCAGTCAAAATGAAAAAAAAAATTTCCCCTGGAATTCTCATCATTTTATAACGATAAAAATATATATATACATTTTCACAAAACACTCCTGGCCCTAAGATAAAACTTCAAATGATACTGCCGACTAATAATGGCACTCTGTGTATCCATTTCTCAAAGTTGGCGCACAACTTTAGACTAAAATGCTTCCGTTTTAATTTTTGTATTATTCCGCTATAACCTCAGTTTGTGTGTGTGTGTGTGCTCTCGCGGAGCTTTTGATACAAAAATGTTCCTGAAGAACAGTCTTTTTCTTCATTTGCTGCATAAGAACACTGACGCTTTCTTAATTTACACCATTGACCCATTTTAATTCCATGTGTTACTGGAGGGGGGATGAGAATCCCTTTCCATAAATAAATAAACTATTAGATCATTGCCAGATGTATTTAGGAATTATAACAGTGATTTTTCTAAATATCAGCAAATGCAATAAAACAGTTGCTTCAAATATAAGATGCTTTCACTTCTTACCATAGCAAGACTTCTACACATAACCATAACCATAAATGTTAAACTGAAATATAAATAGAAATTATGTAAAGCCCCTGTCCCACTGCACCAACGGATGCAAAGAGGATGTAAAACGTTAAAAAACATTGGAAAACGCGATGCATCCGTTGTGTACTCATTGCATATGTGTTTCATACGCTCTATCCTTTGAGCATCTGTCCACTGAGATTTCATCCGCTCAAGAAGTTTTGAGCTGCACAAATCTTTGTGAACGGATGAACTTTCCGCTGTGTACGATGTTGACATACGAGCAACAAACGTTCTGTGTCCGTTTATCATCTGTTAAACGTCCACTGTATCCTCTCTACATCCTCTGGCCATCATCTCAACTCATATCTGCTGCAGCTGAAAACGGAAAGAGGGAGGAAACAAAAGGTACACGGAACGTCTACACAGCGTTAGTAGCACGGAAATAGAAAGGATGAGCAGTGAACGGTTTGCATCCTATATACATCCTCTAGCCTTCCTATGAACATCCGTTGAACATCCCCACTACATACTACCCACGTCCGTTCTTTTCCTTTCTTTTCCGTTCTGTTTATGCAAATTTTTGCCACTTTTTGGAGCAGATGACAATGGATGGAGCCACCCCCGAAATTTTGCTCGTCCGCTGTGTCCTTTTTGCATACGTTTTGCATCCGTTGGCCAGTGGGATCTAGCCTTAAGTTTCTGATCAAAAGTAAAGTTATATATCATTTGTGAACTTTCTATGTGCTAAATATAATAACAGATGGTTAGCAGAGGAATTTGGAAATTAGTGTAGCATATTTACATACATATATACATACATACATATAATATGTAAAAAGGGAGGAGAATTTATTGTTTTTTCATTTCTTTCAACACACAGTCAGGGTAGATCCTACATATTAAATGTTAAATTTAATGGACCATTCTTCCCTCCTTTTTGTACACTATTTTTTTCCTTGTTAGGGTTGAATGCATGTTTTGCTTTGTTTCATTTTGTTTGTTTTACTGTTTTGTATTTTATTTTCTATGATAAAATAATAAATTTATAAGAGCTATAAGAGCTGCTATAAGAGCTGCTCAAATGCTGTGTTCTATAAGAGCTGCTCAAATGCTGTGAGCTTTAGATACTTATTCTTTTAAGATTACCTAGGTATGAAAGATCCAAGTTCAATTAATGATGGTATTTAAAATCAGAATTTTTTTGCCATTCCTTTTATGTGTAGTGAAATAGGGGAATAGTCAGTAAATAGTATCTAGTCCTTAGAAACTCTTCTAAGAACAGTTTTGATTGAAACAGATAAAGAATCAGAATAGTTTCAAATATAATTGCATATTTATATATTTTCTTTTTCTAATTTTCTTTTTAGTGTATGTTATGATCGGATTTCTTGGTATCCTACAGCCTTAACATTTCTTCTCTCAGCTCTGTGGCATGGTGTTTATCCCGGATATTATTTTACATTTACCACTGGCATCTTTGTGACACTGGCAGCCAGAAGAGTATGTATCCTTGTTAATCTTCTTTTTGTCCTGTGGGTACAAGCCCAGACAAAATTAATCATAGATTCCACAAGAGCTACTGATTTCCAAAGCAAAACATATTTTCTCTTCACTGTATTAAATTGTATCTATCTCAAATACCGTGTTTTTTGGAATACCATACACCCATTTCCTAGATATTGAATAGCATCACGTATTAGAATAATTAGTACATGAAACAGTCTCTCCTATTGAATTCTGTACAGAAATAAAAGTCAGAATTGGTTGTTTTTCTTGTCTATTCTATTAATGCAGGGGTTTCAAACTGGCAGCCTCCGGGGTTGGATGCGTCATGCAGATCATGGCCACCCCAGCTTTGCTCATGGCAGCATCACGTGACATATTTCCCCTTTGCTAAAGCAGCCAGGGGCATGGCCAGTGCATGATGCATCCAGCCCGCAGGCCAGGAGTTTGACAGCCCTGGTATGGATACATATGTGCCATTTCAGAAAAATATTTACATGCTAATAATTATACCAGATTTGGCCCTTGGGGAAAAAATTTGATTAAATTTCTAGCGTGTTTACTCAACTGAAATGAAGGAGCTTATTCATAGGATTAGTATTTCTACCATTTCTATTCAGCTTTTCATCTCACTAACTTATCCTCATAGCTTTTGAAAGTTTTTTTTTAATTAGTAGTAAGAAGAAGAAAGCAAATATTTTCATACATTGTAGCAAAACTTTATCAAAACCAGGCAGCATATACATAGACGAGAAATATATACATAGATTAGAGGTGCACTATGTGAAAATTATTTTAAAACATTTCAATTTTTTTTTTTTTTTAATTTAGGTTAGGAACAATTATCGACATGTCTTCATCTCATCCAAGCTGCTCAAGGTGGGTTATGACCTGGTTACCTGGTTGGCAACTCAGCTGTCGGTTTGCTACACTGTGGCACCATTTGTTCTTCTTGCTGTTGAGCCGACAATTAAATTATACAAGTAAGTTATTTATACTGTTAGATCCAAATTGTGCACTAAAATGACTGGGCAGATGTGTGGATCAGATGAATAGGAAATGTCCCGTGTAAAGCCCCTTAAATTATCTGCTCAGAATATCACTTCAGCTATCATGATTGGCTTTGACTGAGATGTGGAACTTATTAAAATGGTTTAATTACCAATTGCAGTTGGTAATCGGTTTATATTGTCTCTCATCACTTCCAGATCACTGTATTTCCATATGCACATTTTATGTATATTGGTATTATTGGTGCTACCAAAGAAATCTCAAAAACTCAGCGGAGGGAACCAGGCCATTGAAATGGAGGCACACAACTGTAATAAAATCAAGAAACAAAAGTGAGACTGGACAAAAAAAATCTTCCTCTGCAAGATCATCAAACAAAAGTTACAAAGAAGACATACCGTGGCTTCATTTAAAACACTTTTTAAAGGACTTAATAGAACTGGACTTTTTATCCAAATACAACTCTTACTTGGTCATGTTTACATACTTCAAGGATTTATAAATTTTTACAAATGAAAGAAGCTATTTTCATGTAGGATTCTACTGCATTTAAATATTTATTCTTGTGTTTCATTTGTTGAAAATATATATTAACTATTGTTCAGACATGTTGGTTCACCTAATTTCTAAGGTTTTCCTTTTCCGGTTAACGTTTCAAATTGGTTAAGATAAAAAATGCTGGCAGTGTTGTTCCCAAGGCATAGACTGTAAAATTTCATAAATAGTTTCTCATAACATATCAAAAGGTCTTTGGGTTTATGTTTTTTTCCCCCATCTTCAGCAAAAAGGAATATTTGCATCTTCAATAAAATATCTGGGATTTATTCACCTAGAACAATTGAAAAGCATGTGCTGTTTGGTTGGAAAATAATGATAAAGAACTGAAATATTGTGGTTCTAGTTTTCCTTAAAGATATAAAACTAGATATCTCTGTTGTGTGTGATCTGAACTTTGTATGGATTCATCTTCATTCTAGGCTGAACAATGAAGGATCCCAATCATGGAATCATTCCATTGCAACGTGGAAGCAAAATTTTCTTGGAAATATCTCAGGGACAATTTATATTAATTATTTGACTTGAACTGTACAGAATATGCATCTTTCAAATTGTCTGATTTTAAAAATGTTTTTTAAACCATAGAATTTGGGAAGCTATTTTTGCATTTTTCTAAAAGAAATAAATGCTATGAGGAAGCACAATAAATTAATAAGAATTAAGCAACTTGATTGCTGAATAACTTTCAGCTTGTCTCGCTGTTTGTTGGTTGGTTGTTGCAGAGTTGCATTGTTGGAAAAAAACTTTCAGATCAAGTGGAAACCAACAAAGCCATGTATTCATATCAAAGAATAAAAACAAATGTTCAAATATCTTTTTATAAAATCAGCAGCTTTTTTTTCTTTTTTTAAAAAAGATTAATGACTGGTATGTTCAAAATCAGCATTAGCAAGTAATGTAAACTTGGTTTATATGACTTCTATGTAATGCATTTCTCAAAACATACTGCTTGGGGAATTAATGTTATCAGTGTACAATAACTATGTCTTTATGAACTGAATCATGTCTGTATGCATTCTGGATAATTTCTCTGAGCCTTATTTCAAATTCTTAAAGAGATTTAAAAATGCAAGAAATATCAATAAAATATTGAAATGCAGTAATGAAATCATTGATAAATGTATGATTGATTGGGCAATTTTAAAAAGATTACCAATCCTACCAATTTTAACAGTTCAACAAGCTCATATTAGAAACAAGAACACAGAAACCCTTGTTATTAGTATCCTAGAATCTATTTGTCGTAATTTAGACCTACAAATCATTATACTAATAATATAAGTCTTGACAATTTCAAGTTTGCCAGAAGTTCCTGAGTTTTATGAAATTTGAATTAATGGTTTAAAAATCTCTATATGATTTTAATGTATGAAACAGAAAATAAATTGATTTGTTCTGGATCTCAGGACTCATTCAGCAGCACAAGGAAACAAAAATATTAACGTTTGAAAGGTATAAATCTTGTTTTCCCCTTTTTTCAGGAGCTCTGTCCCTAGATAAAAATAAATGTTCCTCCATGCTTATACAGTCCATCTTGATCTTCCCCAGGGCATAATAATAACTTTAAAACTATATAAATTTCAAATTTTCAGTCTTTTCATAGCGACGCAAGTTACGATGAATCAGAAGGAAGGAATCTTCAGTCAGTTAAAGGAGTATTTCTTACTGATACTCTTTACTTTTTCACCTGGAAAACCAGTTTATCAACCATGTGGACAGGGAATTTTTCCTTACCTCTGTCTCAGGCAATTGCCTTGGGAGTTGTTTTGTCCCTTCACCTCTAAAAGTTGTTTTGTTCCTTCCACCTCTAAAAGTTTAGTAAATAATACATTTCCTTAACTTGGTCCTTAAATGCAAAATTGTCTTTATCTTTTGAATGTAAGCTGCCTTGAGTGACTAATTTGAATGAATTATAGGCCGTTATATGAATCAATTATAGATGAAATGGCCCAGTCAGTGATTTCAGAGGGTTACTGGGAGTTGCAACTTTATGAAATGGTAATTTCTCCACTCCTTACTGGAACTGTTTTGACAATATTTTTAAAGGTAACTGCTTTCACATGAGACATAGCAGTCGTGCCATCTAGTGGTCACAAACAAATTAACTGTAAAAAATTTGAAAAGCAATGGAGAATAAACATTTTTTGACACAACTTTGTAACTTTATTTTTTAGCTTTGTACTGTAAATGGACATATATTGTGCAAATACATATGCATCAAAGAATCTCTAAAGGGGTTCATTGATATAAAGATAGTCATCCAGATAATCTCAGACTCAAGTGTAATATGACTACATAAGTGGTACTTTCGTCTCAGTTTTCAAATAGCAGAATATATATGTTCTATATGTAAAGTGGGTGACTCCAAATCTACAAACCTGATTGGTCAATAAAATGAACATTGGATTGGTTCACTAGGAACCAATCCAAAGAGCTGCTAAAAGGCGGCAAATCTAAACAACTGCCATTGGCTGCAAGCAGGCAAGCCAGCCTGTATAAAAGGCTGGCCTCAGCTTCAGCCAAGTGTTCCTATTTACTAACTAGTTCAAGAATAAAGTATTTGTTGTTGGAACCCGGTCTACCTCGTGTGTTTTCCGAACAAAACACTGGCGACGAAGGTGGGATCGTCCTGAACGGAAAAACCTGCACGCGGTGATAAGAAGTCCAGATTACAACCAAGATGTCTGGAAACAACGCACCGCCCGCACCCTTCAATCCCAACGAAGAGGATTGGGATTCCTATGCTGATCGCTTCCAAATGTATTTGGAGAGCAATGAAATGGAAGGCATTTCAGAGCAACGCAAGAGAGCTGTGTTCCTGACGCACTGCGGGCCAACAGTTTTTAAGATGGCAAAGGCCCTTGCGAAGCCCCGGGACGTTAAACAACTAACGTGGACAGAATTGCAAAGACTCCTCAAAGCACACTACACTCCGATGGTGTCTAACTTAATAAAGCGACACGAATTTTACCGCAGAGACCAGAGAGAGGGAGAGACCGTCGCCGATTTCATCGCTGCCCTCAGACAAATAGGGGATGAGTGTGAATTTTTGAACATAGACGAGGCAATGAGGGATCGCGTGGTGCTGGGCCTGAGAGACTCGACCGCACAGAGTAAATTGCTCAACAAGCCCAACATCACCGTTACCGAAGCCATCGCGGAAGCCACAGCCGCTGAAGCCGCGAAAAAATCTGCCGTAGCCATTAAAAAGATGAACACACACAGCGAAGAAACACCAACCAAAGACAGAAAGCACCCTGCCACCACAACCCACTACGAAGAGTCGGGCGAAACAATGGAATCAAGCGAAGAGGACGACGAGGTCCACCGTTTGCTCACGAACAAAAAAGAGCGCGAAAGGAGAAATTGGCAGGAATGCGCTGGCTGCGGAGGAAACCATCCCCGAGCCGAATGCAGATTTCTCGATGCCATCTGCCGGCATTGCAAAAAACGAGGGCACATCGAGAAGGTCTGCAGGAACAAAAAATACTACAGCCCGACGAGACGCAGAAATTCCCCAACACGAGTCGAGCCTAAACGAGCCGAGAGAAAGTGGCAACAAGAGAAGTGAGCCAATACACACCAAACTGTCATTATACAGAGCGCTCAGACGGAAAGTGGAAAAAAAATTAAAGTCATCGTGAAAATCGAAGGAAAACACTGCAAGATGGAAGTGGACTCGGGGTCCTTCCTCTCCATGGTATCGTGGGACACAATAAAACAGCTAGTCCCAGGTATCAAACCCAAAGAATTGAAGAAGCAGCACCTAACCCTCAAGGACTATCAGGGAAACCAAATCCCTGTGGTAGGCATGGGACAATTCCGAGTCGCCTACAAACATCACGTCAAGGTGCTTCCGCTGACCATAGTCGACCAAGACAGACCAAGCCTCCTGGGCATCGAATGGTTCGCGCAATTGGGCATCGGGATGACCGGGGTCGATCGAGTGACTACAACCGGCTGGGAAGACGACCTCATCCGAGAATTCCAGGACGTTTTTGACGGCTCACTTGGCAAGTATCGGGGAAATCCCATTTCTTTCAATCTATAGCCCCACGAAGAATAAAAGCCAGGCGAGTTCCTTTTGCACTAAAGGCAAAAATAGAGGAACAGCTGGACAAATTAATAGCCCAAGGGGTGTTAGAACCTGTGGACCATGCCAAGTGGGAAACGCCTATTGTCACACCCATTAAACCTGACAGGTCCATCAGAATCTGTGGTGACTATAAGGCTACCCTGAACCACGCATTACAACCAAGCGCATACCCGGTGCCAGTGGTCCAGCATTTGCTGCATTCCCTGGGAAAAGGCAAAGTTTTCGCCAAACTCGACTTGGCACAAGCCTATCAACAACTCCCAGTGGACCCAGAAACGGCAGAAGCACAGACTATAGTCACCCATAAGGGCGCATTCAAATGTCACCGGCTCCAATTTGGAGTAAGCGTGGCCCCTGGCGTCTTCCAGAGTCTGATGGAACGCCTTCTAAATGGCATACAAGGAGTCGTTCCCTATTTTGACGACGTCCTAATCTCGGCCAGAGATGAAACTCAATTAAGGAACAGACTTAAAGAAGTACTAACTAAGTTTAGGGAATCTGGCCTCAAGGTAAAAAGAGAAAAGTGCTGTTTAGTTAAGAACAGCGTCGAATTCCTGGGCTACTCAATAGACGGAGAGGGTATCCACCCCACAGACAAAAAAGTTAAAGCGATCAAAGACGCTCCTGAACCAAGAAATAAAACCGAACTACAAGCGTTCTTAGGATTAATTAATTTTTATAACGTGTTCCTGCCAAACAAAGCCACTATAGCAGAACCGTTACACCGTCTGCTAGACAAAAAGGCAACTTGGACTTGGGGTTACAAAGAAAAAAAAGCCTTCCAAAATATTAAAAGCTTGCTAACATCAACAAATGTTCTCATCCAATTTAGCGACACTCTGCCATTAACAGTGACCTGCGACGCCTCACCATATGGAGTAGGTGCCATCCTGAGCCACCAACTACCTGATGACAGAGAAGCACCCGTCGCATATTACTCTAGGACTCTATCAAAAACCGAGCGGAATTATAGCCAATTGGACAGGGAAGCTCTAGCAATTGTCACTGGAGTAAAACGATTCCACGAATACTTATATGGGGGGACTTTTCAAATCATAACGGATCACAAACCGCTAATGGGGATTTTGGCGGGAAACAAGCCAACACCTAATATACTGTCCCCAAGAATGACGAGATGGTCAGAGTTCCTAGCAGCTTATTCCTACACTCTGACACATCGGCCAGGGAAACAAATCTCCCATGCGGACGCTTTGAGCAGAGCACCCTTACCAGCAACCGACGCAGACCCGGCACCAGCGATGACAACGCTACAAATCGAGACTTGCCCCGATCTACCCATATCGGCGTATGATGTCGCCAGAGCCACCGCGAAAGACTCATTGACTGCCCGCGTTCTTAGCTGGGTAGGTAAAGGCTGGCCGGAGAATCAAAAAACTGAAAACTTTAAACCTTTCCGGTCCAGACAGACTGAACTTTCTATCCAAAAGGGGTGTTTGTTGTGGGGTGATCGGGTAGTAATCCCTGCCAAATTACAGCCCAGGGTACTTAAGTTGTTACATGAGGGGCACCCGGGAATGGTTAAGATGAAAAGCCTTGCCAGAAGTTATGTTTGGTGGCCGGGTATTGACAAGGACATAGAGTATTGGGTAAGCTCATGCCACAAATGCCAGGCAATTAGACCATCCCCACCAAAAGCACCCGTTAAGGACTGGGAAACCCCTCGGGGACCGTGGTCAAGAATACACATTGACTTCGCGGATCCTACCAAGGGGCATACCTTTCTGATTGTCGTTGATGCCTATTCAAATTGGCTTGAAGTAAAAGTTATGCCATCAACGACAACAGAAGCTGTAATTAAAAAGCTGGACAACCTTTTTGCCACCCATGGCATACCGGATGTTCTTGTCTCAGATAACGGGCCACAGCTAACCAGCATACTATTTGAGCAATACCTAGCCTCCCTAGGTATAAGACATGCCCTAACCGCGCCAGCTCACCCGGCTGCGAACGGCAGGGCTGAGAGAATGGTCCGGTTTACCAAAGAAGGGTTGGAACGAATGGACGCTGGAGATGTCCAACAGAAAGTAAACCGTTTGCTCACACTCCAGCACATAACGCCCAGTACCATAACAAATAAGTCCCCAGCAGAATTACTCATGGGGCGAAAATTAAGATCTCACCTTGATAGGTTACACCCAAATTTTACCCCAGAAAACCCCCCTGACTCCTCTACATGGTTCAGACAATTCGAAATAGACGATTTGGTATACGCAAAAAACTTCACCGGGGACCCGGTATGGCTACCAGGGCAGATTATCCAAATTACAGGCCCCAAATCCTACCGATTAAAATTAGACGATGGCAGGAAATGGAAGCGGCACATAGACCAGCTTCGATCTCGAATTATAGAGAGAACCACAGACTTACAAACATTCACCGAAAAAACCGGCGAATTGCAAACCAAGGTGGGGGGGGAAAGGCGAGAAATAAATAAAGAACTGTTTAAAACCAAACCCAATGAAACATACGAACAAAAAGAGCAAATAAAAGACTCACTGTTTGGAGAGACTTGCGTGAAGAGCCCATCGGAAGGGGCCAGCCAAGCCAGCTCAACCTGCCCAGAGGACACGGGAGGGAGCGGCAAAACCGTCAGCCTAAGAAACTCAGGCGGCGGTAAAATGGCTGACTCACCCTTCCAGACGGTTCTAGGGAGAAGGACGGACGACACAGCAGCCCCATCCGAACCGGTCGAAGTCTGCACTAAGAATGAACCGCGCAAGTCAAGTCGAGTCCGGAAAAGCCCCGCCTACCTGCGAGACTACGTCACCACATAGGACTGAACTAAGGGGGGAGGGGTGTTCTATATGTAAAGTGGGTGACTCCAAATCTACAAACCTGATTGGTCAATAAAATGAACATTGGATTGGTTCACTAGGAACCAATCCAAAGAGCTGCTAAAAGGCGGCAAATCTAAACAACTGCCATTGGCTGCAAGCAGGCAAGCCAGCCTGTATAAAAGGCTGGCCTCAGCTTCAGCCAAGTGTTCCTATTTACTAACTAGTTGAAGAATAAAGTATTTGTTGTTGGAACCCGGTCTACCTCGTGTGTTTTCCGAACAAAACAATATAGATAATCTAGGATAACTACATGCAATAGTTTTAGGCCAAAAACTACATTTGAGTGGGAAAGTCATTATTTTCCAAAAAATAATGGGGCAAGAGTAAAAACCTAATTTAATTTTTACAATTGAATGTAATTAAAATTAAATTCATCATATGCAGTTTACATCTATGTAAACACTTCCAGGACTGTCAGCCAGGTGGGTTTCAGGCAGTGATAAATTCTTGACTGCATTGATTGAAGAGGCCTTTTAAGGAGACCCTCTTTTGCCCCTCCTTAAAAAGAAAACACCTCTTAATCCTATCTGTCTGGACAATTTTTGTCTAGTCCTTCAGCTTAGAGAAAATGATATGGAAGATGATTGCTTGGCAGCTTTTGAAGGTTTTAAATGAAACAGATTACCTCGAGCAGTGATGGCTAACCTTTTCAGCACCAAGTGCCCAAAACGCACTTGCGCATCAAAATGTAGTATGTGTGTGCTTCCCACATATGCGTCCCACCCTCCATGCATGCACACACATTCACACGCATATCCCTTGCACATGCACATCACTCTTGTGCCTGCACACTTCCCTATGCATGTGCCCCATGTCCCACACATGCATGGCAGAGACCCGAAGACCAGCTCGCCAGCAGGAGGCATATTGGTGCATGTGCACCCCAGTTGAGCTGGGGTGACAGGTCATGTGCCCATAGAGAGGGCTCTGTGTGCCATCTCTGGCATGCGTGCCATAGGTTTGCCATGGACCTAGACCCTTTCAAGCCAGGTTTCAGGCTCCATTATGAGACAGAAACAACATTGTCACACTTGTGAATGGGTAAGATAATTCACCACCATTGTGAACAATCTGGCAAGAACTGGATGGTGGTTGTGCATCCATCTTTGCTTTCCTTGACCTTTCAGTGTCTCTCAATACCATGATATCCTTTTGAGATGGTTACATGGTTTGGTTTTTAAGCACAGTCTTGCCCCTGGTTTGGCTCCTTTCTCCAAGGCCGGTCCCAATTGGTGTTGATAGGAAATGAAAGGTCCAGTCTACAGCTTTGTAGGTTCAGTACTCTCTCCACTCTGTTCAAATTCAAACAAGTTCAAAATTCAAACCTTTACTGTCAGAGTATAACATGTACAATGAGACTGGCTGAGCCACCCTTCGTGTACTCTATCTTCAACACAATACAACTCTCAGTGAAGATAGAAAATTCCTAACCCAGTGAATCCAGCCAAAAATCAGCTTTGAGGCACGTGCATGCACAGTGAAGTAAGTTTGCCTGCAACTCACATGCTGGCACAAATGGTTCTGCATGCCATCACAGTTGTAGGGAATTCTAATAGACTCTTGAAACCTTGCCCTTTCCCAAAACTTACTCGTCTCTCATTTTCCCTTACTAATTTTAGGCTACATTCTTATTTCCACATTATTCATTAAGAACAGATGGACCTTCTTTTGTATTTCCTTAACCTTTCTCCTAAGTCAGAAGAAGTAAATATTTCATTTGTCAAGTTTATTGCAAGTAGAAAGGTAAAAGAATTTATTGGAAACTGGGTGTGCCCGATTTAGCTCGCATTTGTCAACGAGTACACTAAAATGGATCCTCTTTCTAAAGGCCCGGTCCCACTGGCCAACAGACGCAAAATGTATGCATAAAGGACACAGCGGACGAGCAAAATTTTGGGGGTGGCTCCATCCATTGTAATCTGCTCCCAAAAGTGGTGAAAATTTGCATAAACAGAACGGAAAAGAACGGACGTGGGTAGTATGTAGCAGCGATGTTAAACAGGAATGTTAAACAGGATGTTTAAATAGGATGTTAAACAGGATGTTAAACAGGATGTTCATAGGAAGCCTAGCGGATGAAAGCGGATGGAAGCGGAAGACACCTCCGAAGGGGTTCCAGGGGAGAATTTCGAAGCAGACACATAGCGGAAGGGGCGGATGCATAGTGGATGAAGCAGATGCATCACGGACGCCTATAGGAAACAAAGGAATGCCGCGCGGATGTATATCAGATGCAAAGCGTTCACTGCACATGTGGGGAATATGAATTGCATCAGCTCCGTGGATATAAAAGAATGCAGCAAGCACGCAGTCAGCATACAGGGGAAAGACATGCTGCCACATACATCTAGCAGAAACACCATGGTTTGTCAGTCAGGCAAGAAGAGGAAGCCTGTGCCTACTCGTTCAAGCCCTGGCAAGAAGGCCAGAACCAGCATCCCACCCCCTGGCACTGACTCTGAAGCTGCTGCTGCTGCTGCTGCTGCTGCTGCTGTAGTGGACCAGTCCCAAGGCCCTCAAAGCATTGCTGCTGAAGGCCCTGCTGCTCAAGCCCCTGAAGGCCCTGCTGCTCAAGCCCCTGAAGGCCCTGCTGCTCAAGCCCCTGAAGGCCCTGCTGCTCAAGCCCCTGAAAGCCCTGCTGAAGGCCCTGCCAGAGGGAGGAAGAGGCAAGGGAAGGAGAAGGGAGAGAGGAAACAGTACACCATTTCCGAGGACCATGAAGAGGAGGTGCTGGAATGGCTGAGGGAGAACGAGAACCTCTGGAGAAAGGGCCACAGTCTGTATCGGGACACCAAGAAGAAGCAGGCAGCTTGGAGAGACTGGGGTACAGTGCAGAAGTACTCCTGGGATGGTGGAAGCACATGCACACCTGGTATGGCAAGCTACACCACAAGAAATCCGGGCAGGCCGCTGTCAAGTTCACTGACCAGGAGATGTACGTCATGGCCAAGTGCAGTTTCCTGGAGGGTGAGATCCACCATCGAGGAGCAGCCCCTCTGAGACCCCTCTCCCTCAGACAGCCCACAGAGAGCCAGTCCTCTTCCAGCCAGGAGCCAGCTACCCTGTCCAGGCAGGTGTCTTCAGAGGGCCCCACGGCAGAGACCCCCCCCGACAGCTGCACTCCCCATGCCGGCAGACTTGGAGGATCCAGTGGAGGATGACGCCCTGCTGTCACAAATGAAGGAAGAAGCAGCAGCCACCAGAGTCCAACACACCCCTACCCCCAGCTCCAGAGGATGCAGGCAGAGAGGCAGACTGGAGGGCCAGGACCACAGTGTGCTGTTGGAGATCAGGGACACAATGAAGACCAGCACAGTATTTCTCTCTCAGCTGGTCCACAGCGACATACCATCCTCAGACCAGAAGCCCTTCATCACCTACGTGAGCCAGACCCTGAGGGACCTTCCCGAGGCCCAGTACCAGGTGATGAAGCAGAAGATCACAGCACTTCTGCACAACCCTCAAGGCCCAGCTGAAGCTGCTCCTACCCAGTCCAGGTCTGCTCCTCCACCCCAGGCGATGTCACAGCCTTTGGATATCAGCTCTTGGATAGCTTCCTGAACACACCATCCCCTGTTGTACCCTTGGGGCCAAGCACCCCAATGGTGCCTCAGACCAGCACTCAAGCCACAGCCACCTCCACAGTCCCTGCCCGCTTAATAGTTGAGACCATGGACATGACTCAGAGTGACTGAAAATAGTGTCAGAGACTGAATTGTTTACTTGTTAAGTTTATCTTTGCTTAAGACACTTAATACAGTTTGCTTGGTTCATTTTGCTTATTTAATAAAGTCATAAAGTTTACCTAAGACAGTTAATAAAGGTTATCTTTGCTTAAGACACTTGGTTCATTTTTTTTACTTAATAAAGTGTTGGTGAAAACTTTGAAAAAATGGTTAAGCCTTTGCATGCTTGTGGGATAGATAAGGATAGTTGTGGGATAGATAAACCTCTAGTGCAACCATAGTGGGGCTGTATGGTCCACCATCCCAGCTGCCACACATATGGACTTTTATTATCAATAACAATTTATTCATTGATCAACACATTTTAAAATAAACAAAGCTCTTTATTAATTCCCTATTCATTGTAGGACCACTCAACATACATGGCACAATCTCATCAGTGTTATGCGACAGCTTCAGGGAAGCATCCATTAATCATCTATCATCCTGTCTTGCCACTCCACTGCTCCAGCTGGGGAGTTGCACCAGTGTCTCAGTAGGTTGCGCTGCTTCTTCCCTTCATGTGAAGCTCTGTTGGGGCCTTGCACATCCACAGTGTCTATCAGGTTTCGCCCTTGCCTCCATTCACCAGGCTCCATGTCCCCATTGCCTTGTCGGCAGTGCACAAGCCTGTTCTGCAACACTGGGTAGCAGGTGCACATGAGATTGTGCAGGATGCAGCAAGCTTCCACGATGCTCCTCACAGTCTGTGGGCGATGCTGTATGGTGGTGAGAAGTACCTGGAACCTGTTGGCCAGGATGCCAAAGGTATTCTCCACCACCAGTCTTGCCCTGGACAGCCTGTAGTTGAAGATCCTCTCTTCACAGGTGAGGTATCTTGAAGTGTACGGCTTCATGAGGTAGGTTCTGAGGGAGAATGCGTCATCACCAACAATGAAGTAAGGCACATCTTGTGTGTCATTGGGTAGGGGGTCTGGATCTGGAAAACCCATGATGAGGTTGCATTCCAGCCCATCCTTGAGGTCACTTGCATTGTATACCTGGGCATCTGAAGCTGACCATTGCCTGAAGCATCGATGTAGAAGAACTTGTAGTCAGCATCAACCATGGCAAAGAGGATGATACTGAAGAAGCCCTTATAGTTGTAATTAGTGGACCCTGAGTTGGCTGCAGCTTTGCAGGCCACATGCTTCCCATCTATGGCTCCAACGATGTGGGGAAAGTTCCACCTCTGATACCACTCTTCTGCAAGTTTTCTACAGCCTTGTTCAGTGGTGGGGCACTTGAGGAGCTCCTCCACGTATTCTTAAATGATGGCCTGTATCACTTCTCTGACCACTTTGCTGATGCTGTTGTGTGGCACCCTCCATGCATACTGCATGTTTCTGTATGTGGTTCCAGAGGCCAGGTGCCGCAGAGTCAGTGCCACCTTGAGTCCAGGGTCCAGGTTGGGATGGAAGTTGGTGTTCAGCTTGGTCAACCTGGGTATCAGACGCTCTACAAGTTCATCAAACATGGCTGGTGGCATCCTCATGAAGTGATGCAAGAGGGTCTTCTTTTATCCTCATGCATGAGGGTCTTCATTCCTCAGCTCCACCATCAACTGGTCATACAGTCCAAATTCCATTCTTCTCATGATCCATCCTCGGACCCACACAGCTCTTGGATGTCTCCTTCTTCTCCTTTTGTATAAAACTTGAACCAGTCTGAAGAGGTTTTGGTTCTGGTGATGAATGAGCGCAGCTATCATACGGACTGTTTCATCATCCATAGTGGAGAAAAATTGATGATGTTGAAGACCAAGTCCAAGGGTGAAGAGGTCTGTACACCACGGCTGCTGGACTCATACTGAGATCCAGGTGATTTTCTCCCCCTTTTTATAGAAAATATCAGTTGTCCACTTAGTGTCCTTCTACATACTCTGGACATACTCCAGACATCCTAAATATACGAGATACATCCCAGATACAAACGTTTTGTCCGTTTTTATTCCTTTATATACGAGATGCATACACTTACATCCTTTCTATTTCCGTGCTACTAACACTGTGTAGACGTTCCGTGTACCTTTTGTTTCCTCCCTTTTTCTGTTTTCAGCTGCAGCAGATGTGAGTTGAGGGGATGGCCAGAGGATGCAGAGAGGATACAGCGGACATTTAACGGATGATAACGGACATAGAACATTTATTGTCCATATATGTTGCGGATGTACATTGTACGTGGCAGAAAGTTCATCCGTTCACAAAGTTTTGTGCAGCTCAAAACTTCTTACATGGATGAAATCTCAGTGGATGGATGCTCGAGGGATACAGCGTATGAAACACATATGCAGTGAGTACACAACGGATGCATAGCGTTTTCCAACGGATAGCAAGCTTTTTTTAATGTTTTACATCCTCTTTGCATCCATAAGTGCAGTGGGACTGGGCCTTAACTTGCAATAAACCTGGCTAGCGAGATTGTGACAATCTAACATTCTGTGATCTGTGAAATGCTGTTAGGGCTTTAACAATCTCTTTGTCGGGCTTTTGACTGTTAATTTTAGTATTCATTTTAATGCTATTGAAATGTCATTAGCTGCCTTGAGTTCTTCCTGGCAGAGTAGGAATAGAGAAAATAAATAATCATTTCCATCCTTGCATTTAAAATCTGTACAATCTTAGCAGGCCTGCACATTCTCCATTCATTTTCCTTCGGGTGGGGGCAGGAATGGTACGGTGTTTGCCAGCTTTTCTGCAATATGGCACCTTTTTGGCAGGAACTATTATGTTATCTTCTCCTGGATGTTAAAAAGGATTCACCTAAAACCATTCATTGCTTTTAGTTTCCACCCGCTGGGCTAATATCCCGATGCCTGAAATTTTCTTTCAAATCTGAATGTTTCTAAGTACCATCTGAGTCACCGAAGAGGGCTGTGAATTGCTTCTTTTATTTTCTGCTGTTTTTCCCTTGCTCTCTTAACATTCGGCTGCAAATGAAAATACCTTTTCAGCCCTGGTGTTATTATTACTGCTGTAGATGATGGCAACTTTAATGTCTACTATTCATTGTCATAATGGCTGCACCTGTGTATAGCAGACATACTGGAACTGCAGCAGCTGTGGACTGTAATTGCAAAAACATTATTTTCTGATTTTTCCCTGCAAGAATTGTGTGTGTGCCTGAGACAGAAATGCTGTGAAGGTCCATATATAGAAAGGCTGTAGTTCTCCTTCCTGGTCCCATAAATATATCGAAGCATTTATTCTCTACAGTCCTGGCTTGGCTCTTTCCTGGTCCTGCTTCTCTTTAAGTCTATTTTTTAAAATTCAAATACAAAAGACCAATTGATATTAATACATTCTGTCTTATTTGAACCGAACAATTACCAACTGGCAGTGGGATTCAAAAATTCCAGCAACCGGTTTGCTGCCCAGTTGCTGGGTGAGCGTGGCCATGGTGGGGGTAGCCTACTGGAACTTCTGGGAGGGTTGTTTATCACCTTCCTCAGGGTCTGGAGGTTTCCCTTGGGCCTCTGGGAGGGCAGAAACGGCTTCCCCTGGGATCCGGAGGCCCTCTGGAAGCCAGAAAAAGGCCCATTTCCAGACTTCCAGAAGGCCCATTTTTTGCCCTCCCAGAGCCTCCACACAGACCCTGTACTTTCCTGCATCCAAAACAGGCTGCATGGAGACTCCTGGGAGGGGCGTGGTGGGTGCAGCCAGCCGGTCGGTTCAACTACCAGTTTGGCAAACTGGATGTAAATTTAACATCCGGTTCGCCTGAACTGGTCTGAACTGGTAGAATCCCGCCCTTGCCAAGTGGGTTCATCTTAATCCAGTCTACAATGGAGCTCAAAATTAGGTTGTATTTACTGCTAAGGGAGTACTGCTAAGGGAGACAGTTGTAAAGTGAGATTTGCCTCATTTTACAAACTTTCTTGCCACAATTGTTAAGTGAATCACTTAATAATGAACTTAGTTGTGAAGCAAATCTGGATTTCCCATTGACTTTGCTTGTCCGAAGGTCACAAAAGGTGATTACACTGGTGATTACATTACATTGACCTTGCAACTGCCTTAAATATGAACCCATTCCCAAGTGTCTAAATTCTTATCATGTGACTATGTTGGAGGGTGCAATGATCCTAAGGATGAAAAAGTGTCATATGTCACAATTCTGTTGTAACTTTGAATGGCCACTAAATGAACTATTTTAAGTCAAGATCACCTATATTATTATCCCCATCCATAAGCACCACCTTAGTCTTCATTCCACCTCATCCAATATTTTCACTAAAGATCTCTTAAAGAGAAACTCCTCCCCAGAAAAATAAAAGCTGGAAATTCAATTCACTAAAGAAAGCTATTCTTTGTGTGCTTGGTTTTCTCTTGATTGGAGCCTGAGTTTAGGTTTGAATGATTTGACAGTCTGGCTTAGTGCTCTATGTATGTACATGGTTGATGAGTTCAATTGGCTATTTTCCATCGAATGACTTGTTCAGTGTTTTCACAAGGGGATACTAGAGATGTCACATCATTTTGTAATGTTCTGCCATTTTGCCCTAGTAATGATCCAGAACAGTGCTACATTGCCAATATTTTGGAATTTTTCTTTTGAATGCCAGTTGCTACTAAATGGATGTTGAAATGTATTGTTTTTTTAAAGAAATTTGTGGAGAAGCGGGAAATAAGACAACTGGTATTTAAAAACAAGAGGAAAAAAAAAAGAAATCAAGAAAGCCTTCTGGAATAAATTTGACATAATACCAAAATATGGTGAGGGGAAAAGTATTTTTGCATATTATTTGTGCTTTGATTGTCAATCTGAAAGTATAGAAATGAAAATTAAAAAAATGATAGCTTGGTAGAAATATAATTACAGTATTTAATGACCGGATCAATAAAGCTTTGTTATTTGTCAAGATCCATGGAATTCTAAAAAATTAGGAAGAAAAAGACTGAGTCTACGAAACAAACAGCTTGTTTAAAGGCTATTGCTGAAAGTAAATACAAGTAGGCCTCAACTTACAACAGTTCATTTCATAACTGTTCAAAGTTACAATGGTACTGAAAAAAGAGACCTATGACCATTTTTTACACTTATGATTGTTTGTCACTTGGTTTACATTTGGATGCTTGATAACTGACTCACATTTAGGATGGTTGCAGTGTCCCAAGGTCTCTTTTGTGACCCTTTGACAAGGAAAGTCAACCAGATTCATTTAACAACCATTCTACTAATTTAACAACTGCAGTGATTCACTGAACAAATGTGGCAAGGAAAGTCGTTAGATGAAGCTAAACTCACTTAGCAAATTTCTCACTTAACAGCATAAATTTTGGGCTCAACTGTGGTTGTAAGTTGACGATTATCTGTATCTACAGTCTAGAAGCTGGCTATTCATAGAGTTAAATTAAGCAAATGAGTAGAAGCTTTTTAACAGCAAATCAAAGTTGCAACTTTCAAAAGGGTCATGACCATAATACACTCCAGGATTTCAGTTGCAACCTAATTTGGTTGTGACTGAAAGCATGACTGACTGCGCATGCACAGACAAAAAAAATGGCAGCAAAGAGGAAATCGGCATGGAAAGGGAATCTTTCTGCACTGATTTTGTTCACCACCCGATTTTTCAATCGTAACCCGATTCAAAAGTTGGGTGGATTTTTTGTTCACCATCTGATTTGGTCACAAACAGGAGCATTCGCGACCTGAGGTTCCACTGTATTGAATAATTTTAAACCTCAGGTTTAATGGCCTCTGTGAATTTCAAATTGGGGTCAATAGTGATTTGGTGAGAGTGAACAAACTGAAACTCAGTCTGGATGGGATGCGATGCAAATGAATAGAGTTCTCAATTCACCGTTGCTTTTTTAGAAAGGGTCACATAACCGTTTAGCATCTAAGCCTCCCCAGAATATCTGTTCCTGTGACGGGGATGCTGCAACAGAAGATGGCAGTCTTTCCTTAGTCTTTGTAAGAGCTTTGTAGAAATTTCTGTTTAGATGGATAGGTGGATATGGGTGTGTGTATGTGTGCATGGATTATTAAAATGGAAATGTATCTTAAGAGTTATTCTAAAACAAATATTTTAAAACAAATATAGGAACAAATTATAATTAAAATGTGTTAAAACGACACCACACTGTACACAAGCAGTTGTTTACTGGGAATCTTATTCCAAAATACTATTTTTCAGAAACAAGCATTTCAAGATAGATATGTGTGCCTCTGTGTGTTTTTGTGTATGTAACATTCTAAGACTACATGTTGCATAGTACAAATTCTCAGTGGTACTGACATTTCCTTTATTAGGTATCTAATATGCCATCTACCTCAAGCAGCCTGAGAAAGCCCTACAAATCCTTTTTAAAATGATTGCACTGATTATTTTATTTTATTTTATTTTTTTGACTGAGATAAATCAGTGACAGCGGCATTTCTTATGTACATGATACATTTATCTGTTAAGGTTTACAGAAAACAACAACAACAACAAGCTTTTATAAAACCATGAAGCATTGTAAGCACCATCATGTAGACTGAGGATTGAAACTGAATCATTAGCCTAAGGACCTGTAATAAGTTCATTACGGTATTTCTGTGGCATGATTTTTCCACAATTATTTGATATTCAGGGACACGATATAAAGACAAATAAGCATTGAAGGCAGTGGTGGGATTCAAATAGTTTAACAACTGGTTCATGATGGCCAACCTGACCCTGAGTGAACTGGCTGTTAAAATACACTCCCCCCCTGCTGTCAAAGTGGATCCTGGGCACTGTGCTTCAATGGAGAAATTTTCCTTCCCTCATGCTGGCTGCTCCATTGCAGCAAAGCAACCAGGATCCACTTTGATAGCAGGGGTGGGTGGGTAATTTAACAAAAGGTTCATGTGAACCGGTGTGAACTGGCTGAATCCCTCCACTGCCTGAAGAGTGTGAAAAACCAGCTTTCCCAAATTAGGAAAAACATTGGTTTCCGTTCTCCTTGCTCAGAGTTCTTGATGGGGGGAGGGAAACGAAAAATCATATGATTTTGAAATTCTACATACATTTTTGAATGGAAATCATTCATAGGCAGTCTAGTGGACAAAGAAAAATGCATTTGTATAATTGTAAATTACAAGTTTTCCTTTAATGCTACACACAGTGACTCATTAATATGCATAAAGTATATATTTACAGGTAGTTTTCAACCTACAATTGTTCATTCAGTGACCATTTGAAGTTACAATGGTGCTGAACAAACTGGTTACAACCGGTCATCGGAATTCTGGCTGTCCCAGCACCACCTCTGCAACACGTGAACATGATCTGGGCCCTTGGCAACCAGTTTGCACTTATCACCAGGTGCGGAGCCCTGCAACACATGATTGCCATTTACAATTTTCTTTGCCAATGGAGGAAGCTGGCATGGAAGTCACAAGTCTGGGTAATCTCCCATATCCACATGTCCTTTTTCTGCTCCTCTGTGCTTGTACAGTGCTAACCATGTAAACATCCCTCCCTGATACTCCCTTAAGCATCCTCTCCACCCCTCTCTCACACTGCCGTATTCCCCCCACTGGCAGCAGCCACTTGTGTGTAACTTCCTGCCACTGACTTTGGTTGTGGGAAGACAGCAGGAAGTTGTCTCACCTAATCAGATAATCTTGCCTAAAAATAATCTCTAGATAAAGATCTAGAGTTCAAATTTCAATTCAGTTATGATTTTGCTTGGTTTGCTTTGCTAAATTTTATTGCATTTTTCCACACATGGAATATATAGCACAAGAAGACACATATGCCTATGTACACATATGAGTTCCAATGATATCTACCACAGGTGGTCTTCGACTTACAAAATTCATTTAGTGACCATTTGAAGTTACAATGGCACTGAAAAAAGTAACTTATGACAGTTTTTCACACTTATGACCATCGAAGTGTCCCCATGGTCAAGAGATCACAATTTAGACACTTGGCAACTGACTTTCATTTGTGATGGTTGCAGTATCCTATTTATACATGTGCTTTATTAAAAATAATGTACTGATACTACATCTATCACATACATGTTCTCTTCATGTAAACCTGCTATCCTGTAGATTTGGTAAATGTGGTCCTTTTTCCCAGAATGATGGAACCTAACTGGTTTTAACTGGATGGGTGCCAACTGGGAAAACTTTGTGATATATAACTGAAGACAGGTAGTATAATTTATCCCTGGTTCAATCACACATTGCCAAAAAAATTAGCTAGTTCTTAATAAAAAACATATAACTTAACTCTGGTATGAATGCTAAAAAGTATTCTCTGTTCATGCGATTATATTCACTGTTCATGAAAGGCTCAAGGTGGCATACTTGGTTTTCTCTGCCTCAGAACATTTCAAGGCTAAGTCAGCCTAGGTCTCCTCAGTAGATTTAAGTGTGAGATCTAAGTAGTAGTAAGGCAAATAGAAAACTAAAGAATTACTACAGTTGTTTCACATAATCAAAGAAAAGAAGTTACTACATGTCCTTCTTTGTTTCACAACACAAGAACCAATGTTTGTAAGGAAAAGAGGAGAGGAAAACTAGAAAATGCAGGAATTTCCAAACAAATAGAAATATTTGTTTCACTGCTACCATCTTTTAAAAAACCTAAAATTCTGTATAAATATATACAGTACAAGCATGTTGCCACCTTAATATTTTCTCCATATTATGCCTGGCCAACTAACAAAATCTTAAATTTATTATATTACCAGAAGATTTTAGATTCATGGAAACTATATTTTGGCTATTACAACTTGTTTTATGTCAACACCATTTCTAGACTTGTGAACTTCCAAAGCATTCATCTTTACTTTGGGCAACCTTGAAAGCTTAGATCATGTAGAAAATGCCACAAGGAAATCACTGCTGATCAATAGGAGTGAAAAAATATTATGGAATCGGCAACGGCAAAGTTCACTTACCCATTCCATACAAAAGTGGAATAAAATAAATAAATTACTGGTGCTTCGCCACCTGTTTTTATAGATCTGGTAAGAAGCACATGACAGAGGCATGAACCAGCAGGCTGACTGGGAAATTCTGGGAAATGAAGTCCATATATCTTAAAGTTTATTTATTTTTATTTTATTTTATTTATTTTGTCAAGCGATTGTAAGATAACATATAGATATAAACATGGTTATGAATACATGAAATGGATACATATAAGAAAAATAAAAAGAAACAATAGGACAGGGACGGTAGGCAAGTTGGTGCGCTTATGCACGCCCCCTACAGACCTCTTAGGAAAGGGGTGAGGTCAACAGTAGACAGTCTAAGGTTAAAGTTTTTGGGGTTTGGGGAAGAAACCACAAAGTCAGGTAGAGTATTCCAGACATTGACCACTCTGTTGGTGAAGTTGTATTTTCTGCAATCAAGTTTGGTGTGATTTACCTTGAGTTTGTATCTATTATGTGCTCTTGTATTATTATGGTTGAAGCTGAAGTATTCATTGACAGGTAGGACACTGCAATATGTAATTTTATATACGACACTTAGATCAGACCGAAGGTGGCGTAGTTCTAGGTTGTTGAGGTCTAGAATTTCGAGTGGTGGCATAACATAAGGTATTCTGCAACGAGTAGAGGAGTGGAGAATTCTTCTTGTGAAATATTTCTGGACTTTCTCAACTGTATTCATATCAGATACGTAATGTGGGTTCCAGACTGATGAGCTGTGTTCAAGTATTGGTCTAGCAAATGTTTTGTGTGCTGTAGTTAGTAGTGTAATATTGCCGAAGAAAAAGCTACGCAGGATTAGGTTAACAACTTTTAATGCCTTTTTGGCTATGTAGTTACAGTGGGCTCTAGCACTTAGATCATTAGAGATGAGTACTCCAAGGTCCTTGACAGAGTTTGGATCATCAACAAGGTCTTGACTATTCAGCTTGTATTTTATTTTCTGACTATTCAGCTTGTTTTTTTTTTTTTTTGCCAATATGTAAGACAGAGCATTTATTTCTTGAGATTTGAAGTTGCCATTTGTTTGACCATTCTGATACATAGTCAAGATCTTTTTGAAGGGTAGCAGTATTGTCGGTGGTGTTGAATAGCTTTACATCATCAGCGAAGAGAACACAGTTGCTCTTAATATGATCACAGAGGTCATTTATGTAGAGTATGAAGAGAGTTGGTCCCATTTAAAAGTTGACAAATTTAAAATTTAAAAGTTGACAAATACCACTCTGAAATATCTTTCATTTTCTTCATTTCTCCATCCAACTACAGGGAATGGACAGCCAGAACTGAATATCTGATAGCTAAAGTAGGGGTTTCCAATCTTG
>BLBF01000002.1:78214482-78239622 GCA_015471245.1 Laticauda colubrina
CTGAGGAATTCTGGGAGTTGAAGTCCACGGATCTTAAGGTTGCCAAGGTTGGAGACCGCCGAGCTAAAGTAGACTTTCCCAAAATGCACTGTGAATTGCCTGAGCTAGAAATGGGAAGATGGAGCAAGCTGTGTTTTTAGAAAAGATGATCACTTTTAGGAACATTTGGGAGGCGGTGACAAGAAACCAAATGAGCCCTGTTAGAAAAGAAGTCAATCCCCAGCAATAGGTTCTATCTCAGTAATACAGTCCAAAGAAACGGTGTTCCAAGGCTTCTGAGTGGCTGAGTCTGGCTTTTTAAATGAGAGGTGAGCATTTCAATCTAAACATACGCATTTGACATTTGTTTTAACAGGAGAGCACCAGAAACCACATATGTCTGCTGGCTGGCTGGCTGGCATGCCACAACTGCAAAACTTTTTTTTTAAGCAAGGAGGAACATATATCAAGTCATGGTGATTTTTCCCAGACCGAGGAATAGTGGAAGGGAAAAGGCAAGGAGTGCCTTTTATTTGAGCCGACATTTATATATCTTGCTCTTATTGAGTAGGTGTGCAATCAAGCGAGGAAGACATTTTCTTGCTCACTTGATAGGGCATCCTTTCCTTCTACTTTTCAAGTCTTTTACTCATCTGGAGGTTTGAATGCCTCTGCTCAATCTCTACCTAGTAGTTCTGATTGTCCTGTGCCATGTTTGTTCTTGTCTCACAGCTTCTTTCTCTATAAAAGTTATAGCATGTTATAGCTTTGCAATTCGATGTTCCTTTCAGGTATTCTAGTAGTTCTTCACATATCATCCCCACTGTTATCTAATCTGGAGATCAGATTTGTAGTTTTGGATTTAAAGTTACTTGAAGATAGTTTTTTTTTTTTAAATGACAAAATATCAGTGCATTATATTTTTTTTTTCAGACAATGGGATGAAAATAGCAGGGAAGGTAGACACTTTAGAGCAGGAATGGGCAACTATGACCCCTTTACTACCTGGGGACTTCAAATCCCAGAATTCCTGAGCCAACATTAGAGTTGAATTTGACAGGTCATAAAGGCCCATAGTTGCCCACTCCTGTTTTACAGGATCTTCATTTGTCAAATTTTAGTGAGAGACACTGAAATATCACTTTTTTAAGGCAGAGATCTCAGGGATGGCACCAAGACCTCCAGGCTATCCAGCAAAGGTTCTGTGACAATCTTGCATGGAGCCAATGCAGAAAGGTCCTATTCCAACTTAAAATAAAATATTTTTAAACCTGTCTAATGTTTTATGTAACAAAACACTGGTTTGCTCCTGTGGGTGGCTGACACGTACGATCCCTGGATTTTGTCAGGAGACAGGAAGGTTCTATAGCAGTGTTTCTCAAATTTGGCAACTTTTAAGATGTGTGGACTTCAATTCCCAGAATTCTTCAGCCAACATGGGTCATCGGAGAATTATGGGAGTTGAAGCCCACACATCTTAACATTGCCAAATTTGAGAACAATGGGTCAATAGCTAGTGGTTATATTTCATGTTTTCCAGGAAGAACCAGTTCTCACAGACTTCAGGTAAGTAACTCAGTTGTGTCAGCTTTGTGGTTTGCTGGCAATATTCTAAAGTTAGGAGAGGCAGCAGATGCCAGCTGGCACAGTGAGATACAATATTGTAAGATAAATATTGTAAGATATAATATTGTATTATAAAAGGCTGGCATTGCAAAAAAAGCATTTCAGGTAAACCTCTTTTATCAGTTGCCTTGTTTAATGGCCATTCGCTGCTATGACAGTGTTAAAAAAGTAACCTTGCAATCAATGCTGATTTTTTATGAGCCTCATAACAAAAGAAAGCTGAAATAAGATCATCAGCACAGTCACAAATTCACTTAGCACCCTGCTTTGCTTTATGACTCAGGTGCTGGTCTCAACTGTGGCCACTAAATGAGGACTGGCCTTATAGACACCCCCATTCTTAAAAGCAATCAATGTTTGGGCCGTACATTGGTCTGGCACCAATTCACTTATTATTAAAGGATTTAAACTTGCTACAATCCTGCAGAATTCAAAGGCTATGATTGATCGCACACAAAAATATCCTAGATTGGTCAACTTTAAGGACGAATTTTGTGGGCTAAGAGCTGAACTGAATGCCCAAGGCAAAACATGTAAATGAAGGACTGTGGCTGGCCACATGCAAGAAATTGACAAAATGATGAAATTCAGATTAATGTTTAAAAGCTCTAATAGGGAGTGTAATGAGGTGATAAAACCCATTGGCCATTGCTGTCACTATCAAAGGACCCATTATATCACTCATCCCCTCCCCCAGCTCTCTCTGCAAGTTGCAACATAAATAATGTCTGTTTCTGCAAAGTATTTCAGTGCTATCAAATTCAGTTCAATTCTACGGAGCAGAATCTATTTGGATGATCATGTTATATAGAACATGTGATGTCATTGTGGCACTGGGCCACTATTGGGAAGATTTAGGCCTAATCTTCATTTAGCTATAAAAAAAACACCTACTGAATAATTTGGGCCCAATATCGATGAAATAAATGCATTTGGTTGAATTGCCATGCATTTAAACCAGGGGTTTCCAAAGGGAACTTTTAAGACTTGTGGCCCTCAACTCCCAGAATTCCTCAGCCAGCATGGCAGTTTTGGGAAGTTAGATCCTCCTAACTGGAAGCAAAGTTAGATTTGGATCAGTGCTTCAAGTTTGGGTCAAAGAGGTTCTGTACATCTATGGAGCACGTTGCTGTGGTGCTTTGAACCAGGGAAATGCCTGCAGACATGTTCCATGAGCAGGAGCCTGAAGCTCAGATCAGGAATGGAGGGGGAATATAAGACCACCTTCAGCCTCTGCAGACCTGCGCTACCACAAAAAACAGCTTTAGTCCAATTCAGACATCATCAGCAAATAGATAAATCAATACTTTGCACTTGCATAATGATGGAGATGCTGGGATTTGAGCTGATTCTTAACTGGCACAAAAGGCTTTTCTGGAAGTATTGTAGTTATAAACCCAGGGTGACTAGGCAGCACTTTAGACAACAGAGATATTTTAGCTGAAGAGTTGCCGAGGACAACATAAGGTTTGTTTTTTTTTTTTTGCTTAGCCTGTTGTGTGAGCAAAGTTATGTAAACAAGGCACAATATTATGGTTAATAGCACAAGGGAATTTTAAATTAATAGGATGGGGAATTGGTTGCACCACTCATTGCACAAGGTAGTAGCACTAAGCCTTCTAATTTCATTCTGAAAGAGAAGTTGCATTTTATTTCACTGTTTTGGAAAGTCACTTCTAATGCAATCTGGAATATTTAAATAATGGTAATACTTACTCCAGGAAAATATTCTCATGGAATGCACACCCTTTATGCATATAGGGAGCTTACTGGGAGCTCATTCATTCAATCATAAATACATACAGTACACACATTGAACACATTTCTCCAAAAGTTCTTCAGTAGAGTTGCTGGAACAAAAAGGAAATTTCAAGATTTCCTTTCCTTTTCTGAGCCTGCTTACAAGGTGGTTGGCTTCCCATTGTCCCTAAAGAGAAGGAAACCTCGTCTCTCTTTCCCAGTGTTTCTGTTCAAAATGTCTACTTTTCAGCCAGCATTAGCATCAGGAAAACAGTAAGATATACATTTGCTGGACACCTGAGCAGTCCCTAAATTTAAAAGGCTACCAAGGGACTACAGTATGCATGGGGTGGGAGTGGGGTAGGGAAACTCATTTATTTGTCTTGTCAAGTTGTTGTAACTGCTAAATAACAAGCTTTTGAATGCTACATTAAGGTTATGTATCGGTTTGATAACATGCCTTGAAGAATAGTTGACTACATCTCATAAATTAAATATGGGTTTTAAAAAGAAGGCTGCTGGGTTGTTCTTTTCCATCACTCTGTGTCATCTGTCTTGAAAACTTTGGAGATGCTTTCCAAGAAGAGCTCTCTCCGGCTCACCAATGGGCTGTGTGGCAAAGATTTCTAGTCAGAGGAGGAAGAAATTACTGAATATAATGTGGATTAATTTTGAGTAAGCTGATTATATTTTCATTGTTTCAGCGATTTGTTTGCACTTGCTTCTTAGTATCTAGTGCATGGAAGGGCCAAAATAGTTGCTTGTTTTTCAGAAAATTCCACATGGATTTGGTCATGCAATAGAACAGTTTCCTTGAGGGATTGGCTTTGGATGACAAACAGAACATCTCACTGCACTCTTTATATTTGTTATTGCCTGAAAATTAGCCAGAGCCACTTTGCTTTTCACTCTGCTTAAGAAAACTGTGAGAAGCAGCAGCCTCATTAGAGATGCCCATATTTGGAGTTAAAAAGAGAAAGCTGCAGTTGTCTTGATGCTTAAGCACTTGTCAAAGGTGTCTAAAGGAGACTTGTTTAAACTACAGGGTTCAGAATTCCCCAAACACACCAGTGTTTACTTTTGACAGAGAATTAAAACATTTATGTATGTAATGTGCATGTATATACACACACACACACATTAATTTATATATTTATATTTGCTGTTGGGATCTGTAGAGGCAATGGCTGCAATTCAATGCTCCAGCTTTCTTGAATAGGGTTCCTTGTAGTCAGCGGAGGGCTGCAACCAGTTTAACAACTGGTTCTGTGAGTGCACACTTCGCACAAGCATGCAGCATTCAAAATACAGCAATTTGAAAGTCAACTGCTTACTTTCTAGAGCAGTCCTGATAAGTAGAACAGCTGAGGCGTGGAAACCAGCTGTGCCATGCAAATGAACTGAGCCAGAAAGAAGGAAATATAGGACAGAATAGGGCGGGGCCGGGTGGGCAGAGTCAGCTGATGGTTGGAACTACTGAACCGGTCTGAACCGGCATCATCCCACCACTGCTTGTGGTAAATATTAAAATGCAACAGCCCAGTATGGATGAGAGTTGCAATCCAATATATGGGAAGAGGATGCCAGGTTGGGAATGCTACTCTATCACAATTATTAAGCTCATGAGAAATCAATATTTGAGAAAGGAAATGAGCAGCCCATGACTTAATTATCAAGATTTGGTGCTTCCAAATCCAACAGGAAAGTGCAATCACTAATTCAATGGTGACAGCTTTTTTTCCAAGGATCTACAGGAAAGACTGCTGCACTGTTTAAACAAGGAACAGGCAGTTCTTTATTTAAAAAAAAGGCTACTTGGGGTTGGAAATGATGGTACTCTTCCATGCGTTATTTTCACTTTCGTTGTATTTTACTTTGGAGATAATGATTGTATTTTCCAATTCAGCCTTGTGCTGCAGCAACCCCTTCATAATGGCTTTCTGTCTTATAGGCCATATAGACCCAATGACATAATTGATCATAAAGATAATGCTGCAGTTCTGGTTTGTTTTCCAACTGACCAGCTTCCCATTTATTTATTAGCTTATTTTTAAAGCGAGGTGAAAATCACAAAATTGTGCCTCACTTATTTTGGCCATGCCACATGGAGGAATTCACTGGAGAAAACAAAGAATACAGTGGTTGGACACCATCAAAACTGACAATAGCCAGAGCACAGAACTACTCAAAGAAGAAGTTCAATGCTGGAAAATGTGGAGAGACCTGGCCCATAAAATCACTAAGAGTTGGACATCCCTGAATGGATAATGTCATCATGAAGGACTCAGGTTGGAATAAGGAAAGTTGAAGCTGACACAGCAAGTTGCAGCTGCGACGAGTATAACAAATGGTGGGACGCTGCTGCCTAGCAACAAGAAAGTTAAAAGTTAGAAGGACACACTAGAACAGGGGTGTGTTAAGCTGGTGGCCTGCAAGCTGGATTTGTCATGTGCATGTTCACCCCAACTCCAGAAGGGGGAAAACATCACGCAACGGCAACATGATGCTGTGAGTTTGACACCGGTGTACTAGAAGTTCAAATCAAAATATTCTCAAAGATCCATCTCATCCTTTTTTTTTTGAACTTTAACCATCTGGCAGATGGTACAGAATAATAAAAACAAAAACAAATAGGCTGAAAAACAGCTTCTATCCCAGGGCAATAGCTCTTCTGAATTCTGCTGTATAGTGCAGTGTTGGTGCGGTGTTGAGGGTTTTTGGTTCAATGTGCGGAGGCTGAAGGGTGTCTGTTTGTGTTTATTTTTATGGTCATGGTCATGGTCATGGTCATGATGTGCACTGAAGATGGTGTTTGATTTTATTGAACGAGGTGCAATGACAATAAATTAAACCAAACTAAACTAAACTAAACTAAACTAAACTAAACTAAACTAAACTAAACTAAACTAAACTAAACTAAACTAAACTAAACTAAACTAAACTATAGGAAGCTAGCTAAGGCATGTAGATATAAACGTTGGTAACCTCTAGCTTACTATAAATAGTAAAAGACGCACCTCTTTTGATATGAAGGCTTAACGTAAACATGCAATGTATGAAGAAGGAGGGTAAAAGAGAAGAATCCAATCAAAAGGAACATATGTCAAGGAACCAACGTGGGAATCTTAGGGTATTAAACTTCCTTAATCATAACTGTATACATTTTTTTGTACTTGTGCATTATTTAAGGACTTGGTTCCTTTAACTGCTGAGACCCTTTTGCTGGCATACTCTAATAATGGAAGCTGGAAAGGCCATTCCTCATATCTGGTGGCCTTTATTGGCTTTGGCACCAGGCTAGGACCCCTTTAGGGTACAACAGTCCAAGTGAAGTGAGACAGAGAACCTGACCAGAAGCCCAGAGTGGTGTCTGTAGGCATTTTGGACCCCATAGATGCAATGCTGGAGAACTTAAGAGTATGGCCAAAGAGAAAGAGAGAGACAGAGAGAGAGAGAGAGAGACAGAGAGAGAGACAGAGAGAGAGACAGAGAGAGAGACAGAGAGAGAGAGAGAAACATTAGACTCCCACAAATACCCATAATGCAAAACAACTTGCATTTTCCAGCCTCTGTGCCTTCTGGTGCAAGAAATGGCAAGGTATCTCTCATACCTGGTGTGAAGTGGAAACAATATCTTCAGGCTCTGTATTTAATAAGCAGATAACAAAACGCCTGTCAACCTACTCAGCATTTGAGAGGTTACTTCGATGGCAGGGTTTATAGACTTATTTCCCATCAATGAACAGCCCTGGTGGCATTAATTCGTCCCATTGAAACAAATGAGTCTGTGGATGGATCTGGCTGCATGGCTTTCTAGGGAATTCATTCTGTATCTTTCATGTTAGCGATATCTGAGAAAAACAGGAAACTGTTTTCCTATCTCATTCACATAATAGATAAGATGAGAAATTAGCTGCTGGATGAGCATCCTGGGTGCTGTTTATTTTGTCACAATAAATAAGGTTTGTCTGAGGCTGAGGCTAAGGCCGTGTGTGTGTGTGTGTGTGTATATGTATGTGTGTATGTGTGTGTGCTCACGTGCCACACAAGCCCACCCAGCTAGATTTGCCATGAAAGCAGCTCATTTTTCTCACTGCCAAGTCAAACTCTTTCTGTGAGTAGGGGCTGCTGGGTACATGCATATAAAGGGACATATTTGCTAAATGTAGCCATTAAAATTCCTTGAGGATGGTGAAACTATTTTAACTGGTTCCAATGAATGAAGACACTCAGGTCATAAAACAAAATTATTAGATGTCAATTGGAAATAAGAAAGATGTCACCTACGTCCATCAGGATGATCTCAAGCACACATGGGTTATTTCATTTCTTCCAGCGCTACATGTCTATTTGAACTTCATTCTCATTTTCTGGGGCTTTTTAAAAATGCATTATTTGTGAAATTCTCCAAATGCTCTGTTACCATCCTCATCAGAGATGGTACTTAGCAGATTCTGACCAGTTCTGGAAAACCTATAGCAGAAATTTTGAGTTGTTCAGAGAACTGGCAAATACCACCTCTGACTGCCCCCGCCCCCATCTATTCTCTGCCTCCCGAGTCCCAGCTGATTGGCTGGGTCTTATTTTGTTGCCCTGCACAGGAGAACAGAGCTGGAAAGCAGGTTAGTGGGGTGGGGAGGGAATGGGAGTTTGCAGTAACCTTCCCCTGCCATGTCCACCAAGCCATGCCCACCAAGCCATGCCAATTAAGCCACATCACATTTACCAAGCCACACTCATAGAACCAGTAGTAACAATTTTTGAATCCCACCACTGATCCTCAGTGTGCTAAAGCAGATGGGATCTGATATCATGAGAGGCTGCATCAGAGGTGATATTCAGTAAGTTCTGACCAGTTTTGGAGAACTGGTAGTGGAAATTTTGAGCAGTTTGAAGGACTGGCAAATACCACCTCTGACTGGAGATTTTACAATATCCTTCTCCTGCCATGCTCACCAAGCCACGCCCACAGAACTGGTAGTAAAAATATTTTGAATACCACCACTGGGCTGCATATATTCTCTGCCTTCTTTGAGATCAGAAAAAAAGTGGTGAATGAAAGACAATAGCAGCTCCAGAACATAAAAACCCAACTGGATCTAAAGATTTACTTAGCTGAACATCCTCTTCCTCATGATGTTCAAAGGCACTATCCTTTGTCACCTCAGTTACTGCAGTACAGGAAGTCCTTGACTTACAGCCATTCATTTATTGATTGTTCAAAGTTACAAAGGCACTAAAAAATAACTTATGACCTTTATTTGCATTTACTGTCTTTGTAGCACCCCCATGGTCATGTGATCAAAGTTTGGATGCTTGGCACTTGACATGTATTTATGTCAGCTGCAGTGTCCAGGGTCATATGATCACCTTTTGAGACCTTCTGACAAGCAAAGTCAATGGGGAAGCCAGTCTCAATTAACGATCATGTTACTAACTTAATAATTGTAGTGATTCACTTAAGAATTGTGGCAAGTAAGTCATAAAGTGGGGCAAAACTCACTTAAGAGCTGTCTTTCTTAGCAATGGATGTTTTTGGCTCTAGAAGCCTGGCACTCTGACAAATCAGCCATCAACAGACAAATAGACATGAACATGTCTATAGTCTATAAAAGAGACTATTAGCCAGCTCAAAAGGGAACAAAAAGACCCCAGCACCTCTCCACCAACTATCAGCATCCAGATCAGCATAGATTTAACTCCAAGGTAAACATCAGACCAACAAGCAAGCAAACAAGACCCCAGTCAAGAAGCTGCCAAAGAAGCCAACAGCACACAGCCCAACCAAAGAATCTCTAAGGCCTCCCCCAGCAACACTGACAGGCAAAAGCTCTAGACCAGTGGTTCCCAAACTTTTTCAGTCCACCTCCCCCTTGGTGCTACAAACTCATCCTCAATGTCCCCCACCCAGCGGCCGGATTCAAATTTCTGTGGGCATGGCCTAATTTGAAGGTGTGGTTTGCTGGGCTTGCTGGTCACATGACTGGGTGGGCATGGTTTGGTGACTATGGTCCTCACTTAATGACTGGTTGCTTAGCAAGTGTTTTAATTTATAACTGGCCTTCCCAGAATTACTTGACCTGTTTTTGGAATTTTGACACCCATGCACACACCCCCCCCCACACACACACACTCCCTTCTAAATCTGATGGAGTAGGTCATTGGACTAGAATTGGCAAAGCATCTTTGATTAGATTCTAGAAGTGTATACAATCTAATCAGAGATGCTTTGCCAATTCTTGTTGATTTGTTTTATTTGTATTTCTTTATTTTATGTTGCTGAATTTCATGTGTGTCCCTTCTTGTGCACAGCCCAGAAGCTTTTGTGATTCTTTGCAGCAAAAATTGCTGACCTCTGGCTTTGCTCTACTTTTCAAAGGCACTGCCATTGCCGCATTCTAGATGACGGCCCCGCAGGTCCACTCCATTGAACCCGTTGCACTGGAGGGACCTGCCCAAGCAAGTCCGAGTGGAGTGACGCACTAAATCAATGGGGTGAGCCTGGGAGAGGGAAAGAGAGAGAGAGAAAAGAAAGAGAGAAAGAGAGAAGGAAGAAAAGAAAAAGAAAAGGGAAAGAAAGAAAAGGAGGGGTAGACAAGGAAAGAGAGAGAGAGAGAGACCTGATGCATCAGATTGAAATGAGGCCTAGTTTACAAGCCCTTTTCCACACTGAAGCATCTTCGCCAGCACATTGAAACATCTTTGGCTTCTATTAATTAGAAGTTTTGTGGACGAAACATGGCCAAGACTATCAGGAAGCTCTCACATTTGTCGAGGCTTTAAACAGGATCCATTGGACCAGACTCCACCCTAAAAAATTACTTTTCCCCAATGTATTACAGTGCCAATTCTGAAGAAGCCAAAACCAAAATGCACTGGTAAATTACAAGAACACACACACACACACACACTCCCTTCTAACCCTGCTGGAGCAGGTGATTGGACTAGAATAGATATCTCATTATATTTCTCCTTCCTCTCTCTCTCTTTATTTCTTTTTCTTTCTGTCCTTTCCTCCCCCCCCCCCCCCTTTGTCTGTCCCATTTTTTTCCTGTCCCTTTTCTCTTTCTCTTCGTTCTTCTCTCTCTCTCTCCTCTCTCTTCCCCTCTCTCAGGCTCAAGCCATTGACTTCGTGAAACTGCTCCATTTGGACTTGCTTAGGCAGGTGCCTCCGGTGCAAGGGGCTCAATGGGGTTATCCTGCAGGGCCTCGTCCTGAATGCAGCATTGAGAAAGAGAGCAAACCAGAGCAGCTTTGCTCTCCTTTTCAAACATACCGCTGCCGCCGTGTTCTGGGTGACACCCTGCAGGATCACTCCTTTGACTTGAACACTCCTGTGCAAGGGGCTCAATGGGATGATCCTGTGGGGCTGCGCCCGAATGCAGCATTGGGAAAGGAGAGCAAACCAGAGCAGCTTTGCTCTCCTTTTCAAACATCCCACCGCCGCTTGAATGCAGCATTGGTTTGCTCTCCTTTCCCAACGCTGCATTCGGAGCGAGGCCCGGCAGGATCACCCCATTGAGCCCCTTGCACTGGAGCGTGCAAGTCAATGGGGTGATCCTGTGGGGTCTTGCCTTGAATGTGGCGGTGGCAGCAGAATTTTTTCTCACCCCTGAATTGTGCCCTGCAAGGGGCCCACCTCCAGCACCCCTCTGCCGCCTCTTAGCGCCTCCTGCCAGCCATCTTGCCTCTTAGTGCCCCTTAAGGCATCCCACCGCCCCTAGGAAGCAGTACCGCCCACTTTGGGAACCACTGCTCTAGAATATAAACTGACAGCAAACAGCACTCCTTACTAGCACTGATGATGTTACCTAGTTGGGTAATGAAACATCTGCAAGGAAATAAGCAAGCTCAGAGAGCACCAAGGACCCCTTATTTCAACCCTGAGCTACAAATGTTCTCCTTTAGTTATAGGTGTAAGTTGAGGACTTCCTGAACTCTTCAAATAGATCCTGCCTTCGGACCAGAAAATTTCCTTTAAGACCTTTCAGGGACTTGTTCTCCAAGAATCAAAAAAATCTGTAAAGTCAATGAGCTAGTAGATTGTCCCCTAATTATATATGGTGACAATCTGTGTAAGATAACTACCGTCCCACAAAAGTTTCAAACCAACCTAGAGTCTGTTCAGTAAAAGCTAGAGCCAGAACAGGAATCTCCTTAGAGAATTATTTTTTTCAACAACCATCATGCAGTTTCAGAAGTTTGTGACAGTTTTGCTACCGTGCATACCAGGATTAGAAATAGGATAATTTTTTAAACTCCTTTTTAGCCCATATTTTACTTTATTATTTGTCAAATTTATAGACCACCTTTTGTTCAGGAGCTTAACCTATCTCTCCAGCCTTTATGGGCATGTCCAACAAGTCATAATAAGCAGTACTTGGCACTGTAAGAAGTTAGGAACTCTCTCTTGCTAAGTCCTTATCAACACACAGAGTGACTGGCTTTATGTATCTATTTCCTAGATATTTCTCTGCCTGGAAACAATGAATCTTCCAGTTTATTGAAACTGTCATTGAAAGCAAATGACAAACTGTTGTGCTGTAAACAACCTTGGGGGAAAAAAGTATCGCATTCATTGTTTGTCAGTAGATTGGATCAAAAACTCATCAGCACTTAGAAAAATCTTCTGACTTTCCATATTTGCCCTGTACTTGATAGTATCTGTATGTTTCTTTATGTTGTCTCTTCCCCCTACCCCGAAACAATGTGTTTTGATCTTGTATTCGGCTGTCGACCTATAGCTCCTCAGACTCCAAAGCACCTAAAGATTTTATTAATGCAACAGCAAAACATATGATTTTAACCTTAACTCTTGACCCTCGGTTGCAGGTCAAAAATCTCACGTACGGAAAATGACTACAGTGTGTTGCTTAACAGTACAGCATCTCTTCTTTTTTTAGCTTTGAAATCCAGTGGTTCAGATTTATTTATTTATTTATTTTTGACAGATATTACTGTTAGTATAAGGCTGTGGATACCAGCATTTAGGCTACGGTGGAATTCAGATTTTATCACTGGCCCATACAATAATCCTTATAGCATAATCTCGGGCAATCTTATAATTCATGCTTTCCAAGAACATTGCTCGACACCAATCACTTGCTATAATATAAGGGGGCTGTCTTGACACTTGGAAGAGGAATAGGAAGATGAGTCCATCTATTTTTTTTCCAGAGAGTCAAGCACTGCTGATTTTATGGATGCTTGGCTGCATGTTCAAGAGTTGTCTTTCTTAGATGTCTTGCTTTTTTCTGAAATGACTTCCATTAGGGTTGGCATTTCATATGGCCATGGTTCATGAGTACTGGATGCCATTCTGTACATTTCTTTCTATATCCCCTTCTACTATCTTTTCATCATAATGGTATCATTGCTTATCCTCAGAAGCATTCCCTGTGTGATAGCAGTAGTGGTGGGATTCAATTTTTTTACTACCAGTTTTATGGGCATGGCTTGATGGGCATGGCAGGGGAAAGGTACTGAAAAATCCCATTCCCTCCCCACCCCACTAACCTGCTTTCCAGGTCCGTTCTCCTGTGCAGGACAATAAAAGAAGACCCAGCCAATCAGCTGGGACTTGGGTGGCAGAGAATAGATGGGGGCAGGGCCAGTCAGAGGTGGTCTTTGCTGGTTCTCCCAACTACTCGAAATTTACGCTACCGGTTCTCCAGAACTGGTCAGAACCTGCTGAATATCACCTCTGGATAGCAGGATATAAAAGACTGCTTGCAACAGGCAATGTGGGACTGGAATGGGTGAGTTTGATTCCCTACTGAATAGCAAAACTTCAATCATGCAGGTTGACAGGCCTGTGATCACTCACCAACTCCCTAAATATATACATATACAATTTTGTATTAATTACGGAAACTATCATATGTCCCATATGCAGCAGTTCAGGGTCTTTTGAAAAGTAACCCACTACCAGTAACTATACATATTGACCAAACACAAGAAAGTGTACTGTAACTTTTGGAACTCAAGAATCTCATTGTTCCCTGTTGTTCAATTTCAACATTTGTTCTCCCCCCGCCCCCTACAAACTGACTACTGGACTATAGTTCTGGCTGAACTGTAGTTTGGTAGCATAAACCTATTGATGAAGTTATGTCACAGCAGTTTATTACCAAAAGGCCAGAACATTGTTTTTGTTTAGTTGCAGATAAAGAACAAGCAGTGGGTTCATCTATCATCTTGGAGGCACCTACTTGCACTTCAAAATGTTGTTTGAAGTTAAAGAGCCACAATACTAGAGTATTAGTGAGCTGCTTTTAATATCTCCCATCATTTCAGGAGGTGCTCAGGGCCCAGTTTCATTCAGTCTCAGGAGTGCCATTATGGAAGACTCATGAAGGAAACGTTGTATAGAATGGTATATCATTCCAAGCAAAACGCTGAATTGCCTTTTCTTTTCAAGTGCAGGCATCCTGGCTATAGTCTTTAACTTCAGCTTATCTGGGTTCATACCATGGGTAATCATGGCATGTCCCATGTAGCTCACCTCATTGATCATAAACTACATTTTGTCTTTGTGGAAGTGAATACCCAGCACATTTGCTCAAATTGCATCAACATGTTTTCACTTTCTGCACGTCTATCTTGGAGGAACAAACAACTTTCCTGTCATGGCTTGTAGCTAAGCTTGTGTTGTGGTTTTGACTCTACAGATATTCACAGCCTGGCTGGCAATAAGCTTGGGATATTCCAGTTTTCCTTCAGTCTGCTGAATTTGATGTTGAACACAATTTTAACATACAGCATCAAGTCTTCCTGCCCATAGTTCAGCATCTCTTATTTCTGTGATAAACGAATCTCAGCCTATGCTCTCAGGACCAGAAGGAATGCCTTTTTAAGGGTTTGGTTCGTCTTTGGTTCAGAGTAGTTTCTGAACGTCAGTATACTCTTTGTCAGAGTATCTCTGGTTAGATATTTCTCATACTGTTGTAGATTTATTAAACCTCTCACCTAACCCAAAGGTGCTTTTTTAACAGGCAACTGGACTTTCTTGCTTTTCTTTGAAAATGTTTCGCTTCTCATCCAAAAAGCTTCTTCAGCTCTCTTGCCTAACCCCAATCCTAATCCTTGTAACTTTAGCACATCGTGTTCTTTAGTCACAGGTAGAGCTGTAATTTCTGTTCCCTCTGGTACCATTTTCCTTAGCCTGAGTTCTAAGGGAGGTTTAAATTCTTCCTTTTCTCCAAAACCTCCTCACCAGTGGTGGGATTCCATTTTTTTAACTACTGGTTTTGTGGGCATGGCTTGGTGGGCATGGCAGGGGAAGGATACTGTAAAATCTCCAGTCAGAGGTGTGGTATTTGCCAGTTCTCTGAAATATCCACTGCCAGTTCTCCAGAATGTCCACTGCCAGTTCTCCAGAACTGGTCAGAACCTGCTGAATATCACCTCTGCTCCTCACTGGAGAAACTAATTGGATAGGATGCAGACTTCCTCATGCTCTGTTCCCAAAATGTGCTCCAGTTGGCTTGGTTTTCTCTCTTGACTCACTGGGGGCTGCCACTGCTAGAAGTCTCCCCTTTCTGACACCCAGTCACATTTCATGAGAAACAATCTGTTTTGATCTTGGGTTTAACACAGGAATCACTCCAAACTGAAGGAAGGCAAATTACCAGGGACTCCATTAGCACAAGAGCAAACCCAAGAACTGTAGCCTGGGCTGCACATCTCCAGCTCCCCACAGTCCAGAAATACAGATAGTGACTGCAAACTATTCAAAAGTACAGTAACAAGCATCATATATGGATTGAATCCCTATTGTGGATGGCTTTAGAAATCCCTGCTCTCTGCAGAATAGGACAAACTGAACACTGTTACATGAGGTCTTTGGGCATAGCAAAGCAAAAAGGGTTGAAGATCCAGTACTGGTTTGGATAAAAAAGAATGAAGCACTTATGGGTCCTCAATGGTTTTGTTATCAAATCCATCCACCTATACCCCCATTCACTCTATCCCTGAAAATAATGTGATGCAAGTGACTATGGGAAGCACATATGCCCAGAGCTCACCCTCATCATTGGAAACCCACTGGGGTCTTTGGGTGGGGTGATTTGTTGCCCCGATCAATCTGGGCAGAAAAGCTTTCTGTACCTTCAAAAACTATGAATCAAGCAGCATGCTAGCTTTTGCCATTTCATCCTAAGGGGAAGGCTGAGACCAACCCAGGGCCTCAACTTGTACCTTTAAGCAAGAAGGATCTTTGACTTCATTTGTTGAGAAAGGTATACTTTCCTAAAGGTCAAGTGAAATACAGTAAAGCAAAGCCAGAACTGAAATCCATGTGCCAATATGTAAGTATAACCCCTCCAAGGCATTTCTCCCTGCTGGTCTCTCATTGTCCAATTATATTTGAATGTGGTGTTTTGGGAATGGTCTCAACTTTGGTCTGGCCAGTATGCAGCTGCATGCCATTCCTAGCCATCTGACCTTGAAGTTGTGTCTCCAGAAGGTAAGGTGAATACTGAACCGTCCCTCCTTCCATCTAACTCCCCACCCCCAGAGTTCAGGGCAGACTGGCATCAAGTGATAGTAAGCACAGGCATGAGATAGCAGTTCTAACACCTCACACCTTTGTGACTCTCATGCTAGCTTTTGATACAAGTCCCTTGTTGCTTTTGCTTCTCTAATCTTGGGTGTTTTACTGGCAGTCCTCCTTTGGCAGACATCAGGATGTATATCACTGTCTCAATCAATGGAAAGAGTCCATAAGGCACTGCTGCCTCTCTTTAGAGTAGACCCGAATTTTTGAGGAGTGGGTCTGGGTGAAGAGTAAGTTTGAGAAGCAATGACTGCCTGGAACTTCACAGACTGTCCCACTTATTCAATGAGGTGCATATCAGTGAGGGAGACAATGTTGGTTTGTACCAGATAAAGCTTAAAGAACCAAGCCAGATGTAAGCAGACATGGCACTTTGAGGACAATGCCACTACTGTGTGCTATTGTTTGCTGGACACTATGGGGGCAGACATTAGATAGGTCAGAAGTAGCTCCATTGTATCCAGTCCTTGTCTGTCTAGAGAGGAGTTAGATGCTTCCATGCCACCTGAAAGATTGCCTGCTAATGGGATTTGTATTCATTTCTTCTCCTTTTTTTCTGGGGCCCTGCGATAGTGTTCTTCCAAACCCACGAAGGAAAAGCCAGGTGAAGTTTTCCTGAAGATGGAAAAGTTTAATTCCACAGCTGGCCTGGGTTGTGTGAGAGCCCTGCCTCCTCTCACCTTCATCAGGGCCTTGGGAAGAAGTGTGAGAACTTGTCTGGGAGAAAGGAACAGAGGAGGAAAGGAGGCCCATAGTCAAAACAGGATGTTTTCTGTTTGCTTGTTTAATGTGTATAAAACTAAAGAAAAGGGAAATCAATTATGACTCTTACCTGAATTTTATTTCCTCACCCAAAACCAAATTACTCAGCAAACTTATCGCTTGCTATTGCAGGCCTTGGTATTAAAGAAAACAATCAGGGAAGCAGGATTAATCTCTGACAGCTGCCTTATCTTTAACTTGCACCTTTGTTATTTTCTGATGAGCTTCTCTTTTTTCGCTGCCTCGTTGTACCATACCTCACTGGTTCCTTTCATTTTATCGTCAGGCAGGAGCGAAGGACCTTTCAGTTTATTAAAAAACCTTTATTTGTGAAGAACAAAGAGGCAGAGAGAAAAGGCAAACAATGAGGTCAGACAATCTCCTTCTTACCAGGAGTCACTCACCTGTTATTTAGAGCGTTATCAGGGTTTTTTTTGGGGGGTGGGGGTGGGGAGACTTGCACCATTGAAAAATGGGACACTGACAGGCTACTCTGTTAAAACGAAGACGTGCAACATACCCCACACAAAACCAGCCACACTCTGATGGGCACAGATCACACTCAAGACAATGACCTCGTCAGTTGTCAAAGCAGCTATATTTTCACTTGCTTCCGGGGGGGGGGGGGATTTGTTTTACTGACTTTCCTGTAGTTAGGCAGTTAGAAAAGCCTCCCTCCCCCCAAAAAAACCCCTGTTGATAGATTCAGTGGCAAAATGTATGTGAAAATCACACCTGCAAGAAAGAAAATGGCTTAATCTGCCAATAAAAAGGGCTGTGTTGTGAGTAATGTTTTCTTACATGCTTTTCCTTTCCTTTCTTTTTCCATTTTCCTTTTGCCAAGGTACACAGCAAATGCATTGTGATTTATGCAGTCTGGTCTCTGCATGCTTATTCAGATGTAAGTCTAGTTGACACCAATTCCATTAGCCCAAAAGAGAACAAAGCCAATTATTCTAAATGTGTAAGGGATAATTGCACAAAGGACTGCAGTCTAAACCAACGGATCAAGAAAATATTTGCACTTCACTTGATTTTATATTACATTGTGATTATAATCATATCTCCTCACATTTAAATGGGGTTGTTTTTGCAGCTGAAGGAACAGGGTTGGAAAGATTATCCAGTAATATGATGGCCAAATTTGGCTCTAGGTTCTGCCTCCGCTTACTTTTTCCAATAAGCAACTGAGTTGGAAGATAATTTAAAAACAATTTATTACAGTCCTCTGATAAAAGTGGGGTCTCCCTATGAAAAGAGGGAATTTGGAAAAATGGCTTGTATTTACTCTTATAGTTAGCACAACAAAGAGTATCAAGGCAAAAGTTGATTAGTTTAGAAATAGTCTTCTGTCTAGTTACATCACAAGAATTAAAGCATCCAATAATATGTGAGTATGGGCCATAGAAAATGGGCCATTGTGTTCTGAATAAAAGTAAAAGAAACATTTGCAAAGGAAAAACTATTAAAACAAATATGGGTAAGATACATTCTCAGCACCTCCTAAAGTTGGGCTTGAGTATTTGCTTTGTTCATGAAGGCTTAAGAACAACTGAAAATAAAACTGTTGTGGCCCTCCCTATCAAGAGTCAAATCCAAAACTTCTATGTTTGTGTGTATAAATATTATTCCATACCTCTTGAAAGCTGCAGATATATGAATGTTGACTTGACCATAAGTCCCACCAGGAGTTCTGAATTGCATTGTAGATTGAGAAGAATGCCAAGTATTCTGTACTTGAGATTCTCAGTTTGAATCCAAATGATGCTAAGATCATGAAAACGTGCATCTTGGATTTGAAACCTTCATTTGGGTTAATAGAGCTGGTCTTCAAACATTTGGATATGTATATAGATTTTTTTCGCCTTCCCATTTTCATCCTTGGTACAGAAACATTGATCCCACATTCTCTGCGTATATTTGCCAATGGCAAAGTACAAATGCTGTAGTGGTAGCATCTCGCATGGGTCCAAGAAAAATTAAATTGTTTGCAATATATCTCCAAAGATTGGAGGGCATGGTGTAAGAAAGCCTACAGAGGCAGGTGAAGAAACATAGCCAGGAGAATGAGCAAATGAATGGGTGATTGTGAACAAGAGGAGAATGGTCTCAGGATGGACACTCTCCCTCTTTAAGACATGGCCCAGTAGATAATAATGATCCAGAGTCTGCTCCTGCTATAAAATGTGAGCCACCTTATCATCTTGGACATTTTTAGGCCTAGAAATGAGTGCCAAGTCTCTTTAGCAAGCTAGTTTTCTCTTCCTCCTAGTGATATAAAGCCCCAGTTACACTGCTATAAGAAGTGATATAGAGGACTTCAAAGTTTGACATTTTTATTCAAGGAAAGCGATTACTGACCCAGGACTGTTTCTTGACTGGAAAGCAATTCCACATCTCTGAGCAGAGGCTTCCTTGATGGGTAGATTTTAATAGTGGCTATTAAAGGAGAGGGGTGATTTGATAATGCTAGTTTGCATTCTAAGCCTGGGGATATCGGACAGGTTTTCAGCTGCAAGGACTTGACGGGTTCTAGGAGAGACTAAATTTTCTACCACTACAGCTTTGTTTCTTGATCAAGAGTCCTGGAAATTAACAACAACAAAAATTCTCACAAATTTCATGGCTTAAAAAAGTGCAATGGTATCACCAAAAAAACCACACAAACAAACAGGAGAAATTTCTCTTCTAGGGACCTAGGAACTATATCAAAGGCTTTCACACTTTTTGGAATGATATGTGCAAATGACCTTGGGATATGGGAGAGAGCTGCAAAGTGGACAACCAGTATGTAAAAGATATTTCAATCTTCAGGAGAGAAGGAATACAAAATGTTTCAGAAGGAAAATTGGGAAAGATCCCTTTGAAAATATTTCTGATGCTTCTCCTCCTTCTGTGGCCTGAGATATATTTTAAACACCAGTTGTGCAGTCTACAGCTTTCCCTCCTGTCTTCCATAGTCACTTGCACATATCATTATAAAAAGTTTGAAAGTCCCTGATATTGATGACATACTTCCTAAGTCCCAAAGAGAGAAGCTCCCACCAGTGATGGGATTCACATTTTTTACTACCGGTTCTGTGGGTGTGACTTGTTGGGTGTAGCATGGCTTAGTGGGCATGACTTGGGGGTGTGGCAGGGGAAGGAAACTGTAAAATCCCCATTCCCTCACCACCCCACTAACCTGCTTTCTAGCTCCGTTCTCCTGTGCAGGGCAATAAAAGAAGTGCCGGCCAATCAGCTGGGACTCCGGAGGCAGAGAATAGATGGGGGCGGGGTCAGTCAGAGGTGGTATTTGCTGGTTCTTCGACCTACTCAAAATTTCCGCTACTAGTCCTCTAGAACTGGTCAGAACTGCTGAATATCCCCTCTGGTGCCCACCCATTTTTTTTTTTGTCCCAAAAGTACCTATACATTTTTTTTCTCATTTCTTCCTTCCACACATGGACAGCAAGAAGTAAGGCAAAACAGAGATGCAGAGGCACCAAAGAGAAAGCAGTTTATTTCATCACTCATTCTTGGAAAGATAAGAAAGAAGTAGAGGCGGTGGAAGGGTTATGAGATGGAAAGAATCTTTTTATGCACACTTCTGTTTCTGTTCTCTTCTGATAAAAAAAAAAATCATTCAAAGGAAATAAACGTTGCCTGCTTTTTTTTTTTGCCTGCTTTTACATTGGTTGGTCTTGCCCGAAAGCTTTTTCATATGAAAAGCTGGCCTGACAGAGAAATTATATAAAGGAAACTTTAAAAATTCACTGTCAACACAATTAACAGAAAACGTCTATTGTGTTCATTGGTGATAGAAGCAGAATATATGGCTGGTAGCAGTGGTGGTATGCTGCCGGTTCGCACCAATTCAAGCGATCGGGTAGTACCAATCAGCAGTTGGCCCCACCCACTCATCCCTGCTTTTTCCTATCCTATATTTCCTTTGTTTGTAGCTCAGATGTTGCGCGCAGCAGAGCAGATTGCCATACCTCAGCTGTTTTACTCACCAGCACTGATAGTAAGGTAAGCTTTCAAACTTAAAATTGCCCATTTTAGAATGCTCCGTGCACCCACAGAAGCGATAATAAAATATTTTGAATTCCACCACTGGTTGATAGGCAGCGGGTTTTCCCCAATTTAAACTGACAAATAGGACTAGACCTTTCCAAAGAGGCTTGTAATTTTCTTTTAGATACAGATCTAGAACAGTGAATCCATATTAAAGGAACAAGTCTAGCACTCTTCCTGTTAATAACCACATCAACATCCACATTATGAATGAAGGATGGTCAAAATTATATCAGAAGAGAGAAAATGCTACTTTAGAAAAGGGACTACCTTAAATCACCTGAGATGTGAACTGGAAATGAGAAGAAGAAAACTTCATGAGAACATCTATATACTACTAAAATTCTCATTATAATGGTCTTCATCTGGGTGAAGTGATGCATCATCTGGGTGAAGTGATGCATCATGCATAATGAGAATCATAGGGCAACAATTTTTGAACCCAGGTGTCTGAAATGGGCTAACTAATAAAATATGTCCAAAATCTAGGATCCATGACTCCCAAAGGAATGACAGGTAGGAAAGTTATGGCTGCTTCAGTGCTACTGACTGCTGCTGCAGCCACATGATCTTCATTTACCATGACAGTTTCCCAGCCACTCTCACAATCCTTCACTCCTTCCACAACACAGCAGTAAAGAAATTGACCCATCTTGTCACTCTTAAGGAAGCAATGACTTTAAGGTGAATAAAGAAATGCCTGGATATTTTATTGCTTTTATGGCTCTTCCTTGGCATACAAACATGCATGCAAATTTATATTCTAACTTTTTTTATGAATTCGAAGCACACATATAATGTTCCATCTTCCTATATTTCTTTACAACAAACCTGTGAGGTAGGTTGTGCCAAAAGGAACTATATAATATTAAAATATACATCACATTTAAACTAAGAGAAAAAGAAACTGTGATTCTTGTTACAAAATGGATTTCACTTTTTCAAAAATTATGGGAATTTTTTGCAGACTTAACTGAAGAAGTAGGTTTAATTAGATCACTCATAGCTCTATTATCTGAATTGGGAAATAAAACCTGTTAGGATTCCATTAAATTAAATTTGTCTTGAATAGTAGAACCATTGAGTTGAAAGAGCCATTAGAAACCATATCATTCAGTATTTTCCAACCTTGGCAACTTTAAGCTGTCTGCATTTTAAGTCCAACAGCTTAAAGTTGGCAAAGTTGAGAAACACAAATTTAATTCATGCCTCCATCCTGCAAGTTATTATATCAGGTATGCTTGACTACCTGGTCTAGACTTAAATATTTCTCATGAAGAAAAAGCCCTCATCTGTCAAGGTAGTTCATTCTATTGTTATGCTACTTTGATAGAAAGATTCTTTCTATTTTAACTTTCATAATAATTTACATCCATAGGTGTTGACAAAGAATGGAATAACTCGGCTTTATTTGGTCTGCCAGCTTGTATTCATTGTGGGAAGTTAAGTAGTGTAAACCCTTTTCACTTGTATTACTGCTAAGTCATGTTGGTCTCATATGTTCTCTGTGCTAAGTTTTGATTAGCTTCTAAAACCTAATGCCAGTCTTTGTAGCTATCCATGTTGAATTTTGTCTTTTTATTTTTAATGTAACATTCAACTGTGTCAAAATCCTTTTTCAGTCTTGAATGTTAGCTACTTTTCTCAGCTTTGTCTCACCTGCAAATCTATATCTTCATAGAAGAAGCTATTTGTAAGCATGTTAAATAAAATAAGATGTTTAGAAGATTCATCGAAGTTCATTCAAGAAGACTATTCTTGCCTCCTGGCTGATATGAAACCATTAAAGAAATCTCTACTTGTTCATATGTCTTTTATAACAATAATCAATTATTTTTCAGCACCTCAAGTTAGATTAAGTAGAAATAAGTTAAACAGTATATAATTTTTCATATTTACACTGGAATATAGAACCACAGAATCTTCTAATGTTGGCTATCTGTAGTAAACAAATCCAAAAACAGACAGTGGATGATGGATATTCTAAATTTTATAGAGATAGCTTCTCCAAATCCATTCATCAGCTGATCAACATTTCAGGATATTTGTTGTATTTTAAAACTACATCATAAATTCTGATATTGTTGCTGAGAAATTATAAAGTAGTATTTAATCTGGAACTAATTCATTTGTGTCAAAATGCTGCAGAATGTAATATATTTTGAAAGCAAGTGCATTTCACTGTTGGAACAGCATCATATATAACTTTATAAAGCCTCTGTCACACAGCACCAAGGGATGGAAAGAGGATGTAAAACAGAGAGAAACACTTGCCATCCATTGGCTAACGCGATGCTTCCTTTCTGTACTCACTGCCTCCATTTTTCATCCTCTCTATCCGTCCAGCATCTGTCTATTGACATTTCATCTGCTCAGAAGGTTTTCAGCTGCACAAAACTTTTTGAGCGGAAAATGTATCCAACGCGGCCGTTCTGCATCCGCAATGCATATGAGGAACATCCGTTCTACATCTGTCGTCATCAGTTACGCGTCCGCTATATCCGCTAGGCATCCGCTGCGCATCTGCGCAACTCGCATCCGCTCCAGTGGAAAACGGACACAGGGAGGAAGCGAAATGGATGCGGAACGGACACAAAGCGTTAGTAGCATGGACGGAGAAAGGATGAAAGTGGATGCAGCTCGCATACAAAGCATTAAAACGGAAAAAACATTCGCAGAGGGGACCTATCTCGGATATTTAAGATGTCTGCAGGATGTCTAGAGGATGTAAAAGGACATCTAGCGGAAAACCTATATTTCCTATAAAAAGGGGGAGAAATCACCTGGATCTCACTTTCAGTCCAGCAGCCCTGCTGTGCAGACCTCTTCAGCCTTCATCTGGCTCTTGCTCTTCCACAGCATCCAGTCATCTCCACTATGGATCATCACACACTCCGTTTGGTAGCCACCATCATTGTACAACAGTGTGAAGCCATCTACAGGCTCTTTCACCTGTTCTACGCAAAGAAAAGGAGGTGGCCAAGAAGTGTCTGGGTCCGAAGATGGATCACCAGAAGAGCAGAGTATGGACTGTACAACAAGCTGATGGTGGAGCTGAGGAATGAAGACCGTCATGCATTCCAGAACTTCATGAGGATGCCTCCAGCCATGTTTGACGAAGTTGTGAAGCGGCTGACACCCAGGTTGACCAAGCAGAGCACCAACTTCCGGCCCAGCCTGGACCCTGGGCTCAAGGTGGCACTCACTCTGCGCCACCTGGCCTCAGGGACCACCTACAGGAGCATGCAGTACGGCTGGAGGGTGCCACCCAACACCATCAGCATTGTGGTCAGAGAAGTGGTGCAGGCCATCATCGAAGAATACCTGGAGGAGCTCCTCCAGTGCCCCTCCACTGAAGAAGGCTGGAAGAAAGTTGCAGAGCAGTGGTATCAGAAGTGGAACTTCCCCCACACCGTTGGAGCCATAAATGGCAAGCACGTGGCCTGCAATGCTCCAGCCAAGTCAGGGTCCACTTATTTCAATGACAAGGGTTTCTTCAGCATCATCCTCTTTGCCATGGTCGATGCTGACTACAAGTTCATGTACATCGATGCTTCAGGCAACGGCTCATCTTCAGATGCCCAGGTATACAACGCCAGTAAACTCAAGGAGGGGCTGGAACACAATCTCATCATGGGCTTCCCAGATCCAGACCCCCTGCCTAACGACACACAAGATGTGCCCTACTTCATCGTGGGGGATGACGCCTTCTCCCTCAGAACCTACCTCATGAAGCCCTACACCTCCAGATGCCTCACCTGTGAAGAGAGGATCTTCAACTACAGGCTGTCCAGGGCAAGGCGGGTGGTGGAGAACACCTATGGCATCCTGGCCAACAGGTTCCAGGTACTTCTTACCACAATGCAGCATCGCCCAGAGACCGTGAGGAGGATCATGGAAGCTTGCTGAATCCTGCACAATCTACTACTACTACGCACCCGCTACCCAGTGTTGCAGAACAGGCTCGTGGACCTCCAACAAGGCAATGGGGACATGGAGCCTGGTGAATGGAGGCAAGGGTGAAACCTGATCGACACTGTGGATGTGCAAGGTCCCAACAGAGCTTCACGTGAAGGGAAGAAGCAGCAACCTCCTGAAACACTGGTGCAACTCCCCAGCTGGAGCAGTGGAGTGGCAAGACAGTATGATAGATGATTAATGGATGCTTCCTGCAGCCTGTCTCATCACACTGATGAGATTGGGCCATGTATGTTGAGTGGTCCTACAATGAACAGGGCATTTAATAAAGAGTTGTGTTTATGTTGAAATGTGTGGACCAATGATTACATTGTTATTGATAATAAAGGGCCAAAGGTGTGGCAGCTGGGAGGGTGGACCATACAGTCCCACTATGCTTGCACTGGAGGCTTATCTATCCCACAGCTATTACCCATCCCAAAGGTATCCCTGCCCATCCCACA
>BLBF01000002.1:78239632-78272789 GCA_015471245.1 Laticauda colubrina
CATCCCACAGCTATTACCCATCCCAAAGGTATCCCTGCCCATCCCACTGCTATTACCCATCCCAAAGATATCCCTGCCCATCCCACTGCTATCCTTACCCATCCCACAAGCATGCAAAGGCTTAAACCATTTCTAAAAGTTTCCACCAAGACTTTTTTTACTGAAATAAATGAAGCAAGTGTGTGAAGCAAAGATAATCTTTATTAATAACAAGCTGTAAAAAAAATGACCCAAGTAAAGTGTCCAAAGCAAAGATAAAGTCAACAGGTAGCCACTCAGTCTCTGGCACTCTTCTTGGTCACTCTGAGGCGTGCCCAGTCTCAGGGGTGAAGGGTCCAGGTGCTGTGGAGGTGGCTGCTGCTGGAGTGCTGGTCTGAGGTGTCATTGGGGTGCCTGGCCCGAGAGGACAACAGGGGACGGTGTGTGGAGGAAGCTCCCAGAGAGCTGGCTCAGTCCTGTGATGTTGAGAGCCCCTTCCTCCAGGACATGGGGTGTCAGCCCCAATACCGATGACAGATGTTCTGAGGCTGGGCTTGGCTGTGGAGTGGAGGAAGGATCAGTGTAGTGGGGATGTCTAGTCTGCAGCTGAGCGAGGTGAGGCATGAGTGGCATCTGTGGCATGGGTGGCATCTGTGGTGTGGCTGGCATCGGAGGTGTGGGTGGCATCGGTGGTATCAGTGGCATCGGTGGCACCGGTGGCATCCAATGTACCTGTGCCTGGACTGGGAAGGGCTGCCTGTGCTGCTGGAGCTCCTGGTAGCCGTAGCCTTGGTAGGTGAGGGCCTGTGGAAAGCCTTGGAAGGGCAATGACATCACCTGGGGTGGAGGAGCAGGCCTGGACTGGGTGGGAGCTGGTTCAGCTGGGTCTGGAGGGTTGTGAAGAAGACCGGTGATCCTGTCCTTTACCACCTGTTACTGTGATTCCGACATGTTCATGAGGGTCGGGTTGACATAGGTGAGGAAGGGCTTGCAGTTGGAGGTTGGGACGTCGATGTGTACCAGCTGAGAGAGGAGATCTACCCTGCTTCTGATGGTGTCCTTGATCTCCAGCAGGACAGTGTGGCTCTGCCCCTCCGGTCTGCCTCTCTGCCTTTCTGTGGAGGTGGAGCTGGAGGTGGATGTGGGTTGGCCTGTGGTGGAAGTGCCCTCTCCTTGCTCCCACTGCATCAGGCGGTCCTCCACGTGCTCCGCCATGGGTAGTGCAGCTGTTGGGGGGTTCTCCGTCGTGGCACTCTCCAGAGATACCTGCCTGGACACAGGAGCTGACTCTTGGCCAGAAGAGGACTGGCTCTGAGCGGCCATCACGTATGTCTCTCTGTCCGTCAGCTTGACCGCAGCCTGGCCAGATTTCGTGAGGTGCAGCTTCCCGTACCAGGTGTGTATGTGCTTCCACCAGCCGAGGAGCACCTCCGAAGTGTATCCCAGGCTCTCCGCCTTCTCTCTCCAAGCAGCCTGCTTCCTTTTGGTGTCCCGATAGAGCCTGTGTCCCTTCTGCCATAGATACTCGTTCTCCCTCAACCATTCCAGCACCTCATCCTCATGTTCCTCTTCGATTGAGTATTGCCTCCTCTCCCGTTCACGCGTCTTCCTCTTCCTCCCTCTGTCAGGGCCATCTGGGCCCTCATCAGAGGGGCTTCGAGGTTGTAGGGGCTGCTCCTCCACACCAGCAGCAGCAGCAGCAGCAGCAACAACAGCAGTAGCAGCAAAAGCAGGACCAGCAGGACCACCAGCAGCAGCAGCACCAGTAGGACCAGGAGAAGCAGCAGCAGAGTAAGCACCAGCAGCGCCAGCATCACCAGCAGGACCAGCAGGACCAGCAGGACCCGCAGGACCAGGAGCAGCGCCAGCAGAGTAAGCACCAGCAGAAGCACCAGCACCAGGAGCAGCGCCAGCAGAGTAAGCCCCAGCAGAAGCCCCAGCACCAGGAGCAGCACCAGCAGAGTAAGCACCAGCAGAAGCACCAGCACCAGGAGCAGCGCCAGCAGAAGCTCCAGCACCAGAAGAGTCAGCCCCAGCAGCAGAAGCCCCAGCAGAAGCAGAGTCAGGGCCAGGGGGTGGGATGGTGGCCCTGTCCCTCCTGCCAGGACTGGCAGCAGATGGCAGAGGCTTTCTCTTCTTCCCCATGGTTGTTGGGTTGTTGGTTTGCTGGCTGGCTGGCTGGAGCTGTGTCTGGCAGCAGGTCTTTCCTCTGAATGGTGACCTGCTTGCGAGCTGCTTCCCTTTATATCCGCGGGGCTGACGCAATGCATTCTCCCCGCATGCGCAGTGAACGCTGTGCATCCGCTGTGCATCCGCTAGGCTTCCTCTAGGCTTCCGCTAGGCTTCCGCTCTGCATCCGCTTCATCTGCTCGGCATCCGCTCTGCATCCGTTCTTTCCACTGCGCGTCCGCTTCGCTATGCTCCCCCGGAAGCCCTGCGGATGTGCTCCCATCCGCTTCCATCCGCTAGGCTTCCATGGAGCATCCGCTTTCCATCCCCTCTATATCCTCCCCCCATCTGTTCCTTTCCGTTGTTGTCCGCTCTGGTTATGTAAATTTGGGGCACTTTTGAGAGCAGATAACAACGGATGGAACATTTTCTCATCCGCTGTGTCCTTTTTACAAACGTTTTGCATCCGTCGGCCAATGTGACAGGCCCTTAAGTAACAGGAATGCTATTTTCATTTTTGTTCAAGGAACTACATCTGTGTAATTGCGGGTCTTATTTTTTCCCCTGTTCCTTTCTGAATTCTTTCTAGACGACTTCAATTTCTTCTGTTCCTCAAACAACATTCTTGCCTTTAAATCCATATTAGGGTAAGCTAGTGAAAAGATATCTGGGAGATAAGTTGAGGCAACCAGATAAAAAGAGGCAGATGGGGTGGGGCTGGGGGGGGGGGAAGAAACAGCATAACATGGGAAGAAAAGATAAGAAACTCTGGTGGATAACATCATTCTTTTGGAGCTAGCAGTATTGCCATTTGTCGTTATTTTAAAAATATTTGCTAGCCAGTGTTTACTTTCTTAGCCTATTATCTGACACATGCTACAGTGAATTGTTCATATAAACTTGAAAGCTTTGCATGACAATTGAAGTTTATGGATTGTGAAAGCAAACTGATCCTTTATTAGATATTCCAGGTTAATCTGGGATTAAGAGGTATTTTTAAGTTATTTATCAGCAACTTGTTCTCCCCCGCTTTTTAATGACCAAGTTCAAGAACATTCTTTCCTCCAAGTCATTTTTACAGTTTTCATTAAGTAAATGTATTGTTTCTACACTGAAGTCCATCTCAATGCTTAGGAATAACTCCTGGACTCCACTTTGGGATCTGTGAAAAATCTTTTGCATTGTTCCGAAAAGATAAAGGCAAATTTTATATTAGCAGAAAAAGGCAGGGGATTAAGCACTTTCTGAAGGTTTGAATAGTTCTGTGCATAGAGCACAAATATGCCATCCATCTTTCCTGATTATTTGGCTCACCTTTATGAAATCCTACCATATTTGATTTCATAATTTGATGGCTCTGTTTCCACTACTCATTTTTCTCAGTCAGCCACTAATCCTGTCACATTTTATAAGTGATTTTGTTACATCCCATAAAACCAGTTTGAAGAAAAACAATGAGGGATGTGTATAGAATTCCTTCCCATTTTCTCCCAGGAATATTTCCATTTTTTTTTCCTGACACAGCTTCTTGAGGAGAAGCTCCTTTTATGAATAGCTGGTGGTTGCGGTGCTTGCGAGAGACAGAGGCTGTCCTGGCACAAGAACCCCACTTATTAAAGTTCATGCAATTCTTAAAATGGCAGTACCATGTGAGGAATCTTACTGTCAGTTCTCATTAAAATGACAGAACTTTAGCTATGTGACTATCAGGTGCAAAGAATCACGACCACACATTAAATTTCAGTTTTGAAGATTTATTGTTCATGCCTACACACAAAAATCTAGTCAACTAATAGCATTATTAGAATTCTATTCTAATAATTATCTAGAATTCTATTTAGAATTCAAGGGGGTTTGGACTGGGATCTCTGGTGGCAATGTAATGACTCCAGACTGATTCCTCTTTTGATTCTGCTCCCACACTCTGCCTCATCTTCTTCTACAATAACTCATGTTTTCCATTGAACTCTGCAGGAAAATCTGCATAGTTTTGGGTCACTTTGGTTAGAGGTACCATAATAATGGACTTGGGACAAAGTTCAAGGATCAGTTATCTTGACATGCAGCTGCTGAATTTTAATCAAGCCAAAGTGTCCAGAATTCTCCTTAAATTATATCAAGTAATCATTCTTCTTCTGCAGCTTGGAAAACAGATGGTCCTTTATATGTTGGTATCTGGATGAGTGTGTGCAAATGATTATAAAAATAGGAAGTTTAAATGGAAACATTTGACTTCATTTTTTGGAATGTTTTGCTTCTTGCCCTTTAGAGAAATAGAAAAAACACCGTTGTCTAACTAAATTGTTCCTCTTTTTTCTTATTTTGCCTTCACTTTAATGTCTAGGTGAGAGAAGCAAAATGTCGGTTACATATGAAGCTAGCATTAATTATTATTACTACTTATTTTATCTATTAGATTAAGATTTCACAACAAACTGAATATTTAGGAGACCCACTGAGTTTAATTGGTGTTTGGAAAAGATACCTATTGGAATGCTGCTTACAGCATTTAATATTAGGTCATCCTAGAAAAGAAGATTAAAATTAAAGAAATCTGTGCAGTCCCTGTAAGTTAAAAAGCAAAATTAAAGGCAACTCAGCTTCCTCTAAATGTTTTCACTTGTTAGAGATGCATGTATTTAGAGTAAAAATAATGGGATTGATTTCTATTTCTATAAGCACTGAAAACCAATAAAATCCTTGGAGACATGGCTAGTTTGGATTTGGAAGGCTCTATCCTCTATAGGATTATTAATTAGCATAGAATCACAAACTATTATTGTTCAAGCCAAATGGACCAGAAAGAATGCAATGTCTCTTTTGGAACTCTTGCTTCGACTGGCAAGCTGGTGACATAATTAAAAGAAGTATGTTCCTATCAATAAACAGAGCATGCTTAAATGACATATTTAAAGATGATATTTTTTTAGCATACCAATTTTATATTCACATCCTGGAATGTGTTTCCTTTTATGTTACATAAAATGTACGATCGCCTCAGATTTTAGGGTTATGTCTAACTTTTCTCACTGATTTCATTAGGTCTTCTCATAGACAAATGGCTAAAGTGGAATAACATTAATCTTATGACATTTTATAGATTTCTTTTTAAGGAATGTTCTCGTAAAGAAAAAAACTCTGTATTGCTGAAGAATTGGAACACATCATCCTATATAAACTACAATTCCACAAGTGATGAAACATCACAGTGTTTCATTGCATTGACACTGCATAGAAATATGCAAGCAGGCAACTACACTAGGCAGAAGAAAATTCTGGAAACAGATGATCATTTTAAGGACAACAGTAAAAGCATCATTTCTTGCTACATGGGAGAAGATTGTAATAAACCATTTCTGTGCTTTACCAAGAAAACCACCTGGATAGGCAGGAAAAAATGATTGATGATAGAATGGCTCGAGTTAAATGGCATTCAATACGTTATTGAGAAAGAACTGGGGATATTTTGTAGTACTAAAATGGCATTTATGATATATTTGGGACATCTAGTTTCTGATGTTACCATGCAGGAGAAGGAAATCCAACATACAAAGATAGAATTGCAGTGGGAACAAGAAACATTGAAGCACGAACATAGGAAAGTTCAACATATCAAAATATGAAAGGCATCAACTGCAGTACACATCAACATCATGGGTACCCCCATGCTTTTTATTTGGGACTCTGTCCACTTAACAACACACACAGTTGCTTAATCACCACAACTGGGAGTGTTGGGATTGTGAAGCACTGAATGAAGCAATCACATAGAACAGGGCTGCCAAATTCTCGGCCTGCAGACCAGATACGTCATGTGCTAGCTACACCCACGCCTGGTTTAACAAAGGGGGAAAAAATGTTCCAATAAGTCACGTGACGCCACCCTGACGATGTGTGTTTGACACCCCTGACATAGACAGACATAACAATCACATTGCTCAATGACTGAGATTCTGGTCCCAATTGTAGTTATTAAGCAAGGACTACCTTCATTGATAGAATAGAGTAGAATTCTTTATTGGCCAAGTGTGATTGGACACACAAGGAATTTGCCTTTGGTACATAAGCTCTCAGTATACATGAAAAGAAAAAATATATATTCATCAAAAATCATAAGATACAACACTTCATGATTGTCATAGGTTACTAAATAAGCAACCAAATCATACTAGGAAACAAATAAAACAAGATAAATCGTAAAGATACAAGCAACAAGGTTATAATAAATGGGAAGAGATAGGTAATAGGAAGGCTGAGAAGAATGATAGTAATATAGTCTTAGTAAATAATTTGACAGTGTTGTGGGAATTAGTTGTTTAGCAGAGTGATGGCATTCTCAAAAAAACTGTCCTTGTGTCTAGTTGTTCTGGTGTGCAATGCCCTATACATTACACACACACACACACAATTTATTAGTACAAAGAGGTGGAAGAGGGGGCTGACTTGGAATAGATAAACTTATCTACATTAATTTTTTTTAATACAAATTTATTGTTTGAAAATCTGCTCCTAAATTGAACTGGTCCCCTTACCCATATTTGTAGGCACTTATTTCTGCATGCGGTGGCTGATACTTAGCTCAGGCATCATGTGACATTAATTCTTTTAACCAGAAAAACTTCATAGTCTGAGTGATATACATTTTGCAATTTGCGACAGAAAAACTGAACAATAAGGGGACAAAGGGCAAAAGAATTATTTAAAGTGCTTTCTCAGCTACTTCTGTCAGTTCATTTGAATGCTATTCATTTGAGCCATTTGAGAATAAATATAATTCTCTGATAAGCCATATAAATTAAAAAAAAAATCAGCCTAAGGCTATGATGCTGGATTCTAAGCAAAGAACTGGAGCTTGGCTAAGGTACTGTTCTAATGTACCAAAGAAATAAAGCTAGAACAATTTGCAGTATGGATGATGAAAAGATGAAAGTCACAGGATAACAAAAAATAAAGCATGGTAGAGACAATGCATTGTAAATATAGGAAGTGATCAAAATATGGCATGTTATATTTTTAAGAGTTTTTATGTTTTATGAACTTTTTCCCAGTCAAGATTCTTTTGAAACAAAATAAAGGTAGTCCTTGAGTTACGAATGTAATGGAGCCTGCCCATTCTAGTCGTAACCCATGGATTTGTGGGAGTGAATCTTGTACCTTGAACTAATCGAATGAGCAAATTGAATGTGTGGCTTGTTAAGTGCACATGAGGTATTTCAGGGTGGAGAAGGCCATGGGTGGGGCTAGTGATGGAACTGGCCACCTGCCTAAGACCACCCAAGACCTCCATGATCCACTGCAGTATATCATGTTCCCTACAGTTGCTTTTCCTTCCCACCTGCCTCACCAAGTCACTTACTTTGTGAAGCTCTACCAAGAGGTCTTCTCCCCAGCCTCTCAGCTACATGCGCCTCTCCAACCCTGGGTTTGGGCCTCCACAATAGAGGTGGTATTCAGCAGGTTCTGACCAGTTCTGGAGAACCTGTAGAGGAAATTTTGAGTAGTTCGGAGAATTGTTGGTAACCTTCCCCCAGGAGTGGGGAGGGAATGGAGATTTTACAGTATCCTTCCCCTGCCATGCCTACTATGCCATGCCCACCAAGTCAGGCCCACAGAACTGGTAGCAAAAATTTTTGATCCCACCACTGCTCCACAGGCCTCAGCTGGCATGTTGCCATTCAAAATGGAGCTTCTGAGGGGTGGATCCGCCCCACAGAAGCTGCATTTTGGCCAGCAACAGTTGTGCAAGACAACTGTTGCAGAGCCTCTGTGGTTGTTTGTAAGGGTGGACAACTGTGGTGCCGCTCTAAGATTCATAGTTTCAGGACTTGTTCATAAACACCAGGGGGCACTTATTGTGTAACTTCACACGTTTACTAAGGCTCATAACCCAGGGATAACCTGTACCTTGTTTTCATTTTCATTTTAGTGAGTAGGGCCCTGTAGATAGTGAAAGGGGAAATATAATGTAGTGGTTAAGGGTATTGGACAGGATTGCCAAGACCCAGGTTAAAATCCATTCAGCATGGAAATTCACAAAATATTTTGATCCAGTGGTTTTCTTCAGCCCTCTCAAAGTTGCTATGAAAAGGGATTAAATGAAGGGAGATTCTATTTAAATCTCTTGATGGAAAGGAAGGATAGAATGTTAACAGGTTAAAATATACACAATATGGAAACCTAGGGTAGAGCTAAGAAAACTAGACCGCAAAAAAGTCAGATGACCCTTAAATTTTGGACTCAGTTGTGGTTGTAAATGGAGGACTACCTGTAAGGGAGGTATTGGCCTGAGCCACTTCCTTATTGATTTTGTTCTGAAGATAAATGTATCAGTTCCTTTGGCGTAGGTAACAGTTCCTCCATATCTTTGTCACAGTCATCTCTTCCTGACTGTCTTCCAAATGGCAGTCACTCTGCAGTTTTGGAATTATAACAATCTGATAGTTATTGTCAAATAAAATAAAAAATATATTATTTTTCCAATTTCCCATATTTAGTAGAGGAGTAACAATTCTGTCTTGTGTTTTCTCTTAAAAAGAGGAATGGCCCATAGAACCCGTTGCAGAGATACACAACACACGCAGTGAAAAATATGTTCCATTGCCTGGCTGTGCCTTGATAATGCATCATTTTGGAGCAAAACAAGAGAGAGTCCTCATTTTATCTCAGAAAATACTACAGCAAATTATAGTTAACATGATTTCAGCAGAATTCCATAGCTTTGGCGTGGAGAGGGACGTTGGCTTTGTGGGCAGCTCCCCCACTCCCTTTTATTATTATTTTAAGAGTTCATTTACAGCAGTTTGTAAATCATTGTTCATTGAGACCTCAGCAACTAGGTTATAGAACCCCGGAAAAGCATTCAGCTTAAAGTCCTTTTAATGGGACTTTGGAAGAGCATTTAATGTGGGAAATGGGACCAGCAACCTCCTGGTTTTTAAAGGGAGCCTTGGGCTGGACTGCACTTACTCCTTCCCTACCCCTTGGTGAATATAACTGTAGCTTGTCATTTTGCCCTTCCTTTTTGTGGGGAAAAAATGCCAGTGATTTCTTTTGACTTAAACTGGGCATTCAGAAAGATGTGGTTTTTTTTTTTTTTTATATTATTAATGAATCATATTAAGCCACCAGTGAAAGGCTCTCTGACTCTGTTTAAATAACAGGCTATGATTCCTCCCACCCACCCTCCTCTCGGTTGGCTCCACTGCTATTAATTGAGGAGTTTCTTTGTTTCTTTCCTAATGAAGCTAACAGAGCACATCTGTCAGGTGCTTGTATTCTTCACCCGTCTATAGTATGTAATAGCCCAGCTGGAGGCTATAATGCTACACAATACCCCTGGCCGTTACAGCAACTATTTATTCCTGGGCTTTTCCTCAGATAGGGATTTGGAAAAAAAAAAAAAAAGGGGGGGGGGAAGAGTCTGAAATTTGGGCCTAATTGCTGTTTACAGAGCAATAGACACCTGTTCTAGCCGAGATCCTGGCTCATGAATCTACACCTCGGACCTTAGGGAAAGGAAAGAGGAATTTTTAATCAGCTGCCCGTTCAGCTTTGAGAAATCTACCTTTGCACTTTATATAGGATGGTCTATGTCCAATAATTGCCCCCAGCATCATGCTGGTTTGTGTGTGTGTATTCATTGAGAGACCAAAAGGGTGGGTGAGGGGGGCTGCTTTCAAAGACAACCCGATGTTTGTGTTTCATAGCTTCTGCTCCTTTGAACCTTAGCTTAAAGCTGGCCAGTTGGTATGAAATATTAAAGCACTTTTGATGAATCCTGCTTTTAAAGGGTTTCAGCTTGTAGGCTGCAAATAACATGAGTTTGGTGTAATGAACTACACTGGAGTCTTTGAAATAATTCTATTTGCAAAATAGAGTTAGAAGTGCTCAGGTTTGCTCTGTGAGCTATCAAGGCACTGCAAATATCAGCCCCAAATTCAAAATATGTTACAGCATTATAATGCAAGATAGAGTTAGAAATTTGCCCCATACCTCATGCCAATGTAACATTACAGTCCAAACTAAAGGTCCTTACATTTGTGGTGGATAGAGAATCATGTTGTACATCCTTATAGTTCTTCAGGGGAAGAAATTTAGTTATGCTTTACTGTTAGTTTTTTTTTTTTTTTTCAAAATTCTAATGTTTTGTGCTTAAAAAGTGGAACCAGCAATCTTCAGGTTTCCTAATCTCTCCATGCTGCCCAAAGCAAAAAAATATGTCAAAGACAGAACTGTACAATGCTTTGAATTCATTTCCCAAAATGAGCTTTGCTTCAGAGTGCAAACAGAGTGCAAACCTGCCTACAACTCTTTAAAGCAGAACTGCCTTTCTCCTGTTTGCCACTGCATCTTTCCGCCTAGTTCAAAACAAGGGAGTTTCCATCATGATGGATGATCATAGAGTGATGATCCTCCTAGTTAAGGCAATAGAGGTCTGTGATGACCTGGGGAAAGGCATAGAAACAACACAGTCAGCTGATAGTTCAAACTCCCCTTTATTGCCCCAACTTTCCACCAAACGCTCCCACATTTATGGCAAGTCCCAGACAAAATGCTTGCACACACACCACCAGCAGCCTTTGGTGGTGAGTAGTCAGGGGTGGGATTCAAATTTTTTAACAACCAATTCTGTGGGCATGGCAAGGTGGGTGTGGTCATTTGACTGGGTGGGCATGGCTTCGTTTTTTGGCAGCACCCCAACCCCCATTTTTTGGGCCTTCTGGGCCTCAGGGAAGCCTCCTGGAGGGGCGTTTTTGCTCCCAGAAGGCTTCCCTGGGGCTCAGGAAGGAAAAAAAAACAGAATGGGGGGCACGCAGCAACCTCCCACTCCATTTTGGGGAAGCTTCTCTGGGGCCCAGGAAGGCAAAAAATGGAATGGGGGTGGTAGAGGATGGGGGGGGGGGTGTTGCCCCCTTCATGTTTTGCCTTCCTGGGCCTCAGGGAAGCCTCCTGGGAGAAGCAGTAAGACAACGAGGAGAATCCCAGCATAGCTAATGATAGGAACAGCTGATTGTCGGGAGGGAAAAAAAAGAGAAATACTTTAAGGAGTGACTGGGCAGGGAAGAAGACAGTCAGCAGCATGCATGTTTTTCCCATCCTCAATAAGAAAATTAAAATGGTATTAAACTAAAATAACTATTTATGTATTATCTGAACACAGTACAACATCAAGTGGAAGGCTTTACAATTATAGCCATTAATGTCCATGATTTTTTCATCCAAGCTTCATAATTAGATCAGTAATGTACTGGACTGTTATTGTGGTAGTACTGGTTGTCCTCGATTGATTACAAATCAAAATCATTATAATATTATAAGCTTGGAAGGTTTGTGAATTCTAAAGCATTTCAGGGGATGCTTAAGGTGACAGACCAAAACCTCATCTCTCCAAGGCTTCAATCCGTGCTCACTGCTGGAGTGCACTGAGCTGGCTGGTTTCGGGGCTAAGCCACCCTGTAGAGGTGGTGAAGAAGGGGGAGACTGCCTGCAGGGTTGAGGAGAGCCACATCTCTCCTACCCAGCTGGCCATTACTTCCTTTCCCGAAGGCGGTTGTTAGCGGTGGTCAGAAATGGCCACCACAAAGAAGGACTCGACCAGGAAAGAATGTGCAGAAGGAAGATAAGAAGAGAAAGTTTTGGTTGACTGGGTCAAACAGCAAAAGCAACAAATAAGGTACCCTGGAATTTAAACTTAACAACATTGTTCCTAAAGAAGATCTTGAAGCTGTGAAGGAGAGAGAGAAGGGAAAGGATTAGGTTTTTTCTTCCCTTCCTTATACTAACAGCTAAGAGACTTAAGCAAGAAATTGAAAAAAAAATCCACTTTGACATTAATAGTCATCTAAGCTGGAAATAAAAGTCAAAGGGATAATAAAGATTTCTGGACATTTAAAAGTTTTTTAAAAGCTGGAAAGGAGAAAAAAAGAATGCAAGAGCAGGATCTGGAAAAATGGAGGAGACTGCCTGGAATTAAGGGATGGAACTGTAATTAAAAGTGAAATTTTGATAAGATTCTTCAAAGATACATTTTAATGGAAACTTGGCAACAAAATAATAGAACCCCAGGAAGATAAAGTAAAAAAAAGAAGCAAGTAGTAACAGCCTTGGATTATTGGATTATTTGGTGATTTTTGGTTTTTGCAACTAGACTGACTAAAATTAACTGGGTGGTTGTTTAAAAGTTTTTAAAATGGTATCACTCTTAGAAGAACTGAAAACGGAACTTAAAAAGTGGAAAGAAGATGCACAAGAAGGGAGAAGTTCTTTTGGCTTCGTGTTTCAGTTCTTAGAAATGGAGATCTGGAACTATGAGAAGCAACAAGAAACGCTTTGCAGAACAAGAAGACTGGGACAAGGAATAAGCCATCTTTAATGATCAAATAATTTTAAGTGGGGGGAAAAAAGAAAAGGGGGGAAAGAGAGTGAAAGGTTTAAGACTAAAAAAAACAACCAAAAAGAAGAAGGACAATTTGAAAGATAAGTATAAGCAGCAGAAGAGGGGATTACAGATGAGAGAGTTAGAAGTAGAGAGACAAAGGGGCAAAAAGGGGAAGGATAAGAAGAAGGGGAAGAAAGCAAGGAAAAGAAGTTGTAAAAGACAGAAACAAGAAATGGAGATACAGGGAAAAGATATAAGGATTGTAACCATAAGCTTGTTTAGAGATAATGGGCGAAAATTTAATTGTAAAAGGGAATGTACCATTCTGTAATGGTACATAAAATAGCATTGTTATATTACAACAGAAATAATTTTAGAAAATATGATGATGGATAAAATATTTATTGTAATGTAGTGTGATGTTTGTTAATAAATAAATGAATTAAAATGATTGAGAGAATTAAAAGGGAACATTTTTAATTATTAGTAATGATTTATAAAAATATAAGTAAGAAATATGGGAAAAAAAGAATTAACCATGGAAAGTTTATCAGTTGTTCCCAAGGAAGAATGATATTCAACTGAAAAGAAATGTTAAAGATGTTAAGATCTTAGCACATATTAATGATATAATTGAATTGGAATGGAATGTGTTATATATATATATATATATATATATATATATATATATATATATATATATGAATATAGTGTCTATTTTAAGAATGTATCAAGTAGAATCCGATTGGAAGTTATGTATTATATTGAATGCTGTCATCTCAAAGCTATATATTGAAGCTTAAATAAGAGTTTGAATGGACAAAATTAAAGGATATAAAGGTGTCATACTCTAATTGGTAACTACAGGAAAATTTGTTTAATAAAAAAAGATCATATTAAATTGTAACAGGACAGACAAAAGTATAAATATAATGATTTGAATTGAGATGAGATAATTAAAACAAAATTGACAAAATTAAAAGAGGGGAAAAACTATGTAGAAAATATAAAATGGTAATAAGATATGGAATAGAATATAAAAATGAGCATGAAATTGAGTTTTGTATCTGTATGAAGAAGTGATAACCTGGGACCATGCTATTTTCAAAAAAGATGTTTTGTTTGTATTTTATTTTTTGTGAAAACCCAAATATTTTTTTTTAAAGTTTCCATTATGTTTATAATTTGTAATTTGACAGAATGAAGTCTTTATTAAATATGTGGCAGTAATCATGTGAAGTATATGATTTAAGACAAATTTAATTATATAGAGGTTTTGTATTCTCCCTTTCCTCCTGAGTGATTTCGTCCTACTAACATCATTAGTAGATCCTTCCACTTAAGGGCCAAGTACAGATAGTCCTCAAATTACGACCACAATTGATCCCAAAAATTTATGTTGCTAAGTGAGACATTTTAAAGTAAGTTTTGCTTCATTTTACAACTTTTCTTGCCATAGTTGTTAAGCGAATTATTGCAGTTGTTAAGTTAGTTGTTAAGTGAACCTGGCTTCCCCACTGACTTTGCTTGTCAGAAAGTTTCAAAAAGTGATCACATGACCTCAGAAACTGTCATAAATATCAACCAATTGCCAAGTACCTGAAATTTGATCCTGTGACCATGGAGATGCTGCAACAGTTAAAGGTGCAAAAAATGGCTATAAGTCACTTTTTTTCAGTGCTGTTCTTTGAATGATCACTAAATGGACTGTTTAAGTCAAGGACTTCTTGTATAATGCTTGGCCTAAAAATGCTGTTTATATTGGCTCTAGAGCTCTAGGGTTGCTGAGAGTTAAGCTCATTTGGATGTCGCTGTCTGCCAGGCCTGACCAATTGGCAAATCCCAACTACATAGTGTTCTGTTTGGAAATAAGGTGCGCAAGACTGGGTTCCAACAAGCAGCTCCTTTATTAAACAGTAAAGCAACTGGTAACAAAAAATTTGCCCAAGCCGCGGCAGCCCTTCTTATAGCAGCTTGCTCGCGGCTTGTGGCCAATGACAGTAGTTCAAGTGTTCCCACCATCCAGCGGGCCAATTGGAATGGCTCCCAAGTAACCAATCCGAGAACGGCCTTCTCGGCCAATCAGTTTAAGGTATTTGGAGTCTACCAAGTTCTATACAAAACACCCCTCCCCCCTTGCTTTCGCCAACGTGCATCACGTAGTCACGCAGGTAGGTGGGGCTTTTTTGAGTCCTGGTTGACCTGCACAGCTCAGTCTCAGCGTGGTCCTCAAGCGGTTCGGATGGGATCGCTTTCTCTCTGCGTCTTCTCCATGGAACCTCCTGGAAGGGTGAGTCAGCCTTGACGCTCCCACCTGAGTTTCTTGGGCTGGTTGAGGTGGCTCCGCCGCTCCATCCTGGTTTGTCTGGGCTGGTGGAGCTGGCCTGGCTGTCTCCTTCCAGGAAGGCCTCGCCTCATTCTCCTGCTCCCGGACTTCTTCTCTGGAGGCCGTCTAACTGTGAGTGCTCTTTTTGTTTTATTTGGGTTTCTTTGTGTAGTGATTATTGTCATGTTACTGGAGGTTCATCTCTCCCTTTTTTATTATTTTGTGTTTCCCCCCCCCCTTGGTTGTTTTTGGTTCATTTATTTTCGGCACTGGTGTGGTGTTGCGTTCTGGTGTTCGAGAGTGAAGCTGGTCGATGTGCCACTTCCATGCTCTTCCATCGTCCAACATAAGTCGGTAAGACCGGGGGCCTGTGATTTGGGTAATTGTGGCTGGGAGCCATAATGGGTCCCCGGTAAGGTTTTAGCGTAAACCAGATAGCCTATTTCAAATGAGCGATATCTACTGGAGGAGTCAGGGGGTTTGTCCCAAGTATAGGTGGGGTGCAGTCTATCGAGGTAGGAGTGCAATTTCCTACCCATGAAGAGTTCTGCTGGGCTCTTGTTAGTGGTTGTGCTAGGGGTGATATGTTGCATGGTTAACAATCTGTTAAGTTTATCTTGCATGTCCCCCATATCCATTTTTTCTAGGCCCTCCACGTTCAGCCCATTCATTTGAAGCTGGATGAGCCAGCGCTGTCAGGGCATGTCAGATGCCCTGTGCAGCCAAGTACTGCTTGAACGCCAAAGTGGTAAACTGGGGCCCATTGTCTGAGACTATAACATCAGGCAGTCCATGCATGGCAAAAAGTTTGTTTAACTGTTTCATGACTGTCTCAGTGGTAGTGGATGCCATAAGTATGACTTCCAACCAGTTCGAGTAGGGGTCCACGATTACCAAATAGGTGTTCCCTTTTATCGGGCCCGCAAAGTCAATATGCAGTCTCGACCATGGGCCTCTGGGAGTTTCTCATTCCATGACTGGTGCCAGTGGGGTGTAGGTCTTGATTTTTGGCAGTCATGGCATGTGGCCACCCATCGTTCAATATCCTTGTCTAGCCCTGGCCACCAGACGTAACTCCTCGCCAAGGCTTTCATCTTAACTACGCCCGGGTGCCCCTCATGCAACATGTACAACACTTCTTCCTGTAATTTTTCTGGGATTGCCACCCTGTCCCCCCACAATATACAGCCTTTTTCAAGAGACAGTTCAGTCTGTCAGTTGTGAAAAGGTTTAAAAGTCTCACTTTTATTTTCATCCGGCCAGCCCTTACCTACCCAATGCAGAATGCGAGCTGTCAGCAGGTCTTTCACACTAGCTTTAGCGACAACTGCTGCGGTTAGTGGCAGATTCGGTTAGGACTCGATTTAGAGAGTGGAGACAGTGGGAGCTGGGTCGTCTTCTGTGATGGGCAGCAGGGAATGTCTCAAGATGTCTGCATGGGTGATGGTCTTTCCTAGGTGATGGATGAGCATGTAGTTGTATGCAGCGAGGAATTCAGACCACCTCATCATTCTTGGTGATAGAATGTTTGGGGTTGGTTTGTTTCCTGCTAGTATCCCTAGCAGGGGTTTGTGGTCAGTGATGATCGAAAAAGTCCTATCATAAAGGTACTCGTGGAATCTTTTGACGCCGGCTATGATTGCGAGGGCTTCTTGATCGAGTTGGCTGTAATTTCTCTCCGATTTTGACAGCATTTTGGAATAGAAGGTGACTGGTGCCTCTCTGCCATCTGGTAGCTTGTGGTTCAGGATGGCACCGATTCCGAAAGGTGATGCATCACAGGTGACCATCAAAGGCAGGGTATTGCTATACAGAATCAAAACAGTGTTAGAACTTAATAAGTCCTTGATATTTTGGAATGCTACTTGTTCTCAGTGGCCCCATTTCCAGATAGTTTTTTTGTCTAACAATTGATGTAAGGGTTCTGCTATGGTTGCTTTGGGGCAGGAAGACATTGTAGAAATTTATGAGACCTAGGAATACTTGTAAGTCAGTTTTGTTCCTAGGACTAGGTGCATCTTTGATTGCCTTTATCTTCTTTTCCGTGGGGTGTATCCCTTGCTCATCTAGGAGATAGCCTAGAAATTCGACCTGGTCGGTGGCTAGTTTACATTTTTCTCACTTTACTTTAAGGCCTGCATCTCTGAATCTTCGCAATACCTCTTTTAGTCTACTTTCTAATTGGTTTGCATTTTTTGCTGACACGAATACATCATCAAAATAGGGGACGACTCCCTTGATTCCATTTAGAAGGCACTCCATGAGGCTTTGGAAAATGCCTGGGGCAACGCTAACGCCAAATTGAAGTCAGTTGCACTTGAATGCCCCTCTGTGTGTACCTATAGTCTGTGCCTCTGCGGTTGTGGGGTCAACTGGTAGTTGTTGATACGTTTGTGCGAGATCAAGTTTCGCAAAAAATTTTCCTCCCCCTAGTGAGTGCAATAAGTGTTGCACTACCGGTAGTGGGTGTGCGCTTTGTTAGAGTGCATGATTTAGGGTTTGCCTTATAGTCTCTACAGATGCGCACTGACCCATCTGGTTTAACAGGAGTCACGATGGGTGTTTCCCACCTGCCGTTGTTATTGGCTCTAACATCCCTTGTGCTATTAGTTTGTTTAGTTGTTCGTCTATTTTTGGTTTTAAGGCAAAAGGAACGCGTCTGGCTTTGAGCCGGATGGTGGCTATTTTTGGGTTTAGGCTAAATGATATTGGGGTCCCCTTGTACTTGCCTAGGGTCCCTTCGAATACATCTCGGAACTCTTGCAACAGGCTCTCTTCCCAGTTGGCCGCAACAATGCTGTTGATCCCGGTCATCCCGATTCTCAGGGGCATGAACCATTCGATTCCCAGCAGGCTGGGGTGATCATGGTCGACAATTGTCAGAGACAGGATTTCAGCGTGATTTTTAAATTCTACGAGGAAATGTCCAAGGCCCACTATCGGGATTCGGTTTCCCTGGTAGTCCCTTAATATTAACTTTTGTTGTTCAAGTTCTCTTTGCTGGATGTCTGGTATCAGGTGTCTGATAATGTTCCAAGATACCATTGATAAGTATGATCCAGAGTCTACTTCCCTCTCACAGGGCTTCCCTTCAATGTTCACCTTTATCCAGACCTTTTTTATGTTTGCTGCCCTGGCATTTCTGATAGTTATTGTCTGGTGCGTTTCCTCTCTGTCGCTCGTTCGTCAGTTTCTGTTTTCTTGGTTCCATCTGCTTCTGGCTTGTCTCTCTTCATTTCTGGGTGGGGTACTGCCGTGTCTTTTAGGACTATATCTCTTTTTGTTTCGGCAGACCCTTGCGACGTGCCCCCGTTTTTCACAAGCTCTACTGATTGCATCTAGGAACCTGCATTCTGATCATGGGTGGTTGCCTTCACATCCAGCACTCTGGAATTACCGCCTGCTTCTTCTTTTTTCCCGCCATTTTCTGTCCGACCGAAGCCTATGTATATCTTCATTGTCATCATCAGTGTTGCTCGGGGAGTCGAGATCTTCATAGTGGGCGGTCGCTGTGGGCTGTTTCTTGTTTGCCTCTGCCTTCTTTTCTCTGGGTTGATTCAGCGGATCTGGAATTGAGTTCATCTGGTGCATAGTGGCTGCGGATTTCTTGGCTGCTCCAGCGGTGGTGGCTTCTGCAATGGCCTCGGCCACTGTGATATTCAGTCTGTTTAGCAGCTTGCTTTGGAGTGTAGTGTCCCTCACTCTGAGGACCACACGGTCCCTCATGGCCTCATCCATGTTCTGGAACTCGCAGGCTCCTTCGAGGTGTCTTAGGGCTGCTACAAAATCTCCGACATTCTCGTGTTCTCTTTGGTCTCTTTTGTAAAACTCGTGTCTTTTGATCAGATTGGAGACCACAGGCACGTAATGTGCTCCTAGCATTCTGTTCAGTTCAGGCCAAGCCATTTGCTTAATGTCTCTCGGTTTAGCTAGCGCCTTGGCCATTTTAAAAACGGCTGGTCCACAGTGCGTGAGGAATACAGCCCTCTTCCTCTGGTCAGTTATCTCCTGCAGCTCGTTGCTTTCTAAAAACATCAGAAAGCGATCAATGTATGACTCCCAATCTTCCTCGGCTGGGTGCAATGCGATGGTGCAGGTGGTGCATTGTTACCGGCCATCTCTATCGCTTGGTTCTGGTTGCTGTGTACTTCGGTCTCGTTCTTCTATGATGATCCCACCTTCGTCACCAGTGTTCTGTTTGGAAATAAGGTGTGGGAGACCGGGTTCCAACAAACAGCTCTTTTATTAATCAGAAAAGCAACTGGTAATGGAACATTTGCCCAAGCACGGCAGCCCTTCTTATGGTGGCTTGCTCGCGGCTTGTGGCCAATGACAGTAGTTCAAGTGTTCCCACCATCCGGTGGGCCAATCGGAATGGCTCCCAAGTAACCAATCCGAGAATGGCCTTCTCGGCCAATCAGTTTAAGGATTTGGAGTCTACCAAGTTCTATACACAACACATGGAATAGGCTGTATTATTCAGTTTTAAAGAAAGAAACTTTCTGCATGATATCAGAACAATAAGTATTACAGTGATGAGCTATATTTCAAGTCTGCCTTTTTACTTTTCTTATGCTGACAGACATAATACTCTGGCTTTTCCTTTCCTCAATCAGTTTAGCAGTTGGGACTAATGGCTGTTAGCTCCTTTTTTCAAATAGCTTTTATTTTCATATCTAGCCTCCAGAATGAGTAGTTCAGGTATCCCTGAGACCTCTTTATACTAAATGTACTAATGGAAGAAACTTGGTGCATTAAATCTATACAGGGTATTAATGCAAGTTAGCAACTTTTGCAAAGGAGTTTAGAGTGCAAATTGATCAAAATGCAATTAGGCCATACAAGTCCCCAGCTCTTTTGGCAAAAACAGGCTGAAGGAAGAGTTTGATCTCTACCTATTACCATTACCACTCTTCTCTGCGTCTGAGTTTATTTCTGCTCGGTGCCAAAAGAGAGCCGTTAATCAGGCACAATATAAAAATAAAATGTAATCACTCTGACATTTATTCTTTTGTTTGTGGGGTAGGAATCTCTACTGTTAACGAGGAAAAGTTGTATACAATTTCTAAAACTTTTCTCTCCACTCATTGTGAATATTTTAACACTAACATGGTAATCTAATTGTATTCTTGAAATATTTGGTTATTCCAAAACTGAATAAGAAAAGCCATTAAAGGAAGGGAGCAGAAAAAATGCAGGTAGTGGTTTTTTAACCATTAATTGGAAGGCAAAATATGTGTCACAAAAATGAGTGCGAATTTCCATGAAAAGTGTGCAGATGCAGTGCTGGTAAACAGACAAGCTGAAGGGGATTTTCCTCCATGAAGCATGAATCAGTTTTAATGGCTGTAAAATACACACACACACAAATATACCTTTCCTTAAATCTGGATGATTTCCTTAGGATATCTTGTGAGGTGACTAAGACCAGCTGGTATCTTTAAGTGGTGCAAATGGATCTAAGGATTGCTTTGCTATGAAACTATGTGATTGGGCAAGTTTTTGGGGAGGAAAATAAGGGGGGGGGGGAAATTGTGCCTCTGCCTACCAGCATCCATTGGTATTCATCTGGCTAGTGTCCTGTCAGTGTGTGAGAGAGTTCAGGGCTGTTTTGAAACATAAACAGTATTTGCTGTGTGAGCAAGAAGGACACAGCAAGGAGTCTGGGTGTGGCTTAGCTGATCTGCAGCTGGAAGAGATTTCTTTTCAGTTGGGGAGAGGAAATAGAACTCCTTAGTATCGGAGCCTGTTAATAATAATATCGGAAATACTAATGCTCTGATAGTCATTTCGAAAAATCCTTTCTTAGTGAGCACCTAGAAGCCAAGAGGAACATATATGCCAAATTTCAAGTTCATAGGCTTTACGGTTCTGGAGATGTTATGATGATGCATGAGTGCTTTTTCATATATTTATCTCCAGACTATTTTCCTCACATTAGCACTGTTGTACATAATACAAAACTGACATGGAAGCCCCAAGTGCACATTTTAAAATGTTGGCAATTTTGAGGGTAAGCCCAGCTGAAATCAAAAGAATATATGTTTGTGATTTTTTCCCCTCATAAACTTATATGAGTTGTCATATGGCAAAATCACTCAGGTTTGGGCCTTCCTAATGTAAAAGTAAGAGGTGACGTGACCATTCAAGAGAAATCTCTTCAATCTTTAAAAACATGTATGTCCAAACATATAAGACACATTTTAAAAAAAACAACACGAATTGAAGACTCATCCAGGAAGCTGATGCTCAGCATTGAGGTTTGTGAGGGAGATCGGCAACAGCACTAACTTTATCACTCTGCCTCAGGGTTCACAAAGATGGATGGGTGAAATCCAGAGAGTGAAATTAATTTCCTTTGGGAATCAACAGAAATTCAGTGGAAGGTTTGGGGTCACTTAAGGACAGGTAATAATGAAAATAGAGGTAATGAATATTAGAGAAGTCTGGGCCAGCTGAGCTCTTGCTAGGTTGATTGGGTTCAGAAAGTTTATTGGAAACAAAGGGCAGGTAACAGATTAAGAGTATCATCTGGTTCAAAAAAGGGGAGGAAGAAACAACCTGGAAAGATTTACACCTACCTTTTTGTATTTCAGAAGTGTGGCAAATGTATCTTTTTCATTCCCAGACCTATCGGCTCGTCCTTGCCGGAGATCTGCAAAGAGTCTCTAACAATGGAGTTTCCAGTAATATATTATAAAAATATCCTTGGCTTGTTGCAGTTGTTTCGTTGCCCAATGAGATAACCTCTTCTTTGCTATGAATAGTTGGATTTGCCCTTTTCTTTTAACTAAAGGGTACCAGGCAATAAGAAATTTCCTGTATATCTAAAAAGCAGGTGCCTAATTATGCTATTTAAAATATGTTACTTCTTTTTTAAAATTGTGGTTTGGCAACAAAAAAAAATCCTTACCGATTTTATTCAGCTCATGCCTTCTCATTTCAAAGTTCATACAATGGAAATGAAATCTTTGAAATCGTTGCTCAAAATGTTATAAAGAACATATTTCATTTGCAGAAAGAAAACCTTTTTTTGCTTCTAATATGAGAAAGGCTACACATTGAACCTTTGAATTTCATGATGTAAGTGGTAAAATTCTGCCTGGTGTTGAGATGCAGGATTCTTTCCCCTGTATTGTGCCTTCTTTTTAAAGCCATTGATTTCAATTGATTTCTGTGAAGGAAGAATAGACACTCTCGTTGCTAAGGGAAGAAGAGCAGATCCAAACATTCAGCTGGAATTTGGTGCTGAGTCCATTGTTGAATATTTTCAAGAACATCTTTGTAAATTACACTCGCTTAGGTTATGGTGACAACCGTAATATGACAATGGTCAGAAAAGCAACAAGCAGGGACCAGAAGTGGAAACACCAATGGCACTGACTGAAGAAGCATTGGCATTTGTCAAAGCTCTGGCTGTTTATAGCTTATAGCTCAAGGCCCCATTTGATTCTGGTCCCACCAACGGGCCAGCAAACTCTCATTAACATCCCTAGCATTGTCAGACATTTGGATAATGTGTGCAATGAGAATTCACAATGAGTTTCAAAGCCTAAAGACCTCATCAGCAAGGCTGTACAGACTGCCACCTTTGCAGAAGTTATGACCAATTTCATGGTGTTGCCTGGCTTGACGAGTCAAGCCATATTAATTTTGACCCCAGTTGTTCTGAAACTGCAGTAAAGTTGGTTTCCCCCTTTGCAAAGCTTTAGCTCTGCATGACAGGTAGTTGGGCTGCTTTCTGCTGGCGGGAACCATTCTCCTTGAGTTCTGGCTCAGGATTCAACACAACCATTATTCCTCCTGCTTCTTAAGTGTTAATATCTTGTTTAAACTGCACCTCTCCCTTTCCCTACTCCAGTCACCATGTCAATGTGTAGCTGTGATTAAAACTCTTGGAAAAATGTAGCAGGGTGACATGTCATCATTTCATCCTTACAAACTTTCACGAAACTTTATTATACAAGAGAGGAATGATATTTTTGCAGCCATCAACAACTCAGATAGTGAGGATAAGGATTTACATCAGTATTTCTCAACCTGCAGTTCATGGACCCCTGGGGGGAGGAGGGGCATGTGATGTTGTCTCAGGGGATCCATGAGGGCTTGAAGAAATGTTACAATTTAAATCTTGAGTTAAGTCTTGGTAGTTTGTGGGTTTAAAAGTGGATTTGTGTTGTAGAAAAGATTGAGAACCAATATTGTTCTACATAAGTGTGCAACATGAACTGAAAACAATAATGGCTCACTAGGCAATGATCTCCTCCTCCTCCTCCTCCTCCTCCTCCTCCTCCTCCTCCTCCTCCTCCTCCTCCTCCCCCCTCTCTCTCTCTCTTTCTCTCTCTCTCTCTCTCTCACACACACACACACAGAGACACATTATCTTGCTCTGGGATAGTATCTTGAGAAAATAAATTTTTCCAGTCTCCTATTAGTCTACTGAAAGGTAGAAACTGACTCATAGTATCCCATGTGCATTCTCAATAGAACCTTCTAGTATTGACAATTCTCATATTTGTTCCCTGGGCATCTTTGTCTGCAGGCCAAAACCTGAATCCGTCCACTGAACCCCAAATCCTTTATTTAAAAAGCCCCTTTGCTCCCCCCGTCTGTTCTATATCTCAAGTTACAGGTAGTTTTTGGCTTATAACCACAATCGATGATGTGAAAAATGGTAATAAGTCACTTTTTTCCAGGGCTGTTGTAACTTTGAACTGTCACTAAATGAATGATTTAATGATACAGTAAGTCAAGGGCTATCTGTATATTGTTCCAGTGATTCTGACCTTCTATGTAATGCTAAGCTACATCTTCCAGTCTCCCACACCATTGGCTCTATAAGTCGGGGCTCCTGGAATTCATTGACATTTAAAGTGCCAAAGGTTTTCACTTCTGATTTATAGTGTGGGCCTGAGTGAAGCAGCTGTAATGTGCCTCTGTGAAGTGTCTGGTGGTGCTGTGAAGCACTCCTGTTCTTCCTGCTGAGGCACATGGAGGCAGTGCACTTCATCTCCTTCAGATTTTTGCATTGCTCCAAGGCTTTGTGTAGCAATTGTGATATCTGGTAGAGGTTTCTGTGCCTGTACTGAGCATACACAGAAGGCTCTTCCAATGCTTCTACAGCGACAAGCGGATTTTTGCAAAATTCTGGCTGCTGAAACACCTCTGTTTTATCTTAAGATGTGGGATGGGGCTTACCTTTAAAAGCAAAATTTAAGGTTGGTTTGCATGAACCTCTGCTGGAGATTTGTCTTTCCCCAGTATAACAGCAAATGATGAAAAGAAAGGCAACAATGTAACCTGTTAGTGCAGGGATGTTAAACTCACGGCCCACCGGCCAGATGCATCATGGTGCTGGCCCCGCCTCCAACCTGGTTTAGCGAAGAGTAAAAAAGTCCCAATACTTCACATGACGATGTGAGTTTGACACCCCTGTGTTAGTGAGTTATATTAAATAATAATTGTTAAAACTTTCTGGCATTTTCCCTCACCCTAAAATACTTTACATGTATTCAAATATATATTAAAATATTTAAACCAAAATTTAGGGTATACAAAACATCTTGGAGCTGGCTGACTAAATTTCCTGGCTTCTTGATGCTTTGTTTTGAGATTCTCAGATTTTTTTCCCCCCTCTTCAAAGTGGAATCTTCAAATTAGTACAAAATGTACCTTTGCAGGAAATAGCTCATTTTATCATTGGAATAAGGGTGTAGATATTTGTCCTGACTACAAAGCCTAGCAACAATCATAGCAAAATACAGGTAGCTCCTGACCTATGACCACAATGGAGCCCAAATTTTCTGTGGTTAAGTGAAACATTTGTTAAGTGATTTTTGCCCCATTTTTATGATCTTTTTTTGCTACAATTCTTCAGTGTATCACTGGTTAGTAACCCAGTTGTCAAGTGAATCTGGCTTCTCTAATGACTTTGCTTGTCAAAAAGTTGCAAAAAGTGATCACATGACTTCGTGACACAGCAAAGGTCGTAAGTATGAACCAGTTGTCCAGCATCTGAATTTTGATCACATGATCATGAAGATGCTACAAAGATTATAACTGTGAAAAATTATCATAAGACACTTTTTTTCAGTGCTATTGTAATTTTGCTCACTAAATGAACTGTTGTAAATCAAGGACTACCTGTAGAAAGCAGTTTCAGCAGGTGATTTTAAACCTTTCTTAATTTCAGGTTCTTCAAACATCAAGTAATATATTTTTGGCTTTCTCTCTTTGTTCTGACCCAAACCCTTTTCCGGGGAACAGAAACCTTTTAATGATTCTTACAAATCCCTGGTTAAAAGGCTGCTGCAAACTAACTTTGATAAGCACAAGCCTTGCCAGAACTATGTGGGACTGCCAAGAATAACAGATAAGAAATATTTCACAACACAAAAGTCTTCAAATACCAACTTAAGATACTGCAATGTCCATGAGGCTGAGTTTCAAAACATCTTTGCTTCCTGCAAAGAACATTCGCTTCACAGCTGGCTTTTATCTTCTTGAAGGAGGGGCCATTACCTTGCAGCCTTACTCCCAAGTCGCCCTTGCTGCTGTAACTGCTCTTTCCTATGAGCAATCCTGCGTGCATGCCCACTTGGCACAGGCTCCTTGAGAACCTCCTTATTGCTGCTGCCAGCCCCCACAATCTCTGAAGGCAGCAGTCCACTCCCTAATGGTTCTGGACCCTCATCTGAGTCCTTGCTCTCCTCAGCCATCTGCACCTGCTGCCACAACACTCTTTCCTTTTAATGGTCTAGGGCTCAAGGTAATAAGTAAATCTGTAAGCTTATGTATTGTATACTGCTATACGAGTAAGTTTTATTGAATCCAATGTACTTTTTCATATATAAGCTTAACTCTGAAATGATTAATAGAGTGTAGTAACATTCCTTCTTCCCTTGTCTTTTCACTCCATTTTAAATATGATGTTCTCATAATCATTGGTCATTTGAGGCATAATTTCCACATTCAGGCATCAGAAATTATGAGAATAACCTAAGAGGTGTTTGTATAATGGTTTTGAGGAGATAATGGAAAACTGTCCTGTCACTTTAAATATAAATATAGGATTATACTATATCTGTCATTTCTATGAGTAAGGATATGTCAAAGGGATGGTGTTTTATGATACAGAACAATTTTCTCTTGACATAAGTAATAATATTGACATAAGTAAGTTTTATATTGTCATAAGTAACATGCTATGAAAATGGTGTGTGTGTGTGTATGTGTAGTTTTCAAACTTGTATGCTACCAAATGAATTCAGGTTTCTGTTATGGCATCTTCCAAGAAGAAAAATAGTTGAAATGTCCATAATATGACAAAACAATATAAAGCAATAAAATGTCCATGGTAAATGGTTAATCAAAAATTAAACAAAAGTAACTGAACATCCAGAATAATACTCCCATCAATTAGATCAATATATAATAATTAATTTTAGAGTGTACCATGATAAAGTATACAAAAAACAGTCATACAGTTGTTGAGTATCAAGATGACCCGAATGGCCATTTGGAATAACTTGACTATTACTGATTTCAAAAATTCAAGTCCTAAAAGCCTTTGACGTTTTAATATTTATATTTATTTCTACTGGTAAAAGTGTTTATAACAAACAATAGCCAGCCACGAGTGTTTATATACTCAAAAAGAAAGATATGAATTCAGTAAAAACAATAAGTACAGCAGAATAACAGAGTCATAAGGGACCTTGGAGGTCCTCTAGTCTAACCCTTGTTGAAGCAGGAGACTTTATACTAGTGGTGTCAAACTCACTTTGTCACAGTGGCATCACGTAACATATCGGGACTTTTTCCTTCTTCGCTAAACCGGGAACAGGGAGGGCATGGCCAGAATGTGATGCATCCTGCCTGTGGGACAGGAGTTTGACAGCCCTGTCTTATACCATTTCAGACAGATAGTTGTTCAACCTCTTCTTAAAAACCTCCAGCTGACCTTCACCATCTTCTTCATCTTCCCCCTATTGCTGAGGTGTGCCTGGCTCGCCTCTTCATGAAGCAGCTCCTAGCCACGTGAGGCTTTCTTCTCCAGGTTTCGCGAAGAAACCATCATCATATTGGGGAAGAAAGCCAGACATGACCAGCAGCTACCTTGTAAGGGGCCAGGCTGGGAATGCTTTGTTTTGTGAGCCAATTCTCATTCAGTCTCTCCATATTACCAATCCATTTTTGGCGTACTTTTTTCATTCTGGTTCTTCGCCTTTCTCTTCAAGACAAATTCATTCACCACCCACTCCTTCTTGATGCTATCTCTTCTTGTCTTACCATGCAGAGTGTCATCAATTCTAACTATGCTCAAGTTGCATTTATATTGTCCTGACATACTCATGCTCTTACTTTCCTACAGCAAAAATAGGCAAAAGCACATTCCTATATATATAACCATTTACATTTCTTTTGACAAACATTCCTCACAACAGTACATATGTTATAAACTACATTCCTACAAGCATTTGCATGTCTTAAATTTTCTCTATCCCTACATCAGGGACAAATAAGCCCTTTCCCCCCCCTTTTAAAGAGCTGCATTAACTCAGGCACAATTTGTCAGGTGTTGCCTGCAGACAGGAGATAGGGTTGAAGCCAGAGTTCATTGCTTCTCCCAGAATTGGCCTTCTTTAGATAATAACGTGAATCACACCACTTATTGTAAGGTGTATTAAGTTGGTTGATGTTAATCTGAGATTTTCCTGCACCAGAGTCCTGTCTTGATTGCAACCAAAAGTTGTTAATCTATTTCCATATCCCAATACTCAGTTTTCCCGAAATTTCTCTTGTTTTCCTTGCAGTATATTGGAAATATCTGGTAGGGCAGTACACAATTTTTTAAAAATAAAATAAAGTATAAATAAATATTGAACAACCATTTGTCTGAAATGATATAGGGTTTCTTGCATGAGCAAGGGTTTTAACTAGAAGACCTCCAAGGTCCCATCCAACTCTGTTATTCTGTTATTAATGGATCTGTCTTACATCCAAAACAATTTTATCTCTATTTCTCCATAAGAAACTTTTATATTGCTGCACAGATTCCAGATGGTGATTTCTGATGTTTATAACAAATAAACCAAGTTCAGAAAGAACTTATTCACATTTAAATCCCCTTGTTGTGGGGAGAAAATATGCTATTTTGGAGTGTATACTGATTCTGGTCCATATTAAGAAATGTTAGTACTTATTCTGGAAACTTTTTATGGAAATATAATTCTTCATTTTGGGAAAATTAGCACCAAAATTATTTTAAAAACAGTGGACTCATTCAAAGGAAGCAGCAATTGCTTTGCTACCATTCAAGCACTGGATGTAAATATAAAACGGAGCAGTAAATGCTGGGTAAACATTTGGTAATATAGTCTGCAGACATTGTTTCTGCTTTGTTTAGATTTCATTGATTTTCTTTCCCCCTTTTTTAGTACAATGAATCCCTTTGAAACAAATACTTATTTTCAATCTAGTAAATATGGATATTTAGGATTGCAGCAGGACTAACATTTACAGGCATTTATTTTTTCTTTAAGAAAAGAGAATTTGGACCTTTCTGATTTCACCATCCAGAGAATTCAGTGAACCAATCATAAATATCAGAGGGCCCTTTTTGGTGGGTGTGGCTTGGTGGTCATGTGACTGGGTGGACATGGCTTGGTAGTCATGTTACTGGCTGGGTGTGGCAAGCTCAACATCACTCACATCGAGGCACACATCTCCTCACCTGGCCTCTCGTGACTATGGGGATGCTGCAAACAGTTGTAAGTGTGAAAAATGGTCATAAGTCACTTTTTTCAGTGCCACTATAACTTTGAATGGTCACTCCACATAAGCAAAATACCAGCAAAGGAGGGGGGAAAAAACTCCAGAGAAGTTCCAGAGACAGGAAGTCTAGTCCTGCCAATGTAATAAGGGTTAACAGAGAGGCAGTTTCTGTAAGCAACTCCAGAATGTTTCCTTCCTGCCTTCCTTACAGGATTAGGCCAGTAATTTCTTCTAACAACTGCTTTTCCGAACTGCTTATGTTAACAACCGGTTGTAGCAAATAGGTGCAAACTGGTAGAATCCCACCCTTGATTGTCTCCACTATTAAGGAGAGATTATAAAATAAAACCTGAAGGGCCAAAAGAAAAAACAATAGCTGATTTTTTAATACAGACTGGAATTTTTTTGAGCAAATTCTTGTCCTCTTGTGTTAGTGAGCCCTAAAGGATATTGTGAAAAGAGCCACACTTGTCATCTGGTCTTCATATTTGGTTATTGTTCATTCATCATCTTTGACCTGTTGAAAATTGTCTCAGATTGAGAAATACTGGCAAAGACAAACTATCAAAGAGGGAAGAAGGACTGTTTTAAATGCTGTGCTTTGATCTTGAAAGTGCTTTTCTAAGAAGTCATTATGTTATTACTGTGGTTATGCAGGTTTCATATGTAATTCTACATATATCTATCAAGTTCAGTGTGACTTACTTTGGAGGAAGTATGCTTTAGTTGCCTTACATTATTCTGAGCATTCTAGTATTGTAAATCAATGTAAGTTTTTTTTATAGTAGTGGCTGTGTAGATTTTCTATTTTTGGTGGTGAAACCTCCATCTCTGATTAGCTAATTTCATGAGATGGAACAAAAGTTCTTCTAATATATTCCAGTCCATGAAGAAACAAGCTTGTCATGATGTCTACAATCCATCTTCTGAAAAAGAAAAGAAAATTGGCAGTTTAGTTGGAATTCCAGACTCAAACATTCTTAGAGATAATAACAAATTTGAAGGTTAAGTAGATAAACCAGGACTTAGAGAAGCTACCAAGATACAAAGTGATTGAATGAAGAAGTCGAATGATTTAAGGCAGGAAGGGAGAACTAATGCCTCTCAATCTATGACTATATATAATTTCTAGAATACCTCATAATTGGACCAATCATATTTATAGTTCTGGGAGTTCTCTACTTTAGCTATATCTGGAAAGATATCTTTGTCACAATATACACCTATGGAGATTCTCTTCCAGGACTCACTTCATTTTGAAGATCAAAGCAGAAACTCCCAATGTAATCCAGCCAAAGCTACATGGAATAGAATTTGTAATGTTTTCTTATGCTTTCTCTTTCTATATTGTCTATCTTTTCCACCAAATTAAGAATATAACATTTTTAGGAGCAGCATTTTTTGTTGGGTTTGTAATTGATAAAACTTTCTAACAAAACAATAATCATACAATAATGATAATGATGATGATAATGATGATAATTACCATGGATGTTCATCTGCTCCCAAAAAAACAAGCAAGATCTTAAAGGAAAATGAATTGATTATGGTATAATCTGTAATGAAAGGACACCTGTCTGTCAGTGTAACCATGATGATGAACAAACATAAAAACTTTCACTGTGAATTCTCCCTCTTGCTTATCCACTGATGTGGCCTAGTCCTTTTCACAACCACACACCAAGGCACCAACAAATGGCACTATTTGCTTCTAAACAACTCCTTGATGGTTGAAATCAATTCTTCAGAGTTTCCCTGTCTTCAACCAGTACAAGAAAACTGTCATTGTCTTTTGCACACATGAAAACAGATGATAAATTGATGCTGTCGACATGGTTCTCTATGATAGCTGAAATTGTCAAAATAGTTTTTCATCCCTTTGTAAAAGTAATAGGATTGTTTTTAGAATATGAAATTTTTATTAAGCAAATAATAACATTTGAAAATTTAACTATAGTGGAAATAATGCACGATGAATTTTCTCTCTGCTTCATTGCAGAGAAGTTTATGACACTGCTGATAATTTTCAAAGATTAAGTTAAGAAAATAAATACACCAAACTGAAAAAAAGCTCCTGTGTGACCTGAATCTGTTTATTAGTAGCTTGAAACCAAGAGGTCTTTTAGAAGAGATTGTGCAACATTCTTTGATAGCTAAAGCTCAGCTTTGATTTTAAAAGTATATTTCAGACAATAGCAACGATACTTTTACATCATCCTTTTCCAATAAGGAGTTGTCCATAGATGTTTCACTTAAATTAATGCCCACCCTGCAAGATTAATTGTTCCACTTCAATTAATGCCCACTCGGGAAGATCAACAGCTTTTGTAAGTTCCACCTGGTAAGGTTAATAAGCTTGCATGACAGTAGTAATAACTAACAGCTTCATACAGTAAGCTGGCCAAAGGGTGGACTTGGGAGTTGTCCATCATTGACACCTTGTATAATGCTTTGATGTAGCACCACTGCAAAGTACTGTGGGTAATTCAAATGCTGCTGGTTGGCGGCCACCTGGTGCAAATCCTAGCAATACTGCTGTCATTCTAATTAAATCATTTGGGAGGTACAGGATTCAGACGTGGTGCTATTCCTAATAAGGCTTCTTTCTCTGCTCTTTCTAATTGGGTAAAGAACCTGTCACTTATAACACCAAAATTCCATTTCTACTTTCTATTATTATTTGATTCAGTCACTCATGAGTTGTTGAAATCCATGATATTTCAGATAGCCAGATTTTTGGAGGCTGCTATTTCTCCAACTGTTCACAATATATAATTCTAATTTGCTCACATGTTTCTTTTTCGAGGGTCCTGGAACAATAATATTATTGCCCCCTAAACAATGCAGTTTATTTATTGCCTTTTAAAATCTACTTAACAGAATGTCATCTGACGCTTAAGGGGTTCTTTTAAAAAATCCTAATGTTTCTCTGGGTGAAATCACTTCATACACAATAAGTTATTCTTACTTATTCATTTCTAATGTTAATAAACATTCTTCAAAACTGTATAGTATCTCCACACACATACACTAAATTATGTGTATAATTATGTGTATTCTTGTTGCTGTGTTCCTCTTAAACATTCCAGCATAATATAGGTAGTCTTTGACTTACCACCACAAGCCCAAAATTTCCATTGCTAAGCAAGATGATTAAATGAGTTTTGCCCCATTTTATGACCTTTCTTGCCATGATTGTTATGTGAATCATTGCAGCCATTGTTAGTAACACGGTTGTGAAGTGAATCTGGCTTCCCTGTTGATTTTGCTTGATGCAAGGTCTCAAAAGGTGATCACATAACCTTGGAATATTGCAACTGTTATAAATACATGCCAGTTGCACCTGAATTTTGATCATGTGACCACAGGGAGGCTGCAACAGTTGTAAGTGTGAAAAATAGTTATCAGTCACTTTTCAATGCCGTTGTAACTTCAGTGGTCCAAATTGCCACAGTAGAAAGACTAAAAAAATATGCATTTAAAACCTGTCTTGTAAAAACTCGGTATACCTCATCTACTCCATCCATCATCTTCTCTTCTGTTATTTCCAAAGCTTCAGCCAATATTTCTATCATTATCTCAGCTAGATTTTGTCCTTTTTCTTCCTCTATGTTTTGAAATCTTAGATAGAATTCTGATCTGTCCATCTCCCATTTCAGCATCCCACTTTTATCTTGTCCAACCACTCTTAATCTGGTATCAATATCTCCAATCTTCTTGTCTCTATGTTTATCTTCTTCAATTTTTTGGAATCTCTCGTCATACTTCACCATCATTTGTTGAATATTCTCCACCTTTTCATCAGTTTTCTCTGTTCTTTGCTCAATGTTTTCTATTCTCTTTTCGATGGTATCTGATTTTATTTTAAGGTCTTGGATTCCTTGCATAATCATCTGTAGAGCCATTCTTTCTTGATCTTTGTCTTGCTTTAACATTGTCTGAATTGAACGTTGTCCTCCAGATGGTGGGGAGGCGGAAGTAGAAGTTGAAGAGCCAGAAACTATAAACTTCCTACTCATTTTAAATAATTTGGGATCTTCAGGTTCTTCTAAACCCTAATCCAATTATGAAATAGCCAGTTATAATCCAAAATGAAAAATAAGAATGGTAGAGAGAAAGACCCAATAACAATAAAAAAAAAGGAGAAAAAAATTCTTCAGGTTCTTCTTAACCTTAATCCAATCAATAATTAGGTAGAAAGGAAGGAGAAAAATAAAAAAAGTTTAAAAAGAGCAAAAATATTTTTTTTTTAAAAAATAAAATAAAAGTAATTCTTCAGGTTCTTCAACACCTTAATCCAATTGAAAATTCTCAAATAAAAAAAAGCATATTGAAAAACAAAAAATCCCAAAGAAGAAAGGAAAAAAAAAAGAAAATTTTTGAGGCTTTCCCTTTAAAATACAAAGCAAAGATGAAAATATTACAAAAATAAAGGTTTTTGAAAAGAAAAAATGAACAGGAGAAGGCGGAGCTTCGTCTCGGTGCTACAGCTGCGATCTCGGGGCTCTGAGATCGCAGCTGATATTTTC
>BLBF01000002.1:78297325-78325327 GCA_015471245.1 Laticauda colubrina
CCTTCCTTCCTTCCTTCCTTCCTTCCTTCCTTCCTTCCTTCCTTCCTGGAAAAGACTTGGGCTAGTGACTGAATGCAAAACAAAGGGCCATACATGAACATAATCCTGAAAAGGGATGGATGGATGTTCATTTTATTTTCCTCTTGTCTTTAATAGAGCACTCAGCTGATCATCAGAAATCTCACATATTTACTCTGCCGCTCTAATTTGCTGTGAATATGGCAAGATTGCTTATGAAAAATAAACAAACCTTGCACTTTTGCGCGGCATTTGCCATACAAGTAGAGAAGTACAGATGTAACATTTGCATGTCTCACTGCTTTCACAATGTGTTCGGAAAGCAATTATTGTTTCTTTTTGTGTGTGTTTGGTTTAATTCATTGTTGGTGTTTTTATCTGTATTCATAGCTGGTATCTTTGTCAGCTCTCTGAGATGCATCCCCTTCCTACATTATCCCTCCCTCCTTGTGCTTCTTGAAACAGCGTGAAGGTAAGGAAGCGAAGAAAAACATTCAGTGAATTACAGAGGCACCTTATGGCCCTTATTCCTTAGCCACAACTATCTTTCTGCTCCAAAGGGGAAGAGAAAGACAGCCTGGGCTGTTTCTGAAAACTGTAAGGGATGCTTGTCTTGTTGCCAAAATTTCTGCTGAAGGTATTAAAAGCATTTGGGGGAGATGGACATGATAGCAATATTCCAATATTTGAGAGGCTGCCACAAAGAGGAGGGCAGGTCAACTTATTTTCCAAAGCACCACAAGGCCAGACAAGAAACTATGGATGGAACCTAATCAAAGAGAGAAGCAACCTGGAATTAAGGAGAAACTTCCTAACAGGAAGGACAATTAGCCAGTGAAACAGCTTGCCTTCAGAAGTTGCGGGTGCTTCATCACTGGAGGTTTTGAAGAAGAAATTAGACAGTGAGTTGTCTGAAGTGGTATAAGGTCTTCTGTTTGAACAGAGGGTTGGACTAGAAGACCTTCAAGAACCCTTCCAGCTCTATTCTGATTGAATTGAATTACTTAGTACAGGGCTAGGTAATATTGTTTCTATTGAGGATCAAGATCCTATCTTTGGGAATAGTCTACTGAAGACTGCATTCCTATTCTTGGGAGTAATCTATTGAGGATCATAATTTTTTCCTTTGGGAGTAAAGGCCACAAGGTTGGCAGGGCTGATGCAACTATTGAGTAGACCCAGATTCCAAAATAGGTAAGAAATCCCACTCTTTCTCTGACACTTTCTCTGATATTTTTTCTCTTTGTCTCTTTCTCTTTGAAACAGTAGACCACAGGGAGGGGACAGAGAAATTTTGCCTAAGGCCTGAACTAGTATTTGGGATGGGGAGAGGGATTATAGGTATATTAAAATTAAAATGAGGCAACCCTAGAATTTAATGAGAATTTAACTTAAGTCACATCTCCAGCCAATTGAAGTGCTAAAAAGGAGATAACCAGCTACTTCATGGGATAAATGCAAAACCTTGCAACTATGTTGATCCAACAAGATTGGACATGGCCAGGTGAGGAGAAGGGTATTTTGCACAGGCAATCTAATCTTTAAAAAAGAATGTGAATGCTTAAAGCAACAACAACAAAAACCAGAGCCAGAATGATGGCATATTACCTGAACTAATATGCATGTAGTAAAAGCCTAGTTTCTAAGTATCAGAGATGTGTGAAGCTGTTGGTAACAAGTCTGTGAATAACAAGGGCCATCTGTATTGCTAATTGCTCAGCTCCTACCTGTGGAGAGAATTTGAGCACTAACTAAAACAAAACAGCTACCGAGTGTTGTGCAAATTGACTTATTTATTTAAAAAGATTTTTATACTACCAGTATTTCCCATCAAATAATCACAAAGCAGTGTAGAATGGAAAATATATGTATTGAAACATTTATTTATTTGATTTGATTTATTACCCATCTTGCAGATGTGACTCTGGATTTAACAATAGAACAATTAACAGAACATTAAAAAAAAACCCACAGTGTTCATTGAGAATCCTGTAACTCTAAAACAGCCAGCAGAACAAGAAATTCCAGGCTATCTACTTCCTGATCCCCATGTCCTGGAGCATATCCAAATCTTCATTGTTTTGCAAAACACTGGCAGAGTCAGGATCAATTTAATTTCAGAGATATGGTATTGTGGGAAGCACCCCCCCCCCAAAGAATGAAATATTTTGGGAAATTTTAAAAGAGGCAGAATATTATATTCCTCCGAAGGAGAAATAGAGAAAAATCTTAACAAAGATAGAAAGTAGCCCCAATAGCCTCCAGCAGATGCTGGAAGTCTTTAGAGATGGACGTTTTGTGCCCAGGAAGAAATCCAGGCCAATCTATTTCACAAACAAAACACCTTCAGCTCCAGTTGATGGGATTGAGAAGGACAGGACATGACCTTTAGGACATAATAGGATTAACCCACCACCAATCAAATAATAGAAGCACACAAAGCAAACCTCAAAATTACAAAATACTCTAAACTGTATAAAAATCCTTGCATTCATCAAGATAATTTGTCAGCTGTCCCAGAACTGCATGCTGTGGTTGGCTCTGCTCATCAATAAAGAATTGTCCTTCTTTCCAGTCAGCCTCCATTTTATTTCCAGTGCCTTTCTCTCAGCTTGGAACTGGACTGGATTTTTCTTTCTACAGCAGGAGTGTCAAATTCAATTTCACTGAGGGCTGCATCAAGGTTGTGCTTGACCTTGGGGGACCAGGGTGGGCATGGCCAGGGTAGGGGTGGCCAGCTCAACATCACTTGTGTCATGGGTGCCAGTGGTGCCCAAGCGTTCTGCCAGAAAAAATGGGCTCCCAAGCTCTGTTTTTGGTTGTGATGGCCTCCTACAACTCTCTGCCAATGAAAATAGAGCTCAGGAGGGCTGCCTGCAGCCCTTGTGAGCTATGTTTTCAGCTGCGATGGCCTCCTGCAACCCCTTGCTTGCTTGAAAATGGAACTCTGGAAGGCCATGCGTGGCCCTCCTAATCTCCATTTTTGCTAGCAGAGGCATTGAGAGCCGGTCCTTTGCTGTTTCCAGAGTGGCACCATGAGCCAGATTTAAGCTTCCTGCAGGCCAAATCCGGCCCGTGGGCCTTTAAGTTTGACACCCCTGTCCTACATTATTCTATCTAGAGGCAAGCAATGCAACAGAAAAAGCACACTCTCAAGATCCCATTATAGGACATTATTTACTTGAAGGGTTTCAGAATGTGCATGGAGTGTTTAAGTCACCAGGCCATGAGTTCTAATTTTGTCTTAAGCATAATATCAGTTGGATGACCTTGGGCCAATCACTCTCCCTCTCTCAGCCCTAGGAACCACCTCCAAAATTCCTGCCCAGAAAACTGCAGGCAGTCCAGGCAGGTAATGACTCAAAGATACCGATAAAGATTTTATGATGCACACACACATACACACACACACACACACAGAGGGAGAGGGAGAGAGGGAGAGGAGGGAGGGAGGGAGGGAGAGAGAGAGAGGATACATGGATTTTTATCCTCTTATAACGAATCTCATTGGAAATGTGATTTTAATTTTAAAACTGATTGGCAATTGCCAGGGATTAATAAGCATGGGTCTGTGTTGACAGAAAGATGAACCAGTCTTCATGCTAGCTATTAAAACTTTTGAAATCTGGTTTTCATGTAAACATGGACGTTCGAGCTCTGTGTATCTCCTTGCCAGAACAGGATCATTTCCAAGAGAGTGGGGAGGGGACATCTTGTTATAAAAATGCTGCTGTGAATTACTAATTGCACGATCACTCCTTGCTCTAGCAGGGAAGCGTGATGCCATTAAGTACAGGAGAGGAAGAAAGGAGAAAAATGTTGATCTTATAATTTTCCATTTTGCTTTAAAAATGGTGCTAGGTGCCATAAACATAGGCCTGCTTATGTGTGCAAGTGGCAAAAAGTAAAATAAGATGTACATGGGAGAATTTATCCTCACTTGCATACGTGATGAACTTTTGCATGCAGATTATGTATGGTGTCACATTGGTATCTGGTATACTGTAGATTCAGAGACAAATGGGGAAAAATTCTTTTATGTGATTATAAGGGCAGTGGTGTACTCATTTTGGCCCCTGAAATAATATTATTGGGGAGTTTAACTGATGTTGCAGCCCATGATTGATTCACTCTCCTAATAATATATAAACCTGGAGAAATCATGGGTATCAGTGATGGGCAGTCTGTCAGTATTGACTGAAATGCCATATAGCTCATCCTGCTGTCAGACCCTTGAGCTATGCTTCTGTGAATCTCCTGCTGGCTGAGGAATTCTGGGAGTTGAAGTCCACACATCTTAAAAGTTGCCAAGGTTGAAAAATAGGTCCTTAAATATATGTAATCAGTCTTCATCTACATAGCCGAACTAGATGGCAGCAACGAGTTCCAACTTGGCTGATTTTGGAAATACTAAGAAGGTTTGGGAAACCACTAAGAAATTTATTTCCAGGTGAGCTTGGAAATAAATTTAAAATATTCTGAAGTAAGGTAGTGGCAAACCATTTATATATTATAACCAAGATGTGCTATGAAATTACAGGAGTTGGACTCAACTTTTTAAACCTAACAATAGGCTATTTGCACCCCACTTTTTTCATATATGCTGAAAATACAGGTGAAACTCAAAAAATTAGAATATCATGCAAAAGTTCATTTATTTCAGTAATGCAACTTAAAAGGTGAATCTAATATGTGAGATAGACTCGTTACATGCAAAGCAAGATAGTTCAAGCCGTGATTTGTCATAATTGAGATGATTATGGTTTACAGCTCATGAAAACCCCAAATCTGCAATCTCAGAAAATTAGAATATTGTGAAAAGGTTCAATATTCTAGGCTCAAAGTGTCCCACTCTAATCAGCTAATTAAGCTATAATACCTGCAAAGGATACCTGAGCCTTTAAATGGTCTCTCAGTCTGGTTCAGGAGGAAGCACAATCATGGGAAAAACTGCTGACCTGACAGTTGTGCAGAAAACTATCATTGACACCCTCCATAAAGAGGAAAAGCCCCAAAAGGTAATTGCAAAAGAAGTTGGATGTTCCCAAAGTGCTGTATCAAAGCACATCAATAGAAAGTTATGTGGAAGGGAAAAGTGTGGAAGGAAAAGGTGCACAAGTAGCAGGGATGACCGCAGCCTGGAGGGGATTGTCAGGAAAAGGCCATTCAAAAGGGTTGGGGATTTTCACAAGGAGTGGACTGAGGCTAAGTCAGTGCATCAAGAGCCACCACCCATAGACACATCTTGGACAAGGGCTTCAAATGTTGTGTTCCTCTTGTCAAGCTGCTCCTGAACAACAATGTCAGAAGCGTCTTAAGCCCATGTCACACTGCACCAATGGATGGAAAGAGGATGTAAAACGGAGAAAAACACTTGCCATCCGTTGGTTAACGCAATGCTTCCGTTTTGTACTAACTGCGTCCGTTTTTCTTCCTCTCTATCCATCCAGCATCCGTCAACTGAGGTTCCATCTGCTCAAAACGTTTTGAGCTACTCAAAACTTTTTGAGCGGAAAATGTGTCCAACATGTCCGTTCTGCATCTGCTAGGCATACGGGGAATATCCTTTCTGCATCCGTCGTCATCCGTTACGCGTCCGCTACATCCGGTAGGCATCCACTGCGTATCTGCACAACTCAAATCCTCTCCAGCAGAAAGTGGGCACAGGGAGGAAGCAGAACGGATGAGGAACGGACACGCAGCGTTAGTAGCACGGACGGAGAAAGGATGAAAGTGGATGCAGCTCACAAAGAACGCATTTTAAATGGAAAAAACGTTCGCAGAGGGGACCTATCTCAGATATTAAGGATGTCTAGAGGATGCCTAGAGGATGCAAAAGGACACATAGGGGAAAACCTATATTGCCTATAAAAAGGGGGAGCAACTCACCTGGATCTCACTTTCAGACCAGCAGCCTAGCTGTGCAGACCTCTGCAACCTTCATCTGCCTCTTGCTCTTCCACAGCATCCAGTCATGTCCACCATGGATCATAACACAGTCCTTTTGGTAGCCACCATCATTCTGCAACAGTGCGAAGCCATCTACAGGCTCTTTCAACTCTACTACGGGAAGAAAAGGAGGCGGCCAAGAAGCATCTGGGTCCGAAGATGGATCGGGAGAAGAGCAGAATATGGACTGTACAACAATCTGATGGTGGAGCTCAGGAACGAAGACCCTCGTGCATTCCAGAACTTCCTGAGGATGCTTCCAGCCATGTTTGACGAAGTTGTGGAGCGGCTGACACCCAGGTTGACCAAGGCAAACACCAACTTCCGGCCCAGCCTGGAACCTGGGCTCAAGGTGGCACTGACTCTGCGCCACCTGAACTCAGGGACCACCTACAGGAGCATGCAGTATGGCTGGAGGGTGCCACACAACACCATCAGTATTGTGGTCAGAGAAGTGGTGCAGGCCATCATCGAAGAATACATGGAGGAGCTCCTCCAGTGCCCCTCCACTGAAGAAGGATGGAAGGAAGTTGCAGAGCAGTGGTATCAGAGGTGGAACTTCCCCCACACCATTGGAGCCATAGATGGCAAGCACGTGGCCTACAAAGCACCAGCCAAGTCGGGGTCCACTTATTTCAACTACAAGGGCTTCTTCAGCATCGTCCTCTTCGCCATGGTCAATGCTGACTACAAGTTCATGTACATCGATGCTTCAGGCAATGGGTCAGCTTCAGATGCCCAGGTATACAATGCCAGTGACCTCAAGGAGGGGCTGGAATGCAACCTCATCATGGGCTTCCCAGATCCAGACCCCCTGCCCAATGACACGCAAGATGTGCCCTACTTCATCATGGGGGATGATGCCTTCTCCCTCACAACCTACCTCATGAAGCCCTACAGTTCCAGATGTCTCACCCGTGAAGAGAGGATCTTCAACTACAGGCTGTCCAGGGCAAGGCGGGTGGTGGAGAATGCCTTTGGCATCCTGGCCAACAGGTTCCAGGTACTTCTCACCACCATGCAGCATTGCCCAGAGACTGTGAGGAGGATCATGGAAGCTTGCTGCATCCTGTACAATCTCATGCGCACCCGCTACCCAGTCTTGCAGAACAGGCTTGTGAACCTCCAACAAGGCAATGGGGACATGGAGCCTGGGGAATGGAGGCAAGGGCGAAACCTGATAGACATTGAGGATGTGCAAGGCCCCAACAGAGCCTCATGTGAAGGGAAGAAGCAGCGCAACCTCCTGAAACACTGGTGCAACTCCCCAGCTGGAGCAGTGGAGTGGCAAGACAGGATGATAGATGATTAATGGATGCTTCCTTCAGCCTGTCTCATCACACTGATAAGATTGGACCATGTATGTTGGGTGGCCCTACAATGAGCAGGGCATTTAATAAAGAGTTGTGTTTATGTTGACATGTGTGGATCAATGATTACATTTGTATTGATAATGAAGGGCCATAGGTTTGGCACCTATGGTCCCACTATGCTTGCACTGGAGGTTTATCTTTCCCCACAGCTATCTCAACCCATCCCACAGCTATCTCAACCCATCCCACAGCTATCTTAACCCATCCCACAGATATCCTAACCCATCCCACAGGTATCCCTGCCCATCCCACAGCTATTACCCATCCCAAAGGTATCCCTGCCCACCCCACTGCTATCCTTACCCATCCCACAAGCATGCAAAGGCTTAAACCATTTCTAAAAGTTTCCACCAAGACTTTATTGAAAAAAAGTAAATGAAGCAAGTGTGTGAAGCAAAGATAATCTTTATTAATAACAAGCTGTAAAAGAAAAATGACCCAAGTCAAGTGTCCAAATAAAGTCTACAGGTAGCCACCCAGTCTCTGGCACTCTTCTCTGTCACTCAGAGGTGTGCCCAGTCCAGGTGAAGGGTCCAGGTGCTGTGGAGGTGGGTGCTGCTGGAGTGCTGGTCTGAAGCACCACTGGGGTGCCTGGCCCCGAGAGGACAACAGGTGATGGTGTGTTGAGGAAGCTCTCAGACAGCTGGATCAGCCCCGTGATGTTGAGAGCTCCTTCCTCCATGCTATGGGGTGTCAGCCCCAGTACCGACGACAGATGTACTGAGGCCGGGCTTGGCTGTGGGGTGGAGGAAGGAGCAGTGTAGTGGGGCTGTCTGGTCTGCAGCTGTGTGAGGACTGGCATGGGTGGCATCGGTGACGTGGGTGGCATTGGTGGTGTCGGTGGCAGCAGTGGCATGGGTGGCATTGGGGCATCAGTGGCATGGGTGGCATCGGTGGCATCAGTGGAACCGGTGGCAACAGTGTTGTCCGATGAACCTGTGCCTGGACTGGGAAGGGCTGCTGCCTGTGCTGCTGGACCTCCTGGTAGCCGTAGCCCTGGTAGGTGAGGGCCTGTGGAAAACCTTGGAATGGGAGGGACATCACCTGGGGTGAAGGAGCAGACCTGGACTGGGTGGGAGCAGGTTCATCTGGATCTGGAGGGTTGTGAAGAAGATCGATGATCCTGTCCTTCACCACCTGGTACTGGGGTTCCGCCATGTCCGTGAGGGTCTGGTTGACATAGGTGAGGAAACGCTTGCCATTGGAGGATGAGGAGTCTGTGTGGACCAGTTGAAAGAGGATATCTATGCTGCTCCTGATGGTGTCTCTTATCTCCAGCAGGACAGTGTGGCTCTGCCCCTCCGGTCTGCCTCTCTGCCTTTCTGTGGGGGTGGATGTGGGTAGGACTGTGGTGGAAGTGCCTCCTCCTTTCTCCCACTGCACCAGGGAGTCCTCCACGTGCTCCACCACAGTTAGAACAGCTGTCCGCGGGTTCTTCGTCGTGGCACGCTCCACAGACACCTGCCTGGAGACAGGAGCTGACTCTTGGCTGGAAGAGGACTGGCTCTCAGCAGGCTGCCTGAGAGAGAGGGTTGTGAGAGGGGCTGCTCCTCAGTGGCGGATCTCACCCTCCAGGAAGTTGCACTTGGCTATGACATAGGTCTCTCTGTCCGTCAGCTTGACTACGGCCTGGCCAGATTTCTTGAATTGCAGCTTCCCGTACCAGGTGTGCATATGTTTCCACCAGCTGAGGAGCACCTCTGAAGTGTAGCCCAGGCTCTCCGCCTTCTCTCTCCAAGCAGCCTGCTTCCTTTTGGTGTCCCTGTAGAGCCTGTGTCCCTTCCACCATAGATAGTCATTCTCTCTCAGCCACTCCAGCACCTCATCCTCATGTTCCTTCTCGATGGAGTATTGCCTCCTCTCCCATTCTCGCATATGCCTCTTCCTCCCTTTGGCAGGACCACATGGGTCCTCATCAGGTTGTAGGGGCTGTTCCTCCACATCACCAGCAGCAGCAGCACTAGCAGGATCATCACCATCATCATCATCATCATCAGCAGCAGCAGCAGGACCAGGATCATCAGCAGCAGAGTAAGCACCAGCAGCGCCAGCAGGACCAGGAGCACCAGCAGGACCAGGAGCACCAGCAGGACCAGGAGCACGAGCAGGACCAGCAGGACGAGCAGGATCAGCAGGACGAGCAGGACCAGGAGCACGAGCAGGACGAGCAGGAACAGCAGGACGAGCAGGACCAGCAGGACGAGGAGCAGCTTCAGCAGAGTAAGCACCAGCAGAAGCACCACCGCCAGAAGCATCAACATCAGCTCCTCCAGAAGCAGAAGCAGCAGAAGCCCCAGCCCCAGAAGAGCGAGCCCGTGCTACAGAAGCCCCAGCAGAAGCAGAGTGAGGGCCAGGGGGTGGGAGGGTGGCCCTGTCCCTCTTGCCAGGGCTGGCAGCAGATGGCTGAGGCTTTCTCTTCTTCCCCATGGTTGTGGGGTTGCTGGCTGGCAGCAAGGCTGGCAGGCAGGCAGGCTGGCAGGCAGGCAGGCTGACAGACAGTCTTGCAGGAAAGTTTGCAGCAAGGCTGGCAGGCAGGCAGGCACCAAGGCTGGCAGGCAGGCAGGCAGGCTGGCAGGCAGGCAGGCAGGCTGGCAGGCTGGCAGGCTGGCAGGCAGGCAGGCAGGCAGTAAGGCTGGCAGGCAGGCAGACAGCAAGGCTGGCAGGGAGGCTGGCAGGGAGGCTGGCAGGCAGGCTGGAAGGAAGGCAGGCAGCAAGGCAGGCAGCAAGGCTGGCAGGCATGCAGGCAGGCAGGGCAGGCTGGCAAGGCAGTCGATGTGTCTGTAAGCAGGTCTTTCCTCTGAATGGTGACCTGCTTGGGAGCTCCTTCCCTTTATATCCGCGGGGCTGAGGCAATGCATCCTCCCCGCATGCGCAGTGAATGCTAGGCATCCGCTAGGCTTCCGCTCTGCATCCGCTTCATCCGCTCGGCATCCACTTTGCATCTGCTTCATCCGCTCGGCGTCCGCTCTGCTTCTGCTGTATCCGTTCCGCGTCCGCTTTGCTGTGCTCCCCCGGAAACCTTGCAGATGTGCCATCCGCTCCCATCCGCTTCTATCCGCTAGGCTTCCGTGGAGCATCTGCTTTCCATCCACCCTGCGTCCTCCCCCCGTCTGTTCCTTTCCATGTTGTCCGCTCTGGTTATGCAAATTCGGGGCACTTTTGAGAGCGGATAACAACGGATGGAACATTTTTCTCATTCGCTGTGTCCTTTTTACAAATGTTTTGCATCCATCGGCCAGTGTGACAGGGCCTTTACTTGGGCTAAAGAAAAACAGCCCTGGTCTGTTGCTCAGTGGTCCAAATTCCTCTTTTCTGATGAGAGCAACTTTTGCATCTCATTTGGAAACCAAGGACCCAGAGTCTGGAGGAAGAATGGAGAGGCACACACTTCAAGATGCACTGTGAATTTTTCACAATCTGCATTGATTTGGGGAGCCATGCCATCTGCTGGTGTTGGTCCACTGTGCTTCATTAAGTCCAGGGTCAATGCAGGCATCTACCAGGAGATTTTGAAGCACTTCATGCTTCCTTCCGCAGACGAGCTTTATGGGGATGCTGACTTCATTTTTCAGCAGGACTTACCTGCTGCCCACACTGCCAAAAGCACCAAAACCTGGTTCAATGAATGTGGGATTACTGTGCTTGATTGGCCAGCAAACTCGCCTGACCTGAACCCCATAGAGAATCTATGGGGCATTTCCAAGAGAAAGATGAGAGACATGAGACCGAACAATGCAGAAGAGCTGAAGGTCACTATTGAAGCATCTTGGTCTTCCATAACACCTCAGCAGTGCCATAGGCTGATAGCTTCCATGCCATGCTGCACTGAGGCAGTAATTGCTACAAAAGGGCCCCAAACCAATTACTGAGTACATGTGCATGCTTATACTTTTCAGAGGTCTGATATTGTTCTATGTACAATCCTTGTTTTATTGATTGCATGTAATATTCTAATTTTCTGAGATTGTGGATTTGGGGTTTTCCTGAGCTGTAAGCCATCATCATCACAATTATGACAAATCACAGCTTGAACTATCTTGCTTTGCATGTAATGAGTCTATCTCACATATTAGTTTCACCTTTTAAGTTGCATGACTGAAATAAATGAACTTTTGCATGATATTCTAATTTTTTAGTTTCCCCTGTATACTAGACATTGATGTAATCATTTAGCATAAAAATCAAGTTGCAGTACAATTATGTTTATATAAATCTCATTAATGTAACTTTGTGCTGGATGAAAAAAAATCAATCAATTTTCTTAAAAATAAATTGACTTATTTCCATTCTTTTTATGAAGAAATTTGGGGCTTGTACTTAGCTTTCATTAAAAACAACAAACAACAACAAACTTGAGAAAATTATCAATTACTATATATTCTTGCAGATAAGCAGAGAACTTTAGGTGGATACTTTATTGACTTAAAGGGCCATCACTGAATCAACTATGAGACTATTTAAAAAAATGAAAAAATAGAAATCCAACAGCCCAGGGCAAAATGGCTGACAAAAACAATGGCCAGCAATTAGAGGAGAGAGAATACGTCAGGCCCTTCAGGCAATTGGAGTTGTGGTTGTTGCTATCATGGAATGAAGTGCTGGAGACCCTCAATTCTGAAGAGATGGTTGGCTGAGATGTTGACTTGAACACTGATTTTATTGCATGTCAATGGCTGAAGTACTGTATTTTCATTCACCTTTGATGATCATCATATGGCTCTGGCCTAAAACTCAAAAGGGCTTCATTCCATGCTGGCTAGGGCATTCTGGGAATTGAAGTCCATGAGTCTTAAAATGGCCAAGTTTGGAGACCCTGATTTAAATAAACCACACTGATCAGGAGCAATGCTACATTGGAAGTATAAATTGCTATTCCCAACGAATCATCCCACAAATACTTATCTGAAACTAATGCACAAGGTATGACCCTCCATGTTTTCTCTGGACCCCCTTCCCCTCCTTAAATGACTTTTTGACATGACAGGAGTTACAATATTAAGTACCTGGAGATAATCCATCTGAGTTTTTTCCCTTGTCCCATTCATTCTTTTGCCCTAGTTCTAACTACTTTTGTGAGAGGTTTTCCTAGGAGAGCCCCAAAATGTGTTAATCACATCTTGGCCAAGCCATGTTCTAATATTAAGCGTAATAGTTCTATATTCTGGTGCTGAATGCTTAATAGGACTCTGTTCTGGGTTCCCTTGCTACTCTGATCTTTGCTTCCAATATTTTTAGCTGCTCTTGCCTCGGTGATAATTTCACGGTGTTTGTAATTAATACCTGGACTTGTTGAAGGTTAACACTATACCTTTTCACAACTCCGCCTTTGCTCTGGTGATATATAGAGCTGTTGGTATAATGATGAATTGCCATTGCTTTCTTCAATCTCCTTTGGGTTATGTATTACGGAAACCACAGGAAAAGGTTATGTAAATCACAGCCTCGGAAAAGAGCAAACCAATATGTACTAGGGGTGACATGATAGCAGTGTTCCAATATTTGAGCGTCTCCTATAACAAAGATGGAAGGCAGGACAAGAACCAGTGAATGGAATTAATAAAGGAGAGAATCAACCTAGAACTAAGGAGGCCTTTCCTGATGGAACAATTGATCAGTGGAACGGCTTGCCTTCATAAAATGTGGGTGATCCAACACTGGAGGTTTTAAAGAAGATATTGGATAGCTATTTGTCTGAAATGGTATAGGGTTTCCTGCTTAAGCAGGGGGGTGGACTAGATGACCTCCAAAATCCCTTTCAACTCTGTTATATCTAATATTGTAAGGAGAACTTCTCAGGCTATTCACTACCCTGGGTTATTGTGATAATCCAAACACATTTGGTGCTGCGATTGGTATTTCTATGGTTGCTTCATCCACACTTCTTTTTCCTTCTTGCTTTTGATTATACAGCTGCTTTGCGGCTGCTTTTTTTTTTTTTAAAGATTTGCTTTGACAATCATTAAATAAATAATCCTATCAGGTTTATCAGCGGGAGGAAGTTGGAAGGAAATAACCCATAGCAGCATCTTACAAATAATCTCCTTTTGGCATTACGATGTATGACTCCTCCCAGTTATCAGACAGAGCTACACAGACCGACCTCTGTGTCATGCACACCCTCTTGTTACAGTTCAAGAAAAACCCGAGAGATTGCCAAATGCACCTTGAAGTAAACTTTCTCTATCAACATAAGAGACTTCCTGGTGCTGCCTTCCGTTGACTCTGTCTACCCTTCTTATCCAGCTCCAGTGTTTACTCCACCTGTTTAAAGATATTCATTGCCAGTTTTCCTCCCAGCTCAGAGGCTAATCTAGTGTAGAAATTTTTTTTTATAGAGGATTGGTAAGGTGACTGTAGGTGGGAAGCTCATTCAACAATAGTTTTAAACAATTTAGGGCAAGAGTTCAAATATATTTGTGCTCCAAGAACATGAGGTTGTCCACCCATCTAATTTGGTCAAAGGGCACAATTTTGCACTTCAGGGAAGACTTAGATCGTGATGTTATTTTCAGTGGAGAGAAAACTGGAGTGCATGTCATGGCTTCCATTCAGATAGGATGTTTGACATAAAAGGGAAGCAAATCTCTGTGGAAGGTTCCCTTCCTGGAAGCTAGCAATCAAATCAACTGCAGTTCATTGATGCTTTTTTGGACAATTGATAGCAGGCCATTACTAGGAGTTATTTTAGGGGAACTGGAGAACCTAATAATAGATTCTTAACTGCAGCAAATGAGAAACAGCAGAGCCTGATAACTGATTCTGTTTTTGATGGTCAGGTTCTGCCCTTCTTCTACAGCTGTATTTTGAGATTTGAAGTTTGAACCTGCCAGTCATTTTGCTGGAAATATTTATCCAGATCTTCCTCTATTCATAAGGCATTCTGTTTTATTTTTCATTCATGTTACACTTCAATCATGCTTTCAGATTTCAACTTGTCAGGAATAGCATCATCTTAAAAAACTGTTTATGCCAGGCATTTTAATGTTATTTATTCACCAGGAAGAATATTTTTTACATGGCCATCTTCAATTTCAGTGACAAATACTTTTCAGGTTACATGAGATTATGGAATAGTGGAACTGAAGGATGACAAGCATCCAGATAAAAAATCAATTTAATTTTTTGCTTGATTTAATAGTGGCATATTTTGGACTTTACCTGCCTCTTAAATAACAATCTGAGAGAAGTCCAAATTTTTGGTTTATTTAAACATATGTCCCATGTGTGCGTGTTCTTGTGTGGTATTTTGAAATATTGCATGTTAATTAAGTGTTTGCTGGCTATTTATGAGAATAAGCAGGTTTTCCATACATTGAAGACAAAGGTGCTAGCTATGATTGTGGACTTTTTTCATTTTTTCATGCCTCTTGGTGTGTATATATCTTATTGCCAAATCTTTGGTCACAAATATTGTTAGAACGTGCAGGATGATTGTCATAGAACAATATCCATACAGATTTCCAATATGACTGATATTACTTTGGATGGAGAATTAAAGCCACAGGATTGTGCAAAATGTTATGAAATAATGTTTGCTTCTAATTCCTTTATATTGTTTTGTGGTTATGGTGGGGCTTTTCAATAGTGAGATGGTGCAGTGGCCACAGAATGGAAGAACGTTCTTTGTTATTTTTAATATTCTGAGGTACAGAAGACATACAAAGACCTGAAGAATTTAGGGGCTTTAATATAAGATTTACCTTCAAGATTCAGGAAGTAATTATGCCATTTTGATCACACTGAGAAGACTTTATTCGAAACAGCAGGTGGAATATTTTAATTTAAGGAAGGTGCTGATAAATTAAAAACCGATTCCACAGAGACTTCAAACTTGATAGGAAAGGAGTGGGCAACTATCCCCTCTCATTTTCTGCTTCAGGTCTTATATATGAGCGATTTCCCTCTTGATAGAATTCAGGATCTGTCTTTTAAAAATACTAGGGAGTGGAGCGAAAAAGAAATAACCATGGTTCCAATTCTACATATTGTAATGAGATATGTCACAAAGTCAGCCAATCCATTTTTGCTGCCTTACTCAAAATTTGGGTGTTGCCCTCAAGATCCACATATATAAATTGACAATTACATCTTATTTCAGGAATAATACACAGAGGCAGGACAGTAGGCTAGTTTAAAAGATAACAGGCTCTCATTGTAACCACTTTCAGACTTTGGCATCAGCCATCAGAAGCATAGATTCCTCTGCTTTGAGATTCCAAGTTGCAAAATTTAGCTTGATTCCATCTTACTCAGCTTGACATTAATCTACGTTTATATATAGTATATCCAAACTCAAGTAATTTTAAAAGGTAATTAGAAATTGACAAGTTCTGTGAAGAGAATTCAAAAAAGAAGAGTTTGGGATGCTTTTTGAAGTAGTATAAATGTAAAAGGATTTTCCAGAACATTTTAAATACATACAAAATCTCTATACAAGTATGTTTTTAAAGAACAAATCTTGAACTGGCATCTGTTAGTGGCACTGTGTGTGTGTGTGTGTGTGTGTGTGTGTGTGTGTGTGTGTGTATTCTTAGGCTAACAGATGGGTCCGGATGGCATATGGAATTTCTTTTTATGAATTCAGTCATATGGCTTCGTATTTCCTAGACATGCTGTGTATATATGATAAAAAAGTATGTGTTCATACAATTCATTTTAATTAAAGGTTATTTCTTTTCTTTTCCTCCTATGTGAACAAAGAACATGCAGAAGGTAAAGAGCCTAAAAGGTTATCAGCACTGCCAGCTGCTGTGTCATCACAAGGGACTGGCAACCATTTTCGAGAGCTTGATCGGATGAGGAGGCGCGGTACGTCCCCCATTCCCATCCCAAATGTGACCTTGTATCCTGCTGTTCTTCTGTTTTGGCTAGTGCATTTTTGTGAGTCTTCACTAGCCAACCAGGTCATCAAAGGCAGGAACATGTGCCCCCAGTGGGTTAGTCTCTATTGTTTTCTAGAGATAACTTTACTATAACTGCATAGTGTTTATTACAGCTGCTTTGAAAACAGAAGGTTGTTCACTCAAAGCATGGTAGCAGTATATTTTTTATTAATTACCATTTTTAAAAACCTGAACTATTTACTTTTCCCTGGATTTTTTTGTTAGTAAGTCTAGCAATGTACTATTTCATAATTTTCTCAATAAACCCTTTTAATCTCAAGTGATTGGAGAAATGTTGAAACAATGAATTACAGAATACAGAATACCAAAGTTGGAAAGGATCTTGGAGGTCTTTTAATCCAACCTCCTGCTTGAGCAGAAGACCTTACATCATTTTGGACAAATGGCTGTGCATTTTTTTCTTGAAAACCTCCACTGATGAGGCAAGAAGTTCCACTGATTGATTAGTCTCAGTGAGTCTCAATTCTAGGTTGAATCTCTCTTTAATGGGGGAGGGGGGAGTAATTAAAGAATATCCGGCCAGATTTCAAACTAGAATGTTTTCATGTCATTGATATAATTATTGCATTACCATTCCATTACTAATAAAGGTATAGGTCAAGATGAGAGCATTTGTTTAAGCAGTTTATATGCCCTCCCATCTGAGAACAATGTTTCTGAGCAGTGAAGAAGATTTAAAATCAAAATGATTTGAACAGCCAGCTATGCTGGCTTAGGAATTCTGGGAGTTGAAGGCCACAAGTCTTAAAGTTGCCAAGTTTGGGGACCCCGTATTAGAACAACAACTCAAATAACAAATGTTCAGAGCAAAAGAACAAAACAAAAATAATTCCAGTTTACATTTATAAACAACGTCATCCACCAGAAACTACTAAACCTCCCTCCCCAAATCCCTGTGGGATCAGCTGGTTGTTTAGTTCCTTACAAAAAGCTAATAGGATGAAGACCAACAAAATCTCCGGAGGGATGCCAATCTTCAAGACCAAAACCTAGAGACCAAAAGGATGGTTTGTTTGTTTGTTTTTTTAGTTTGAAGCTGGTTCTTGTTCTTAAGTGTGTGCGTGTGTGTGTGTGTGTCTGTGTGTGTGTGTGTGTGTGTAGATATGCATGCTTTAATTTCACAGGTACACCAGTTTACCAGTTTCACAGGTGCAACCGGTTTAACAACTGGTTCTGTTAGCACACGCTCACGCAGCATTCAAAGAACACCAATTTGAACTTCAAAATTTCCGCTACCGGTTCTCCAGAACTGGTCAGAATCTGCTGAATACCACCTCTGAGGTATACATATATATTTTGCTGCCCAGAATCATTGAGATGAGTGACTATATAAGATAAATGAATGAAAGAATGAATGAATAAACGAAAAAACCCCATGCCTTCATTTTTTTTCTTTATGTAGCTATGTATCATCACTTTAGCCATTGTCTATCAACTGCAGGATGAAAGCCGCTTCCGTAAGTTTCCAATCCATATGGTCCTGAGCTTTCTAGTTATGTACGTATGGTAGGTATAAATGTATACATGTAAAAGGATATATGTGCCAGAAGAAGAAAAATCATTCCTCTGGAAGAGAAAGGGGGCAGGGCATAGCAGCAGGGGTATGGAAGGGCATCTGGTACGGGTGGTGCTTGACTTTCGTTTAGTGACTATTCTAAGTTACAATGGTACTGAAAAAAGTGACTTATGACCAGTGGTGGGATTCCAATTTTTTTAACAACTGGTTCTGTGGGTGTGGCTTTATGGGCATGGCAGTGGAAGGATACTGTAAGAGGTGATATTTGCCGGTTCTCTGCACTGCTCAAAATTTCCGCTACCAGTTCTCCAGAACTGGTCAGAATCTGCTGAATACCATCTCTGCTTATGACCATTTTTCACACAACCATTTCAGCATCCCCCATGATCACCTGATCAACATACAGATGCTTGGCAACTGGTTCATATTTATAATGGTTGCAGAGTCCCAGGTTCTTGTGATCCCCTTTTGCGACCTTCTGACAGGCAAAATCAATGGGGAAACCAGATTCACTTAACAACCCTGTTACCAACTTAACAGCTGCAGTGATTCGCTTAACGAATGTGGCAAGAAAGATCTTCAAATGGGGCAAAATTCACTTAACTACCTCACTTAGCAACTGAAATGGGCTCAGTTGTGGTTGTAAGTTGAGCACATGTACGTAGTCTTCTCTTTGGTTTGAAAATGTTGCAAACTATTGCCAAAGGGTCTCAGTCTAAACAGATTTTTTTAAAGCCATGTTAGAATCAAGCCAGCAGGAGCATTGGGCAGAAGCAATTTAAGAGTGCCATGGGACATGCACTAAGCTAGGAATCTCCAACCTTGGAAACTTTACAACTTATGGATTTCAACTCCCAGAACTCCTACGCTGGCTGAGGAATTCTGGGAGTTAAAGTCCACAAGTCATAAAGTTGCCAGGAGACCCTGCCCTAAGTCATTATAAAAGTACCTCCCACAACTATTTAATTTTAAAGTGAGGATTCCTTTTATTTACCAGGCCTATTTTTCCCTAGGCTTAGCGTGAAATGTTATATACTGCTGTATATTTGATTCATGTTTCCAAAACAGCTGAAAATTGAGAAAGATAGGAAGCTGGACCATTTCTTTCCACCTGCTGATGCAGAAGGCAGCTTTTTAAAAACTGTGAAAAAGAAGAAAAAAAGCGGAATGGAAGCAGAAACAAAAGAAATCGGGAAAATGTACCAATGTTTATTTTAAGAAATCTGCAAGGAATTGCATCATTAATATATATATATATATATTCGACATATTACAGTTAGGTTCACAGTATACAATATTTGTCTGCCAGAGTATTTTAAAAAAGGCTGAAGAGGAATTGATGAGGTAGGTGAGACACCTATTAGGACATAATGTCTCTCACTCAAGCTGATTTGAATTGTAAAAAGGTTTTTATAGGTAGAATAGAAAGCCTGGCAAGAAAGAATTGAATGAAGGAATTCTAAAAAAAAAGTATGAAGCTTAGTCATTCTGCTCATCTAATATCTAAGGCCTTGATGATTGTAACTTGACAAACTAAGTTAGGTGAGACTATACTTTGGATCATAACTAAAGGCAAGGAGGGATATGGCAACAGGAAGCAGAATGACCAAGAAGAGGAAATAGCATACATTATATTCATTTTTTGCATTGCCCCCAGCAATTGTGAAATGCTTTAGTCATCGGTGACATATAGAAGAAAGGACCAATATCTTACACAGCAAGGAGAAACCCCAAAACTATTGAAACAGGACTTTGCTGGATGAGTGAAGCAAATTGAATGTCTTGGGACCGATAAAAAGAGCGGAAGTTGGAATCACTTTGAATGATGTGTATAACTGAATCTTTGCTTTCAGAAATGGGAAAAGTAAATCTATTTTGGACAGACACATTAGTGTTGCTAATGTTTTGCAGGATGTTTCATTTATGCTCTATTAGTGGGTTCAGGTGATTTCCTGTGGTTGCCTGGAAAGTTTGCAATTTTATTTAGCCCTTTGACAGTATCATTGGTCTTCATTTACAATGGGAAGATGACTCAAGTCATCAATATGCTTCTTCCAAGAACCCTTTATCCAGAATTTTAGAATTCACTCCTGAGGCTGAGCAACCAAGAGGAGTGCCAGAGACTCATTTTTGTTTTATAGCTTCTTGTTAATAAAGTATTTTTTTGATTCATACACTTGCTTCATTTATTTTTTTTAATAAAGTCTTGGTGGAAACTTTTAGAAATGGTTTAAGCCTTTCCATGCTTGTGGGATGGGTTAAGATAGCAGTGGGATGGGCAGGGATACCTTTGGGATGGGTAATAGCTGTGGGATAGATAAACCTCCAGTGCAAGCATAGTGGGACTGTATGGTACACCCTCCCAGCTGCCACACCTTTGGCCCTTTATTATCAATAACAATGTAAGCATTGATCCACACATTTGAACATAAACACAACTCTTTATTAAATGCCCTGTTCATTGTAGGCCCACCCAACATACATGGCCCAATCTCATCCATGTGATGAGACAGGCTGAAGGAAGCATCCATTAAGCATCTATCATCCTGTCTTGTCACTCCACTGCTTCAGCTGGGGAGTTGCACCAGTGTTTCAGGAGGTTGTGCTGCTTCTTCCCTTCACGTGAGGCTCTGTTGGGGCCTTGCACATCCACAGTGTCTATCAGGTTTCACCCTTGCCTCCATTCCCCAGGCTCCAGGTCCCCATTGTCTTGCGGGAGGTCCACGAGCCTGTTCTGCAAGACTGGGTAGCGGGTGCGCATGAGATTGTGCAGGATACAGCAAGCTTCCACAATGATCCTCATGGTCTCTGGGTGATGCTGCATGGTGGTGAGAAGTACCTGGAACCTGTTGGCCAGGATGCCAAAGGCGTTCTCCACCACCTGCCTTGCCCTGGACAGCCTGTAGTTGAAGATCCTATCTTCACAGGTGAGGTATTTGGAGGTGTAGGGCTTCATGAGGTAGGTTGTGAGGGAGAAGGCGTCATCCCCCACAATGAAGTAGGGCACATCTTGTGTGTCGTTGGGCAGGGGTTCTGGATCTGGGAAGCCCACGATGAGCCCACGAAGTTCCAGCTCCTCCTTGAGGTGACTGGCGTTGTATACCTGGGCATCTGAAGATGAGCCATTGCCTGAAGCATTGATGTACATGAACTTGTAGTCAGCATCGACCATGGCGAAGAGGATGATGCTGAAGAAGCCCTTGTAATTGAAATAAGTGGACCCCGACTTGGCTGGAGCTTTGCAGGCCACGTGCTTGCCATCGATGGCTCCAACGGTGTGGGGGAAGTTCCACTTCTGATACCACCGCTCTGCAACTTTCTTCCATCCTTCTTCAGTGGAGGGGCACTGGAGGAGCTCCTCCTTGTATTCTTCGATGATGGCCTGCACCACTTCTCTGACCACAATGCTGATGGTGTTGGGTGGCACCCTCCAGCCGTACTGCATGCTCCTGTAGGTGGTCCCTGAGGCCAGGTGGCACAGAGTCAGTGCCACCTTGAGCCCAGGTTCCAGGCTGGGCCGGAAGTTGGTGTTTGCCTTGGTCAACCTGGGTCTCAGCCGCTGCACAACTTCGTCAAACATGGCTGGAGGCATCCTCATGAAGTTCTGGAATGCCCGAATGTCTTCGTTCCTGAGCTCCACCATCATCTTGTTGAACAGTCTGTACTCTGCTCTTCTCCCGATCCATCTTCGTACCCAGACGCTTCTTGGCCGCCTCTTTTTCTTCCTGTAGTAGAGTTCACAGAGCCTGTAGATGGCTTCGCACTGTTGCAGAAGGATGGTGGCTGCCAAAAGGACTGTGCTACGATCCACGGTGGATATGACTGGATGCTGTGGAAGAGGAAGAGTCAGATGAAGGCTGCAGAGGTCTGCAGCAGGGCTGCTGGTCTGAAAGTTAGATCCAGATGTGTTGCTCCCCCTTTTTATAGGCAGTATAGGTGTCCCTTTGCATCCTCTAGGCATCCTCTAGGCATCCTCTAGACATCCTTAATATCTGAGATAGGTCCCCTCTGCAGACGTTTTTTCCATTTTACATGCTTTGTTTCTGCTAGGCATCCGTTCTGCATCCGTTCTGCATCCGTTCTGCGTCCGTTCCGCTTCCTCCCTGCGTCCGAGCGGATGCAAGTTGCGCAGATGTGCAGCTGATGCGTAGCGGATATAGCGGATGTGTAACGGATGCTTAATGGATGTGTAGCGGATGCGTAGCGGATGCGTAGCGGATGCAGAACGGACGAATTGGATACATTTTCCACACAAAAGTTTTGAGCAGCTCAAAACTTTCTGAGCGGATGAAACATCCATAAACGGATGCTGGACGGATAGAGAGGAAGCAAAACGGAGGCAGTGAGTACATCACGTTAACCAATGGATGGCAAGCTTTTTTGTCCGTTTTACATCCTCTTTGCATCCGTTGGTGCAGTGTGACATGGGCTTTACCTGCATTCAGAAGTTTTAGTCTGTCTCCATCCAGATCCTTTATAGCTTTTAACTTCTACTGAAAGCATTCTTCTAAAATTCTGGATAAAGGGTTCTTGGAAGAAGCATATTGATGACTTGAGTCATCTTCCCATTGTAAATGAAGACCAATGATACTGTCAAAGGGCTAAATAAAATTGCAAACTTTCCAGGCAACCACAGGAAATCACCTGAACCCACTAATAGAGCATAAATGAAACATCCTGCAAAACATTAGCAACACTAATGTGTCTGTCCAAAATAGATTTACTTTTCCCATTTCTGAAAGCAAAGATTCAGTTATACACATCATTCAAAGTGATTCCAACTTCCACTCTTTTTATCGGTCCCAAGACATTCAATTTGCTTCACTCATCCAGCAAAGTCCTGTTTCAATAGTTTTGGGGTTTCTCCTTGCTGTGTAAGATATTGGTCCTTTCTTCTATATGTCACCGATGACTAAAGCATTTCACAATTGTCATCAGCTCCTCCAAAAGCAGAAGCAGCAGAAGCCCCAGCCCCAGAAGAGTGAGCCCGTGCTGCAGAAGCCCCAGCAGAACTAGAGTGAGGGCCAGGGGGCGGGATGGTAGCCCTGTCCCTCTTGCCAGGGCTGGCAGCAGATGGCTGAGGCTTGCTGTGCTTCAGCATGGTTGTGGGGTTGCTGGCTGGCAGGGAGGCTGGCAGGGAGGCAGGCACCAAGGCTGGCAGGCAGGCAGGCAGGCACCAAGGCTTGTAGGCAGGCTGGCAGGCAGGCATGCACCAAGGCTGGCAGGAAGGCTGGCAGGGAGGCAGGCACCAAGGCTGGTAGGAAGGCTGGCAGGTAGGCAGGCACCAAGGCTGGCAGGCAGGCATGAACCAAGACTGGCAGGCAGGCATGAACCAAGGCTTGCAGGCAGACTGGCTGGCAGAAAGGCTGGCAGGCAGGCAGACAGCAAGGCTGGCAGCAAGGCTGGCAGCAAAGCTGGCAGCAAGGCTTGCAGGCAGACATGCAGGCAGGACAGGCAAGGCAGTCGATGTGTCTGGAAGCAGGTCTTTCCTCTGAATGGTGATCTGCTTCTGAGCTGCTTCCGTTATATCCGCGGCGCTGATGCAATGCATCCTCCCCGCATGCGCAATTAACGCTCGGCATCCACTAGGCTTCCTCTGTGCATCCGCTGTGCATCCGCTGTGCATCTGCTTCATCTGCTATGCATCCGCTCTGCATCCGCTGTATCCGTTCTGCATCCGCTTTGCTGAGGTCCCCCGGAAGCCTAGCAGATGTGCCATCCACTTCCATCCGCTGTGCATCCGCTTCCATCCGCTGGGCTTCCGTTCCACATCCGCTTTCCATCCGCCCTGCGTCCTCCCCGCGTCTGTGTTGTCCGCTCCGGTTATGCAAATTTTTGCCCCTTCTGAGAGCGGATAACAACGGATGGAACATTTTTCTCGTCCGTTGTGTCCGTTTTGCATCCGTTGGGCAGTGTGACAGGGCCGTTAGAAACAGAATTAAGGCTTGTTCTGTACTAGTGATGGCATTGAAGAAATCTTACTTGGCTGTTACCATAGGTTCTGTATAATGCAAGCCAAGGAATTCTACTGAGTGGCGGACTGCAGGAACCATTTGAGCTTCAGTTTGAGATGTAGACAACACAGACTCACAGAGCTGAAGAAGTTTCTTGGATGAGAAATGAAACATCTTTGAAGAAAACTCCAGAAAGTCCAGTTGCCTCTTGAAAAAGCACCTCTGGGACAACCATGAATTAGATTACTGAGAATATATACCAGGGAACAATTGTAACCAACTTGCATTACATTTTACAAGCGAGACTGCATCAAGAATTATTAGTCTGGATAGACTTAAGTAAGCATATACAAATCAATGGCTTTGCACCAATACCTCTTCTAGATTGTGTCTATAGCATGTTAGGAATATTTTCTCTGGCCCTAATGAATAAAAGGTGAGATATAGTACAACTGGACAATACAAGCAGATCTTAAGAACAAAGCTACTCTTTGGTTGACAAAAATCTATGTCCCTGAAACAAAGAAGATGCAAAGCAGCATTAGCTCACCATGCCTGAAGACGAGCCCTTTGCTGCTCAGGATAATTGAATCATAAAATAGTTTTAACGTTTTATCTCTCCATTTGTCAGTGATAAGTTTTGAAGGGTACATTATTCTAAGAAAAATTAGGCTGGCTTTTCAGTGAAGGAAATGCCATTTATTTTATTTTATTCTTTTTTTAAAAAAAAAGAGAGAAAGGGAGGAGGAGGGAGAGGATGGTAGTGGGGGAGAGAGTGCCTGCTTTGTAAAGAACTTTGTCAGCCATGGCAGGAAAAATGTCACCACATCCTCTGAACCAGCAACATACTGTGCGGCCAAACTTCTATGCCAAAAGATCAACGGAGATAAGAGAACAGTGAGTAATGGTAATCCTTGTTCCTGTTTGCTCCTTACAGCTGTGCTGTGGATGGGTCATCCTTTACCAACAAATGAAAAGAAGTGGAAAACTCTAACTCTATGGAACCTTTGAAGGCGCCGATGGCACTGAAATTTGGAGAGGCCTAACAATGGGATGCATTTAAGAAAAGTTCAGCATTTGGATGGATGGATGCATTCACTCCAGAGTTGCTCCAGGGCTAAGATGTGCTTGGATTGTAGATAGAGGGACTTCTTTGGAGTACAGTTAATCACGGGGTTCCTTCTGCATGTAGCCAACTCTAGGGATTGTAGAAGACTGTAATTAGCAACACTCTTTGTGGAATTGCATGGCTCCTGGAAGAAGGCTGTTAAAATTGCTACTTTCCTGAGGATATCAGCCAAGTGGGTCATGTGCTTTGGTCTTCCCACCAGCAAGCGAGGCTTGATTCTTGGGAACTTTGGCCCAGCATGACATGGAAACTCTGGGACTTCCGGAAGCTTTGCTATGTTGGAAAGGAACAGAAGCTTCATGTTCATATACCAGAGATACCAGTGAGTGTTGCTATGGTGCTGGTGCAGAGGCAACAACAACAACAACAACAACAACAACAACAACAATAATAATAATAATCTACAAAAAACACCCTACTTGGAACAGCTTATATCCTCCGACACTACCTGAACAGTTCCGAGATCCTTGGTTAGGACTCAAGCTGTTGAGCTATGAGCCAGCTCTAAAGGCTCACTAAAGAATCTTACCAAAGATTAACCAATAATAATAATAAAAAGCTAAAATAAAGGAATCCAAATCAGGCTAGGCCACTGCTTGATTTTCTATTCAGGTCAATGTTAAACAAGGAAGCAGTGGCCATTTGCCTGTGTTTATAATTAGAGGTCAGTATGCACTGACATTCAGGAAATTGGTATGATATGCTTCAGTATTTGTATTTGGTGGCTTCTCTTTAATTTCAGCAATCTCAGCCTGAGATATGGAATCATGATTAAAAATTTACATGGACAAATCTATGTTCAAGAGGAGCAGATGGTAGTGTGAGATCTGTCTGCTATGACAAGCTTAAGCAACCTTTTAAGGTTGGTGAATAATGCAGGAATTTTGAGAGCACATTGTGATTGCTGGCCCAAAATGGCTGCCAGAGAAGGATGTCTCGGCAGAAAATTCATCACGGACCAGTACAAAAGCCTTCATTTTCAGGAAAGTAAGCTGATATGGTTGCTCCTTGCTATTTCTTTTGGTTTCCATTGTTCCAGTTTACTTTTGTCATTTCTAGCCAGAAGGGAATGTTCCTAAGTATTGATTACAGATTTTGAAGTTTTAAAAATAAATGTGGTTACCCTTACCATGGCAGCTAAGGGTTGTCCACTCATCTAGATATCTAGAGAGTGTAACACCCTAGATTTCTTTCTTTCTGATAATCTCAAATTGCTAATGCTAGCCCATCGTGTATCCTCATCATACTAGCTAGGTGAATATTGTGAAAATGAATCAGTATGCATAAACATGAACTTAATGTGATGTGAATGAAGAATGGAGTGGCAGCTGTTGATCTTCTGTTCAACAATAAACTCCACTTTGGAAGAAATTGTCAATAGTATTTGAGCTGTCAGCATGCCTTATGAGAATAGATTTGAAAGAATTACTCTGATGTGGGGAGGATAATCAATTAATGCTGCAGCCTGTGCTTTGTATGAAGAAGATCCTAGACTAGTTTCTGACAACCTCAGTTAAGAGAGTGAAGTAGAATTTTGTAGAAATGTGAAAAACGACTGCCTGGAATTTTGGATGTTACTGGCATCACAATGGATAATCCTGGACACATAATCAGAATCAATAGGAGGTTCCTTCCTGTGTCTGAAGAACTGTACGTAAATCTGGATTAAGTGCAGATGGCAGTGATCTTTCAGAACACAGAATTTCAGCAGCCATGTGGGTTATCTCATTGTTTCATGGGAAACTTTCTCAAGTAAAAAAGTTCCCTGCTATACACAGCTGATATAGGAATAGTAAGTTAAGAGAAGTGGCTGAAAAAAAAAAGCAAATAAATTGTCCAGTTGCTTCAACTGTTTTACTGAAACAGAATCAATATGGAGCAGATAAAACCTCTTAGGTTGGTAAATAAACAGACTTATAAATGAAAGTAGTATAGACTAGCTTCTTCATAAGAGAAACTCCAGGAGCTACCTAAATTAAGCCTATGTATAATATTGATTGTTCCTTGTGCACTTGGACATTTGAGTAATGTACCTGCGCAGAACCACCTCTGGGGAGTTTCCATGGCTAAAGAGATGTTGGGTTGATCAAGTCTGTAGCTAAAAGCATTTTCTTTCAAGCCCTGCCTGAAGGCTAGATGAAATATTGCACCAACCTTTAGTAAATGGTTGGCAGTGGAGGTAAGAATTCAATAAATGGATTTTTCTCAAAACCCAAGAAGCAAAGAGAATGTTCCCCCACTTTGAGCACGACCAAAATTTGTTGCCACAAATCCAAAGACATGATGGGGGACACAGTTACATCCTGCTTGTCAGTAGAAACTGTAATCAAGGAAAAAAATTATTTTTTTTCAATGAAGGGACATCAAAGCAATAAATTGTGTGAAAAAGCAATGCGTGTTTTTCCTCTGTTCTTGCAAGAGTAGCAAAGAAGTCTAATGCTTCTGCTGCAGTGATAACAAAGGAATTGAAGAGAGAGTGAGATGCTCTTCCCAGAAAAAAAATCTCTTTGACTATAAATTATGTTTCTGCAGAGCTGCATCACCCATCTGCACAAATGCTCAGGTGACCATTTGAAAAGCAGTAACAGGTAAACAGCTTCTTTAATTAATAACTCTCTGGTCCCCCTTAAAAAAAAGCATCTCTCAATTATCGGTCTTTTTGGACCGAAGCTCAAACAACTAGCAACTGATTATAACAAGGTAATTATTTCTAATGCAATTTAACTGAAAACTTGAAGCCTTTTGGGTCTCCCTAAGCCATGATGGCCCAGTAGTTAGAAGGCAGTATTGCAGGCTAACTGCCCAAAGCCAGGAGTTCAATCCTCACCAGCTCAAGGTTGATTCAGTCTTCCATCTTTCTATAGTCAATAAAATGAGGACCCAGATTGTTGGGGGCAATATGGTCACTCTGTAAACTTCTTAGAGAGAGCTGTAAAGACCCCAAAGCAGTATATAAGTCTAAGTGTTATTGCTATTGCTAATATTACCGTTTGACTCTTGACAAATGTATATTTTCTTTTATGTACATGGAGAGCACATACACCAAGACAAATTCCTTGTGTGTCCAATCACACTTGGCCAATAAAGAATTCTATTCTATTCTATTCTATTCTATTCTATTCTATTCTATTCTATTCTATTCTATTCTATTCTATTCTAT
>BLBF01000002.1:78336307-78362243 GCA_015471245.1 Laticauda colubrina
TACTCTACTCTACTCTACTCTACTCTACTCTACTCTACTCTACTCTACTCTACTCTACTCTACTCTACTCTACTCTATTCATTTGTTGTTCTGTCATGTTGCCATCACCTATTAGTTTTCAACTTTAAATTCCAGCCATTTAGCAGTGGCAGGCTCCCTACACAGTGGGCTGTAACATGGTATGACTTGAGGTTCCTTGAACTGCCATGAGAAATAGGAGTGTCACCTGTTATTTGCTTGTTTGTCACACATTATGGCCCATGCATAGGCACTGGCAAGCTGAATGGAGGAAAGCATAACAACCTCTGTATGGCTCACTGCTTATCACAAGCAAGCTGTAGGTCAGCTGAAGCAAAACAAAGCAACAACAAAAAGAGACCTTTTGTGATGGATGAAAAGAGCTTAGAAACATCTGAGCCATAAAGTCACTACTGCTGCCAATGACTTCTTGACTGATTTAAAAAAAATCTTTTTATTGCCTGAAGCCTGGATATATTTTTTTTGCTAGGCCTTTCCAAAATTCGGTATATTAATGGCTCTTGGAAAAGAAAAGAAAAACCAAGCACCCAAAAACAAAGTATAAAGTTGAGACATAGACTGGGCAAAAAGTGATCCTTTCTCAAGAGAAATGAATCAAGTTTATAATGCTGGAGCTTTGCAGCTTGTAAACTGAGATAAGGTTTTCACAGCGCTTTCATTACCCAAGCACAAATTTCTTTTACAATCTACGCCATAGCTTCACTCTTTGTAGCTTCACTCTTTGTGGCACGGCATTTCCCACTCCCTTTTGTACTCACCACACTTATTTTGTCCACCACTGTCCCAATTATGGAAGATAATGGAACAAACAAGAACTGGCTTATACACTTTTTAAAAAACCTTTCAACAAGGCGTGAAGCAGTCCCTTGTATTTTCAAAGCAAATTTATATAGAAGTAAGCAGCACAGAAATGAATGAGAATGGTGGTTGAGTAAATATGGTTAAAGCGGCACAGTTAAGAAACCCCATCCTTATTGTTGCATTGTAATTTTAACTCACAATTCCATCTCAGATGCTAAGAATTTGCCTTTATGTGGTTCCCAAGTCTGGTTGTAAGGAACAGGGCCTGCCATTCATATCTCAGATGGAAGTTTTGAAAATGAATAAAAGTTAAATCCAACTATTCTTTTTTTTTTCTTTTCTCTTCTTAAAGAGAAAAAAAGACTTTTAAGGAAATACTTGAAGAGACCCTTAATGGAATATTTGAGAAAAATCCTCCATTTAACTCTGAATTAATGCTGTTTTGACCTGGATTTAATCCCATGCTATAATCCTGAGAAGCAATATCTGTATTACTGGGATGTTTGCTGCTATTGAACTATTTTCAATTATTTTAATATTTATTTCATAGGTTTGCTGGTGCTCCTTGGAAAATGTGACATGAACTATTTTTTTCCCAAAGAAGATGACACCTCTCATTTTTTACATTTTTCTTTCCTTTCTCTCTCTCCCTCTTTCTCTCTGATACATGCGGCATGTAGTATTTTTCAAACTTGGCAACTTTAAGATGAATGGGCTTCAGCTCTCAGCATTCCTCAGCCAAGATGCTGGCTGGAGAATTTTGGGAGTTGAAGTCTACACACTTGAAAAACATGTATGTAGATTATCTCTGTTTCAAAACTCTACAGAACCCATTACTTGTATGAGAAGCTGCCTTTTAAATATCTAAGGTTTATAGCGACACATTGATAAAACATTTTTCCCCTTTGGATTGGCAACAAAGAGACTCTTTTGAATGCCATTTTATGGTCAGCAGGATTTCCATGTATCTAATATTTTCCTCTTTGGAGATTTATCCAAACTTTTTGAGCATGGTTGAAAGTCTAAGTGTGCAATTTTATGCTTGCCCATTATTTCCAGTTAGAATTGTTTTGAGGATTCATTGCCTTATTAACCACTGTAAAGCAAAAAAGCAATATATGTCTATTGCTACAGATATTACACAATTTAACGCAATGGTTCAGCCAAAAAACCATTTCAATATAGCTCCTAATTACTTTATATTGCAGCAATGTGATTGTTAAAGAAAAAAAGGATACGTTCAAATTCTCTGTAACCAAATATAGCATTAGCCAGCAATATTTTTCTGTCTTTCCCCATCCCAGCACAATTATGTTTATAAAATCTTGTTATCTGAAAAACCCCTCTCCTTTCCATGAACGCTACCTCAAACTAGTTCCCTTATTCAGCTGAAGGGTGATATGATATTTTCATCAAAACAATGCAATGAGTATTGCTTTCTCACAATCCAAGGTGAACCCCTGTTGTATATGCTGGCGATGACAATCAAGATCAAGTGAGGTACTAATACCACTCTGTAAAGTTTTGGTAAGACCACACCTAGAATATTCATCCAGTTTTGGTCACTACACTGTAAAACAGATGTTGGGACACTAGAAAAAGTGCAGAGAAGAGCAAACAGGATGATTAGGGGACTGGAGGCTAAAACATACAACAAACGGTTGCAGGAATTGGGCATGGCTAGTCTAGTGAAGAGAAGGACCAGGGGACACATGAGAGCAGTCTTCTAATATTTGAGGGGCTGCCACAGAGAGGGGGTCCAGTTTTTCCAAAGCACGTGAAGGCCAGACAAGAAACAATGGATGAAAACTGATCAAGGAGAGATTCAACCTAGAAATAAGGAGAAATTTTCTGACAGTGAGAACAATCAACCAATGCAACAGCTTCAGAAGTTATGGGAGCTTCATCACTGGAACAGCTTGCCTTCAGAAGTTGTGGGAGCATCATTCCCCAGTGGAAAAAACTGGGGAAGGGCAAAGTTTGGCTGGGCAGAGCAGGGGAGAGATAGTGCAAGGCAGAGGGAATTCAGAGGAAGACCCAGGCCCACCCCTCTTCATCCTAGGGTATGTAGGGAGGAATGGAGAAGGAAGCAATGTGAGTTGTGTGGTTTATGGGGGAGGAAAGGGCCCTGATTCCTTTCATTAGCTGCAGCTGGGAGCACAGTGTTTAAAAAAGGGAAGTTGCATGCAGCAAGCTGTTGGGAGCAAATCGTGAATTTATCTGGTATCATTGAGGCTTATCTGTGTTCCTGGTGTCTTCCCATGTGTGTTTTGCTGTGCTTTCAAGTCTGCAATTCTTTCTCCTGCCCTGTCAAGTTAATTACTGCAGTGTGGTTTGTTTGGATTTTTAGTTACAGTTTGTGTGTACTTTGTTTTTGGACTGAATTTTCTCCACTTAAAGGCTGTTCCTGGGAGAGTTTTTCTCCAGCTGAAGGTAACCTGGACATTGGGGGCAAAGTTGGAGATAATAAAGGGACTCTTCTTGTTTATTTGACTGTGTTACCTTTGTGCCATGCCCTGGGTCATCACAGGAGGCTTTCAAGAAGAGATTGGACCACCATTTCTCAGAAATGGTATAGGGTCTCCTGCTTGGGGGGGGGTGGACTTGATGACCTACAAGGTCACTTCCAACTCTGTTAATCTGTAAACAGATGCTTTCTCCTTCCCTTGCTTATCTTCCCATGGGCACCTCTAGATCCAGATACCTTGCGGGATTGACACTTTCTGACCATTACTATAATTCTCTCATTCCTAGTACTGAATCAAAGTGATCCCTGCCCATCCTTGAATCAGCAGAAAACTATACTATCTCCACTGCTGATCCCTATCTGATCCCTATTTCCTACTTTTATTTCCTCTCTTTCATGTTGCTGCCAATCACTTGATTTCCTCTCAGCTCAGGGCAAAGCTAAACAGCTTCTTTTATGTCTATGTGCCTGCCTTTGAGTCAGTGCTGACTTCTGGTGACTGTCTTAATTGATCCCTATAGTTTTCTTGGCAAGGTTTTTCGGAATTGGTTTGCCATTGTCTGTTTCATAGGGTTGAGAGTCAGTCTCTGGCCCAAGGCCACCCAGCTGGCATTGTGTCTGAGGCAGGACTGGAACTGAAGACCTTCCAGTTTCTAGTCTGATGCCTTAACCATTACACCAAACTGGCTGTCTAACAGATTCGACACACCTTAACATTGCCCTTGTATGGCATTGGAAGGCATATTTTAACCTCGGTATATTTAAGATTATTTCAAACTTGTCTTACCCATGGTCTGGGAATGAAATAAAGTGAAGGAAATTACATGAAGACACTGAGAGGAAAAAGTGTTGTCAGGGCACATTTGCACCATAAGTAGGTACAAATGTTTTTTTGTTTTTTTTAAACTGTTCCCATTTGTGATCGCACATTGGCCAAGTGTACACATAAGGCCTAGCTAGGAATTTTCGACCACAGAACCTCAGCTTGAATTAGTTCACTGGTGACACTAAGCCTTGAACCAGCCATGTTACTGCTTTCACATTATCTGTGAGCCATGCCGGTACTTCTGATAGTCAAAGCCGGGATTGAAATTATTCTTATTCAGATCTTGCCTTGTAACAAGAATGAGAGCAGAGTCCTTTTCTGTCATCTGCTTGGAAATGCTCCTTTTCTCCCCCTCTCTCTTCTCCCCCCCTCCCAATTTCAGGAGCCTATTAAATTAATGAGACAGAAGTCAGTGTGTTGCAGCAGTCAACATGTTATTGGTGGTAGAGCTCTGGTGCTGTTACAATGTGCCTGTTTTTTCTCCTGGGACATTTAATTTCCGCTTCTCAAATGAGCTGCAAAGCTGTGAAGCCTGGCACTGTTCTTTTAAGACATTCTGTGATGCAGATAATGAGGCTACTGATAGGTGCCTAGGAGACTGTGATGGCTCTAAGCACAGCTATGGTCTGATAATGCTTTATGCCAGTAGTGTCACAGCGGAAGTACTGTCATCCCTCAAGGAATGGTTCATCTTTATGTGCAATGCAGCAGCTGTCACCTAAATGGCTAATGGGGAAGCCAAGGAGAACCTTACTGCCAGTAATTTTTGTCACTTAATAATTTTTAAGAGATCAAACTTCAGGAGCTCCTGCAACTTCTAATGAAAGGCCCCTCTTGCCTCCCTATTTCCTCCCTTCCTCCCCCGCCCCCCGAAACATCCCACGCCTCTGGTAGTATTGTTTGGTTTGCAGTGGATTAAATGTAAATTGAGAAAACTGCGATACGACTCTGTGCCGAACTAATTTAGTATCATTTGAATGGCCAAGTAATTAAAATGTATTATAGGTTGAAGATGCTGAGATGGTGGCGTGCCTGCATTTAAGAGGAAGATTTATTGGGCTCGCAGCAACCACAGTGAACCTTCTACAACCACATTAGCTAACATCTGTTGAGAGGCAGGGGTGTGAGACGCATGTACACAGTGACTGTGTGCCTGCACAGGTTTTAAGCAGCTCAGAAAGAAAAGAAAACAAACAACAAAGGAGAGGGAGTCGTTAGGCTGCACCGTGATCTGCCACATGCCCTTGTGAACGCACACAACAAGTGAAAGCCTTCCAATGTGTTTACGCATATAAAAACAAATCTGCAAGTAGATGCATATACCACTTATATATACTCATCCATATTAATTAATGTTCGGCTCCTGCAGGGATTTGCAACTGCTGTATCATTTAGGTTCAGCAGTTAGATAATAACAATAAGGATCCTAATGGAACACATATGACACAAACAATGTCACTGTTGACACTCTGTCTACACTCTCATTTCATGGCAGGTATTTTTGTTTACCATTTGATTAGTTTCCTCCTCCTTCCCTCCCTCCTCCCTCCTCCTCCTTCTGCCAGTTTGCTCCAAAGGTAACAGACAGAATTGGTTTGTGACATTGGGTGAGAGCCAATGTTGCTCTCCTCACACCTCCAAGCATATTTGGGCAGTTGTACATTTTAGAGTACAAAGCAAACAGTATCCCCTAAAAAATGAATTGAGAAAATAACACTGATAAGCAGCATAGGTGTATCAACAAATGCAGCCAACATTGTCAAACGACATCGAAAGTGATGTCATATTTTTACACCTTATATTCATTTTGTGTTGAGTCATATTTCTTCTCAAGAGGGAATATCTCTGTATGCCCAAATATGAAATGAAGCTTCTGTCCCACCTTTTATTCAGCAAGTTCAAGGCAGTTCCCATTATATAATAAAATACAATAAAAATATGAAACATGGGGATGAATTGAGATAGCAATGTATTTATCAGCCCCCTCAAAGACATAGCTAAAGTAAGAACCAGAGAAGTAATATTGATCCAGCTTCTCACTGGCTCTCTCTGGTCTCACGGTTGCAGTAAAGCAACTTCAGTGAAAGAACTAATATTACTGAGGGAGACAAAATGAAAGTGATTTCATAGAATAGTACAACACTGAATGAGTAACAGAAGACCACCTAAGCTGTGAGAAATTGGAATTCAATATTTAGAATCATTTAAAACTTACTTTAGTACTGGTTGAGATGAAGGAAACTAGCCAACCTATAGTGAGAGACAGATGACCTCCAGATGTGGGAAGTTCCTGGCCTTCAATCAGGCAAAATGTGGCTCTGGATTTCACAATTTCACAAGTACAACATCTCTTTTCTATCCCTTAAAAAAGCTGTTTCAAACTTCCTCAAAATCCGGGGGGGGGGGGCAGGGGGAGAGACCATTGCCTTGAGAGTCACTTAATGAATTGACTTTTTAAATCAGTGGCATCTCGTTTCTGATTCACACAGAAATAGCTGTTTGGTAACCAAGTGGTGCCATACTCCTATAAAGTCTGAATCACATTTTCTATGTAGTTTTTGACACATCGAAAGCCTTACCTAGGTTCGTGTCTGAGATTATAGAAGCTGTCTCCAACACACTATTGCACACATGTCCTGCTCAAAGCCTCTAGAACATGGATGTTAAAGTTGCCGCATCACGTTGCCATCATGTGATGTTTTGTGATGTTTTTCCCCTTCATGGAGCCTATGGTGGACATGATGCATCTGGCTCACAGTCTGCCAGTTTGATCCCCCTGCTCTAGAAAGTATTCTATCAGCCCAGATACCAAGGCCAGTACAAAGAACTGTGAGAACTGGAATCCAAAACAAGTGAAGTTATGAATTTGTGCATCCTGGGTTAAGAAGAGCTAAATCATTACTAAAATACACAGCACAATGTTCAATTAGCACAATCTTCATTATCATGAGACCCTGAATTCTCATTGAATAATACTCTTTCATCTTTTTTGCTGAGAGTTGAAAATAATTTTCCAGTAGGGATAAGCTTATAGGAAACATTTGTCCAGAAAACATTTATCCACGTGTCTGAAACATCAGACCTCCCAAATCCAAATGTAAAGATTTGATGCCTCTATATTTTCACTTCCTTAAGATGATAGAACTAGAAAAACCAACTTTTGGGACACACAAAGCTTAATTTAATGTGAGGTGGTCAGGAGGCTTCCACTCACCCTTTCCCCATTGTCCTTCCAACAAGGGCTATTCCAAATATACTCCCTTTGCTACTTATATTGACTTGCTCTTTACTTACAATCATTTTTAGTGACCATTTGAAGTTACAACAGCACTGAAAAAAGTGACATGATCATTTTTCACCCTTATGACTGTTGCAGCATCCCAGGGTCATGTGATCAACATTCAATCACTTGGCAGCTGGCACCTATTTAAGGATGGTTGTAGCGTCCTGGGTCACACAATCATTTTTTGTAATATTCAAAGTCAATGAGGAAGCCAGATTCACCATTTAACAACCATGTTAAGTAACCATGCTACTAATTTAACAACTGCAGTGAGTCACTTAATGACTGGGGCAAGAAAGATCATAAAATGGGGAGCTGTCTTGCTTAGCTATGGGAATTTTGGGCTCTGTTGTGGTCCTAAGTCAAGGACTACCTGTACCAATTTTCTCTTGACAATAAAAAAAAAATCCTCTCTCTCTTACTTCTAGTTATTTATGATGCAGTTTGCAACTACCTCATAAATATGGAAAACATCCCCTGTTGTTCCACAATTACTTTTAATTAATACCATATTGACAATACATGTTGTGATTCTAGAAAAAAAGTAATCATTGGGTTGACTTCATGAACACCTCCTTTGAGTTTCTTAGTGACAATATGGAGGTTTACTTGTCTTTCAAATGAAAGTGAAGATAGATCCAAATTGGGTTGGTTATCAGGACCAGAACTGTAGTCTTCTGAGTTTTTGAACTCATGCTGGAATGCATCCTCAGGAAACTTCTATCTAGCAGGTTACTTACTTATATTTGCTTTCTTCCTAGATATTTTATCAACTTCCCATTTAGTTTGCATTTCTAGATCATGCCTCAGCCAGGTATTGAGTGATGGTTTGTTGGTTGATTGATTGATTGAGTGCTATAAAGTATAGACAAATCTTTTCCGGGATGCTCTGTCTCCACTGAGACCCTGAATGTCTTCCAGTGATACACCCATTGCTGCTGTAATCAGGGTCCTCCGCCTGGCTCTTGGTTATCCTCTTATCTTTCCTTCCAATTTTCTCCACATTATAAATTTATCCAGAGAGTTGGAACTTCACACAATGTATCAAAAATATGATAATTTGGACATAGTCATTTCTGCCTGAAGCAAGAACTCAGAATTGATTAGCTATATCATCTGATTATTATTTTTGTCTCTCTATGATATTCTCAAAAGCATTTTCTTGTTCTTTTCAATGTTCAAAAGCATCAATACTCTTTCTATCTTGCTTCTTCAAAGTCTATTTTTTATCACAAAATATCACAGGAAAACCACTGCTATGCTCTATGCAATATGTATCTTTGTATGTATCAATGTGTCATAGCATCTGATTTTTTTTTTCTAAGGTCTTCATTGCTACTCTAGAAAGTTCCACTTTGGAGCACATTTTTTGATTGCTAGCTCCTTTGCTAGTTCCTTTGTGATTCTAAAAGCCACAAACTATTCACCACTTCAAGAACTAACCAGATTCAATTCTGCTAAAGAAAAGACTGAGAGACATTTAACCTGAGATTTTATTCAGAATACTATATTTATAAAAGTATCATAGAGTTGTATCTTAGTATCCCCTGCTCTTTTACCTTTTGTACAGGCATGAATAAATATATGTATAATATGTGTGAATCAAACATCATTATATAAAACTATACTATCAAAAATGTTAATCACCTCCATTTTTATTTGTAATTAATCAACATGATTCAAAATTATTGCATCTAGACTCATGTGGTTTCCCAACAGCTATTTTATTTGCTGAACTCATTTACTTCATCTTAATGAAAATGAAAATAAAATAATGAGCATCTTTCCAGTACATGTCATGTCAGTCAAGCAGTTTAATATATGGCCTTAAGTAAAAAGACATCAGACTTGCATTGCATGTTAGAAGAAATCTCTTGCTGATAAGAGCAGCTTGACAATAAAGCTAAATATCAGAAGAGCAGTAGAAATCTTCAAACAGATGTTGTATCAAGATGTTGGACTGTAGGAATCAAAATCCCCCTTACAGTTCTTCCATTCTATGAAACTCTGAGTTTATCATTTTAAGATGGTGGTAAACAATAGCTTAAACTATATTCATTTAATCCTGAACTAAACATATAAGAATTTATTATAGCTAACTAGTTTGCTACTTACAATCTCAGATTGCAATATGTATGTATTGGATGGGTTTAAAGTTTGCTATCATCCAGAAGGAATTGATATAGGTAATCCCTTTGCCTGCTATTTACATTTTTTGAAAATTGTCTTTCGATTGTGTTTATAGCAGTGTAACACAGAGAGTAATTAGCTCCCCATCTTTCAAAGCCAAATAACTAAAATACAAAAGAACCAAACAAATGAGCCATGGTACTAAGGACATTAATATTTTTTTTCCTTGTATTCTAAAAAATGGGTTCTCTACAATTTTTTTTTCCTTCTCCCGTTACATGTTTTCAAATGATAGCAGATCATATAAATTAGTACTTGAGACAATTACACCTTATTCCTTAGATTTATATATTGTTTTAAATTTTATTTTGTCAAGCGATTATAAGATAGTTATGAATACATGAAATGGATACATATAAGAAAAATAAAAACAATAGGACAGGGATGGTAGGCACGTTTTGATGCGCTTATGCACGCCCCCTACAGACCTCTTAGGAAAGGGGTAAGGTCAATAATAGACAGTCTAAGGTTAAAGTTTTTGGAGTTTGGGGAAGAAACCACAGAGTCAGTTAGAGAATTCCAGATATTGACCACTCTTGCTGAAGTCGTATTTTCTGCAATCAAGTTTGGTGCGGTTTACCTTGAGTTTGTATCTATTGTGTGCTCTTGCATTGTTATGGTTAAAATGAAGTATTCATTGACAGGTAGGACATTGCAATACTTAATTATGTGTACTATACTTAGATCGGACTGAAGGCAGCATAGTTCTAGGTTGTCTAGGTCTAGAATTTCGAGTCTGGTGGCATAAGGTATTCTGCAACGAGTAGAGGAGTGGAGAATTCTTCTTGTGAAATATTTCTGGACTTTCTCAACTGTATTCATATCAGATACGTAATGCGGGTTCCAGATTGATGAGCTGTATTCAAGTACTGGTCTAGCAAATGTTTTGTATGCTGTAATTAGTAGTGTAATATTACTGGAGAAAAAGCTACACAGGATTAGGTTAACAACTCTTAATGCCTTTTTGGCTATGCAGTTACAGTGGGCTCTAGCACTTAGATCATTAGAGATGAGTACTCCAAGATCCTTGACAGAGTTTGGATCATCAACAAGGTCTTGACTATTCAGCCTGTATTTTATTTTCTGATTGTTTTTTGCCAATATGTAAGACAGAACATTTATTTATTTTATTTGATGATTCTATTCTCTCTCTCTCCCCCCCTCCATCTCCCTCTCTCTCCCTCTCTCTCACTCATCCCTCTCTCTCTCTCTCTATCTATCTCCATCATCCATCCATCTATTATCAACTGTATATACTTCCATAAACAACAATCTTTGGGTGGTAATGCCATAGTTATAATTTTCCATGATTTCATTAAAGTTTATAATAAGGTTTCACATGTCACTCTCATTGATCAACTGTTCCAATGGGATTTGGGTACCACTATACTAAGACGTGTCCACAACTGATGAGCACAAAGAACCCTCCAACCTGATACAGCAGCAGCCACTGAGGTTCCAGAAGGATCTGTCTTGGGTCTAGTATTAGTGAACATTTTTTATCAATGACCTGGATAATCAGATTGATAGGGCTGCTAATCAAATTTGTGAGTGACACAAAAGTTGGCCAATATGCAAGATGGCACTCACATCAGGAAAAGCACATCAAGGAAAGCGCATCAGAGAAAGCACCAAAGCCTGGCTTTAATTATTATTCATATAGAACAATGTGACCTGTTGTAAGATTGTTATTATTCCTGACTATTCACTACAAATGGAAAGTGTTTCATTTCTTTCCCAACAAACCTCTGATATTCACATTTTCCAACCCATCCATTTCCCAAGCTCTTAAAGAATTAATGATCCTGGACATGATTTTATGATACTAGAGAATTTGTAGAGAATTTCAACCATCACGGTTCTTTGTGCTCAACATGCAGGTTTCTTCCCCTTCTTCCCCTGAAAAAATCTCAACGCTAAACCTAAGAGACTGACTATGACAGCGTGGGGCTAATTTGGCATTCAAAAATCTGTCTGAGTGGAGGGGTAAAGGACTTGGTGGGAGAGCAACTTTTAAAAAATGAATGCACAAACACTGGAATAGAGAAATTCAGTAACTTTGTGTCAAAGGTAAGGGAAAGAAGATTTAATACAGACAGTATAAAGGGCTCTGATTTCAGATAGAAATAAAATGTCCAAAGAGAATCCAAACAAGCTTTGCAGCTGCAAGAGACTAATGCTAGCGACAACTGCATTCAGTCTTAAAATGTGTAGCTCTGAGTATACATTGGAACTTGTTCTGAGTTCAAAAGGTTAAAATTTTGCCAGGCAGAATCTTTCTCAGCTTCTCATCCCGTTTGCTGCTAGCACCTTCACCAGCAGGGTACTTCCAAGCTGGACTTCCATTCTTTCCAGGGGTATACAGTAGGTGAAAAGTAACTAGTTGTGAACTCTTATGCAATATTTTCTTACATTGTTAGAAACTGCATAACCACAGCATACAGGGAACTGAAGGATTGAAGGAGCAGCCCAGTAATCAAACAGCTGCCCCACCCTTCCAAAATGCATTCAGATAATTCTCTTTGTCAATGTCACCTGAAGCTGGCTATTTGCCAATCTCAGCTTTCCAGAGGTGAGACACTCAGGATTCTGCATCCCAGTGATTCAGCTGCCACTGGTTGCTTTGGCATTCCTTGCCTAAGTCTTGTGCTGTTTCTCAAGCATCTGTTGCTCGCAAATAGTCTTTCGGCCAGTCAAAGGGAACTCTGCTAGTTTCAAATGCTCTTCCTCTCTTCTCTCTCTCTCAGATACACATATACATATCCAGCATTTTTAGCACTCAAAGTTGAAGCCTTGTATATGTTTCAGTCATCACTCTTTCCCTCCCTCCCTCTTTCTCTCTCCCTCCCTTCTCTGTCTCTCTCTCTCTGTTCCTCTCCCTCTATCTCTTCCCTTCCACTAGCTTTTTCCCAGTGGTGGGATTCAAATTTTTTCACTACCAATTCTGTGGGTGTGGCATGGCTTGGTGGGCATGGCAGGGGAAGAATACTGCAAAATCCCCATTCCCTCCCACCCCACTAATCTGCTTTCCAGCTCTGTTCTCCTGTGCAGGGCAACAAAAGAAGATCCAGCCAATCAGCTTGGACTTGGGAGGGAGATAATAGATGTGGACAGGGCCAGTCAGAAGTGGTATTTACCACTTCTCTGAAGTACTCAAAATTTCTACTACCAGTTCTCCAGAACTGGTCAGAACTTGCTGAATACCACCTCTGCTCCCCCCCCCCTCCACACAATTTATTCTCTCTTCCTATACATGACACTTAAGTCTGGGGACGAGTAAAATTATAACCTGGAGTCAGCAGAACTTTTACAAACTGTTCCAATTTCTTCCCAAAATCTATTTCTCCATTTACCTACCATTCTGCATCTTGCATTTATTTAACAACTTTTAGCCATTCTGCTTCGTAGCCACTGTGCCTCCAACTCCAAGGTTACAAGTGAAAAACTTAATTCGGGATTAGACTGATTTTATTTGGCATATAGCTGTCTTCCTCTAAAGGCCCGGTCCCACTGGCCGACGGACGCAAAACGTATGCATAAAGGACACAGCGGACAAGCAAAATTTCGGGGGTGGCTCCATCCATTGTCATCCGCTCCAAAAAGTGGCAAAAATTTGCATAAACAGAACGGAAAAGAACGGAAAAGAACCGACGTGGGTAGTATGTAGCGGGGATGTTAAATAGATGTTCATCGGAAGCTTAGCAGATGAAAGTGGATGAAAGGGGATGACACCTCCGAAGGGGTTACGGGGGATAATTTTGAAGCGGACGCATAGCGGATGAAGCGGATGCATTATGTATGCCTAAAGGAAAGAAAGGGGATGCTGCGTGGATGTATATTGGATGCAAACTGTTCACTGCACATCCTTTCTATTTCCGTGCTACTAACGATGTATAGATGTTCCATGTACCTTTTGTTTCCTCCCTCTTTCCATTTTTAGCTGCAGCGGATGTGAGTTGAGGGGATGCCCAGAGGATGCAGAGAGGATACAGCGGATGTTTAACGGATGATAATGAACATAGAACGTTTGTTGCTCGTATGTCGCGGATTTACATCATACATGGCGGAAAGTTCATCCGTTCAAAAAGTTTTGTGCAGCTCAAAACTTCTTGCGTGGATGAAATCGCAGTGGACAGATGCTCGACGGATAGAGTGTATGAAACACGTATGCAATGAGTACGCAATGGATGCATAGCGTTTTCCAACGGATGGCAAGCTTTTTTCAACGTTTTACATCCTCTTTGCATCCATAAGTGCAGTGGGACCGGGCCTTAAACCATAATATATGACACTGACTCCTTTCCTTCCTGTTTGATAGTTTCTATGTGGAGATGGATAAAAATTTAGATGCATCTTGATTTCCAAGTACTATTATAAATTTTCAGGAATAAATCCTGGGCAATTATTTGTTAGAGCCTACAGGCTGATGCAGCCAATCAGTTTTTGTGTTCTTATTTTTAAAATGTACTATAATGTTTCAAAACTATCATGCATGGGCACAAAAAGGAATTACCCAAACGTGCACAATCCACTGATTACATAGGAAACAAAAATCCATTTAGCAATAGCAATTGCACTTAGACATATATACCACTTCACAGTGCTTTACATCCCTCTATGCAGTTTACAGAGTCAGCTTATTGCTCCCAACAATCTGGATCCTCATCTTATCAACCTTGGAAGGATGGAAAGGTAAGTCAGCCTTGGTGAGATTCGAACTGCCAAACTGCTAGCAGCCAGCAATCAGCAGAAATAGCCTGCAGTACTGCATTTTAACCACCATGCCACCGTAACTCCTTGTTATTAATAATTGTGTTATTAAATATATTATAGGCAATGTATTTATAATTACATTATTTTCCATTTATATATCATTTTAAACACTAATCTCCTTAATTATATTAATTTTTTACAATCTTGTCAGATGGCATTATTCAGTATGATAAAAGAATTATTTGGGGTTTGAAGTGGTTAAGGCACAAGCTAGAAACTAGGAGACTGTGAACTCTAGTCTTACTTTAGGTATAGCAGCTGGCTGGATGACTTTGGGTTAGTCACTCTCGGCCTAACCCACCTTGAATTAGGGAAAATATGGGGAGGAAGGAGTATTTGTATGTTCCCTACTTTGAGTTATTTATAAAAATAATAAAGGCAGAATTTTTAAAAAGCTTTAAAAAAAGACTACCTGAGTTTGAAATTACAATTTGTATCAGGGATTTCCTGGTGTGTAATTCAATTCTTTAGAATTGTACTGTACTTGGCTGCTTGCTAGGTATCTGAAGATAAACCCAGGCATTGTGGCTTGATATCACCTTAATGTTTGATTCACGTGACTCTTGTTTTCACATATTAGTGGCAACAAAGACATGCCCATTATCTCAGTCGACTAAAAACACTTGGATTGAAATGCAGCACCCATAAAGCAGATTAGTTTCATTGCACCAAATATTGGATGATTTGCTTATTATTAGAACAAATGGCATAAATTAGTAACAAGCATTTGCAGCAGTGGAGAATTTACAGAAGTCTGCATGGTTCATTAAGAGCCTGTTGTGAGTTAAAGATGACCAGACTTTATTGTAAAAAAGTAATGATAAAGCCAGAAATAAACTAAGAAATGTACATGTATTTTGCTATTAATACATAAACATAAATGGATAAGGAGAAATTTTCTGACAGTGGGACCAATTGACTAGTCAGGATTCAAATATTTTTACAACCAGTTTTGTGGATGTGGCTTGGTGGGCGAAAAATCTCCAGTCAAAGGTGGTATTTGCCAGTTCTCCAAATTACTCAAAAATTCTGCTACCAGTTCTCCAGAACTGGTCAGAACCTGCTGACTGCCAACTCTGCAATCGACCAATAGAACTGCTTGCCTTCAGAAATTGTGGGAGCTTCATCACTGGAAACTTTCAAGAAGAGACTAGACAGCCACCTGTCAGAAATGGTGTAGGGTCTCCTGCTTGAGCAGGGGATTGGACTAGATGACCTATCACAGGGTATCAAACTCAAGGCCCAGGGGAAACCATCCTGGAAACAACAAAGAACCAGCCTGCAGTGCCTCTGCCAGCGAAAATGGAGCTCTCAAGCTCTGGTTTTGCTGGCAGAGGGTTGCAGGAAGCTGTTGCAGCTGAAAACTGAGCTCAGGAGCCCATTTTTACTGGCAGAGCACTTGAGCCACTACAGGTGCCCCCACTACGAGTGATATTGAGCTGGCCATGGCCCCCCTGACCCCTCCCAAAGTCAAACACAACCCTGATGCAACCCTGATAAAATCAAGTTTGACACACCTGACCTATGAGGTCCCTTCCAACTCTGTAAATCTATATTCTGTATCCTTTAGGAAATATATACAACTGTATTGTTATTTATTTCACATAATTATTTCATTAAAACCATTTGGGATGTGGCTGTGTAGTTCTGAAGCAGATGAGACTAAGCAGACAATCTTTCTTAGGTATTCAGTGTGTACTTCATGGCTACCAGATGTTTTGAGATCACAACCCCTAGAATTTCCACCCAATATGGTCAAGTTACAATGGTACTCAGTATTCATTGTTAATTGGTTCTGGTAGGTGCATTGAGTACCAAAAACAATGTGTACCAAGCAAATTATTCCCACAAGGAATAATGTAATGGGTCACAAGGTAGACAACACCAAAAAGTTGTAGCTTGCGTGCTGGATACCAAACAGTGAATACTGGAACAACATTTTTGTGCCAAAATGCATTGAGTACTAAATTTGATGCATTTCAAAGCAGTTGAGTACCAAAATACCCCTGTAACTTATACTGACAAAACTCTTGCCCTTTTTGTGACATTTGGCCTCCAAAAAAACGTAAATGCAAAGTCACTGGGTGCAACTGTTTGCCAATTTATATCAATTATTGTACAGATTGCACACCTAACAGAGGGTACCTAATGGCATAAGCTGAAAGATACATAATTGAATGTTATACTTAGCTAGCACATGGTTTCCTCTGCATGGTGTAGTTTGGAAAGAGAAAGGAAGGAGTCCATCTAGACATATGCCAACCATTATCCAGGAGTTATTGTTCCAGTCTTCTAGTTTTTTTTCAGCTTAGCAGTTGTTTTGTTTGGATAATGCCAGGGTATTAATCTCATAATTCCATCAGAGCTATAGAAAAATGTTTACTTGCTTAAGTGCCAAAGCAGTTGTTTGCATTTATTGCTTTGTACCAACTATTCCTATTTTATTTTGCTGTTCCACCACAAACACAGTTTACATCATGATGGTGGCTTCTCCATGCCATGCTGTTGATTTTCTCAAGCCAAAATATGTTATACATGTGAATATTTAGGTAATCTATATAATCTTATTATAAAAATGTTGGAAAGTAATAGAGTATGTTTGGAATACAATACTCTAGATTTCCAAAGTGATTAATGTTGATCTTGATATATTTCAGTTTTCCATTAGTATCTTTCGTATTGTTTGGGTCTTGGGTCACTCATACCAGGAATTACTTTGGTCAGATGGAATGGTAAGTATCTGCATGATAGTTTTCTCAAGTGGTTCTTTTTCAATCTGGATTCTTGGAAACCACTTTGTTCTGGAACATTGAGGAAAGCAGAATTACTTGTTGGCTCGCTTGTAAAACAAGGACACAAATCAAATCATAACAATCTATAATCTGGGTGAAGAACTAGAACATAGTTAAAAGTATTCATGGGGGAAAACATTTCTGAGTTCAACAAGTATTTCTTTATTTCTAGATCTATTATGATGATTAAACAACTTATATAATCCAGTATAAAATAATAAATGAATAACAATAGAAGCATAATAGAATTAAAAATCCATATATTGATAAGATCCAAATTACATAATGTGCATCACAAAATAGATCTTCTCACCTTATATTTCGGTCTTTGAAGACTCCTTGAAAAAGCAGCATTTGAACAACAGGTTCTGAAATATCATCAGGGATAAAGCCATCTTTACCTCAGAGGAAAAACTATTCTAAAATAATATTCTGATGAAGACTTTCAGTCATCTAAATAGAGTTTTCTGGAATTTGAGTCATGACAAGTGGACTTTTTTTCCCCTTTTTCAGTTTGAAATGTTTCCCTGCTTATCCAGAAGAAGCTATTTAGATCAGCAGGGAAATGTTTCAAACCAAAAAAGAAAGAAGGAAAAAAGTCCAGTTACCGTTATTCAATTCCCAATGTTCTAAAACAGGGGTCTCCAAACATGGCAACTTTAAGACTCGTGGCCTTCAACTGGCTGAGGAATTCTGGGAGTTGAAGTCCACAAGTCTTAAAGTTGCCAAGTTTGGTGACTGCATTCTAAAAAAAGGGGCCATCTCAGGCAACCAACCTACATCTTTCAGAGAGATGGGACTTGAAGCATTCCCTGTCAGCTTGAACATATTGGACACGTAGCTCTCAAAAATCTACATATTGACCTTCAATATAATGATCATAATTTTCCAAAAATCACAGGAACATTTCAGCCAAGTTGGAGACACAAATCAATAACAGTTAAATGTAACAAAGTTGAGTTTTGATTAATTCATCACAGCCCCATGAGTTCCATTGCAAACTAAAGCAAATTGAACTACTAAAAAAATGCTGGCGGAGAGGATATGTCATATTATCTACATAATGTAATTCAGTCCTGCAAACTGTAGATCAAGCATTTTACATTTGTGTTCTTTAAAAACCCCTCACATTCAGGCTATCATGTAAGGGAATTGCACACAAATCTAGAATTTGAGCAGTGTTCTAGAGATCACACTCCTAATTTTTTAAGATTTATAATTTTAAATTGGAGCTGATTCTAAATATGCAAAGTAGCCTGGTAGCCTTTGTCCCAGTTCCCTCTGACATTATGATTTAATCCCAACAGACTTATTAATAAAGGAAAGCAAAGGAAGAAGGAATTCTGGAGTCTAGGGAAGAGCTATAAGCTGCCAATCATTTAAATTTTTTACTCAGTCTGAGGTAATATCCCTTTGCAGTGCATTATGAGAAAGCAGTTAAGCTGCTACTCTATTCTCATGTGAGTACCTGAATTTCTAAGGGTTTTTAATGTGCTCCAGAGTCTCCAATGACTGCGATTGATGGAAAATATCAATACAATTTTCTATCATTTTAAGAGAGGAAGGATACAACTGTACAATGAACAGTAGATCTAAAATAGATCTAAAGTAATTTGGGGAATTAACACAAGAAAATACATGCATTCTGCCCAAATCAGAAAAAAAAGCTTCATTATTGCCCTCTCACTTTGATAAAGTCCATTAAAGCTCTTCCAAATGTAATCATGGTTCCTGACCATCTTTATTTTTAACTGTAGGCAAGGGAGTGGGCAAGAAAATTTACTGGGAGTATTACTGGACTGATCCTTGGAGTTTGGCAGCTGTTTAATGGAGTAAATTCCGCTGCCTGCTCTCTGTGAAGCCTGAAGTTCAGTCAGCAAAAAGTACAATTTGCTCTGCTGATCAGGAACAATAGAATGTCAGGCTCCTCAGGTCTGTACAAGGCCTGACCAATTTGGAGTCTTCCTGTTGCCTATATATTGCCAGAATTGGTCTCGGGTGATACACCTATACTATTAGCGTTGCACAACTTTTTGGATTTAATTCCAACAAAGCGCTTTGAAGAGGTTTTAGCTATTTTAAAGAGTTGCAAACAGATGCTAGCTACGTTTGCATCTGGGCATGCTCCAAAGCGATTTTTCTTTTTGCAAACCAATGGAAAGCAGTGCACAACCCCATGTGTGAATAGGTGACATCTCAATTTTAGCTCTGGGTGTTTGTGTTCAGGTTCTATTCATTATTAGAAGTATAAAAATAAATTATGAGGGACTTCTTGTGTGTTAGGAGTTTCAGTAATTTTTGTAGGGGGGGGGCGGTGTTTCATTCTCATTTTGTGAATGATTGTATTGTATGAATCATCATCCTATCTAGATTCCATTATGTCAGGGCTGGGAAATGTGCAATCTATACCAGAGTGGGGCTACTATTTCTAGTCTGCAAACATCTATTCAATCAGTAGATAGCAGGAAAGAGATGTAGAAAAATCCAACAGCTTGCTGCCATCTAGCAGTCTTCCAGATTTTTGCAAAATGCTAATCTTATCCATCACCAACATGTCCAGAGATGGTTCTCATGGTCATTTGCAAATCTTCCTGCCCTTTGACTTTTCAGATTCTTTTTTTTTTTTAATATTTAAAGATAAATAGGAAGGTGTCATTCTGTAAATCAAAGTGTTTGCATCTATCACCATAGTTATTTTAAAAAGAAAAATGTCCCTGCATCACCTAAAGTAGTCTTAGAAAACAAGGGGAGGGACAGCTGCAGTCTATTCCTTTGTTTGGAACTGTTCCACTTGCACAGATACAAAATCAGACAACTTGAAGGGGAGGAAACCTCTGAGGTTAGTGTGGCAAAAGTTGGCATATTCCAAGGATTCTTCACCTAACTAACTTTCTCTGACTGATGAAGATGTTTGGATGAACAGCAAAACATCTCAAGTTAACAAAAATTTGCCTAGTTACCATGATTTAACCTTCAGACACCTTATAGTAGTAAGCAAGTATCATAGAGAGGATGAGGGCCTACTTTTGGCTGCTTATACCCACTATGGCAGCCATTTTGTGAAAATACAAGTCTTTTTCAACCAGGCATTTCTGTATGTTTCTGTACCAGCCTTGTGCAAAACATGGCTGTTGATTTTATTCCTCATGTGATTGTGTTATTTAACCATGAAATCCTTGGATTATAGGACAATTCAGACATCAGTGCTTTCAACATAGTAAATGTATCTGCTAATCCCAAGGATTTTCTTTTCATGTAAATTGGATCTTATACACAATTTGTTCATTTAAAATTAAATTAGAACAACTTTCCCAACCTGGAAGCTTCTATCTTTTATATATTACAATAACTCAGCTCGTCCATGCTGACTGAGGACGATGGTTAAGGTTAGGGATGATGGTGTAGTATTCTTTCTTATAACAAGTTGAGGATATCAAGTTAAAGAAGGCTGTTTTAGTACAAAAATAAGATGCACTTTATCGAAGCAGAGTGTTTTTTTTTCAAAAAATGTAATTAATTTCTTTCCCCCAAAGTTGTCTCACTGATCCCAATTTTAAATATTTTCATATTCACTGTCTTGGAACTATGTAAATAACATTTGTTTCAACACCAATGCTATTTTTTCTTCAGTAACTACAGATTGTAATCATTGTGTTTGTCTAACAAAGCTGGCATTTATACGAACCGTCTGATATCTCCAGATTTGTTACCACAACATTGGGAATAGATTTTATTTGTTTTATTCAAAATTTATTAGTCCTTCCATATAGCTGCAGTTTGCCAATCAACATTGCTTCATAACGTTTTTGAAAGTTGCCCCATAAATATGCAACTTAATTCACAATTAGACTCATCACATACTTGGTTATGGTTCATGTTCTTTGCTTCAAATTGCTGATTCAAATCTGACCATGGGATGCTCCTTCTAATGGACAGGGATCAGAGCCAATGTATTCAACTCAGTTCAACTCAACTCACAAGAAGTCATTATGATTATTATTGTTACTTTCAACAAAAGTAACAGAAAGGTTGATCCATGTACCCCTCCCCAAAATCGGTTAAAGGGGACAAGGAGGAATATTGAAATGGAAGGACAGATACCGAAGCTGAAGCTCAAATATTTTGTCCACCTAATGAGAAGAGAGGAATCATTGGGAAAGACATTGATGTTGGGGAATATTAAAGGCAGAGTGAAAAGGAATGGTGGAGGATGAGGTGGTTAAATACTGTCATGTCATCAATGCAATGAACATGAATTTGGGCAAACTCCCAAGTAGATGGGAGCCTGGCATACTGTGGTCCATGGGGTTGTGAAGAGTTGGGCATAACTTAGTGACTGAACAACAACATGGCCAAGGGATGAACTGGGCAAAAGTCAAGAAACTGGGTCCTAAGCCAGATGAGATGGAAGTACCATTGCTGGACGTTCAGTACAGTTCAGCAGATTGGATTCAAGGTTGGGCAATTCTTGTGCAACCATCCTGGAATTCATCAGTGGCATAGATTTTAGCTTGGTGCAGCAGCTCAAGCCCCTCCCCTACCTGAATGATGGCAATGGGCGATTCATAGTTTAGTAAACCTGAGCTTATCTCCAGCCATAAATATCCAATCTTTTATGGCTTGAAGGCCACTCTTGATCTTTGAGAGATATGTCAAAAACATCAAGAAAAAAGGAAAAGGGACTAAGCCCAAATGTAATTTATTTTAATAAAACCTAAATTTATTAAAATTTTACTTCCCTTCTGTCACATTAAAAATTAGTCTGGTGGAAACTTTTAGGAGCCATTGCTGAAAAAGATGGGGAGATGGGTTTGGCTGTATCCCTGATGTAGTGTTTTCTATGAGGGGTTAATTTTGAAGGCAACCCAATGGTTTAAGATAGTCTATAGTAGCAAGAGTATTCAGACACCCGTATAGCATGCCATGTAATGACAAGGCAATCCCATTGACAGATTGGAGGATAAAGTTGGCATCTGTATAGAAGAGTCAGTGCTACCCTGCCTGGCTTAGGGCTACAGCATTTGAAAACCTGCATCTTCTCATGTCCATGCTCATCTGAGCCTCTGTTGCAAGTACATAATGAGGTCTGGCAGATGGTTACTCGTGAATGTGCTGAAATCATCCATTTTTCAACATCAAGTAAAGAGGCTTTTATCCTCCTAGCCCTTTTAAGAATGAAAAAAAAAAAAGAAGTAACTGGCTGCTTGGCTTTTGCATGCCAAATTGTCATTATGGTATTCTAAAACTGCCCATTTTTGTGTTTGCTGTGTATTTTTCCCCCTGCACTTAAATGGTCCCACTGTGATTAATTCTTTATTTTGTTGGTTTTATTCTTCATGGGATTGCTTTACTTTACTCTGCATCATTCTCACTGTTGAAATTTTGGGGATGATTCATAGCTAAACCCCAACCAGATTATTGTCATGGTCTCTGCTGTCTTATTTCTGTCCTAAAAGTAAGCAAAGGCAATTCTAAGAGAACTAAGAACATTTCTTTTTCTGTTTTCTTGGTCTTTAGGTTCTTTCCATGAACCTCATTTGCTCATGTCTCTATGAGTGGGAACTGAGATGGTTTCCATTTTATCTCCCATTCCTTACAGTTTGCTAAGGGTCTTTGGTGCTATGCCTTTTGCAGCATTCTTCCCCCATTCTCCCATGCTAGTGTTCTCTTAAGCAGCCAAACCAATTTTATTTTGGCTTAAAGATGCTCTTCCCCATCCCAAATAGCAAAGGTTTGCAAATTTGGAACTCCATAGGTCTTTGGTGAACAGAGTGCTTTCTGGTGAACAGGAATCATTACAAATTCCAGCTGCCTGGTTCATTGGGGTATCCCCCTTCCTGCCTTTGATAAAGCCTTTCCATATTGGTGCCCTCATATTGGACTTAGGGCCAGCCGATTAAATCATGATAACAGTTTTGAAGAAAGATGTGTCAGTTCATGGAAAATGGACCAGGCTATGGAACCTGGTGACCAGCAAGCCAGTTTTAGTACTCATTGGCCAGGATGCTGAGTGTTCACCATAAATACAGTAAGGACAACGAAAGACTGTCATGATATTGGCTATGAAGGTACAAGAACATAACTTAAATGTCTAATGCAATGATACCATAACCTTTGGCAGTATGCGTTAACTAGGATTATTGTGTTGCTTAGAGTCAGGCTTGTGAAAAAAAATTGACTTTCTGATAAGTGTAACCTTAACTTTTGCTATTTTTACTTAATGACCAATGTATCAATGTTTTTAATGAAGAAAGAAACAATAAATCTTGCCCTTCTTTCAATGTACAATGTCTGCAGGGAAAAATTAAGGCAGGGCCAAAAGTATAGACTGATAAGAAAAGAAGTGACTGTATTTGGATCCGTGAAATTTAGAAGGCTCTGAATTGAAGCTCAGACTAGTTTAAACTGAAGGTTCTTTGAAATGCATCTGCTCCTTGAATATCTGAAGTCAGAAGTTGTTGTGTAATGTGTTGTACACTGTCAGAATCTGTTTACTTGTAGCTTTTATTACATCATGCCTGTTATGTGTTTCTCTCTTTCACTCATTTCAAGAAATACAATATTGCCCCAGGACTTTTTCACTACTCACGTAAATCAGGAGAGTGAAATTCTAAAAAATTTAGAAATATATCTTTTTTTTTCTAACTTTGTCTGCAAACCAAGTTCATCTGCAAGCACCCTTCAGCTATATGCTCATCTCTCAACATTATTTCAGGTTTTAGAGTATCCTAGAATGTCTGTCAACAATCTTGTTTAAATTATCTCCCGTTGACTCGCATCTTTTCCTCAAACTGTTCCGTTGTACCTAGATTTTTTTTTTTACGGCGATACAGTATACCAATGAATGGGAGTTTTTCTTTAGTATGGCAATTTTGAAGATTGATTTCTTCAGAATATGGAGAAAGTAATTTTTTGATACAAAGTAAATATTCAACCACAGTGATGATCCCGATTTCACTTCTAAATATTTTGGAATTTCATTATACTCCTTATAGAATTGAATATAAAATTGAATACAGAATTCCAGTGACAAGAAATATAATTCCATTCCATTCTATTACTTCTGAATGGAAAGAAAATGTTTACTATCAGACTCACCGAAGTGTGTTTGTTCATTAATCAAACAGCTGAAGTAGATTTAACAAAAATATTTAGGGACTCATAAATATCTATATATCCTGGTGTGTTTCATCACATGTTACTTCAAGTTTCTAAAACAAGAGGCATATTAAAATACTTCTTTTTTGTTTCATCTCAAGCACATTTACCATTAGCTGCTTAGCTTCATTATGTATCATCCTCTGAATCTACAAATCAAGTATAATTGGACTTAGAGAACTGATTGGATTTCTAATTAAGCTACATTGGAAACAACAATGTGCAATCAGTAAATATTCTGACTATGTACATTTTAAAGAGCAACTCTTGGGCTTTTTGCTGATGACTAGACACCAATGTCATTAAATTTGTTGGTGGCAAGCAAATTTGAAAGCTAAAATAGAGGCAATTAGGAAAGATCTTGAAATATTTAATTACGTTTGTCCAATTAGTGGGCAATTAGGCAATGGTGTGGCGTGGGACAAACATTCTGCCTCAGAGTTTGGTGGAGAAGGATCCCTTTGAAATTTTGCTGTTTAGTTTATTGATATATAAAAAGGAAGTTATGGCTGTAATTTCCAATTTAAAAAAATACCGTGCAGATGGTCTGTCTATATATTTAATAATGTTAAACAAAGCTAAACAACAGAAGCATGGTACCTGAAATTATCCAGCTGTGATCAGTGAATATATTCCAGATCACAGTAGATTACAGCCGTGGTTTGTGTGTTCACCAGAGCTGCCAATTATGTTTCGTTAGAAGATTCATAAACTCACCTGTTATGTCTTCCAATATGGATGAGTTATTGTCTGAGACATTTGGAGAGACCTTATTAAACGCAGACCCTGTTCTTCAGAGCCATCTTATGTTGCTGCACTCTTGAGCCCTACTGTTGACCTTGTAGAGTTGATTGCTTGATGGCTTATTAAGGTTATTTGCTTTAATGAGTGTTTGCCTGCTTGATTTTAGTACACACTTTGCTAAGATTAATCAGGTCAGCAGAAAATAAACCCAAGGTCAAAATAGGATAAATGTGAGTAGAAGAGTTGAAAAAGAGAGTGCTTCTCTCTTCTACAATGTTGTTTTTAGTTAGTAATCTGCCCACTTGATAGTTTCTCCCCTTCCCCACATATGATTGATGTATTTTTAATTTACATTTTAACTGTGTATTTTGGTTGTTAATACAAATTACCAAAATAAACTTGATTAACCATGGCCCCTTTTGGATTTAGAGTTGGTCAGCTCAGCCCACACATCCCCTTCCTTTTTATTTTTTAAATGAACAGTAAAAAGAAAGCAACTTGCACATGTTGAAAATAAGCCATAGAGGTTGCATTAACTACAACAACTTGATTTAATGAAGGTGGTATGACAGCCACCTAGTCTGTTCTATCAGGTCATATGTCATGACTATTCAAAGAAAGTACAGATCAAGTTATTAATATAGATGGAAAGCAGCAGGCACAAATATTACTTTATTACTTTATTACTTTATTACTTTATTACTTTGATATTTTTATTATTATTACTTTGTTGTTTTGAGGGTATACCGAGAACGTATATACCCATGTCAAATTCCTCATTTGTCTACTCATGCTGGCCAATCTATTCTATTCTATTCTATTCTATTCTATTCTATTCTATTCTATTCTATTCTATTCTATTC
>BLBF01000002.1:78362253-78373539 GCA_015471245.1 Laticauda colubrina
TCTATTCTATTCTATTCTATTCTATTCTATTCTATTCTATTCTATTCATTCTATTCCATTCCATTCCTTTCCATTCTTTACAAGATGTTTTCCATTCTTGGAACTGCTGCTTTCCTTGTTGCACAAGTCTGAGAACACCAGTGATGTCTTCCCATTAAGGGCTGATATCTGATGATGCCAGACTATAATGGCTTCGCCTGGAGAGCCATGTCCCTCTGGGGACATGCTCCCCTTGTTGCCTCCTCCAAAGTGTACACCAATGCATTGACGTGCTTATAAAGTTCCATCAATGAGGTAGGATCATCGCGCAATAAGAGCCTTGTCTGAAAAACTTTTTTATTCAAATGGAAGTCTTCTCCCATATTGGAAATGCTGCAAATGGCTGTTGCTGAGGAGACACCATCTGCACCTCTATCCCATTTATATTGGCAATTACAGTCGCCTTGTCAGAGTTGGTAAACAGCTTCTAAAAACAGGGAGATGCAGCCAGAGCTTTAAAGGAGCAATACAGATCCTCCACATTGCTAAACGAAAGGAAAAGATTTGAGGAAGATTTGCAGGAGAGGACCTTACAATGCCTGCTGTGTCATATCAACACTAGGAACCTGTGGTACTCATCACATGATAACAGCTATAGTTCAACTTCAAGAGATATTGATATCCCATTTCAAACATTTCATCCAGCAGGTTTTATTTGATTTTGAATTGGGTCAGAAATAATGGATCAGGAATTGGTGTCTTTCTCTGAGATCTAGGATACTGAGATTTTTGATAATGGAATTTCTATTCCAGACAGTGTCATGGAGGAAATTCAACCGCAGCTTCCACAGGCCTTTCAGTATAACAGCTGCATCTTGAAGAACTTTTAATTAAAATACAAATGGCATGGTGGGGGAGTCCCTTGATTCAACACCCTGCAATCTTTCCTCCTCACCTTCAGGTTGAAAACAGGATCATGTAACTGGCAACTTGAAAGCAGGTGTGCATAAATGCCATGTGTGTGTATATAACCTATACCCCCTCCCTCTCATGAAAGATATGCTGTCTCCCATTGCCAAGGAAAAAGTTGCACCATCTGTGCCCCAATGAAAAAATGATCAGGAAACCCACCCACCCACCCCCAGACTTCTGCAACTGGTGGCAGAGCCAATGAGGCCATGGGAGGAAATCAAAATGGACTTTATGGCCTCCGCGCTAAATGTAAAGTCTTTAGGAACCCAAAGTGGCCTGCCAATTTGACATCATGGCTCCTTTGGAAAATGAAGGTGCATAGGGACTCGGGGATGTGGAGTTTCGTCCCCTTCCACACTAAGTCGTCCCTTTTTGTCAGGATGTGTTGGTTGTCACGGACCAGGGATCTGCTAGTAGTTCGGTCAGAACGCTAACAGTAACTTTTTAGGGGGCAGTTGTGGGTTACTCTCAACCTTTGACCTATGTTCTGGGGTGGTTGCTTTATTCATGTCAGAAACATAACAATTAAAATAAGGCATACTATTTGATATAACATTTAAAATATGCCATGGGGCCCTCAAATATGCACAGATCAGGACAAAAGGGACAGGTATACACATGTGAAATTGTCCACTTGTCACATGATCACAAAGGGCAGAGGCCACTGGATAGCTCCATTTGTTCAGAGTGCCTGTGGGTCTTCTTATACTTGTGCACAGTCTATTTAATGATTTCCATACTTCCCATACTTTTGCTAGGCTAGGTGCAGCTCCTCCATTGGTTCCAACCAGCATTGGTCCTTTGAAGCTTTCCACAGCTCCTCTCTGCTTTTAAATTCTTCAAAGTCTTCAATTAACCCAGTGGTGGGATTCATTTTTTTTAAACTACCAGTTCTGTGGGCATGGCTTGGGGGCATGGCAGGGGAAGGATAATGTAAAATCTCCAGTCAAAGATAGTATTGGCTGGATGTCCGAACTACTCAAAATTTCTGTTACCAGTTCCCCAGAACTGGTTAGAACCTGCTGAATGCCACGTCTGCATTGACCTAAGGGATATTTTCCTAGATTTTAATCTCTGATGAATTGGTTGTTGGCCATAGAGAGGGTCTTGCCTAGATACTGATGTTTTGAACAAAAATTGAACTTAAATTAATTCAAAATTACATTGAATTCTAATTAAATGTCAATATATTTAATAGAATCAAGAGGTTTATGCCTCATGTACCTTTTTGTCACTTTGTTACTCTTGAGATGAGGAGTTCCAGAGTGGAGCCCAATCTAAATGACATCCATCGCTTGTTTTTTTTAAAACCAGTTGTGCTGCTATATTATATTTGATGTATTTATTTAATGTATTACATTTAAAGTTTGCAATCTGCTGTGTGATATCATATTTCATATCATTCTCATTCTTTCTTAGAAATGGGCTGGGCCATTTAAGAAAAACAGAAGAATAAAGAATTATCTAATATATGATAGAATAGAAGACATACTTTAATTTTTTTCTTGGCAAAAAGCATTGTAGAAGGGTATCGTAATAAATAGGAAGCATTGTGTTCTGAGATACAAAATGATTTATTTATTTGTTAATTTTCTATCTTGTTTTTTCTCCCTTGCCTTGGAATTCAGAGCTGTCACGAAAAGAGAGAAAACTGAAGGTGCAGTATAATGTCAAGTAATTGCAGAATTGTTATTAGAACATTTAATTCCTTAAAAGGAATAAATACTTCATAGGTTGAAAATGGTCCTGTAATGAACATATAGATATTTTCTTACATAGAGAGAGAAAGAGAGAGACTGGAATGTAGTAAACATTTAAATGCATTACAATGTTAAATTTGGAGAGAGAAATATTTGGATTGCCAAGATTATATTTTGAGATGTGTCTGCTACTAAAGCTTGTAGAAATTGCTTGTTCACACGACTACCTTGCTATCTCATTGCTGTTTTCCACTGATAATAAATATATATAGGGAGCACTGATTAGTATTCAGATTGAAGGCGCTTGATGCTCATAGATTTGTCTCAACCACTTCTTAAAGCCCCTGTCACACTGTACCAACGGATGCAAAGAGGATGTAAAACGGACAAAAAAGCTTGCCATCCGTCAGTTAACGCGAAGTATCCGTTCTGTACTCACTGCCTCCGTTTTGCTTCCTCTCTATCCATCCAGCATCCGTTTATGGACATTTCATCCGCTCAGAAAGTTTTGAGCTGCTCAAAACTTTTGCGCGGAAAATGTATCCAATTCGTCAGTTCTGCATCTGCTACACATCCGCTAGGCATCCGTTCCGTATCCGCGCAACTCGCATCCGCTCAGACGCAGGGAGGAAGAGGAATGGACACGGAATGGATGCATAACGGATGCCTAGCGGATGCAGCACGGAAACAAAGCATTTAAAATGGAAAAAACGTTCGCAGAGGGGACCTATCTCGGATATTAAGGATGTCTAGAGGATGCCTAGAGGATGCAAAGGGACACCTATACTGCCTATAAAAAGGGGGAGCAACTCACCTGCATCTCACTTTCAGACCAGCAGCCCAGCTGTGCTGACCTCTGCAGCCTTCATCTGACTCTTGCTCTTCCACAGCATCCAGTCATGTCCACCGTGGATTGTAACACAGTCCTTTTGGCAGCCACCATCCTTCTGCAACAGTGCGAAGCCATCTACAGGCTCTGTGAACTCTACTACAGGAAGAAAAAGAGGCGGCCAAGAAGCGTCTGGGTACGAAGATGGATCGGGAGAAGAGCAGAGTACAGACTGTTCAACAAGCTGATGGTGGAGCTCAGGAACGAAGACACTCGGGCATTCCAGAACTTCATGAGGATGCCTCCAGCCATGTTTGACGAAGTTGTGCAGTGGCTGAGACCCAGGTTGACCAAGGCAAACACTAACTTCCGCCCCAGCCTGGAACCTGGGCTCAAGGTGGCACTCACTCTGCGCCACCTGGCCTCAGGGACCACCTACAGGAGCATGCAGTACGGCTGGAGGGTGCCACCCAAGACCATCAGCATTGTGGTCAGATAAGTGGTGCAGGCCATCATCGAAGAATACCTGCAGGAGATCCTCCAGTGCCCCTCCACTAAAGAAGGATGGAAGAAAGTTGCAGAGCAGTGGTAACAGAGGTGGAACTTCCCACATACCATTGGAGCCATAGACGGCAAGCACGTGGCCTGCAAAGCACCAGCCAAGTCGGGGTCCACTTATTTCAATTACAAGGGCTTCTTCAGCATCATCCTCTTTGCCATGGTCGATGCTGACAACAAGTTCATGTACATCAATGCTTCAGGCAACGGCTCATGTTCAGATTCCCAGGTATACAACGCCAGTCACCTCAAGGAGGGGCTGGAATGCAACCTCATCATGGGCTTCCCAGATCTAAACCCCCTGCCCTGCCCAACGACATGCAAGATGTGCCCTACCTCATCGTGGGGGATGACGCCTTCTCCCTCAGAACCTACCTCATGAAGCCCTACACTTCCAGACTCCCCACCTGTGAATGGAGGATCTTCAACTACAGGCTGTCCAGGGCAAGGCGGGTGATGGAGAACGCCTTTGGCATCCTGGCCAAGAGGTTCCAGGTACTTCTCACCACCATGCAGCATCGCCCAGAGACCATGGGGAGGATCATGGAAGCTTGCTGCATCCTGCACAATCTCATGCGCACCCGCTACCCAGTCTTGCAGAACAGGCTCGTGGACCTCCAACAAGGCAATGGGGACATGGAGCCTGGGGAATGGAGGCAAGGGCGAAACCTGATAGACACTGAGGATGTGCAAGGCCCCCAACAGAGCCTCACGTGAAGGGAAGAAGCAGCGCAACCTCCTGAAACACGAGTGCAACTCCCCAGCTGGAGCAGTGGAGTGGCAAGACAGGATGATAGATGATTAATGGGTGCTTCTTTCAGCCTGTCTCATCACACTGATGAGATTGGGCCATGTATATTGGGTGGGCCTACAATGAACAGGGCGTTTAATAAAGAGTTGTGTTTGTGTTGACATGTGTGGATGATTATTACATTGTTATTGATAATAAAAGGCCATAGGTGTGGCACCTGAGAGGGTGGACCATACAGTCCCACTGTGCTTACACTGGAGGTTTATCTATCCCCACAGCTCTTACCCATCCCAAAGGTATCCCTGCCCATCCCACAGCTATCTTAACCCATCCCACAAGCATGCAAAGGCTTAAACCAATTCTAAAAGTTTCCACTAAGATTTTATAAAAAAAAAAAGAAATGAAGCAAGTGTGTGAATCAAAGATAAACTTTACTGAACAACAAGCTGTAAAAGAAAAATGACCCAAGTCAAGTGTCCAAATAAAGTCCACACCCAGTCTCTGGCAGTCTTCACAGTCACTCGGAGGTGTGCCCAGTCTCAGGTGTGAAGGGCCCAGGTGCTGTGGAGGTGGTTGCTGCTGCAGTGCTGGTCTGAAGCACCACTGGGGTGCCTGGCCCCGAGAGGACAACAGGTGACGGTGTGTTGAGAAAGCTCTCGGACAGCTGGCTCAGACCCATGATGCTGAGACGTCCTTCCTCCATGCCATGGGGTGTCAGCCCCAGTACCGAGGACAGATGTACTGAGGCCAGGCTTGGCTGTGGGGTGGAGGAAGGAGTAATGTAGTGGGGCTGTCTGGTCTGCAGCTGGGTGAGGACTGGCGTCGGTGGCATCAGTGGCATGGGTGGCATCATTGGCGTGGGTGGCATCGGTGGCATCAGTGGAACCGGTGGCAATGGTGTTGCCCAATGACTCTGTGCCTGGACTGGGAAGGGCTGCTGCCTGTGATGCTGGACCTCCTGGTAGCCGTAGCCTTGGTAGGTGAGGGGCTGTTGGAAGCCTTGGAAAGGGAGGGACATCACCTGGGGTGGAGGAGCAGGGTGGGAGCAGGTTCCTCTGGATCTGGAGGGTTGTGAAGCAGCTCGGTGATCCAGTCCTTCACCACCTGGTACTGGGGTTCCTCCATGTTCCTGAGGGTCTGGTTGACATAGATGAGGAAGGTCTTGCGGTTGGAGGATGAGGAGTTGGTGTGGACCAGCTGAGAGAGGAGATCTATGCTGCTCCGGATGGTGTCCCTGATCTCCAGCAGGACAGTGTGGCTCTGCCCCTCCTGCTGTCTAGCTCTCTGCCTTTCTGTGGAGATGGAGCTGGGAGGGGTGGATGCGGCTACGGCTGTGGTGGACGCGATGTCTTCTTTCTCCCACCGCACCAGGGAGTCCTCCACACGCTCCACCACGGTTACAACATCTGTCTGCGAGTTCTCCACCGTGGCACGCTCCACAGAAACCTGCCTGGAGACAGGGACTGACTCTCGGCCGGAAGAGGACTGGCTCTCAGCAGGCTGCCGGAGAGAGAGGGTAGTGAGAGGGGCTGCTGGTGCTCCTCGGTGGCAGATCTCACCCTCCAGGAAGCTGCACCTGGCCATGAGGTAGGTCTCTCTGTCCGTCAGCTTAACCGTGGCCTGGCCAGATTTATTGAGGTGCAGCTTCCCGTATCAGGTGTGCATGTGCTTCCACTAGCCGAGGAGCACCTCCGAAGTGTAACCCATACTCTCCGCCCTCTCTCTCCAAGCAACCTGCTTCCTTTTGGTGTCCCTGTACAGCTGGTGTTCCTTCCGCCACAGATAGTTGTTCTCTCTCAGCCACTCCAGCACCTCATCCTTGTGCACTTCCTCAATGTAGTACTGCCTCCTCTCCCGTTGTTGCATACGCCTCTTCCTCCCTTTGGCAGGACCAGATGGGCCCTCATCACAGGGGCTCCCAGGTAGTAGGGGCTGCTCCTCCACACCAGCAGCAGCAGCAGCAGCAGCAGCAGGATCATCATCATCATCATCATCATCATCATCATCATCATCATCACCAGCAGGATCATAATCATCATCAGCACCAGCAGCACCAGCAGCAGCAGTACGAGCAGAACCAGGAGCACGAGCAGGACGAGCAGTACGAGCAAGACCAGGAGCACGAGCAGTACGAGCAGTACGAGCAAGTCCAGGAGCATGAGCAGGACCAGCAGGACCAACAGGACCAGGAGTAGCTTCAGCAGAGTAAGCACCAGCAGAAGCACCACCACCAGGAGCAGCTTCAGCAGATGCTCCAGCACCAGAAGAGTGAGCCCGAGTAGCAGAAGCCCCAGCAGAAGCAGAGTCAGGGACAGGGGGCGGGAGGGTGGTCCTGTCCCTCTTGCCAGGGCTGGTGGCAGGTTGCTGAGGCTTTCGCTTCTTCCCCATGGTTGTGTGGTTGCTGGCTGGCAGGGAGGCTGGCAGGCACCAAGGCTGGCAGGAAGCCTGGCAGGCAGGCAGGCATCAAGGATGGCAGGCAGGCTGGCAGGAAGTCTGGCAGGAGGCCTGGCAGGAAGGCTGGCAGGAAGGCTGGCAGGCAGGCAGGCAGGCAGGCAGGCACCAAGGCTGGCAGGCAGACTGGCAGGCAGACAGGCTGGAAGGCAGGCTGGCAGCAAGGCTGGCAGGCAGGCAGAGAGCAAGGCTGGCAGGGAGGCTGGCCAGGAGGCTTGGAGGCAGGCTGGCAGGAAGCTGGCAGCAAGGCTTGCAAGCAGGCATGCAGGCAGGGCAGGCAAGGACTCGATGTATCTAGCAGCAGGTCTTTCCTCTGAATGCTGGCCACGTGCGAGCTGCTTCCCTTTATATCCGCGTGGCTTATGCAATGCATCCCCCCCGCATGCGCAATTAATGCTCGGCATCCGTTCGGCTTCCGCTGTGCATCCGCTCTGCATCTGCTGTATCCGTTCCGCATCTGCTTTCCATCCGCCCTGCGTCCTCCCCGCATCTGTTCCTTTCCTTGTTATCCGCTCCGGTTATGCAAATTTTTGCCCCTTTTGAGAGCGGATAACAATGGATGGAACATTTTGCTCGTCCGTTGTGTCCTTTTTACATACGTTTTGCAACCGTTGGGCAGTGTGACAGGGCCTTTATTCGAAGCAAAATGGTTTTGGTTTTTCTGGCCTATTGGAGATGTATATTATTTTCTTTCTAATAACTTCTTAACAATTTAGATATCTAAATTGGCTTTATCCATTTAGATGCCCCCTTAGTCTAAGGAGAATAGAAATATGGGGTCCTTGGTGCTCTCTGAGCTTGGTGGTTTGCTTGCAGATGTTTCATTATCCAATTAGGTTAGCTGGGTAATGAAACATCTGCAAGCAAGCAGCCAGGTTCAGAGATCTTCACAGATTTTACAGTTCATCCCTGAACCACATACATACTCTTCTGTTGGGACAGAATTGTCAGCATCCCACGCTGAGGTGAAATGTTGGAAACTGTAATTTAGATACATCTGGAAATCACCATTACAAGAAAGATAAATGTGGACCTCTCTATGAGTTAGAGATGCTTCCATCATTCTCAACTTTGGGTATCTTCCTTGTAGATTATTTTACTAGAGGCATGTAATATAATGAAAGGACTCAGTCTGTGAGCAAAAAAAATCTTGTTATTTTAGATGCATGTACATCACATAAATTTCAATAACTGAGTAGCTGTGGCATGGATGCTAAACTAATCACATCTCCAGTTCATTTTTGCCTCTGATATAAACTTATTAAAATTTAGTTGGAGTTTATCTTCTGCTCCCTATATCTGCCACATATAAGGTAATGACTCACCATACCAGGTTATTTTCAGATTTACAGCAAAGTACTACATGACATTGTCCTCTAAAGTGATGCCCTTCCAAATATGTTGGACTACCACAGTGATGGGATTCAAATATTTTTACTACTGGTTCTGTGGGCATGGCTTGGGGGGGTTTGGCATGGCTTGGAAGGCATGACTTGGGGGCCGTGGCAGGGGAAGGATACTGTAAAATCTTCACGCCCTCCCCACTCCAGGGGCAGGTCACTGCAAAATCTCCATTCCCTCCCCACCCCGCTAACCTGCTTGCCAGCTCTGTTGTCCAGTGCAGGCAACAAAAGACGACCCAGCCAATCAGCTGGGACTTGGGAGGCAGAGAATAGATGGGGGCAGGGCCAGTCAGAGGTGGTATTTGCCAGTTCTCCAAACTACTCAAAATTTCCACTACCAGTTCTCCAGAACTGGTCAGAATCTGTTGAATACCACCTCTGGATACAAGTAGTCCTTGACTTATGCCTGCAATTGAGCTTAAAGTTTACGTTCGTTAAAGCCCATGTCACACTGCACCAATGGATGCAAAGAGGATGTAAAATGGAGAAAAACGCTTGCCATCCGTTGGTTAACAAAATGCATCCGTTCTGTACTCACTGCGTGCGTGATTCATACGTTCTATCCGTCCAGCATCCATCTGTTGAGATTTCACCCGCTCAAAAAGTTTTGAGCTGCACAAAACTTTTTGAGCGGATGAACTTTCCGCCGCGTCCGTTCTACATCCGCGACACATACGGGGAACAAACATTCTATGTCCGTCATCATCCATTACACGTCTGCTGTATCCGCTCAGCATCCGCTGTGCATCCGCGCAACTCGCATCCGCTCCAGCGGAAAACAGAAAGAGGGAAGAAGCGAAATGGACGCGGAACGTCCGCGCAGCGTTAGTAGCACGAACATAGAAAGGATGAAAGTGGATGCAGCTCGCATATAAAGCATTAAAACGGAAAAAACGTTCATATAGGGGACGTATCTCAGATATTTAAGATGTCTGGAGGATGTCTAGAGGATGCAGAAGGACACCTAGTGGAAAACCGATATTTCCTATAACAAGGGGGAGGAAATCACCTGGATGTCACTTTCAGTCCAGCAGCCCTGGTGTGCAGACCTCTTCAGCCTTGCTCTTGCTCTTGCTCTTCCACAGCATCCAGTCATCTCCACCATGGATCGTCACACACTCCTTTTGGTAGCCGCCATCATTCTACACCAGTGCCAAGCCCTCTTCAGGCTCTTTCACCTGTTCTACGCAAGGAAAAGGAGGCGTCCAAGAAGTGTGTGGGTCCGAAGATGGATCACGAGAAGAGAGGAGTTTGGACTCTATAACAAGCTGATGGTGGAGCTGAGGAACAAAGACACTCGTGCATTCCAGCACTTCATGAGGATGCCACCAGCCATGTTTGATGAAGTTGTGGAGCGTCTGAGACCCAGGTTGACCAAGGCAAACACCAAACTCCGTCCCAGCCTGGACCCTGGGCTGAAGTTGGCACTGACTCTGCACCACCTGGCCTCTGGGACCATGTACAGGAACATGCAGTAAGCCTGGAGGGTGCCAAACAACACCATCAGCATTGTGGTCAGAGAAGTGGTGCAGGCCATCATTGAAGAATACCTGGAGGAGCTCCTCCAGTGCCCCTCCACTGAAGAAGGCTGGAAGAAAGTTGCAGAGCAGTGGTATCAGAAGTGGAACTTCCCCTACACTGTTGGAGCCATAGATGGGAAGCATGTGGCCTGCAAAGCTCCAGCCAACTCAGGGTCCAATGATCACAACTACAAGGGCTTCTTCAGCATCATCCTCTTTGCCATGGTCGATGCTGACTACAAGTTCATGTACATCGATTCTTCAGGCAACCGGTCATCTTCAGATGCCCAGGTACACAATGCCAGTCATCTCAAGGAGGGGCTGGAATGCAACCTCATCATGGGCTTCCCAGATCCAGACCTTCTGCCCAACGACACATAAGATGTGCCCTACTTCATCGTGGGGGATGATGCCTTCTCTCTCAGAACCTCCCTCATGAAACCCTACACTTCCAGATGCCTCACCCGTGAAGAGAGGATCTTCAACTACAGGCTGTCCAGGGCAAGGCGGGTGGTGGAGAATGCCTTTGGCATCCTGGGCAACAGGTTCCAGGTACTTCTCACCACCATGCAACATTGCCCAGAGACCATGAGGATCATCGTGGAAGCTTGCTGTATCCTGCACAATCTCATGCGCACCCGCTATCAAGTGTTGCAGAACAGGCTCGTGGACCGCCAACAAGGCAATGGGGACATGGAGCCTGGTGAATGGAGGCAAGGACTAAACCTGATAGACACTCAGGATGTGCAAGGCCCCAACAGAGCTTCACGTGAAGGGAAGAAGCAATGCAACCTCCTGAAACACTGGTGCAACTCCCCAGCTGGAGCAGTGGAGTGGCAAGACAGGATGGTAGATGATTAATGGATGCTTCCTTGAGCCTGTCTCATCACACTGATGAGATTGTGCCATGTATGTTGAGTGGCCCTACAATGAACAGGGCTTTTAATAAAGAGTTGTGTTTATGTTGAAATGTGTTGATGAATGGTTACATTTGTATTGATAATGAAGGGCCATAGGTGTGGCACCTGGGAGGGTGGACCATACAGTCCCACTATGCTTGCACTGGAGGCTTATCTATCCCACAGCTATTACCCATCCCACAGCTATTACCCATCCCACAGCT
>BLBF01000002.1:78380508-78415506 GCA_015471245.1 Laticauda colubrina
AAATTCTTAAAAAAAAAAAAAAAAAAAAACAATGGATGGAGCCACAGATGGAATTTTGCCCGTCCGCTGTGTCTTTTTTACATACGTTTTGCATCTGTTGGTTGATGTGACCTAGCCTTAAGCACGACAGTTATTAAGTCAGTTTTGCTTCATGTTACGACTTTCCTTGCCACCGCTGTTAAGTGAATCACTGCTGCTGTTAATTTACTAACATGGTTGTTAAAGGAATCTGGTTTTCCCATTAATTTTGCTTGTTAGAAGATTGCAAAGCATGATGACATGACTCCAGGACACTGCAACTGTCATAAATATATGTTAGTTGCCAAGCGTCTGAATTTTGATCACATGACCATGGGAGTGCTGAATTAAAGAAGTATGAAAACAGTCATAAGTCATTTTTCCCCTCAGTGCTATTGTAACTTCAAATGGTCACAAAATGAATGATTGTAAATCAAGAAGTACCTATATGAGTCTCATATCTGCTGGGCATCATGATCAAGTGGCACCTGGAACAGGACTCTATCTGAAGAGTTTAGAAGACATGAAGACATCATTAGAAATTGTGTTGATTAAAAATTAGCAATTTCTGCTGCCTCTAAAGAAAATCTTTATAAAATGTTTTATCGTTGGCATCTAGTACTGGCAAGATTGGCAAAAAAATATATCCAAACACAAGTCCAGAAAGCTGGAAATGTAAGTACAAATAGGATACCTTCTTTCATATGTGGTGGCCATGCCCCAAAGCACGAAAATAAGGAACTGGTTACAGGAAATTATTGGTCTCCAAATTGAGTTTAAACCTGAAATGTTTCTATTAAGAATAATTAGAGGAGATTTCAATAAAGAAACTAAATATATCATAGTACATATACTGACTGTGGCAAGAATTGCTTACACACAGAGTTGGAAACTGGATAGTATCCCCTCCGAAAGTGTGATAATCAAAAAAGTGATGGATTGCACATATGGTCAAACTCACATTGGAACAGCAAGATAGAGAAGATATGGAATATTATACGGTCTGGGATAAGTGGTATAACTGGTTAGACAGTAGAAATAAAAATTAATGTATTTATGTATGTTGATTTAAATAGAAATGTTGATGTCACAGTGTTGCAGCAATTGTATATGAGTTTTTAAATGTGGAAAAGTACAATAAAAATATTTTTTAAAAGAAAAGAAATTGTGCTGATTATTAATTCATCGCATTTACAGAAAGCCACCCATTGTTCAATCCATGCCGAGACTTTGCTGCCTCCCATTCTGCTTTGCCTTCCGAGCATGAATAGCTGCTCCTCAACATATTCAGAGTTTCCTACATTTGTAGCTGCTGTTCAAGTCACAGAGAAAGAGCCTCTGAAAAGAGAAGAGCCGGTCAGGGTGAAAGCTAAAGGATCTACTCTTGCCTTTTATCTTTCAGAATGTATACCTCCCTCACTCCAGTTTGTGGCGCAGTGTTTGCCACACACATCCTGGGACCGACCGGATGGGCCACACGCATTTCTCATCCAGGAGGAGCAGAGCAGCTGTGCCTTCAAAGAACGATGCTAATGTGGCTGGGTGATTTGGCAACTCGATTAATGTGGTTTGATCAGATCTCTTCCCGTGACATTGTCAACAGTGTCGGCTGTGCCTCATTCTGTTGCTTCCCAGAAACATATATGTAATGAGTGACGGAAAATCAACCCCCACTTCCCACTCAGTAGCACACAGCAACTGCCTGTCAAAATCACACAGATGGCCTGGAATCCAGGATTTATTTGGGGGGGGGGAGAGGGAGAGAGAGAGAGAGGAATATTGCTTTTCTTACCTTCTCTTCATATTATATTCAAGACTATGTGCATTCACAGGAAGGGCCTGTGGAAATTAATTATACTCCACATGCTTAGTAACCAATGAATTGTAAATTGTACATTATTAAAACAGCATCAGGGCACTAACTGATCCATTATTCTCTGGGGTAAATGAAGGAAGATTATTAGACCGTTGTCTGGTGTTGAGGTCTTTCTAGACACCACACAGCATGCCTTTGAAAAGAAAATATTACAGGAGACTTTACACACACACACACACACACACACCTTGCCGTCTTTTGTTTTACAATCAGCCGAGGTGCATTGTTTCATTCCACGAAATTATCATGCAGAAGTCAGGTGTCCAATCGATTCCAGAGAACGCCTTCCTTCTTTGTCTCTGCCAAACAATTGGAGAGGAAGAATCTTAAGATCATCTGTGTCAGTGTGAAAGCAGTTCTGAATCTCTCCAATCCCATGAACTTGGGGTATGAGCAGATTTGAAATGCCAATAAAACTTCTTTTTAAAAACAAAAAACAAAAAAACCATGTGGTGCTGTGCAGCATGTGGGGAAACTGTTGCACCATTTCCTGCCATTTGTGCCTTGCTACCCTTCCTACCTTCTGATCTTCCAAGGGCAGAGGTGGTATTCAGAAGGTTCTGACCGGTTCTGGAGAACCAGTAATGGAAATTTTGAGTAGTTTGGAGAACCAGCAAATACCACCTCTGATTGGCTCCACCCCCATCTATTCTCTGCCTCCCCAGTCCCTTCTGATCAGCTGGGTCTTCTTTTGTTGCCCTGCCCAGGAGAACAGAGCTGGCAAGCAGGTTAGTGGGGTGGGGAGGGAATGGAGATTTTGCAGTATCCTTCCCCTGAAGTGGGGTTTGAATGGAGATTTTACAGTATTCTTCCCCTACCACGTCCACCAAGCCATACCACGCCCACTAAGCCATGCCCACAGAACTGGTAGTAAAGTTTTTTGAATCCCACCACTGTATAAGGGGAATGCACTCAACTTTCTTTGTAGGAAATGCTGCCATGTTTTGCTTTTACCCAAATGCCTCTTTCCTTTTACACAGAGTGAAGATGAAAGGATTCTGTTAATGCAGGGATTCTGGGGCATCTCAAGGATGGTGTAGAAATGTCAGCTATCTCAGTCAGAATCCATCAACTCATAGGGTCAGGATACAAGTTAATTCAGTTCAGCAGCACTCAAATCAGATGGGGAAACACCCCCCCACACACACTCTTTACAGATGTTCTAGTAGCTTTCGGTGGATCTGGAGCTGCATTATAATATCCCAGAATCTGGCAGCTTATCTTCATCTATTTGTTCATTTTTGTTGGGTCCAAAGCCAAGAGTGACACGAGATTAACAGAATAATGTAGTTGAAAGGGATCTTGGAGGTCTTCAACCCTTACATAATCAGGGGACCCTATTCCATTCTGGACAAATGGCTATCCAATCTCTTCTTTAAAATTTCCACTGATGGAGCACCCACAACCCATAACCCATAAATGTGATTTTTCAAAAAATCTGAGTTCTTTACTGATTAACATCAAAAGACAAAGTCTTGCCACACTCTACTATCTGCATCTACAATATATTCTGTGAGCTATTAGGGTGGGCCTGTCTTCAGCGTCTTTCTCTCACACCCAAAATCTAGACTGAATTGCCTCTTACTCCTCTGGAATGTACCTTGCTCCTTCTGGAAATCCATTTCCTTGCTGCATTTTATCATAATTTTGATCCACTACATATTTTTTGGGGGGACAAGCATACCCTTATGGATCCACAATCCCATAGCATACAGTTGCATAAATCATAAAACAAAAGCCTTTTAAAATCTGCGATTGGTCTTTCTGCTATTTCTGAAACTGTCCTTCCGATCCTTACTAAAGCTATACTTCCAAGATTTATTCATCCCCATATTTTGGCTTATCGGATCAACCAACTTACCAAGATAGATGTATAGTTCCAGGAGGGAGGTGGGATAGTTTGATCCTAATTAAGGCATTGTTCTGTAATGTTTTTTTTAAAAAAACCCAAGTGGTCCTAATTTTTTATAACTGGATTATTTCTTGGACTTTTTCAATGAATCATGAGTTTTTTGCTAAAGCTAGTTTTCACCTGCAAGTTTGCAGTAACACCCAAAATAGTGACTGCATTTAGGACATTTTCAAATCTTATTGGTATATACAATTCAGTGGTAGATTCCCCCTGTCCTGGGGAATAGTCTGTCTTATTATGAAAAGGCCTTATATTACCCATCACTCTACCCTTTCCTTGTGTCTCTGTGTATGTGCAAGGATTTCAAAAAAAATTGAATCCCACCACTGGTACAAACTCCCTTTCCCCCTAGTGATTAGAACGAGATCAGTGTTTCGCTATGAAGGATTTGACTCCAGTGAAATGTCCCTTTGAAGATCTGCAAAACCTTGGCTTCTTTTAAACTCAAGCAGATCTCACAAGATTTTGTGACAAAAGGTTTCTAGTTAAAGGGAAATAACATTTCACGAACCCTCCAGGCTAATCTATAATTTAACTCTTTTTTTTTCATATGGAAATGAGTATACAGCCTCCTGGTCCCAGCTTCCCTTAATGTCCTGGGCCCTGATAGAAATGCATCCTTCCTCTTCTTCTCTGCTTGGAATTTGAAAGACAGCTGGGTGGCAACAGGGCTTTCCTAATATAAATGGATCTTCATGTAGGTTAGGTGGGAGCAACAGCCTATGGAGATGTATAATGTATGCACATATATACATATTCTACAATAATACATATATACTGTATGTATTATTATATTTTTGCCTGGCACTATTCTATTCTGCTTACACACTCATCCTGCATTTGGGGAGGTTTCTTAAGATTGAGGTTAGATATTCATAAGATTTATCAAAAAATATGGCAGGTAACCGTAGGCATGCAGAACATTATGTTGTTCAATTTCTAAGTCAAATTTGAGTCTTCTCGACCCCATGGACTACAACATGCCAGACCCCTCTGTCTTCCACTGTCTCCTGGAGTCTGCCCAAACTCATGTTCATTGCATGGATGCCACTATCTAATCCTCTTGCCGTCCATTTCTCTTTTTACCTTCAACCTTTCCCAACTTCAGGGTCTTTTCCAATAGTCTTCTCATTTGATGGCCAGAGTATTTAAGCTTCAGTTTCAGTATCTGTCCTTCCAAAGAACAGTCAGGGTTGATTTCCTTTAGGATTGACAAGATTGACTGGTTTGATCTTCTTGCAGTCCAAAGAAGCAGTATGACACTCATCAAATACAATTCTTTGGAGGGGCTGTTTTCATGTTTGTCTTATACTCACCGTTTGGCTTTGGGGAGACAAAGTCAACTGATGCTTAACAATTCATTGAATAATTACTGTGAAAAAGGTAGTGATAATGATTTAGAGACATGACGCTTTTATGGTTATGCCCCATACAGCTCCTAAATACACTTTTGTATGTTTTTGTCTACTCAGTTCTTGGTCAGTAATTAGCATCTGTGGGAAAGTTAGTTAAGTGGAGACTAGGATAGTCTACTAGCACTGATATGGTGTTGTAATGATTAGAATTCAGTGTTGTTGTTGTTAGTTGCCAAGTTGTGTCTGATCCATTGCAACCCCATGTGACAATGTTCCTCCTGGTCTTCCTGTCCTATACCATCCCCAGAATCCATTTAAATTCACATCAACTGCTTCAGTGACTCCATTCAGTCACCTCATTCTCTGTTGTCCCCGTCTTCTATTGCCCTCAATCGTTCCCAGCATTAGGGACTTCTCCAGTGAGTCTTTCCTTCCCATTAGGTGGCCAAAGTATTTGACTTTCATCTCCAAAATCTGGCCTTCTAAAGAGCAGTCAGAGTTGATCTCTTCTAGGACTGACCAGTTTGCCTTGAAATCCAAGGGACTCGCAGGAGTCTTCTCCAGCACAATTCTGCTGACTGCCAGCAGTTCAATTCCGACTGGCTCAAGGCTGACTCAGCCTTCCAGCCTTTTGAGGTTGGCAAAATAAGGACCCAGATTGTTGGGGGGGGGGGCAGTATGCTGACTCTTTAAACAGCTTAGAGAAGCTGTTAAAGTGCTATAGAGTGGTATATAAGTCTAAATGCTATTGCTATATTGTTTCTGTTAGCTTCAATTTTCCAAAATGCCCTGAAATGTTAGGCATGGTATTGTAGGGATCTCTGATTTTTCCCAATATTTCAACTACAGCTTCCAGCCTCTGTCGTTATTAGTAGTGTTGGTTGGATTGCTTGGAGTCGTAGTTCAACAACATGTAGAAAGTCACAGATTGCCCTCTAAAGCAACAATACTCTGGATGATGATGAGGATTAATATATCAGTGTTGACTTTTGATGTTCACTGCTTCCTGGACTAGACCCTGCAATTTTCTTGGCAGGATTTTCAGAAGTGGTCCAGAATTTGCCTGAAAGAGAATGACTGATTCAAAATCAGAGAACTGATTTTGTGCCTAAGGCAAAACTAGAACTCATGATCTTCCAGTTTCTGCTGTGGTGCCTTTAGCCACTACACCAGACTGACTTTCTTGGATCATTTTAAAAGATAGCTTCTACCTGCTCACAATGGTTGTCAGGGTGCCTCAATATATATGGAACTTCTAGAAGAAAATTTTCATCAAACTTGGAGTAAATCTGATACCCTTCCCTGACTCTTGTCTTAGGTTGCCATAGCACCCAGCAGTATTTACAAAAAATGGTGTGGAAGAAAATAATACAAAACTCATTAATATAGGATTTTTAAAGTGGATAACTATTTTACTGAAAGTGGTTAAACAGGGCATGTGATCAAAAAGCCATGGAACTCTTCCTCCTAAAACTACAATATTGTAGCTGTGGCTTTTTGGTACTCCAGGCAGTCTGACTTGTAAAAGGTGCAGTGCCCATCTCTATTCAAAAGAGGGCATCAGTTTACCTCCACTTCCAGGAAGACAAGGAATTTCACAGCGGGAAGAATGTCTTAAGCAAAGAAGTGGGGGTTATGAAAAGCACACATGTTCTGAAAGATTAATTTTAATGCACAAAGAATTTATGTTCTTGGGACTGAATACCTACACAGAAGTGCTTTTAATTGATTGCAGTTATTAGCAAATTCATTTGGCATTTCTTACAATCACTCCTTGTTGCACACTGGTGATTGTCAGGATAAGATTCGTGCATCAACATCTCAACGAGCAATGTTCTAATGCAGTAGATCCAGAAAAGAAGAATACTTCGGCAAATAGAAACCCATGTTAAAAGCTCATTTGACTGAGATTGCTGCTTTCTGGAGAGAGCGAGGGTGTTTTTATAATGTGAAAGCCAGCAGTTATTTTTCCTTAATTAAAACTATGTTGTCTTACCGATATGGGAAGCAGGGTGAACATTGGTTCTTTTCCATAAATAATTTTTGGTGTAAGACAGGTTTCTTTGCTTGTAAGTGGGTTGCCAAAAAAGCAAGCACAAAGCTATTTCTTCTCTTTGCTTTTACGGAATAGGCAGGGTAGTTTTTCCACTGGATGGCTGTAATACCCTCACAAGATGCAGATAACAGTAAGGATAACCTTCAGACCACCTTGCCTTGGCTTTACTCCTCAACTCCTCCTTCAATCCCAAGGAGTTATTTCTTACAGTACTGCAGAATTTAGGCCAATGTCAATGGTGAGGTTAGGGCAACACGAAAAGCTCAAAAAATAAAATGACTGCTTTATGCAGGGGTATATGTGAGGTGTATGTGACCAAAAAAAAAGTGAAAGCAGCTTTCATTGCGGGGGTCGAGTTGTCACCTTGATTATTTTTTTTTTTACAATCCCTGATGCATCCAAGAGTTCCCAAACTTTGGCCTGTTCTTTGCAACAGATCTTCTAGTCTTCTTCTTCCTCTTGTGTTGCTGCTACTACCACTCTCACCAGGAGTAAAAAGTGGCCACTTACAGTGTTTTCCAGTGCTTGAAATTAAGTGCGGTTGAAATGGAGTCCAATCTCTAAGTGGGCAGAGAAGATTCACAATCAATGTGTATCCAGACCGCCGCAGATTTGCTCTCTATTTTTTCCTCCACAAAACCTCCAGGCAGCTCAGAGAGGTTGTTGGTGTTGTTGTTGTTTGCTCCCTTATTTCACTCTTCACAACAACTCTCAGAGACAGATTTGGCTGAAAAATCAAAAGGTGAGTTTCATAGCTGAATTGCTATTGTAGCCCCAATCATTCTGTCCTCAACCTGCAATTGCAAATGATTATACATGCTGGTGTAGTAGTTAAGGCACACGGTTAGAAACCAGGAGACTATGAGTTGTAAGCCAACCTTAGGCACAAAGCTATATGGGTGACCTTGAGCCATTTTAGGAAAAAAGCAAGTGAAACACTTCTGAAATATTGCCAAGAAAACTAGAAGGGCATGACCACGTAATCAACAGGAGTCAACACTGACTTGAAAGCACATGCATGAGTACACACAAACACAGACACACACAGACACACACACCAATTACATACACCTTCTCAACTTCTTCCAACCAGCATGTAACTTTCCAAATTCCCCCAGCCATTATGAAGTTTGCCAAGTTTTTTCCAGGCAACATTGAAGATCCCAAATTCTTTTGTTGATTTTTCTTCGTTCATAGGTCATTGTTGTGAATTATATGACATATACATTTGACTTTGGATTTTGATGGCATTTCATATTTTTCTTTTTTCTTTTTGAAAAGTTATTAACTTTCACCCAGGATAAATTATATCACACTGTGATGAATTCACTCATCTCTCACTTACTGGCCAACGAAGTGACTTTCTCAGAGTCTTTTGCAGGGGAGACAATAACCACTTAAACTTAACAGGTTCCTTAAGCCAGCTCAGTTTATGTAATAACTAAAGTTAATACTCATAAGTCTGTTCAACCATTGAAGATATTGTGGAGAAAAGCTGTTGCATTAATTAGTTTGCAAGCAAACAGTGGGTGGTTAGCTGCTGAAATATGTTTTATTTTTCTTCCTAATCTTCAAGATGATTAGGAAATATTTCTTCTTAATCACAGTATACAGACCTGTTAAATTTTTCTAATCGAGCCAATTCATATAATGTGATATGTGTTTTAAACATTTTAAGCCCATGTCACACTGCACCAACGGATGCAAAGAGGACGTAAAACGGACAAAAAAGCTTGCCATCCGTTGGTTAACGCGATGTACTCACTGCCTCCGTTTTGCTTCCTCTCTATCCATCCAGCATCCGTTTATGGACGCTTCATCTGCTCAGAAAGTTTTGAGCTGCTCAAAACTTTTGCGCGGAACATGTATCCAATTCGTCCATTCTGCATCTGCTACGCATCCGTTATGCATCCGTTACGCATCCACTATATCCGCTAGGCATCCGCTGCGCATCCGCACAACTCGCATCGGCTCGAACAACAAGAGTTGTGTTTATGTTCAAATGTGTGAATCAATGCTTACATTGTTATTGATAATAAAGGGCCAAAGGTGTGGCAGCTGGGAGGGTGGACCATACAGTCCCACTATGCTTGCACTGGAGGTTTATCTATCCCACAGCTATTACCCATCCCAAAGGTATCCCTGCCCATCCCACTGCTATCTTAACCCATCCCACAAGCATGCAAAGGCTTAAACCATTCCTAAAAGTTTCCACCAAGACTTTATTAAAAAAAAGAAATGAAGCAAGTGCATGAAGGGTCCAGGTGCTGTGGAGGTGGCTGGTGCTGGAGTGCTTGTCATCAGCTCCTCCAAAAGCAGAAGCAGCAGAAGCCCCAGCCCCAGAAGAGCGAGCCCGTGCTGCAGAAGCCCCAGCAGAACCAGAGTGAGGGCCAGGGGGCGGGATGGTAGCCCTGTCCCTCTTGCAAGGGCTGGCAGCAGATGACTGAGGCTTGCTGTGCTTCAGCATGGTTGTGGGGTTGATGGCTGGCAGGGAGGCTGGCAGGAACCAAGGCTGGCAGGAAGGCTGGCAGGGAGGCAGGCACCAAGGCTTGCAGGGAGGCAGGCACCAAGGCTGGCAGGAAGGCTGGCAGGTAGGCAGGGAGGCAGGCACCAAGGCTGGCAGGCAGGCATGAACCAAGGCTTGCAGGCAGGCAGGCACCAAGGCTGGCAGGCAGACTGGCTGGCAGCAAGGCTGGCAGGCAGGCAGACAGCAAGGCTGGCAGGGAGACTGGCAGGGAGGCTGGCAGCAAGGCTTGCAGGCAGACATGCAGGCAGGACAGGCAAGGCAGTCGATGTGTCTGGAAGCAGGTCTTTCCTCTGAATGGCGACCTGCTTCCGAGCTGCTTCCGTTATATCCGCGGGGCTGATGCAATGCATCCTCCCCGCATGCGCAATTAACACTTGGCATCCACTAGGCTTCCGCTCTGCATCCGCTCTGCATCCGCTCTGCATCCGGTCTGCATCCGCTGTATCCGTTCCACGTCCGCTTTGCTGCACTCCCCCAGAAACCTTGCGGATGTGCCATTCGCTCTCATCTGCTTCCATCCGCTAGGCTTCTGTGGAGCATCCGCTTTCCATCCGCCCTACATCCTCCCCCCGTCCGTTCCTTTCCGTGTTGTCCGCTCTGGTTATGCAAATTTTTGCCCCTTTTGAGAGCGGATAACAACGGATGGAACATTTTTCTCATTCGCTGTGTCCTTTTTACAAATGTTTTGCATCCGTCAGCCAGTGTGACAGGGCCTTTAAGTCATGGTTCGTTTAGTTAATCAGTTTTGTTGTATTAGCCACAATTAGCTGGGTCAACATGGCATACCAAGCCATAAGCCACGTTCTACAAACATAGCTGGTTTTATACAATAAGCAAGCCAATTAAGCTTGATAAACCAGTGAATAGAGAGCATAAAACATCTGGTGATCTTCAGGTTTACATGTGTAACTTACCCATTTTTAAAAATTATTATTATTATTGCTGTAACCTTGTGGAAGAGTTTTCCTTGGCTGAGATGTAATACTGTAGAAATTTTATGTGTTTGACGAAGTTTGCAAGAGAATGAAGGGGAAGGGAATGTTGCAGAAATATATTATTAATGATGGCAAAATAATATCCATGCACAATATCCTTTCTATAATGAAACTGAGCTCTACTATGAAACTTCTTTTATTATTTTTCAGCGAACATACCTGTCTATCTCAGCCTATCAGGTTGCCTGAGGGTACAATATTTTTAGAGCTGTCACAGTGAAACATTCAGTTTGAGATTTTTCTGACCATCATTTCATAAACAGGACTGAATCCAGACTAAGTCATGCTCATGATAGATTTAACTTGTTCCAATCATTTCCAAGGATCAACCTCTAAAATTTTGGATCTAATTCAGTGTTATATAGGTAGTCCTTGACTTAACAATCATTCATTTAGTCACAGTTTGAAGTTATAATGGCACTAAAAAAAGCGACATATGACCATGTTTCACACTTCTGACCAAAACTCAGATATTTGGCAATGGATTCATATTTATAATGGTTGCCATGTCCCAGGAGCAACCTTCTGACCAGCAAAATCAATGGGGAAGCCAGATTCACTTAACAACCGTGTTACCAATTTAAAACTGCAATGATTCACTTAACAATTTCTAGGTAGGGGCAGATATTTCTCTCTCTGGGCACAATGAGTAATTATCTGCTGTGATCCCTGCATAGGTAACAGGAAAGGCCAGTAAACACTCTGCTCCATTCAGTTGCCCCAACTCCACTCTGATGTAAGGGATTTCGGGGTCATTAAAAGGCAGAAAAAAAATGACTCACTTAATTATGGCAAGAAGGGTAATAAAATCACCTAACAACTATCTCACTTTTAAATAAAACTTGTTTCTGGAGTCATATATTTAGACTAGAGAGAAAGTGGGAGGGAGTGAACACAACCATGCATTATGGGAAATTTGCAAAATATATAGAGGTTAGGATAATATTCAACTCTAGTTTTTGCTAAGGTTACATTTAGTTGAAAAGCCAAGTTTCTCCATCCATAATTTGGGGAATAGTTCAAAGGACTATGCAGCACTGATGATACCAACATTACTATATTTAACATGGGTGTATCAGTGTCAGTTATGAAATATTGTGAAAGTTTCTCATGCAAAAATCATATAAATATTCAAATCTTTATTTGTATAAAAATATAAAATCATAACATTGTGCTGGGCTTAGCAAGCCATTAATCCACCCACTTGTTTAACCTAAATACACTTGATGAATGTGTTGTTCCCAGAGAACTATCCAGCCTCTGCTCAAAGATGTTCAGTGAATGAGTTCACAGTGGAGCTGATAGAGGCATCTGCCCTGCAACCCTCATTATGTTCCTCAGTTCAGCAATGATTTTTAGGGTTCCTAGACTTTCTAGTTGGATGTGATGCAAATTCTGAGATATCTGAAAAGTCCCAGGTTGAAGATGGTTGCTTTTCGCACTTACCTGGGAAGTGGGTTGTTGAAGTTGTTTAATTTTAAGGACATGTAGAGGATTACACTTTGAAGTGTTGTGTAAAAATAGCTAAAGTGAAGAGAGACCAATAGAAAACCTATCCCCTACTCTTCTGTATAAAAGCAAGCAAAATTTGTAAAATTATTGATAGTTAACATTAAAAGACAAAAGTGATAAGCAGGGATGGGATGCAAATATCGTTACTACGAGTTCTGTGGGTGTGGCTAGGTGGGAGTGGCCATGAGACTGGGTGGGCATGGCTTCTTTTTTTGGCAGGACTCCCCCCCCCCGCGCTCCATTTTCTTTGCCTCCTTGGGGGGGGGGGGGGTTTGCTCCCAGGAAGCTTCCCTGAGGCCCAGGAAGCCAAAAACAGAGCATGGGGGGGGGGGGGGGAGAATGCAGTCAGAAATGTTGGGCATGCACACGATGTCACGCATGCATGATAAGGACTGACTAGGCGGGGAGTGGAGGGGCAGGCGGAGAGGGGTGGGGCCAGCCAGGGGCACAATTTGCCAGTTCTCCGAATTGCACAATCATTACAACCATTCTACAATTCTGTAGAACCAGTCTGAATTGGTAGAATCCCACCCCTAGTGAGAAGGTGTTTTAAGATTGACACTTCAAAATTCTTTAAGATATGGCTTTGTCCTTTTAGATTGAGAGATCACACAATTAAGCAATATTTAGATGTATTAAAAACATATCCCTTCATATAGAAATCTAAACTGTGAAGCAATAATGACTGCTTTTCCTAATATCTGTTTATGAGGACTGTTTTTATTTTTGTATGGAAATATCTTCAGATAATCTATATTTGTTCCTCAGTTTGAAGTTAAAAGGGACATGGTGGCTCTGTGGTTAAGACACTGAGCTTGTCAATCAGAAAGGTTGGCAGTTCGGTGGTTCAAATCCCTAGCACCACATAACAGAGTGAGCTCCCATTACTTGTTCCAGCTTCTGCCAACCTAGCAGTTCAAAAGCATGTAGAAATGCAAGTAGAAAAATAGGGACCACTTTGGTGGGGAGGTAACAATCTTCCATGCGCCTTTGCCATTTAGTAATGCCAGACACATGACCAGAGAGATGTTTTTGGACAGCGCTGGCTCTTCGGCTTCGTAATGGAGATGAGTACCTAGAACCAGAAATGACTAGGACGTATATGTGAGGGGAACCTTTGCCTTGAAGTTATAGCACAAATATCTCAGCTTATTTTCTGATGCAGAAGGAAGCCAATTTTCATTCAGTTTTAGAGATGGTAAACTTTGATGTGATGGTGGAACTCAGATCTTTAAGATCATCTTGTGGGATCTAGGATCATTCTCGTCCAATCAAAAATCAGCTGGAAGAATTGGATTCAAAAGACCAGGAAAAGGATGTTAGATCTTTCAGCATCTTCTCTGAGAATCCTAAAACTCAGTTTGGGGCATTTTATAAGCAGGTGGGTACATACACAATCCTAGCAGAAAAGGGTTGATAACATGTGTTGAAGTATAACCTATGAGAGATGCTAATCTTACAACTGAATATGGGAAGCAAAGACACGGATTTTCCCATTTCTTTCATTTTTTTTAACTCATACATAAACTAAATTTCAGCAAAATCCTATTTATTTTTTAAGCATTTTAATACCCAGGAGTTTCACACTCTTCTTCCCTCCACTCTTTTTCTCAGCTGTGTACAGAAATAGCTCTCCACGATTTGGAGGTGACATTGTACAGCTGCTCTCACCTCAATACACTATTCTTCACATTCCCCATTGGGCTCTCAGGTTAAGCTGGTTTTGCAAAATAAGGTTTGGGTAAGGAAAAAATGGGAATGAACTTCCAAAAGCATGCTCAGAATGACTGTAATAGATCTTTGGTGTCATTTGAGTAGCATCCATACCTTTACTGTTTCCCTACCTTTTCTCTGGATCTAGAGCAGGTCTACAGTGGGTTTTTCAACTGTGGGTGGTTGTTGTCGTTGGCACTCGTTCATACTTTCTTTAAAGGAAAGCTTAAAAAAAATAGTGTGAGACTATGCACTTTTCAAAGCATGTCAAAATGTAGGAGAGCTTTGTCTCTGCTTCATTAGATGCATATAATATACAGTTATTGCTAGTTATTAGTTACAATCAATATATATGTCAGATATTAAAAGCATTTTGGTGGTGGCACAGTGGTTAGAATGCAGTACTACAGGCTAATTCACTGCTCACTCCAGGAGTTTGATTCTGATTGTCTCAAGGTTGACTCAACCTTCCATCCTTCCGAGGTTGGTAAAATGAGGACCCAGATCATTGGAGGGCAATATGCTGATTCTGTAAACTGCTTAGAGGGCTGTAAAGCACCATGAAGCAATAAAAGTCTAAGCACTATTGCTATCTTCAAGTGTGAGGAAATTATGATAAAATAAGCTGAAGATATGAGAAAAGCAAGATTCTACATTTAGACAAGAAAAACCAAATGCACAGGTATAGAATAGGTGGAACCTGGCTCAATAGTAGTAGCTCTGAGAGAGACGTTGGACTCCTAATGGACATTCACTTAAATATGAGCCAGCAGAAAGAGTGCAGAAAAGAGCAACAAAGATGATTAGGGGATTGGAGGCTAAAACATAGGAAGAAAAAGGTCAGAATGGTCATTTCTAGTTTAATGAAAAGAAGGACGAGGGGGTGACATGAAAGCAGTCTTCCAATATCTACGGGGATGCCACACAAGAAGAGGAGAACAATCTATTCTTCAAAGCACATGAAGGCAGAACAAGTAGCAGCGAATGGAAATTAATCAAGGAGGGAACCAAACTGGAATTCAGGAGAAATTTCCAGACAGCTAGAAAAATTATTCAGTGGGACAACTTGCCTCCAGAAGTTGTAGATGCTCCATCACTGAAGGTTCTTAAGAGGAGAGTGGACAATCATTTGTCTGAAATAGTATCAGTTATCCTGCTTCAGCAGGGAGATGGACCAGAAGATCTCCTCCAAGGTATCTTCCAATTCTGTTATTCTTTTATTTTGTTATATCCTAGTCTGGAGAGCCTCAGGAAAGGCTACTAATCAAAGAATTTCTTTGTGATGACTCTCAATACAGGGAATGTTGCATCACAACCCTTGCCCTATCTTGCATGGTGATCTTTAAAAAACCAGCTGGAGATCCCTTAATTGTTCTAGATTTTTTTATTCTTAGGTTCATACACTGCTTTTAGTGTACAGAAATGGGTCACCAAAATTATCAAAGTCAAGCTGGAACACCCTTTGCTGTGATAAAAAGTTCAGAATATTTCAGAGTATTTAGTTCAGAAGAAAAGACAAAGGGGTGGGGACAGGAAAGGTTGAAGTATATAAAATTGTGCATGGCACAGAGAAAGTGAACAAAATTGCTTTTCTCTCTACCTAAAATACTAGAGAAAGATCTAAACGTGCACAAAAAACTATATTTTCCCCCCACAGTAAATATTTAACTTATAGAATTCACAACCACACAAAGCAGTGATGACACTAACATGGATGGCTTTAAATTAATGAAGAACACTGGTCATAGGTTTTTTTAAAGACTTTATTGTCTTCATGCTTCTAAATATAATTTGCAGAGGAGCAATGGTGGGACAGAGTGTGCAAGGACTTGGGACCTCTGGTTTGAGCTTCTTCGGTGACAGACCAAAATCTGTGATCGTGCGCGGTTTTGATCCATGCTCGCCACCAGAGAGCCCTGAGCCATCTGGATTAGGGGCTAAGCCATCCTGTAGAGGTGGTGAAAAGGGGGGAGACTGCCAGAAGGGTCGAGGAGAGCCTCATCTCTCCTTCTCAGCTGGCCATTACTCCCTTTCCTGAAGGCAGTTGCAGCGGTGGTCAGGAATGGCCACCTCAAAGAAGAACTTGACCAGAAAAGAATGTGCAGGAGGAAAATAAGAAGAGAAAGTTTTGGTTGACCGGGTTGAACTGAAAAAGCAACAATGTAAGGTACCCTGGAATTTGAACTATAAAAAATAACATTGTTCCCAAAGATAATTTTGAAGCAGCAAAGGAGAAAGGGAAGGATTTGGCTTTTTTTTCTTCCCTTCCTTATACTGACAGCTAAGAGATTTAAGGAAGAAATTGACAAAAATCCACTTTGACATTAATAAGCATTTAAGCTGAAAATAAAATGTCAAAGGGATAATAAAGACTTTTGGATACTCAAAAATCTTTAAAAGAAGGAAAGGAGAGAAAAGGAAAGAATAAAAGGGCAGGATCTGGAAAAATGGAGGAGACTGACTGGAACTAAAAGGAACTTACAGTGAAACTTTAACAAGATTCCTAAAATATATATTCTAACTGAAACTTTGTCACAAAATAATAGAACCCTAGGAAGAGAAAGTGGAAAAAAGAAGCAAGAAGAAACAGCTTTGGATTATTTGGATTACTTGGTGATTTTTGGATTTTTGGCTATTGTACTTAAATGACTAAAATCAATCAGGTGATGTTTAAAAATGTTTAAAATGGCATCACTTTTGGAAGAACTGAAAATGGAACTTAAAAAATAGAAAGATGCACAAGAAGGAAGATGTTCTTTTGGTTTCATATTTCAATTTTTAGAAATGGAAATCTGGAACTATGAGGAATAACAAGAAACGCTTGTAGAATAAGAAGGTTGGGACAAAGAAGAAGCCATCTTTAAAGATCAAGTAATTTTATGTGGGGAAAAAAAGGAAACGGGGGAAAGAGAGTGAAAAGTTTAAGATTTGAAAAAACAACCAAAAAAAATAGTTTGAAAAATAATTATAATATTAGAAAGCAACAAAAGAGAGGATGACAGAAGAGAGAATTAGAAGTAGAGAGATAAGGGGGCAAAAAGGGGAGAGAGAAGAAGAGGAGGAAGAAGGAAAGGAAAAGAAGTTATAAAAGACAGAAACAAGATATAAAGAAACAGGGAAAATGTTTAAGGATTGAAAGTATAAGCCTATTTAGAGATAATGGGTGAAAATGTAATTGAAAAAGGGATTCTGCAAAGATACCTAAGATAGTATTGTTATATTAGAAATAGAAATAATTTTAGAAAATATGAAACAATGTATGATTAAAATGATGGATAAAATACTTATTGTAATGCAATGGAATGTTTGTTAATAAATAAATGAAATAAAGAGAATGAAATTAGGAAAGGATGGGAACATATTAATTATTATTAATGATTTATAAAAATATAAGTGAAGAGAAATATGGGAAAAAAAGAATTATGGAAAGTTTATAAGTGTTCCCAAGGAAGTATGATGTTCAATTGAAAAGAAATGTTAAAGACATAAAGATTGTAACTAATATTAATGACAGAATTGAATTGGAATGGAATGAATGTTTTATTTACTATTGTTATACATACATATATATATATGTGTGTGTGTGTGTGTGTGTTTAAGTTTTCACGGGTACTTACATGTGTGCTGTTCAGCTTCCTTCAGGTATTATCCCATGTCATTGTAGTGCTTTTAAAGTTGTAGCAACTTTTCAGCAGAATCTCATCTGCCATCATCAGACTTCTGTATTGAATTTGTATATACAAACTTGATGTAGAAGCTTGATGATGGCAGATGAGATTCTGCTGAAACGTTGCTACAACTTTAAAAGCACTACAATGACATGGGATAATACCCGAAGGAAGCTGAACAGCACACACACACACACACACACACATTAAGAACAGTGTGTATTTTAAGAATGTACCAAGCAGAATTTGATACGTACTATATTGAATGTTATAATTCTAAAGGCATAAATTGAAGTTTAAGAGTTGAGTGGATAAAATTAAAAGAAATAAAGGTGTCATACTCCAATTAGTAACTACAGGGGAAAATTTGTTTAATGAGAAAAGATAATATGAAATTGAAGCAGGACAGACAAAAGTATAAATATAATGATTAGAAAGACACTGAAAGTTAGAAAAAGATAATATAATTGAATTTAGATATGAGATAATTAAAAATCAAGTTGAGAAAACCAAGGGAGGGGAAAAATTATGGAGAAAATGTTAAAATAGTAATGATGAATATGAATATGAAATTGAGTTTGTGTCTGTATGGAGAAGTGATAATCCAGGATCATGCTATTCTCAAAAAAAGATATTTTATTTGTATTTTGTGAAAACCCAAATAAAATTTATATTAAAAAAGTGTGTGCAACAACTCCATAAACATCATAAGCTTTCATGGGAGAAGAGTGACAAGATATGTGTCACAATGCAAATGCTTCTTCTTTTGTACATGTTGTTCATTATACTATGTATAATGATATATATGTATACTATGTATACTTAATAATAAAATAAACAAAGTCAAAATGGAAGTTAAAAAGGACATATATTATGGTATGACATCACAATGTACATTTTAATTACTTAGATATTATCATGTTTAAGAGATGGACATATTTCATTTGGTCTGCCACTACTGGACTAAGAGGAACTTCGATTGATTCCCCCAAGCTTTTTCTATACCATGTAAACAAAGACTGAGAGAATGGAGATTTGGTTAAAAAATGCATTAAACTGACCAAGTAAGTTGAAGAATGAGGGTTCTATAAAATAATCTTTTTCAAACTTCATTTTTCTGAAGCAGTTTACTGGGTTTTCAACATACTTACTACTTAGAGACTGATCTATCGCAGTGTTTTTCAAACTTGGCCACACTGATGTGTGGACATTAATTCCCAGCTGAGTAATTCTGTGATTTGGAGTCCACACATCTTAAAATTGTCAAGTTGGAAAAACATTCATCAGCAATTGTCTGTAACAGGGCTGTCAAACTCCTGGCCCACGGGCCGGATGTGTCACATGCTGGCCACACCCACACCTGATTTAGCGAAAGGGAAAAATGTCATGATATATCATGTGACACTGCCGTAACTCTGCGAGTTTGACACCCCTGATCTACACAGTCTTCTATAAAGGTGGTCCCTATGAATGACAGAAAAGATGTCCATTTTTATATTATTATGGAGGATATTAGCTGCTGATAGGCAGTATGAAAAAAATAACGATAAACAGGAGGAAACTTGTTTCGTTTTTTCTACAGAAATAATGGTGGAAAAAAGCTTCAGTTCAAGAATGGAATTTTAGCAGACCATTAGTTTTTTTATCCCCTTGCTAAGTTGTGTGTGTGTGTGTGTGTGTGTGTGTGTTTCTTTTGGGGTTCTTGTTTGTCATTAACGATAGCTTTAAAGCAAGGTGTACAGTAGGCCTTTTGCCATTTTATTACTCCTTATTTTTCTTGTTGTTAGTAAAGAATAATAACCTGAAGGACTATTAAATGATGTTGGTTTTATCAATATGGTAGCCCTTGGTGAAATCTTATGTTCTGTGCACTTGTTATAACAATAAGTGCCAGTGAACTCTGGTAATTACATGCACAGTTCCGTCCTAACTGCTCATTCTAGCAATGCTTAAATACTCCTGGTGTAGCAACACCTCACACACCTGTTCAAACAATAATCATCCTCATTACCTTCTGTTGACACTGACACCATGCTTTTGCTTCATATAATAAGCATTAATGGTGAGTTGCAAACTGACAGCGAGGTAGGTAGGTATATATTGTTTGTTTACCCATATCCAGTTTGTTACCACAGATACTTGCAGCCAAGAACTGAACAAAGATTGGATTGACATCCTTGTTCAACAGGATTTGCCCCCACCCCTAACACTGCCCCACCCCCAAAACTGGTGATTGCATAGAATTGCACACAGGTGTTCTCTCACACCTGTTTGACAGAGAACAGTGTAGGGTTTGTTAATAACCTCAGACTTACCTGGAATTAAGTATTTGTTTTAAGGTTTCTGGCAATCCAAGCAAACAGAACATGATGGTGTGGTTCATACTTAGCACTCATATTTAACAGAGTGAAAGATTAAATCCAAATGATTAAAAAATGCCTAATCTTCTTCCTGTAAAAGACAATGGCCTAGTTCCTATTTGCTGCAATGCAAGCAAACAGAATTATCTTATTACTTCAAACCCTTTATGTTAAAGAGGTGATATCTTAGAACCCTCAGGCCTGGGAGTCTATCTCTTTAGACATGTGAAGGCAGTGAGTAGATCATGACACTGAGTTATTTTGGCATCCAGCTGCTACCTGGAGTATGTGACCTCGGTGTGTGGGAGCAAATGGATTTTGGAGTCAGAAGCTAATGATGGTATTGCTTGCAGTTTATCCTCTTGAGATTACTTCTGTGGTGTTCCCACACTGACCTTCTCTATCCACTGAGAAGTTCTCAAGTCCTTTTCTTCCACTGCACAATTACCCTTTCTTCCTACTGCTGCTTCCAAATTTTATTTTTCAATCCTCCAACCCATCATTCTTAAATTCCCATACCTGTTTGAGTTGTTGACCTGTAATAAAAGATTGGGTTGGATTGGATTTGAAATAGTTGTGCCTGGGAAAAAAATTCTTCTAGATAGCTTTCTAACCTGGTAATCTTCTATTATAATTTCAAGAATTCCTCAGGCATCAGTTTTCTAAGGAAGAAATTGCTTTTTCCCTTAATCACTGTTTCTGATTTTCAAATTACTATTAGGCCCCCTTTTGCTTTCACATACTGTACAATTTTCATCCCATTTTAATATCATTCCTGCAAATAGATTTTTTACTTAAAAATACCTATATCTTCAAACATATGCAACTTGTCTCCCCATTCTGGTCAGAGTTTAAAAATGAGACACATTAGATTCTTGGTAAGTATGTAATACACACAATGTGGATGAAATTAGCAGGTGGCTTTCACAGCTGGTACTAACAGACATTAAGGACACAGGTAAACATTTGCAGTACAACTGGTCGCAGAATCTTTTTTCCCCTTAAGATGTGTTAACAGAACAGTATTTCCAAAATGCATTTGCAAATGTAAGAAGACTTCAGATAAATATCTTCAACATTCTTGAACATTTGCAGATATGTGCCCACACTCAGAGCTTTATTTTTATTATGTTTCTATAACAAATAACAAGGTCTCTGTCGATATGTTAACAGTAATAAAATAAACATAGAATTAAATTTAAGATGGATGTCTAAACAGCTGATTATATTTTGTATACTGTTTTCATTCTAAAAGTAGGCTATGTTGAAAATCATTTCAGGTTTTTTTTTTTAATTCAAGAGACAGATTTTCTGCCAAGAAATGCTGTTGTTTAAAGAAGAGGGAGAATGGGTTGAAAGAACAAATGAATTAAACAAGAATTCCTTTATTTCCTATTGTCCTTTTATGATCCATGGTTTCAATGTTAAAAGTAAAGTTTAGATTTTAAACAAAAGGAATCTAATTCTCTTCCTCTTTATCCAAGCAATCCTGCCAGATTATACCTTTACGTCTGGAAATTTTATCTGTGGATAAAACCCCTGAAATCCTCAAGGATTGTTTCTGTATATATCATACTCATAGGATACCCAGTAGCCATGGAACTTGTGAGAAGGTGGAAACTCATGGACTATATGAACTGCTGAAATACAATTCTGTAAAATCCCTATCAGGTCCACCTGTGATGAAGAATTCTATGAACTGAAATTCAGAAATCTGGAAGATTGCAAACTCCTACCCCTGAAATAGAGAAATGTTTAAGGAATATTTGGGGGGAGTATAATCTGAGAAGTGCAAATACTTTGATTAAAGTTAAGGACATGAATTAAGTTTGGTGTTTAAATAAAGAGCCTGTTTGAGTACAGTGGTTAAGGTACTGGCCTAGAAAACAGGAGACTGTGATTTCTAGTTTCTTAGGCATGAAAGCCGGCTGGGTGATTTTAGACTGGTCTTCCTCTCTCAGCCCTGCTCACTTCTCAGAGTTGTAAGGAAAATAGAAGGAGAAAGGAGTATTATGTATGTTTGCTCCTTAAGTTACTTGTAAAGTAATAAAGGCAAGATTAAAAAAACTTTAAAAAATGTTAGGAGAGGTCATTCCATTATAAAAAGCAAAGTGGATTTTCATCCAAGACAATTTGGAATTGATCCAATACAGTAGAACCTCTGGTCACAACTGTAATTCGTTCTGTAGCTTCGGTCACAACCTGATTTGGTTGTGACCGGAAGTGAGACTGACTGAGCATGTGCTTACAAAAAAACTGGTGAGGAAGGGGAAATCGGTGTGGAAAGGGAAATTGGCCACGGCCATGTTTGATTGCCACCATGTGTTCATGACCAGATTCAAAAATGTAATTTTTTTGGTTGGAACCTGATTTGGTCATGGTCAGAAATGTTCATGACCAGAGATTCTACCAAATTTTGGTGGAAATTTTTAGCTGCTATCCCTCATTTATAGTAATATCTCATGGGGATCAAAACATTCACTATGGTCTATATGGTCATCAGGTGGACTGAAAACTTTAAACTCTCAATTTCTGGCCAAAACATCAACTTTCTGCCAGCCAGGGCACTTTCCATCTCTTCCTGATTATTAAAGACCTCTGTCTGACATTGAAGAGACTTGGTTGAAGGACTTCAGTACTGCTGAAACAAATATTGTGTTACCAATGTCTCTATTGAGAAAAAGAGGTTAGATAATAAGTCACTTTGGACAATGAGATGGGAGGCATATAATTTAAATAAATAAATAAAAATAATAAATAAATATTGTAGTTGTGGTATGAACTAAGGTGCAAAAGTCACCTTTTCTGCAGAAGTCACCTTGAATAGGAAACTTGCCTAACAGGTGGCATCTCTCTCCCCTCCCTCCTTGTCTTAAATAAATACTAAGCTTACTCTGTGATTACCGTGTATCTATGCCTGTGCAGGTAAAATTTTGAAACTGCTCATTGAATAGTTACATTTTGATCAGGAGATATGCTTATTTCTTCTGAGCAAGCTGATGTCCATCAGAATATCCATGGAAAATAGCTCTCTCTGGTGTGATTTTTCTCAGCTGAATACTCGCCAGAAATGGTAAGAAAGCTACCATTATTGACAGACTGATGAGGGTGGCTGAGATGATACCTGGTTGACAGCTAGACTGCTTTTTATGAATTTCCCCACCTATTATTCTGCCATGTATGCATTCTTGGTATCTTTCTGCAATGTTCACTTACCTGCAAGTACGAAGGATGGAGAAAGGGATACAAGGCAAGAATTAATGGTTCTCCACAAACGGCAATTCCCTAAGAGTTGCCTGTTGAGTACATGCTGTCATTTATCTGGTAGGAACGATAGTCTTTGCATGAGTTAAGTTGTTCTGTTTGAAGAGATTCAGAAGTTTAGAAAACTGGTGGAGATATTACTGTCCCCTAGAACAGCAGTCCTCAAACTTTGTGGCTTGGCAGTCCAGATGGCAGGGGGAGAGGGGAACTGGCATGCATGTTTGCACAAGTGGCGGGCCGACACACACAGGCATGCAGAGGCAGCTCAACCGCAAGTTGAGCTGAATGTGCATGTGTGCGTGCACCGTCCTGCTGCTTGTGCAAGTTGAGCTGTGTACTCATTGGTCTGCCTCTCACACAGCCCAGTTCTGAATAGACCATGGCACAGTAGTGGGCTGTGGCCCAGGAATTGGGGACCCCTGCTCTAAAATTATCTGACCTTTGCTGATGGCAAGGGCAATCTGATTTCTTGACTATCAGCACTGAGCGGGAATTGCTTCCTTCCTTATAGTTTGATCCTTTTTGCAGTAAGGTATTTTTAGTGGCACCAGTTTGAAGTTCTGTATCCATCAGAGACTTCATTTTGAGATTTCCCCCTTCCACTCCCATCCTCTTACCATGCTCTCTAACCAGTGTAATCTACAACAGCTGCATCCAAAATATTCCATCCTTTCATTAGAAATCTTTCAATTTTCCATAGGGAAATGTTACTTGCATAGTTACTTCTGTGGATGAAACCAGAATTTCGTGTTCCAGATGGCTTGGCACTGGATCATGTGAAATCTAGAACATAGGAATGAGTTTTCTGCATTTTTCCTTGTGCATTTATCATATCAGACTATTTTGAGGAGTTGTTTCTAGTTTAGCCTAATAATTAGATTACCAAGCCAAATCAGTTGTGCAGAGAAAAATTGGGGGGAGGGGGTAAGAGAATGTTAAGCAAAAAATATGAAAATAGAAAATAAATTCTATAACAAGCCATATTAGCTTATGCTGCAAGCAGAGTTTGGGATGTTCTTCCTGATTAATATTAATATTTCCAGAAGAACTCTTCTAAACTGAAGAGATATTTATCTTTAAATGGGCTTAAATAGTTATTTAGATGATAGAATGAAAAATCCCTGAAAGGAGTGATCTATTGAATAAATAATACATCTTTTTAAAGTCTAAATGAGACTTTACAAGATAAAGTGCCAAAGCTTCAAAAGAGCTATTGATCTATAGAGTGCATAATATGCATGTTAAAAATTTTGTTGAAACACTTATTTACATGACATATGGCTCTGAAGAAGCTCTTACACCCTTGAAGTAAATGGGATGCATTGTATAAATGGTCTAAGTATTTCTTTTATCAATTGGTACGTTCTGTACTGGAAAATTAAGATGTTTAAAGAGCAGAACAGAAGCAGAAGCAGAAACATGGGACTCAAATCACGCTTAAGGAATTAAAGCTCATTGTTCATCTTTTCCATCCTACAAACAATATTCATTTTTGATCCATGGTTTTACAGTAAACATATATTTGCATTCTAAATTGCATTTTCTTATTAAAAATTAAGAATCCCAGACATAACTAAAGTTCTTCACATCAAAGTGATGGGTACACTTTCTATTTTTTTTAAAAAAAAGATTTCATTTTGTCCCCACAGAATTGTAAGTTAAAGTTATTTGTAAAGTTATTTGTATTTTAAAGGATTCACATTTTAATATTTTGATATTGTGGAATTAAAACATTTTAGAAAAATCTTTTCAGTTCATCTATTGCATTGTTTATATTTTTATTTTTGTATTTTCAAGTCAGTGTTGGCTTGAGATAATTTCCTGGAAGAAAGTGACTGGCCCTGGGCACTCAGCTGACTTCATGCCCAAGGCAGAATTAGAACTCACAGCCACTTGATGCCTTACGCATTACACAAAAGGGGCTCTCCTTCCATTTTTTTTATATATATGAGGATTTCATTGTTTTCTATGAAATCCAAGGAATATGGCTTTGAAGGGTGGCAAAAAATATTTTACATGAACACCAGAACATATATTAAAATCGAAGTATTTTAATCAGTTCTATTGAACATTAACTGTAGGTAATTCTTGACTTATAATCACAATTGAGCCCAAAATTTCTGTTGCTGTGAGACAGTTGTTAAGTGAATTTATTTTGCCCATTTTTCTTGCCACAACTGTTAAGCAAATTGCTGCATTTGTTAAATTGGTAAGATTGTTATCAAGTGAATCTGGCTTCCCAATTTACTTGTATTTTTCCATCTATAAGACACCCCCATATATAGGATGCCTCTCCCCACTTCTTTTATCCAAAATTCAGAACTCAATATTTTAAGCAATTGGAAGTTTTGCTTGTAAGGCTAGTTCGTAGAGATACAAGTATCGGCAGTTTCACAACCACGGTTTTCCTCTCGGCCCCCCATATATAAGATGTCCCTCCATTTTAGGTAAATATTTTGAAGAAAAAGTATCATCTTATACATGGAAAAATATGGTAGTTTGCCTGTCAGAAGGTCGCAAAAGGTGACCACAAGACCCTGGGACGCTGCAATCATCATTCTATTTATTAAAAATCGTGGTAGCACAGTGGTTAGAATGCAGTACTGCAGGCTAATTCTGCTGACTCTCGACTGCCAGCGGTCTGGCAATTCAAGTCTCACCACCTCAAGGTTAACTTAGCCTTCCATCCTTCCGAGGTGGGTAAAATGAGGACCCAAATAGTTGGGGGCAAGAAGCTGACTTAGTAAACTCTTTAGAGAGGGTTGGAAAATACCATGAAGTGGTATATACCTCTTATTGCTATTGCTATCTGTACCAGTTGCCAAACATTTGAATTTTAATCACATGACCATGGGGATGATGCATTGGTCCTTAAGTGTGAAAATAATCATAAGTCACTTTTTTGGTGCCTTTTTAACTTTGGTCACCAAATAAACAGTTATAAGTTGAGGATTTCTTGTACCAGCTGTACTGATCCCTATTTCCAGAGTAATGTCTAATGAGATTTCTAATGAGGAACACTAAGGAAACTGCAGTTCTTAAATATATGTAAGCTACTGCCATAGAAACTTGTTGGTACTTCCTGAGCAAGCACCATATTTTTTGGTATCTTTTCTAGCGTTCCTTATTTGAATAAATTACTTCTCCAATCTACCTCTTATGGTACCTTTGTTATTATTCTGTTGCTCCGCATCCAGCCATGAAATCTCTTATTGTGTTGCTGTGCATGTATCTTACACTTTCTGGTAACTATTACAAAGGTTCAAATTGAAATGAAAGTCTTATAAATACCAGAAGGCATTTGACTCTACTACCATATACTACATGAAGATAACTCCAATGGCAAAGGAATCGTATTTTAATTTTTTCCTAGAATTGTGGGGCATTGGACAACATTCCATATTGAACAGCACTGAATTGCGGTGAAGACAGAGTGGAGGGGAATGTACTTTACTACAGCAGAAGTGGTGGCTTCCATAATTTATCCCAAAAGTCAGTCTTTCCCCACAATGCAGAACTATTAGACAACTTCTCTGGATGAGAATATTTTATACAAGAATAATGTGAATTCTGACATTTATACTTTTTATAAATTTAACACTTCTTTCAAAATAAAACATAGAATGTCAGTCCGCATGAAGAGTAATCAGAGGATGAATTGGGAAACAAGATTTCTACTTTCCTGCAATAGAATAAGGCAGAAAAAAACTTCTTAAACTGAGAAATCATAAACTGAGAGTAAAGAATCCAGTCTGTACGGAATCCCAATTCACAGTAAATGTGATGTTGTAGCAAATCCAGCCAAGTGGCAAATAACATTATCCTACACAAACACAAATACACTCACACAAAAAACATGGCTACTGTTTTCACTCACTGATTTAGAAACATTTTCACATGAAGTTGAAGAAAGTCTAACCTTTTTATTGGCTAACAATCAGTCAAGATACAGGAATTGCATTAATGAAATCTTTGCTGCAAATGATGAAATAAGCTTAGACTTAGATTTATATACGGATTGACAGTGTTCTCTAAGCAGCTTACAGAGTCAGTATATTTACATATATTAATTTTTATACCGATATTATTTTTAATATTGAGACGAGAATGCATTTTCCATGTTGGGAAAACAGCTTATGACAAGAAAGCATTTAAATATATGTTCAAGAAGTATAGGAGTTTTGTTCCTAAACTATTAGAAAATATATATAACCTATATCTTTTGGATATACATTTACAGGCCCGGAAGAGTATTGCAACTCACGTTAGTGTTTAAGCTTAGGTGGATTTCTTTTCCATTCATATCATAAATACTATTTAATATAAAATGCATACTTTTTATAATTCTACAGTCCATTATCTTCAGAAGAACACTTAATTTTCTATGGATGGATGGTGTTCTATATTCCTGGATATAATTGGGATTTTATCCTATCATTTTTCAACTGTACTGCACTGAAATGTGTTTACCTGCACTGTAAATCTGTGTCAAAATAATTTCTGACTACATTTAAACAGCATTTCCTGCAATTTAAACTGAGCATGCCTACATATGTTTAATTTAAGATGGATTGCAGAACTCCATTATTCTAACATACTTTCCTTACTCGTGTCATAAGAAACAGTGAACAGAAACATCAGTGAGATATGACGCTTAGCGACCTGTCTCCTATATTGTACTAAAAAAAAGGGAAGAAAAAGCATGTAATAATGCATGAATAATGCATGAAATTCTGAGTCAACGTTCCTTTGCAATCCATCAGCTAATGACCAAGCCATGGCTGCAATCCTTTGCACACATTCTTTGAAGAGTAAATCCCACTGTAAGCAGAATTACTTCAGAGTATGAAAACACATACTTATACTTTCGTGTGATTTTCTGTAAAACTCAGTGACATTTTTGCCCACTCAATCCAAACCAAGACATATCAATATAAGTCTTGGCAGGACACAAGTGAATCAACAGTTGAAGAGATCAGCATGAATGGAGTCTCAGATAAATCTAAAAGTATCTGATTAAAAATTGTAGTAAACTCAGTATCTATTAATTCTCGTTAGCGATTCAATGAAACCACAAGGGATTAAGATTCCCTACTTTTAGTTGCAATTGTTAACAATTGCGAAGGCAAAAACAGAATGTCCTGCATTTATTTATATGCCTTGTTGCATATGTAAAATAGTGCAAACCAATGTCCAAATTTCCTGTGGAGTGATTAGATAAAAGAACTGGTATTGGGGCAAGAGCTATTGTGTCATAGTTCTGTACTCCACTGAGAAAAACTATGGTTGGGATTAGGTGTGCCTGGTTTCCTAAAGTGCATGTTTCCACATCCACAAGGTGCTAATGGATAAAAATGTCATTCAGGAAAGTTTGCTTCCTTTCATGTGTTAGTTTTTAAAAATGTAATTGCATGTTAGCTTTTATATCAAATTCTCCAAATCACAATAAACTGTCGATGCAAAGATAAGTATGAACTATAGTCAGGGTAAGTTTCCCTTACATCTCATGCAATAATCTAATTTTATTATCTTATAATTGCATTATTATGACTTACTTGTTATTGCCACCCTCACCTCCTGCAGTTGTTTAGTAGTTTATAGAACTGGTATCAAAACACTTTTGAAAAGTGGGAAACATAATTTATAAACATAATTTTGGCTCATTTCTTAAATGGGTGTAGATAATTCCTGCAAAGTATTGGTAACATCTATTCTTGTCAATTGTGTTGTCAACCTTACTTGAGATCATCATTTGAAACTGGTTTTTCTACCACATTTCAGAGGCCTGTGCTCATTTTGCTCCTTCTTCTCTGTACAACGGGGACTCCAATTTGGCATGCCGAACTACAAATGCTTTAGAAGTGTAACCCCTTCACAAAGATCCACTTGCTTCAGTGTCACTATTCTGGTGATGGTAAGCATTGAACTGAGCAGTCAGGCGCACAGGAGGTAGATTTTAATCCATGACAGTACTAGGTCATAGGCAGTAGCCCTTCAGAAGGAGTCCTTCTAATTGAAGTTAATGAGAGTGGAAAAAGGTTTGAGGTTTCGATGAAACAAGGTCATTCCAAAGAGGCACATGAAATGTGGCTTATTTATTTTTTTAAGTTGCACTTAATCAGTGAATCAATGGAAAAGAAGCAACTGAAATACATCCATGCCCATTCTTAAAACCCATCCTTCATTTAATTATGCTGCACTTATACAATCTATAACCCATGATTTTGCAGATTTAAATGAATTTGAACTGGTGTGCATTAAAAACCATGTACAGAGAACCACAACAATGAATTAAAAAAGAAATTAAATCTGACCTGACATTATTCTATACACTAGACTGAATTTTCCTTTTATCCATCATGTATAAACCAAGTTAAATTAATGCCTGAATTTATGTGTTGTGGAAAAATCACCTCAAGTAAGAACTCTTTAAGTGCTGTGTTTTAACTTTCATGCAACTCAAGATAGGAGCTATCTTCAAGCCAAAAATGTATTTATCTGTGTCAAATATTTTTCTTTGGCAGTTAAAATCAAAATGAATGTGAATGAACGAACAAGAATTTTGTTCTGTTCAAAGAAAGGTAGCTTTTATAAAAGTGTTGCTGGTTTGAATTATTCAATTTCAAGCTAAGCTACATTTCTTCAGATTAGGGGGCTTACCGATAACTTTACACAAATAAACCCCCTTCTTTTTAACAGTTTTACATTTAATTTTAATTATTCTGAATGTACAATGTTTAATGTATTTGTCCTTCCCAACAAAACAAGCTACGGTTTTGATTAGTTTAATCTTATATCAAGCATTTTGAATAGAACATTTTACCACAGTTATCAATATCTTATTTACTTCCAAGTATCCATTACCTCATAAATATTTATTTTAGTAAAAAGAGGATCCCCAGGCCAACTTACTTTGACACTTGTCATCATCTTCAACAAATCCTCCCACTTTTTTTTTAGAAAATCAAGCAGACCATGCTTCATACACAGTTGGATAACTCTTGACAAAGGACCCAATTAAATTCTACTTAATTCACCCACTCTGTGAAAATCCCTCCATGTTGGTATGTGGAAGACTCTTGATCATATGATATATGTAACTTTCTCAGAACCTGGGTAGAAAATAGATTTGTCAGTCTTTCCCAATTCTGATTAGTAGCAAATCCAGTTTTTACTATAAAAATACCTATTAAAAATACCTATCAAAGGAAAACAGATAAAGTCATGGAAATGGCAAAGAAAGAAAGAAGCAGATCACAGCATCAGCCACAATCAATCTAGTTTAATGTTTATATGTAGAAGTTACACATAACAGACACTAAACAGGAATTTCAGATGTTAACAGAGCTGCAATAAAATTAATGCTGCTATATATTAAAAAAATAATCTTAATACAGTCATCTGGTTGTGATTTTTTTGGTCTACATAAGTTCTTTGAAATTGATTTATACCAGTAATTAAAACTGAATTTTTTTTCCCTATTACCCATCCTACTCTCCACGTTTCTAGTCTTTGGATGAAAGAAACAGCAACTTTACAATTGTTGACAGCATGTGCCCTTTTGGTCAGAAGCAGAAAACTTTTCAAAACTCTCTCTCCAAGTAAAATGCCACAGAGCTTAAAATGATGGGGTAACATCACCCCACTTGGTATTAAAAAATGTCTGTGACAACAAAAGGTTAAATAAATGCTGAGTATACCTCAGCACTATATCCAGACTGAAAAAAAAAGCCAAGCTGTCTTGGGTAAAAAGAACCCATTCTTAAATATTGATAACTTTTCCTCGTACACTGTCATATCAACCTCAATGCCAAACAGACAAAATGCAAGTTTCAAAACTGTATGATACAAACACCTCTTAACTGGATTGAAGAAAAGCACATCTGTATGGTTTCAGAACACATTTTATTTGTGGTTAGACAGCTCATGCATTCATGCAGGACCAAGCTACCTACACCTATAGATTCAGAGTCTACAGGGGACGGAGTGGGGAGGGGGGGATTGGGGCAACATCTAATATATTGTCTTTGTCAGCAGTTCTGCACTTGAGCCAGAAATATTGTTTTCCTAAAGAAACGTTCTCACATATTTTTTAAAAAAACATACACATCTTGATAATATTTACAAAAAATATTTAATTAAAAATATTTCATAATTACAGTCGGTCTATTAAAGCATAAACTTTTCTCACTTACACTTATAGAAGCTCTCTCTATATACACAGTATGAAATGTCACTCATTTTAATCTATACAATATGTAACATTCCTGCAGGGAGAAGAAAATCCCCAAGGAAACAATAAAACCATCTATTTTAAACAATAGATGCCGACACAAAAGTTATCTACAACGCCTCCGGTAGATTAGTAAAGCTTCAGATTTTAACTGCTCGACGCATTAAAATTATATTTCTAAACTCCAGTTTTTGCCCTTGATCTTCAATCCAACAGAAAACCACACAATACTGAAGATTTAAATCCCCCTCCCTCCTAGACATGTACACAATTCACATCTGATCTAAAAAAAAAGTTTAAGAGTCATGTGAAAAATGCTATGAACTACAAAGTTGTGATTCCCCCCACCCTCTTTCTCTCACTCTAAAGGAAGTATGGAAAGAATTCTGGAGTAGTTGAGGTTTCTTTTTTCTTTAGCCCAGTGGCTGATTTTTTTGTTTTGTTTTGTTTTTCATCTCTCTTGTTTTCCCCTTCCCTCCTCTAATGTGTCTTTCTGCTTCTGTGGCTCAGGATCTGCTTGCTGCACACCTGTGGAAGAGGAATGAATAGAGGAGGGGGTGTGAACCAATCTGCTCCAGACTGACTGGCGCCACCAACAAAACAGAAGACATGCTTGATCAACAACCCAAAACAAACCAGGTCAAACAACAAGGGCAGCTCCCAGGCTAGGCCAAGCAGAGAAATACACAGCTGCAAGTCCCAGCGAGAAGAAGCTTGCCGGGGAGTAGAAGAGAGGGAAGGAGTTAAGGAAAAGAGCCCTCTCCAAGTCACTCCTCCATTTCTGTTTGCACAGATGAAGAAGCACACGGGGGCGACAGAAACCCCTGATGCATATTTTACTTGGAAATTAAGTTGTATGAAGTAAAATAGGATTTGCATCCAAGACAGGGGGGCGGGGGCAGTCGATGTGCCAAAGCAAAATACACATGAGACATTCAACAGCCACCGATAAAGGAGAATATTTGCAGCTCAGGGGGTTGAAGTGAGAGAGGTCTTTGGTGCTCTGAGCTTGGTGGTTTTCTTGCAGATGTTTTGTTACCTAGTTCGGGTAATGCAAAAAAATCGCCAAGTTCAGAAAATGTCAAGGACCCCTCACTCAGGAGCATTTCCATAATGTATTATTCATGGCTTTTGCAGAAAAGAAAGGAAGGGAATTCCTAAGCTTTCTCAGTCAAAAGACCTTGCAGTTTTCTTTTTCTAAGCATGTAAAAAGCAGTTTCTTTTTCTTATGTTCTTATGGTTTCTTTTTCTTATGTTCTTATGGTTTCTTTTTCTTATGTTCTTACGGTTTCTTTTTCTTGTGTTCTTACGGTTTCTTTTTCTTATATTTTGTCCATTGTATATGCTTAGAACATACCTAGTCCAAGTCTGGACTAATTAACATGCGCTGCCTCTTTGATACACAGCCTTTTCAAACAAATGTACAATATGTAGAACAAATGTAGCCCGACCCTACCTACCCAAAAATATGTGTCTAGAATTAAAAAGAAAAGATAAGGGAAGAAGCTTGTCTCCTGCTCTGACTATATAAAACTATAATAACTTTTAACTCAACCAAAGGATTATGTTGTTAAAACCTAAATACCCAAGTTGAACTAGTTGGTGGACTGGAATCCCATGCCCAAGTTTGAAACAGGGTATTTTATTGTGCTGCTGCTCTGAGGTTCTTATAAGCATGTCTAAGACTGGTGTGTGCCTTGCCGCTAAGTGAGAAGAACTGAAACCTAATCCTTCTGATATTTGCACACAGGCATGTCCCACAGATTTCAGGGCACCTTGCTTCCAGGTGAGTGTGTCTCAGGGCTGCTGCCTTTGATTAAACTACAAAGTCACTACTCGGGAGTGATAAATGCTCTCAGCCCCTCCACCGTGCCATGTCTTAAAAGACATACTCACCTTGGAAGTGCAGTTCAGCGGCACAAAATACTATCTCCTTGCTTCTTAACAGCACCCGCCTGCACAAGAACAAAACAAAGAGTTGAACATTACAGCAAATGCAAATACCAAGTTTAATCATAAACAGTCCTCTTTCCCCGGCAGGCTGGAAAGACAATTTCACACAGAGGCAGAGGGGGCTGGGAGAATTTGTCAGCCTCAGAGGGCTGTAGTTTCCCCACACCCAGGCCAGCAATTAGGGTCAGACTAAAAGTTGCCAAAGATGACAACCTTTTGCTTGATAGACCCCTACAGGGATGGCCAACTGCAACTGAGGGCTTATGCATTTTTTCCCCAATGCAACACAACCAAGCAAAAAGAACCCTTCCTTGCACAACTTGCTGGTTTGCAAGACTGGAATCTTAATCTCTGGCACATGACTTCTTTTTTTCTGGAAGCATATTTTTGATGTCTGGGAATAAATGGATTATGAAGGTGGTGTTCCAAAACTTATCTCCCTACTTTGGGCCCTCTACTAAACATTTATTTATTTGGTGCATGCTCCTATTCTTTCCAACAGTCTTTCTACTTCTAAGCACATTGACTCCAATCCTGCAAATCACAAATGCCATAACTAGCACATGCTGATGGGATGAGTACAGTATCTCTGTTTGATTCCAGGGCTATATTCAGTCAAGAGGGCAGGTGTTGATATGAACTGTACTACAACTAAGTAAAGGAAAAGAGTATTTGTGTGGCTAGATTTGTGTGGCTAGATTTAGATCAGGAAAACTCTAAAAAAAAGTGACACCCATTAGAATCAAGCAGAAAGTTGCCTCTATAGATGACTTACATATTTGATTCCCTACATATAAATAAATTGTGCTCTCTGCGTGCACCTAAAGCTATATTATTGTATGTTATCTATATTCCTAAATGACAATGACTGGCAATACCTAGTGTGGGAATACATGCAATTCAATGAGCAAGTGCAATTGCATCTTATTTGTTGTTAAGAGCTGGCAGGCACACACACACATACACACACACACCCCCCTCTAGTCCCACTCCGCCATCCATTCTGCTATGCAATTTAAAGGCAATACCAATATACCGGCTTGCAATTCACAGCCTAATTAACCCATATTTTCCTCTAACAAGACTTTCCAACCTCAGAGATGAAAAAGACTTTGGCTAAAGCCGGTAGGTATTTCAAACCAAGCCGAGATGGCTCCCATCCCATCAACTTTTGCACACCAAACGGGGGGGGGGGGGGGGGGGGGGGCGTGCATAAGTGCACCCTCGTGCCTCCCCGTCCCTGTCCTATTGTCGCCATTTAATCGTACCTATTTTCGGCATTCTTACTCAGGTTCACACTTATACCTATTGTTTTGTCAGCGATTGACCAATCAATCAATCAAATAAAAATAAACAAATAAACAAACAAGCAAACAAATAAACCTCGCAAATCTGGCGAGGTACGATCGGTTCAGATTTGGAAGCTGGACCGGGAAGGGGATCCAGGTTCAAAGCCCTGGAAAATAGGGATCTCTCTCTCTCCTCGGGAGGTCCTGGGAGAAACAGGCGAGATAGATAGATAGATAGATAGATAGATAGATAGATAGATAGATAGA